>OX371223.1:223308914-224508914 GCA_947310385.1 Nephrotoma appendiculata
CCGAGGTATCTATAGCTTTTTCTATAAATGAAGAGACCCCAGTGATTTTTGACCGAAATCAGTGCACCAATATTTTATTTCCAATATTTTGAATAACATGTCATTTATGAGGAAACAACTAGGAACTATAAAATTCTACATTAAATTTACAACACTATTGGTCTAAAGTAGTTTCCCAAAATTTAAACGGAAATGACGGTTTTTGACAAAAATTTGGCATTTTTTCCATTAATTCGGCAGATCCCAAAGTGATGTTTAACTAAAATCGGTCCACCGGAAGTGATAGCTTCCATAGGAGCTCTTACCTTTTCATATTCCGATAGGGGTAGGATGGAAAGGGGATTTTTCATCATCTGATTACGATCGGTGAAGATAATGATCACAACTATGACCCCCTGTCGGAGTGAAGAACTCATGACACTGATGGATCAATGAAAATCGAATCTATATTACGAAAGAAGTGGGAGTGCTTCAACACCATAACAGATTGTAAAGTGAATAAACAAACATATTTATTGAACTAAAATTGCATTCTATTCGATTTCGAAATTTTGTCGTATCAGGACAGGAATCTTTCTTTTACAATATTTAATGGTTTTTTTGTTTAATAAAATTATTAATAAAAAAAACAAAAGAAAACACTTTTCTAGCGAAATAAATAATAAACGGCAATCCACTACCATTCTCATAGAAGGCCGTCTCTATAGATTCTTGGGGCGAGCGAACCGTTGCTAATACCCCGCAAAATGTTTGCGATAACTTTTCATTTGCGACATTTCTCCCGAAAGCATAAATAAGAAATGCTATTCGCAATGAGTTTTAAAAATTAACGCTCTGCGATATAACTTCAGAAATTGTACTCAATGCGGTTGAGTGATTCGGTTTGTGATCATTGCGATGAAAAGAAAATAAACCAGAAAATGAAGAGCAAACTGGATAAGACGACTGAATCTTTTAATACAAAGAATTCAATGTTTCATTAGTTCGAAATCAAACTTCCAACGTCTTGGTAACCTCATCTTTTGATGTAAAAAACACTATCTGGCTGTTATCCAGAATAACCAAAAATTTTATAATTTAATTTTATGAGTTGTTCGTGATTGAGGTTAAAGTTAATCTGGCGACAATATTTGCAAATTATATGCGATATACTAAAGAGTACGTGCAGGGTATCTCTCAGTCGATATTCGACCGATAATCTTTAGTTCACCTCGGACCTATTTAAAAAAGATAAGCGCAAGATAAAGTAAAGATAAATTTCATAGTTTTTCGTGCGATATTGCAGTTAGACGCTTGATGAGTATTCTACAGATATTCTGCTGATAATCTCCTGGGTAGAAGCCAAAAAGTTGTATCCACCCTGCCAGCCAGAGGAAATAAAAGAAGACTTACTCTTCGGAAAAATCTAGAAATTTCAGAAGTTACTCAAATCTTGAAGAGAATTGATAAAACTCCTCTGCCTTTGTTTATGCTAACATTCGCTAAAGAACAAGAAACATACTTTTAACATTATTTGCCGTACGCACGTGGCGAAACACATTAACACTTAACAAAGACATTTTATTAAACACTTGTTTTTTATTCCGCAAACAAACAAAAAATTGCGAAATTAAAACCAAGTGTTTGATAAAATGTGTCTATTAAGTGAAGAACGAACAAGTTTTTTATGAAATTAGATATATCCCTTTAGTGATTTACTAGCACAATTGTGAAGGTAGGGCAAAAGTACCATGTCAAAAATTTATTTTGGTATGTGTTTTCAACCAACTTACACATTTGTGAATTCCTTTTTAACTTTTTTTCGTCCGAAAAAAACACTATCGCTATACGCACAATTGTGTTGGTTGTACTTCAAATGAAGCGAATTTTTTTATCAACAACGCCATTACATACTATGGTTTTTTAGTCACACATTTGTGTAGGTTGGACTAAAATTAAGCCAATTTTTTTGTTTTCTTGGTTGAAAAAGGGATATCTTAAATATAAAAATAGAGATGCAAGCCCTAGATGTCAGCTAAGCAAATATCAGTTATATGGACACTATCTTTACTATTATTATCTATTCCCAAGATGCGCAGCAAAAACAAACCTTACTAACTTATGTAAAAAGCTAAAGAAAGTATAGCAAAGTATGTAGACTGTGGCAAATACCTGGCAAGCTACAGAAGCTTTACAGTTCAGAAGAGGTGAAATGACACGGAAATAGAAAAAAGATTAACGAATAGAGCCAAATGAGTCAAAGGAAACGGAAATCAAACCTTCAAACCAAAGCCATCAAAGTACAGGCTCACAATATTCCGAAGTTACTAAAACTGGAACACAAATAAATATCGGTTCCGACAACGGTCAAATGTTGCAAACAGTTTTAGATATTGTAACGCACACTTTTGCGTTACTAGTTTACAAACTCAAACCGATCCATTTCTGAACATTAAAACTGGATTGGTTATTGTCTATGAGAGTTGTCTTTTTTTCACGAAACAAAACGATTATGAAAAATTTGGTAGTGGACAATTGGATTATCAAAGTGTGCAGTTGTGGATTACACTTGTACCTATTAATTTCTGTGGTGATAATTTAAAAAAATCTCAAATAAAATATAAATGAGTACAAAAAGAAAATATAAGTTAATTTATAAATCGTGAATTATAAACTGTGTAAATTAGTTAAAATTATAAACGAAAGATGAAAATTAAAATTTGTGCAAATTAATGGATGAACTGTACTAAAAATCAATACGTAATGTGCGGAAAACATGAACATTAAAATTCACCATCAATACTAATAATACTAAGCTTAAAAGTAATAAGTTGGTGCATAATTTGTATATCGGATAAGTTTTAATAATAGTTTTCGTAAAAACAATAATCCTAATTAATCCACAAAAATAATAAACTTAAAATATTAAATAAAATAAAATTATTTTATTAAATAAAATTGCATACATAACGCTGTATAAAAACTCGAGTGCAGTTTAATGTTAATGATAAACCAAACAAATTAATAATAAAATTTTCTAAAAACTTTGTTATGTAAATAGTATTAATGCAGAATAAAACCATAAAATAATACTAATACTCATCAAATAATTAAAATAATACTAATGTGCAGGCATTCACAAAATCAGGAATATGCAACCTAAATCGCATGGTAAAAAAATTATATACGTAAATGGAAATATATTAAATTATTACGAATTAGTACGATTTATACAACAATAAATTATATGACGGCCGTCATCATCCAATAACGGGTCTTCGATGGATTCGACGAATTCATTCGGTATTTAATTAAGGTTTAAGTTTTTTTTCATATTATATAATTATATTTTAATATTACTTAATACTTTTCATAATTTTTTTTTATTATATTTTTGCATATTTTTGCTGATTTTTTTTTTAATTATGCTTAATTTCGTTAATATCGTTTGCTATAAATTCTCTTATTTTACTTTTCTTATTTTTAATCTTATTTTTTCAATAACAATACTTTAATTTTGTTTTCGGTGTTGATAATTAATTTTTTTTAAGGTTAATTATTGTGAAGTCGGGTAAAATTTTAGAAATAATGATTTATTACATCCGAAATTATGACGTCATAAGCACTTAAGTCTATTTTCATTGATAGTAATTAAATATCAAATAAAAAACCTCTTAACGAGGTAAATGTTCGAGTGACGAAAGCCGAATTCAATTCACAAAATTTCTGATATCAAATTTGTGCCGAAAAAAACAATTGCATTCGATTTGTCAACGATTTTTCGGAATGTTAGTGCATTCAGCGCGTTGTTGTTGAACATTCCGAAAAATCGTTGGCAAGTTGTTGTTTTTGACAGCTAGAAAGAAAACTGTAAACAAACGCGCCGAATGCACTAACATTCCGAAAAATCGTTGACAAATCGAATGCAATTGTTTTTTTCGGCACAAATTTGATATCAGAAATTTTGTGAATTGAATTCGGCTTTCGTCACTCGAACATTTACCTCGTTAAGAGGTTTTTTATTTGATATCAATGATTTTGGCACGGCAAATTGAAAATGAATTGAATTGCGATTCGTTTTATTGTTTGTCAGTCAAAACAGTTCACACACACTCGATAGCACACAATTGGCCGCTACGTGTTATTGTGGCTTAAGTCGTATTCATACGACAGATAAAAATCCGGGAGTTTTCTATTCCATCGTTTTAACCAATTACATCACGTAAGTTATACAACAGACACGCTATTTTCATACAAAAAGTTGAAAAAAAATCTGGGATAGAAAAATCTGAGATTTTTATCCGACGTATGAATACGACTTCTTAGACAGACGCGCGGCATTGAAATTACGAATAGCCAGAGGCGAAGAACGAATTACGCATACTTTCACACAGTTGTCGGCTGTATGTTACGGAGTGTGCATGATTCGTTTTTCTTCTCTCGATATTCGTCACTCCAGTGGCGTGCGTCTGTGTATGAGGCACAATGCTCTATTCCACACTTGATCTCACAGAAATTATAACTTTCTTCTATTCTTTCCCCGTTTACCTATGATACTGCTTTTAATTGCGACTGAAACAAATTTTCAGTGAAATTACACTAACACAAACATAAATGAAATAAAAAAGACGGGAAAGGTTCGGAACCGAACTTTATAAGCATTTTTGTTGCATATATAGTATTAACAGTATTATTATTCCGTGTCTAAGAAAAAGAGGTTCTATGCAGTGTGGTTTGTGTATTTCAAATATCACAAACACCCATATCGACCCACACCCACCTAACTCCATCTACACCCAGCCCAACCGACCCCAATCAATCACAAATCATGCCTCCTAAACATTACTACCTTCTCGACCCACTATCTAATTTAAACACTCAAAACCCATCTCACCCGCACCACCCTACTCCGCACTACCCATGTTGAAAAGTAGTAGGATCAGGTCTCATCATTAGGTTCAGATATGTATTTTTTCATTATGTTCAGGACGATAGCCTACGTTCTGGTGTACTGTTTTTGGTGTGTGGTAGACGATTCTATTTCTTTATTTTGCATGCATTTTTTCAATCTTCATTTTGTAGTATTTTAGTAGATTTTATTTCAGAATCCTTTACCACATGCCACAAACAGGTCATGCCGGGTGTGATCTTATTACACACCCAATTCTCGTAGGCTATCGGCTGAACATTTGTAGTTTAGTTTTTAGTGCATGTTACAGAGTAGTAAAAATTTAGATCAGATGCATGTGTTTTTGGTAGAAATTCGATTGAGTAATTCAACAATTTTTTTTGCATATTTCTTGCTGTTTTGTCACTAACCGCATGCAGCTACCATTCATTTTTGATTCCTTAAACAATACAATAAAATATTCTTATTTTAATGTGTCAGTTGGCAACAAAAATTAATGGTAGCTACCCTCTCGCTGATATTCCATCTTCATGCGATGGGAGGTTAGATAAGATCTGTTTTTTTAAAGAAATCATCATAAAGATTAAAAAAGTATCGATTTAATGCAAGGAGACTGTGAAATGTTCAATGTTTTTAGTGATTTTTTCGATCACATCAATTTGTCAGTTTTTTAATTTTTTGTTATGAAAACAGGGTCACTGGTAAAAATTCTCTTAGCAATGATAATAATATGATGTATTTATATTTGTTTCAGTGTAATACGTTGATTCACTATCATTATGAACCGCAACGGACCGATATTAGGGTGCATTTGAGCCAAAAAATGAAATTTTGCAAAAAATTAGGGTGGCTTTTAAGTTATGGAGGCCAATATCTAAAACATACGAGTTTTCTGGGACAAACGGTTGATGTCATATTGTAGGTGAGGTTTGTGGCTAATAATCCTAAAAATATGAACCAAAAGTCTTGGGCTCATTTTTTAGCAATTTGGCCGAATGTGGCCGGCCGATTTCGCATTTTTCAGTTTTTTGGCCAAAATGACCCTCCACCCTAATTTTTTGAATTTTTTTATGCTATTTGATAGCTGGCGTCAATACCTTTCCAACGATATGCATATGTCCAGGGTATGTCGAACAGGTTCAGCGCTGTGGGCGTGACAAAATGGCCGTTCAGAGGCTGGCCGCGGCCAACATGGCGGTCAAATCAAAAAGTTGTAGAACAAAAGTTGCTTATTTTTTCAAGTACTACAAACCCTGAAAATATGAGATCAAATGAAAGAGGTACGGACAAACAAACATATCGTCACCCCAGTATTTAAATGATATATACGCATTAATGACGTTTTTGAGTTAGTGACGCTGCCCTTACTAAAAAAATGAGATCTTTCGATTGGTAGTTTCAGAATGTTCGTATCTGTTTTCGTTTTTGAGATATTCAGTGTGATCAATGTTACAAAAACAGTTTTTATCATGACACTTCCGTATTTGTTTGTTACATATAACAATTACATGTATGTGACATAATTACTACCATTTTTCGACGAAATCATTATACAATTTATGTGTTACAAACATACAATTAAAAACCTTTGTGAAGTTAGCCCGTAAAATCATCCCGTAAAATGATTATAGTTAAGTATGGCAACACCATTATATATTAAAGAAATTATAATGAAACTATAACTATCACGATATAAAACTATAACGATAGTAAGAAAAATTATTATGAAAAATAATACACGAAATGGCGGCCATTATAAATAAAAACCGATTAACAAATTTTAGCTTGCGCTATATATAGCTATAATGTATAGCTGACATGATGACATAATAAAAAATTACATAATTTGTATATGAACGAGTGGGTTTGTTTAAATAATAAGTAATAATTAAATTTGTAAACAACAACAATGTCACAAAAATTTGGTTTATTCTAAAAATTGTCAAAATTCCAAATTAATTAAATAATAATTAATTAATAAATAATTTTATTAAATAAAATAAATAAATTAAATAATAATAAATACCCTTACGAATATAATTTACTCTGAACTTCAAAGTACTGTAGTACAGAGATTGACCTGTTTAAATAATAAGAGGCAAAAAAATTCTATGATTGAGAGCCTCGCTATAGTCGTTTGAATTTAAATGACAAGAGGCAAAAAATTCTTTGATTTAGAGCTCCACTATAGTCATTTGAATTCGTAGAAGAAGTCCATTACCAGAAACCGGACTATATAGGTTTTGTAGTTCAGGGATTGGCCTGTTTAAATAATAAGAGGCAAAAAAAAATTATATGATTGAGAGCCTCGCTGTAGTCGTTTGAATTTAAATGACAAGAGGCAAAACAATTCTTTGATTTAGAGCTCCGCTATAGTCATTTGAATTCGTAGAAGAAGTCCATTACCAGAAACCGGACTTTAAAGGTTTTGTAGTTTAGGGATTGGCCTGTTTAAATAATAATAGGCAAAAAAAATTCTATGATTGAGAGCCTCGCTATAGTCGTCGAAATATTTATCTTTGTCGTAAAGCGAGAATCAGTTGAATCAAAAAAAAATATTGACGAAAAAAGAATTAAAAATTTACCTGCCAAAAAATTAGTTTGTTGGTGAAGGGAAAAGAAACGAAGAAAGAATCACGCTGAAAGAATTAAAGTGTGGAACCGCGGAATGGGTTTAGTGAGAGCGCCATCTAACAATGAAGGTTCTCGTAATCAAAATTGGCATACACAATTGTGTATACTAGGCAGGCTAGGTTCTATGCCTTTTCCTCCCTGCCATCACAATTGTGTGGGTAACGAAAACGAATCATGTCAAAAATTGATTTTTGTATGTGTTTTGGACCAACATACACAATTGTACATACCAGTTACCGTAGAGTGCGTATTAATACCATGACAAATAAAAGCTGCGTTTTTTTTATAAAACAATCGAGTAGAGTTCGCGATAGCTATTATCTAATTGGTCCAATTTAAAATTAAAATTTAATTTTTTTAAATTAAATAATTTTGATTTAATAGAAATGTATGTCCAAAAAATCAGTCATAAAAGTTGTATGGTTTCCTTGTAATATCGTTGCTCTGTATAATTCTGTATAATAACGGAGTACTTCAGAACTGAGCAATGACAATGACATTTGTTTAATACCGATTCCGGACAATCATAGCGCTACCGTATTTTATTATTGAAACAGGGTTTGCTAAGCCTCATTTTGTGTCAATCTAATTGGTTTTATAGTAGATTAACTAAACTAAATTAGCTAAACGCGTTTTAGCTAATTTAGTTTAGTTAATCTACTATAAATATTAGCTATTAGCTAAACCCTAGTCTGTCAAGGGTATCACAAATAATTTTCGCCAAATAGCTTTTAATCATAGAATTTTTTTGCCTTTTATTATTTAAACTGGCCAATCCCTGAACTACAAAGCCTATATAGTTAGGTTTCTGGTAATGGACTTCTTCTACGAATTCAAATGACAATAGCGGAGCTCTAAATCAAAGAATTTTTTTGCCTCTTGTCATTTAAATTCAAACGACTATAGCAAGGCTCTCAATCATAGAATTTTTTTGCCTCTTATTATTTAAACAGGCCAATCCCTGAACTACAAAACCTATATAGTCCGGTTTCTGGTAAAGGACTTCTTCTACGAATTCAAATGAATATAGCGGAGCTCTAAATCAAAGAATTTTTTTGCCTCTTGTCATTTAAATTCAAACGACTATAGCGAGGCTCTCAATCATAGAATTTTTTTGCCTCTTATTATTTTAACAGGCCAATCCCTGAACTACAAAACCTATATAGTCCGGTTTCTGGTAATGGACTTCTTCTACGAATTCAAATGACTATAGCGGAGCTCTAAACCAAAGATTGTTTTGCCTTATGTTATTTAAATTCAAACGACTCTAAATCATAGAATTTTTTTGCCACTTATATTATTATTTTGGTTTGTTTTTTGTTTTCCTACATCTCTACTTAATTTTCCTATATTATTAACTTTATATATCATTTCATGTTTTTTTGATATTATACATGTTTTTTGTTTTCAAAAATTATTTATTTGCTTGTTAGAAAATTTATTGTGACATAATCTATAATGATTATACAATGCATAATCTTTTCCGGGTTGGCATCAGTTTTCAAAACAAATTGTTTATAAATTTTTATGAATTGATACAGTAAAAAACTGTCATGACATTTTTTTTCCGGGATGACATTCAAAAATATCGTGATATAAATATTTTTTCGGGATGACATTGAAAAATGTCGTGATATTTGTATGTTAGTGTTGCCATCGCATTTTTCCGGGATCGTTTACGGGCTAACTTCACAGACATCAATTAAAACACTAAAAACGATTTAAAATAGATAAACACTGAAATTAACTCAATATAATAATGGTACTTATATACAACTCTCAATCATACAACCCTCTCAAATGAGAATTAAAGTGATACATACGTGCAATAGGTAAGTAGTTAAAGCATTGTACGCTGAAAAAAGGTTCAGGATTTGTTTGATAAAAATTGATAACACAATCTAAATTGATAACACAATCGTAATCAAAAATTAAATACAGTATTTATCTGATATAAACATACAATTATTAAAAAAAATACTTAATTCAAATGGCTAATTTAGAATTTGTATGATATTTACGTACAATGATATTGAAAATTGCAATATAAAACTAAATCATAAGTTTGGGTTTAAATGATACAAGCATACAATTTAGTTCGCTTTAAAACATAAAAGGAGTTACTTAGTTTCGAATTTATCTGATTCAAGCATACATTAGTTTCGAAATTTTACATAAATCAAACTCGAAATTCCGAATATGTTTGATGCAAACATACAATTGATAGGTTTTTAATACGTATGGTGCTGCATGCCTGCATCTACATTCCGAACAATTCCGATAGTACGTATTATTTAAAATATTTAGTCTTTCCTTAAACTTTCCTTAAACTCATTTTCAATTCGACTTTAAGCAATGAGAAAAAGAAAGATATGTATTCAAAGTATGATAAGATACATGGATGAGGTTGTTGAACAATATTACAACACTGTGCTAAGTCACCATAATATACCGGATTCTACATTAAAATCAGAACTTGCTACTAAAACAGCCCACAATATGACAAAACAAACAAAATTAGTATCTTCGGGAGATTTACTAAACCAACTCGAGAAAAAAAAAACGAAATTCCCTGCCCAGATACGGAATACTGGCAGCAAACTAGCAAAAGCAGTCCCTACAGGAAGGATCGATAAGACAAAACGCACCAGAAATCATGTACCAAAAACAACAACCAAAGCGAAATCATAAATTTCTTATCATTAAACTTTAGCCAATATGGATTTTGTGGATGTGCTTTATTTATTTTATTATTTCATTTAATTAAGGTTCTAAACAACTAGCTTTTGATGAATTTCTGTTTTTATTGACTTTGAATAAATATATACATTAATCCTCTAACGATTCCATTATTACTTTTATGACAGTTTGGTTCAGACCAGGGAAAAAATTAACTGTCATCAAAAATGTGAAAATTGAGTCGTAAACATACCGAAAAATGTTACATACAATACATATTCGAGTACAATGATAAAGTTTAAATGTTACATATGCAATTGACCAAATTTTGAAAATTAATAAAAATTTAACCGTTGGAAATTTTTTTAATTTTCTTTAAATACCAAGAAAGAAAATTATTATATTTTCACGTTGTTGTTGAACATTCCGAAAAATCGTTGGCAAGTTGTTGTTTTTGACAGCTAGAAAGAAAACTGTAAACAAACGCGCCGAATGCACTAACATTCCGAAAAATCGTTGACAAATCGAATGCAATTGTTTTTTTCGGCACAAATTTGATATCAGAAATTTTGTGAATTGAATTCGGCTTTCGTCACTCGAACATTTACCTCGTTAAGAGGTTTTTTATTTGATATCAATGATTTTGGCACGGCAAATTGAAAATGAATTGAATTGCGATTCGTTTTATTGTTTGTCAGTCAAAACAGTTCACACACACTCGATAGCACACAATTGGCCGCTACGTGTTATTGTGGCTTAAGTCGTATTCATACGACAGATAAAAATCCGGGAGTTTTCTATTCCATCGTTTTAACCAATTACATCACGTAAGTTATACAACAGACACGCTATTTTCATACAAAAAGTTGAAAAAAAATCTGGGATAGAAAAATCTGAGATTTTTATCCGACGTATGAATACGACTTCTTAGACAGACGCGCGGCATTGAAATTACGAATAGCCAGAGGCGAAGAACGAATTACGCATACTTTCACACAGTTGTCGGCTGTATGTTACGGAGTGTGCATGATTCGTTTTTCTTCTCTCGATATTCGTCACTCCAGTGGCGTGCGTCTGTGTATGAGGCACAATGCTCTATTCCACACTTGATCTCACAGAAATTATAACTTTCTTCTATTCTTTCCCCGTTTACCTATGATACTGCTTTTAATTGCGACTGAAACAAATTTTCAGTGAAATTACACTAACACAAACATAAATGAAATAAAAAAGACGGGAAAGGTTCGGAACCGAACTTTATAAGCATTTTTGTTGCATATATAGTATTAACAGTATTATTATTCCGTGTCTAAGAAAAAGAGGTTCTATGCAGTGTGGTTTGTGTATTTCAAATATCACAAACACCCATATCGACCCACACCCACCTAACTCCATCTACACCCAGCCCAACCGACCCCAATCAATCACAAATCATGCCTCCTAAACATTACTACCTTCCCGACCCACTATCTAATTTAAACACTCAAAACCCATCTCACCCGCACCACCCTACTCCGCACTACCCATGTTGAAAAGTAGTAGGATCAGGTCTCATCATTAGGTTCAGATATGTATTTTTTCATTATGTTCAGGACGATAGCCTACGTTCTGGTGTACTGTTTTTGGTGTGTGGTAGACGATTCTATTTCTTTATTTTGCATGCATTTTTTCAATCTTCATTTTGTAGTATTTTAGTAGATTTTATTTCAGAATCCTTTACCACATGCCACAAACAGGTCATGCCGGGTGTGATCTTATTACACACCCAATTCTCGTAGGCTATCGGCTGAACATTTGTAGTTTAGTTTTTAGTGCATGTTACAGAGTAGTAAAAATTTAGATCAGATGCATGTGTTTTTGGTAGAAATTCGATTGAGTAATTCAACAATTTTTTTTGCATATTTCTTGCTGTTTTGTCACTAACCGCATGCAGCTACCATTCATTTTTGATTCCTTAAACAATACAATAAAATATTCTTATTTTAATGTGTCAGTTGGCAACAAAAATTAATGGTAGCTACCCTCTCGCTGATATTCCATCTTCATGCGATGGGAGGTTAGATAAGATCTGTTTTTTTAAAGAAATCATCATAAAGATTAAAAAAGTATCGATTTAATGCAAGGAGACTGTGAAATGTTCAATGTTTTTAGTGATTTTTTCGATCACATCAATTTGTCAGTTTTTTAATTTTTTGTTATGAAAACAGGGTCACTGGTAAAAATTCTCTTAGCAATGATAATAATATGATGTATTTATATTTGTTTCAGTGTAATACGTTGATTCACTATCATTATGAACCGCAACGGACCGATATTAGGGTGCATTTGAGCCAAAAAATGAAATTTTGCAAAAAATTAGGGTGGCTTTTAAGTTATGGAGGCCAATATCTAAAACATACGAGTTTTCTGGGACAAACGGTTGATGTCATATTGTAGGTGAGGTTTGTGGCTAATAATCCTAAAAATATGAACCAAAAGTCTTGGGCTCATTTTTTAGCAATTTGGCCGAATGTGGCCGGCCGATTTCGCATTTTTCAGTTTTTTGGCCAAAATGACCCTCCACCCTAATTTTTTGAATTTTTTTATGCTATTTGATAGCTGGCGTCAATACCTTTCCAACGATATGCATATGTCCAGGGTATGTCGAACAGGTTCAGCGCTGTGGGCGTGACAAAATGGCCGTTCAGAGGCTGGCCGCGGCCAACATGGCGGTCAAATCAAAAAGTTGTAGAACAAAAGTTGCTTATTTTTTCAAGTACTACAAACCCTGAAAATATGAGATCAAATGAAAGAGGTACGGACAAACAAACATATCGTCACCCCAGTATTTAAATGATATATACGCATTAATGACGTTTTTGAGTTAGTGACGCTGCCCTTACTAAAAAAATGAGATCTTTCGATTGGTAGTTTCAGAATGTTCGTATCTGTTTTCGTTTTTGAGATATTCAGTGTGATCAATGTTACAAAAACAGTTTTTATCATGACACTTCCGTATTTGTTTGTTACATATAACAATTACATGTATGTGACATAATTACTACCATTTTTCGACGAAATCATTATACAATTTATGTGTTACAAACATACAATTAAAAACCTTTGTGAAGTTAGCCCGTAAAATCATCCCGTAAAATGATTATAGTTAAGTATGGCAACACCATTATATATTAAAGAAATTATAATGAAACTATAACTATCACGATATAAAACTATAACGATAGTAAGAAAAATTATTATGAAAAATAATACACGAAATGGCGGCCATTATAAATAAAAACCGATTAACAAATTTTAGCTTGCGCTATATATAGCTATAATGTATAGCTGACATGATGACATAATAAAAAATTACATAATTTGTATATGAACGAGTGGGTTTGTTTAAATAATAAGTAATAATTAAATTTGTAAACAACAACAATGTCACAAAAATTTGGTTTATTCTAAAAATTGTCAAAATTCCAAATTAATTAAATAATAATTAATTAATAAATAATTTTATTAAATAAAATAAATAAATTAAATAATAATAAATACCCTTACGAATATAATTTACTCTGAACTTCAAAGTACTGTAGTACAGAGATTGACCTGTTTAAATAATAAGAGGCAAAAAAATTCTATGATTGAGAGCCTCGCTATAGTCGTTTGAATTTAAATGACAAGAGGCAAAAAATTCTTTGATTTAGAGCTCCACTATAGTCATTTGAATTCGTAGAAGAAGTCCATTACCAGAAACCGGACTATATAGGTTTTGTAGTTCAGGGATTGGCCTGTTTAAATAATAAGAGGCAAAAAAAAATTATATGATTGAGAGCCTCGCTGTAGTCGTTTGAATTTAAATGACAAGAGGCAAAACAATTCTTTGATTTAGAGCTCCGCTATAGTCATTTGAATTCGTAGAAGAAGTCCATTACCAGAAACCGGACTTTAAAGGTTTTGTAGTTTAGGGATTGGCCTGTTTAAATAATAATAGGCAAAAAAAATTCTATGATTGAGAGCCTCGCTATAGTCGTCGAAATATTTATCTTTGTCGTAAAGCGAGAATCAGTTGAATCAAAAAAAAATATTGACGAAAAAAGAATTAAAAATTTACCTGCCAAAAAATTAGTTTGTTGGTGAAGGGAAAAGAAACGAAGAAAGAATCACGCTGAAAGAATTAAAGTGTGGAACCGCGGAATGGGTTTAGTGAGAGCGCCATCTAACAATGAAGGTTCTCGTAATCAAAATTGGCATACACAATTGTGTATACTAGGCAGGCTAGGTTCTATGCCTTTTCCTCCCTGCCATCACAATTGTGTGGGTAACGAAAACGAATCATGTCAAAAATTGATTTTTGTATGTGTTTTGGACCAACATACACAATTGTACATACCAGTTACCGTAGAGTGCGTATTAATACCATGACAAATAAAAGCTGCGTTTTTTTTATAAAACAATCGAGTAGAGTTCGCGATAGCTATTATCTAATTGGTCCAATTTAAAATTAAAATTTAATTTTTTTAAATTAAATAATTTTGATTTAATAGAAATGTATGTAACCCAAAAAATCAGTCATAAAAGTTGTATGGTTTCCTTGTAATATCGTTGCTCTGTATAATTCTGTATAATAACGGAGTACTTCAGAACTGAGCAATGACAATGACATTTGTTTAATACCGATTCCGGACAATCATAGCGCTACCGTATTTTATTATTGAAACAGGGTTTGCTAAGCCTCATTTTGTGTCAATCTAATTGGTTTTATAGTAGATTAACTAAACTAAATTAGCTAAACGCGTTTAGCTAAACCCTAGTCTGTCAAGGGTATCACAAATAATTTTCGCCAAATAGCTTTTAATCATAGAATTTTTTTGCCTTTTATTATTTAAACTGGCCAATCCCTGAACTACAAAGCCTATATAGTTAGGTTTCTGGTAATGGACTTCTTCTACGAATTCAAATGACAATAGCGGAGCTCTAAATCAAAGAATTTTTTTGCCTCTTGTCATTTAAATTCAAACGACTATAGCAAGGCTCTCAATCATAGAATTTTTTTGCCTCTTATTATTTAAACAGGCCAATCCCTGAACTACAAAACCTATATAGTCCGGTTTCTGGTAAAGGACTTCTTCTACGAATTCAAATGAATATAGCGGAGCTCTAAATCAAAGAATTTTTTTGCCTCTTGTCATTTAAATTCAAACGACTATAGCGAGGCTCTCAATCATAGAATTTTTTTGCCTCTTATTATTTTAACAGGCCAATCCCTGAACTACAAAACCTATATAGTCCGGTTTCTGGTAATGGACTTCTTCTACGAATTCAAATGACTATAGCGGAGCTCTAAACCAAAGATTGTTTTGCCTTATGTTATTTAAATTCAAACGACTCTAAATCATAGAATTTTTTTGCCACTTATATTATTATTTTGGTTTGTTTTTTGTTTTCCTACATCTCTACTTAATTTTCCTATATTATTAACTTTATATATCATTTCATGTTTTTTTGATATTATACATGTTTTTTGTTTTCAAAAATTATTTATTTGCTTGTTAGAAAATTTATTGTGACATAATCTTTTCCGGGTTGGCATCAGTTTTCAAAACAAATTGTTTATAAATTTTTATGAATTGATACAGTAAAAAACTGTCATGACATTTTTTTTCCGGGATGACATTCAAAAATATCGTGATATAAATATTTTTTCGGGATGACATTGAAAAATGTCGTGATATTTGTATGTTAGTGTTGCCATCGCATTTTTCCGGGATCGTTTACGGGCTAACTTCACAGACATCAATTAAAACACTAAAAACGATTTAAAATAGATAAACACTGAAATTAACTCAATATAATAATGGTACTTATATACAACTCTCAATCATACAACCCTCTCAAATGAGAATTAAAGTGATACATACGTGCAATAGGTAAGTAGTTAAAGCATTGTACGCTGAAAAAAGGTTCAGGATTTGTTTGATAAAAATTGATAACACAATCTAAATTGATAACACAATCGTAATCAAAAATTAAATACAGTATTTATCTGATATAAACATACAATTATTAAAAAAAATACTTAATTCAAATGGCTAATTTAGAATTTGTATGATATTTACGTACAATGATATTGAAAATTGCAATATAAAACTAAATCATAAGTTTGGGTTTAAATGATACAAGCATACAATTTAGTTCGCTTTAAAACATAAAAGGAGTTACTTAGTTTCGAATTTATCTGATTCAAGCATACATTAGTTTCGAAATTTTACATAAATCAAACTCGAAATTCCGAATATGTTTGATGCAAACATACAATTGATAGGTTTTTAATACGTATGGTGCTGCATGCCTGCATCTACATTCCGAACAATTCCGATAGTACGTATTATTTAAAATATTTAGTCTTTCCTTAAACTTTCCTTAAACTCATTTTCAATTCGACTTTAAGCAATGAGAAAAAGAAAGATATGTATTCAAAGTATGATAAGATACATGGATGAGGTTGTTGAACAATATTACAACACTGTGCTAAGTCACCATAATATACCGGATTCTACATTAAAATCAGAACTTGCTACTAAAACAGCCCACAATATGACAAAACAAACAAAATTAGTATCTTCGGGAGATTTACTAAACCAACTCGAGAAAAAAAAAACGAAATTCCCTGCCCAGATACGGAATACTGGCAGCAAACTAGCAAAAGCAGTCCCTACAGGAAGGATCGATAAGACAAAACGCACCAGAAATCATGTACCAAAAACAACAACCAAAGCGAAATCATAAATTTCTTATCATTAAACTTTAGCCAATATGGATTTTGTGGATGTGCTTTATTTATTTTATTATTTCATTTAATTAAGGTTCTAAACAACTAGCTTTTGATGAATTTCTGTTTTTATTGACTTTGAATAAATATATACATTAATCCTCTAACGATTCCATTATTACTTTTATGACAGTTTGGTTCAGACCAGGGAAAAAATTAACTGTCATCAAAAATGTGAAAATTGAGTCGTAAACATACCGAAAAATGTTACATACAATACATATTCGAGTACAATGATAAAGTTTAAATGTTACATATGCAATTGACCAAATTTTGAAAATTAATAAAAATTTAACCGTTGGAAATTTTTTTAATTTTCTTTAAATACCAAGAAAGAAAATTATTATATTTTCATAAATAATAATTCGTTGTGTCAATTTTTGAAAACTCTTACGTTCGTAATAATCCAAACTTTGTTTTTCGTTTTCTCGAAATCTCATTTTTGTCGTTTGTAACACTTAAATACTGGGGTGACGATATATACCAAAGCAAGATTAAATGGTGACGTCATAGAAAAATTTAAAAATGTCATAACTTTGGTTAAAATCATCCGTTTACGACGTTTGAGGTGTCGTTGAATTGGTATTGAGGTCTACAATTATAATTTGCTAGTTAAAATATAATTGGGGCACTTTTTGGGGCAGTTATACCCGAAAAACTGATTTTTTGGGGCAATTTTCGGAAGGTCATATCTCCACTCAATGTTGGAAGAAATTTATGTTTTTATACATTATTTGGGTTTATTTTTCAAGACCTTTCCAATGGTATATAACATGACCCTGGCGGCCTCAAAGTGAAAAAGTTCTAAACTTGCTGTATATATATTTCGTTCGACTTCCAGCACAGTAGGTGCTTTCGTCACTCGTTTGGACTGCCGTCCAAAGTGATCATAATATATATTTTATTATAAATTTATTTCGTTATATATAGAAATGATCCCGTTAGTTGTTGTCCCTTAAATCTCCATAAATATTAGGCACGGTCAGGATCAAGTAATTAGATGTATTGTTGAGAATTTAAGAAAAGTGGTCTAGCAAGATTATGTCACAGCTTGAAAACCCCACAGAATATGACCGTTTAAGTTGTGTGACACAATAATAATAAATTGTTGATGTCAAAATGATCACCCCAAAACATTTGGTTACAATATAATGGAAGAAAACAAAGCTATTGGGTCAATTATCGAAAGACGCCAAAACTAGAAAACAGCGTAACGATAGCTCCTGCAATTAAGCATAAAAATAAATCACACTTGAATATTAGCATGGAATCCCAATGGGCTATTGTAACCTTAGCTGGAATTGTCAATGCTCTTGAACACAATAAGATCTTGGTCGCATACGTTGTGTGACACATAGTGCACTCCTGTTTGAACCACATGTTGTCGACACCCATATCACCCAGTTGTGACCACAAGTGCTTATCATCGACCTGTAGCGCTCGCCATTGGTAATTGTGGCAATGCCAGTTTCGTGTTGGAAGAAGTACGGACAGATGAATCCGCCAGACCAAATTACGCATGAAACAGTGACGAAACAGAAGCGAAGTTTACAGCAGTTCTTGCGTTTCAGAGACGGACGGGAGTTGGCTGATTACGAAACGCAAAAATTTGCAACAAAAGAAAAATAATCTGAAGATATGTGATTTTATAAAACTCCTAAACATTTTAGGAGAAAATTTATTGTTGATGGAGGCTTTAATGTAAAACATAGTACAAGAGGATCGCAACTAGTTTTCAATAGAAGTAAAGAGCTCCTCAGAGCAGTAACAAAAGGTGGTTGTAAATCCCAATCTACTGGAAAACCAACTTACTGGCTCACAGATTCCAATTTTATTGATCTGCTTGGTTTCTGGAATCCCGAAGGGATTCTTCGGATGTTTAGAATCGAAAGGTGCGCGCCTAGCAAAACAATAACGTAGTCAAATTTTTTCAAGAACTTAATAGAAAAGCGAACAAATCTCTGAGTACCAATTAGAACAAAGAATTATCTGGAAGATGATCTAGAAGTAATCAAAATTATTATTTTAAAAGCAGCATGAAGATGTTGTCCTATAAAAACACTCAGGACACACACAACAACAGGAAAGCATAAATAAACGACTTCGATGTCTTTGATTTAAAAGAAGACAATTCCTCACTTTCTCAAACAACGAAATTGTTGAAAAAGCCAAAATGTATGTACCATCTATTAAAAACGATGACGAATCCTGGGACAAACGTGACAGAAACTCTCACTATTCATTGCCCATTTGGAGGAGACTTTTTAGCGGTTGACGAGGCAAACAAGAATAAAGAAATAACGGTCTAAACAAAATAGAAGATCTTAACATTAAACCATGTGGCTTTATTTGAACTAAACAATGAAACCAAACTAATTTAAGTACCAGCAATGCTCCAGGTTATCACCTATTTACTGGACGGGTCCCAATTGAAACGCGATATTTTAAAACGCGAATTATCAAAACGCGATATTTTAAAATGCGATATTCCAAAACACGATAGAGTACAAAACGCGATATGGTACAAAACGCGATATGGTACAAAACGGGAATTTAGGATCGGGTTATATCAGCCGGGTGGGTGGAGGGGAAATTTAATTTCAGTTTATGGGAATTTAAAAATCGATAGGAGCGAGAGTATATAGGATCGGTATAAATCGGGTCGCTACACCCCCGTCGCTTCGCTATGCACATTCTGTACCATAACGCGTTTTGAAATATCGCGTTTTTTACTATATCGCGATTTGTACCATATCGCGTTTTGAAATATCGCGTTGTGTACCATATCGCGTTTTGTACCATATCGCGTTTTGAAATATCGCATTTTGAAATATTGCATTTTGTACCATATCTCGTTTTGTCATATCTCGTTTCGAAATATCGCGTTACTGGACATATTGTGAAAGCCATTTTCGAGAAAGGCTTGCTTAAATATGTTCAAAAAATGAGTGCAGGTTTTCGACTATAATACGCTCCACGTCTATGGAAGGTGGCTGAAAGAATCATGATTTCAATCAACGCATTAAACCGATATCATTGCTTCCAGTTATTGCACCAATGTGGGTTTATATACGTTCACAGAATAACGGATGTTGAGGAAGCAAGCTATCGACAAAGTTTGGCGCCAAGAGCTTGAAGATCAACACTTCCGAGTTAAACTTGAAAACGAATACGAGCAGGTATACCACAAGGTAGCGTACTTGAAACTTTTCTGTTCATTGTTTACACAAGAGCTTTACCGAATATTCAAGGTGCAGCAACAAAATTTGCAGGTGATAGTTATTCTAGCAGTTGAAAAAGATTCGAAAGCAAACTTCAAAATACAGTTTACACAGTGAGTAACCACCATTTTTGTGGTGTGCCGAGAAGACCAATGTATAAATAATGCAAGGTTTTGTGAATTCCTCATGGTACATTAAGAACGATAACTATTCTAGGCACATAAAAATGGAGTACATCACCACTAGGGAATAAGTAGGCAAAATCTTACAAGATTCTTTAATTTTTATCACCATTTTTAAGATTTGGTTGAAATTTATGAAGCGGCCAAAAATTTTAAAATATAAAAAATTTAAAATAAATCTGACTATCTAATTTATCTTATGAACCGATTGTGTTTTGTTTCAAATCGGCCGTTACACCTAAGTAAAAACTGTCTTCTTGAATCAAAGAACATTTTGTTGTTACAATTTATAAATCAGCTTTTTCTGGCTTTTATGACAATAATTAACTTAGATCATGATCTAACACGATCATATTCAAGTTCTCCGCACACCGTGTATAATTACCTTTTATGCGAACAGGTACAAAATATGTATACTTTCGTACACCAATTACCAAGTCAAAAAGCAAAAAATAAAAAATAACAAAACCAAAACAAATCCAGCAAACAAGTAAAAGTATGACTCAACATGATCGATACATGTTGATCATGACTCATTTTTGTGTATGCACATAAAACATAAATTATATACGAAAAATGAAAGAAAAGAAATCATAAAATCACCGGAAGATGACCTGCTTGGGTATTCTATGCTTAACGTTTTTTTTTTGGTTTGTTTTTAATCAACCATCACAAACCACCATTGCCTATTTCTTACTTGTGTCCGTCAGTCATCCAATTTTGGGTTTTATGTATGATTATTTATGTGAAGACCCAAACATGATAATAATAAAATCAAACAGAGATTTCACATAACACTTTTAGTTTTTGGATATATGCAAGTTGCCCACCGTTGTTAAATCAAGTTTTTCGGACCCTTTTTCTGTCTGCCTCTGCATACAAAGTACATTTACAAAATACGGTCCCAAGTAAATATAGTGTTTCGGTATCTTCAATTTGGGTTTTTTTTGCAGGTGTTCTAATTTATATAATATGATGGGTTTTAATGTTGAGTTGTTGTCTTCGGAGTACAAATAATTGTTTGAGATTTTGTAAGTGGTACTGCATATGCATGTGCAATAAAATTATACATACACATGTACACACATGTTTTATTTATGTACCTTGTTTATTATGACCTGTTAAATAAGATTTGTTCTTTCTTCTATTATTTATTTACCTAAATTTTAAAGAAATATAATATCATGGAGTACTGAAATTATGAATCATCGTTAAATAGATGACATGGAGAAATTAATCATGAAAGCATAAAAGTATGCATACCGGTATGTTGTTGTGTCGGAACATAGACAATTAATAAAATAGACGATGTTATAAAATTTAGTCACAGTCTGGAAATAAGGTGTGTAGCAAAGCAAATATGACACATAAAATCTCAGTTGGTACAAAATCTGCAATATATATCAGTTTTTTTTCGTGATATATAAAATTTTTTGTTTGAGTAAGTACGGCTATCCACGGAAATCATATTTGGAGACTAATCAGAAGTGACTGCAAACCTTTTCCTTTTTAATATTATTTAATTTATTTGTAATAACACTTTAGAATTTGCTAAAATAAATAATTAACATTTTTTACAAATAAAATACTTTTTAAAATTATTTTCTAGCCAGTTTTAATCACTGTCATGTGACAAAGAAGTAACAAATAAAATTTAATAAATCCAGAGTATTATAAAAACTTATTAAAACGATACTCGAGAAATTAATGGGGCAAAATTGTTATTGTTAATCAAATTCTAGTTTCCGTACGCAATCAGCGATAAAGACTGTTAAGATTAATAAACCTGATCAATTCGGCGATAAATATAATAATCGAAAAAGCGGCACCAGTTTAAATATTAAGCGACGATAATGTCTCCGGGAACAAAATTAATGTCAAATATTAAAAATGTACACTGTTTGCCATAAGTACTTATAATTGAAAGAATACTCAAATATTGAAAATTCCTAACAAACAAAATTTTTCACTATAAAGATAAATTTCTATTTTTGACAAATGATTTGAGTGAAAGTTACAAAATGAAATTCTAAAAACAAAACATACTACGAATCGCACAGATATGATCAAAGTGATACTGAATTAATATATGATGTAGGACACCAATCATTCTTAGCTACATGCTTGGAAATCGGAAGAATGTCTGTTTTTTGAAAGAAAATATCATCATTGAATGTTATACAAAATTCTTAAACATTTGAAATTATTTCTGGGGCAATTTAACAAAACCACTTCTCTATTTTTTAGCTACTTTTCAGGAGACCAAATTTAAATTTTTAATTAATTGGTGAAAAAATTATGGGACATGACTAACTGTTTTTGGATTGATGATATCAAAGTTTTTAAACTGCGTTTATTGACACCTTCAAGCCCTGGTTCCGGGCTCAACGGAAATTCCCAAATTTTTTAATTAGCATTTAGAAAAAAAAAAACACTTATATCACATAAAAACACTTATATTTAAGAAAATATCAAACGCAAAATTAAATTCAAAATAAAACTTATTTCAAGATAACTGTTTATTCTAAATTTATTTCTGATTTTACAAATAAAAATATTATTTTAAATATAACTTATTTCATGCTACAATATCAAAAATTATCAATTAAGTGGTTTTAAATAAAATAAAGCACCTATAATTTTGTTTTTGCTTCTCTGTCAAAAATAGTCGGATTTTGATGAAAAATTAAAGGGAAAGAGAAAACTAACGATTAGAATATAATTTAACATAACCACTTATCTCGACTTAATTAATTATATTAAATTGTCACAGATTTATCTAGCTACGTATTACCAAATATAGTATTACAGAGGGGTGAATGAAGAGATGCGTAATAAGTATCTGATGTGCAATCTGTTTTACTCGACCATTTTTGTGCGATCCGTAGGGGTTTAAATAAATAACTTCAAATGTTTAAGAATTTTGTGTTACATTCAATGATATTCTCTCTTCAGTAACAAAAATCTCAGAGATTTCAAAGCATGTTGCTATGGAACACGTTCGGTGACTAAGTTTTATACTTGCTGTATCAGTATACGGTTTTAGTACACGATTAACTGATCTATTTAAAAGAGTCCATTCGATGTTGGTCCGAAATCTTAACGCACCAATAATAGATTAACGTTGCTTCATTTTACAAAAAACTTTAAAAAATCTGGATAAAATTGACAATTTCAATGAAAGTTGAAGTGGCGTAGTCGAAGAAATTGTCCTATAATGTGGAAGCGAATGTAAAAAATCATGCAAAAAAACATCTAAAGGACAGGAACGTATACTTTTATGAATTTACATAGAAGTAGGGTTACAATACCAGTATACCGAAGTACCGGGAAACCAGAAGATTTTTTAAACACCGAAATTCCGGTTTTTTGATATCCCAATACCAATATTTCGGTATTGCCAAAATATACACCAACAACATTTAAAAGCTTTCATAGGCCTCAATTCTAATATTTCACGTGATGAAAGGGAAAATTAGATCATATGTTTATCGCAGTGAATGTAATATTATTACCAACTATATTAACAATGTAATTATTGTGTTTATGTTATGCCAGTCTTCTTTCCGCAGACATCTTTATCTGTTTATGATAAACAATTTGAGGTTAGGACAAATTAGTAACGAGTTTAAAGTTGCGTTACTTAGAAGAATCAGTGAATATCTTAAAAACTATTCAAGCCACTTCCAAGGATACAGTCAACACAAAGCCTTACAAAAACTCCTGATTTTGCTACAACCATAAAACTGCCTACGAAGAAGGGGGATGTCTAGATAAAAATTAAACTGATATAAACATGATTATGTACAGCCATCTAGCCTTGCAGCAGAACAATTATTTTCGTAGTGACTGTTGAAATGATAAAATTTGACAATTTTAATTTCATAAGTCTACCTCAATTTAAAATATTATCTAAGCGGAATCGTTATGTTGCTCAAATCCTCAATCTGACATTTTGATAAGAACGTAATAATTTTTTTATATAAAAATATTGATACGAATTTCGAGTGTTCGAAACGGCCGTAATGACTTTTGCATATAAAACACTCAGCGTTTAAAAATACAAACTATATTTATCTACTCTGTAACGTCCACCGACATTCGTACGTTTCAAGCTTGATTGGTTTAACTTCCCTGGAGTAGCAGTAATGAACAATACATTTAACTCGAAAAGCGCGGGAAAGTTACCTTAGAAATGTGTGTTAGTGACGACGAAAACATATTTTCGTACCGAGTATAAATAGGAAAAACATTGTTGGATATTGGTTGGTTAGTTAGTTGATAAAAGGTGCTCTCTCGTCAGCACGTCGCGATTTTTAATCGTAATAAACATTTCTAAAAAGCAAGCAAAATCGAAAGTTCAAGA
The DNA here is from genome assembly GCA_947310385.1 of Nephrotoma appendiculata. Classification (NCBI taxonomy): domain Eukaryota; kingdom Metazoa; phylum Arthropoda; class Insecta; order Diptera; family Tipulidae; genus Nephrotoma; species Nephrotoma appendiculata. The sequence goes on from OX371223.1 coordinate 223,333,702, forward strand.
AAATAATAATTAAAATTAGGTTCTACATCTAATATTATAGTGGTTAAGTTTAAAATAAATATAAACCTTTATATATAAATAACGAGGTTGCCCAATTGTAATGTGCTTTAATGTAAATAAAATAATAATTAAAACAAGTTCGGTACTAACGAAAAATAAAATACTGAAACGTACGTGTCATAAAAACTTTTAATTAAAAGTGAGTGCTTACGGAACTATTTCTAAAGTGAAAATAAAAACAAAAATTACACTAGTCCTCGTGACGCATAAAAAATAATAGTATAAATAATTATAATATAAATAATAATCATAAAATAACATATGTGTGGTTAAATAAACCTCGCCGTTAATGCAGTATCATTGATTATACTGTGTAATGTCAGTGCACCTAGAATACTACAGGCCACACTGCTTTAAAAATTTTGCTATATGACGTCAATTTATGTCGACTGTTCTCTCTTTGGCTATTATTAGCAGCACTAAAATTAAAAAGATTGTTTTGATTTTGTTTTTGTGTTTGCTGTCATATTGATAAGAAAAAAATTGTAAACAAACAAAAACAAAAATATTTTAATAATATGTTTTAAAATTCAATAAAAAGCTATTGGTAAAAGTAATAATTCATAATATTATTATAAAATTATGCATTCTAAATTGTGTAAAATATGTAAACGCGTATAAAATGTGTACACATTTCGTATAATTTACGAGAAGACATAACCTTACTTTTAGCACTCGTATAAAATTTTTTTTTTGTGTTTGTTTTCGTTTTTTCTTTTTATGAACATGACTGCCGTCTACAGTTCAAAGAATAAACTGTACACATAAATTTAATGACATAGCAAGCAGTGTGGCCTGTAGTATTCTAGGTGCACTGGTAATGTATAAATAAAAGTCTATGTACACAGAGGCAATAATAAATTAAGGTGACCAAATGTATGGCGTTTTTAAACGGGCGAGTGGTATTTTCAACGGTGCTATTAACTGTGCGATGTGTGAAGAACTATCTATTTTACGTTAGTAGTTGTGCAATAAAAATGAGCAAATTAAACATAGAGTGTACGTTAAATGTGCGAATATTTTGTAATCAGTTATGCTTGCAAAATGTGTTCATATTAAGATCAAAATTAAAATGATTATCTAATAATTAAAATCAATATTAATAATTAAAGGCGTGACTCATATAATAAATTCTTAATAATAATAATCTGTTAATACAAGCAACGATGAAATTGATAAGGTTACCTGAATATCATTATTTAATTATCATCGTCGTCGTGGGACACCGGCCGTGGGACATCTAATAACTAATTGGTGTTGGGGTTTAGTTTACTAATTATATTTTTTCCATATGATATAGAATTCGAAACCTAATTCTTTTTCTGGGGTCCACTGTATGTTGGGTTGGTATTTTTCGTTTATCATTTCTACTCGTGTAATTTCACCATGATTGAGTGTAAGAATGCGAAACTAAAAGCCAAATGTAAAGGATGAGATGGTAAGTGTTATCGCGATGTGATTGGGTAAGTTGGTCTGAATCCTGTCCTTCTCCCTATCCACGTCCGTTCCCCGTTCAAATTCCTAGTTTAATAACAGTTGTGGTCTAGAAAGCATCTCTTGAACCTCGATAAACCTCACCCCAAACCCTGTGCTAAACCGGCAGAACATGACCACACCGGGGCTCTCAATTGATGATCAAATAAATTTTCGGTAACAAGTGGCATTATGCGTTCAGAAAGTGAAAAAAATTTCCTGATTTCAACTCATTCCAATTAAACCCGTTACAACACCTTTAACTTTTGCAGCAAAATCTCTATTACAGAATTTATCACTTTGTATTATTCTTTATTTATTCACTTTTACTACTTCACCTTTTTTCACTTTTTGCTATTCAACAAGTACTGTTCACAGTTAAATTAAAAATATCATGCGTTCCAATTTACTCTATAATATATCTGTCATTTAATGCATCTGTCTAGCTATGCGTATTGAAATTGACAATATTCCACGTCATCCATTTCATTTTAATATAAAATTTCAATCAGTAACATGAGATTCAGTTTCGGTAACATCGATGTATTTTAACAATAATATTCGCCTAAGGAAATAAGTGACTCCGATTAAGTTCCAACATCGACCACTGTGATGATAACACTAGGAAGTTTCACCTTAACAACTCGACCACCAAGTTTTACCATGACGGTGTGGCTCACGTCACTCCGTACTTGGCAAATCTGCGATTTAGGTGGACAAAGTAAGGAATATTATTTAGTACACGCAAAGAAAAATATTTAGCAAATCGATAAGTAAACCTAAAATTGTCAAAACAGCATATTTTGTAGTTAATTTATACTAATCTTTATAATATAAAAAAAGAGTTCAATCATAATCGATTCTGATTTAGCTTAATTCTTTCCAAATTATATGTTTAGTAAAATCACTCCAAGAAACTACCTTTCAACCAGATTGATTGAGAAATTAGCTATATTTAAATTTGCAACATCAGGAAATCGTATTGTTTCGAATTTCGGACGTCTTATACAGATTCATAATGAATTTTGCAAATAAAACACTCAGCGTTTAAAGTTACAAACAAGCAACATTGACCAGTCGATCAAGCACCTTATGCTTCTTTAACAAATTCACTATTTGTTGGTATTATATTTTTCGCTGTTCACTATTTCACTAGTCAGCACTTGGCTTCTCTACCTACTACTTACCTACTACTTTTACTGCACACTGTTCAGTTTTTACTGCTCACTCAGGGATGGCTCAACATTTTTTTCGTAATCCTCGCACTCCAAGCGAACTTTTTTGTTGCGGTCTTTCTATCCAAGCAAAAAAAAAACGATGATGACGAAAAAGATGATTAAGAACGAGGACGTTGGGCGCCCATACACTACTCCTGTAAACAGGGTCACATTTGCACATTTTTACACAACGACTACACTCGATTGGTGTAGAGATCTGTGTTCTATGTTGGAACCTAACCGCAACCTGAAATGTAAGAAGAAAACTTCACAAAGAATCATCATCTACAAGAAATTATATTTAGTATCCTTATCTAAATATTGTCACTGAATAATTGGATCTCGATTTAGATTTACCTAAAATGTTAAAAGACCAATTAAAATTATATAACTAATTACAAACCAGAGTACAAATTTTGTTCGAAAACTGAGAGTTGGGAGTTTTGCTGCTGTTTCACAAACCTGCTAGATGTACAAAATAATTATTATTATTATTGGTGTAAATAATAATTAAATTTTATGTTTCCGTCTAGTGTGCTGATGAAACAACAAAAAACTCCCAACTCTCAAGTCGCGGTTTTCGAACAAAATTAGCATACAGATATAATCTTACCATTACGAATTATATGTTATTAGAAATTGTTTGATTTGACAGTTAGAAACTTGAAACTCAAAATGTATACCTGGTTTAAATGTTAGAATCTAGATGTCACTTTATTATTAATACAAAAAAATTGTGTAACAAAAAATTGTAAGAATAGAAAAATAAATAGCTTCTTAAAAACGCCGTCAAAGGTGCGCATCAAAAAATTCATCAAATAAATAAAAAAAGGATTAATTGGAATCTTGTCGTCGAAACAACTTGTACTCAAGTTTAAGTAATAAATAGTAATTTTACAACGTTGTGGAAAATCGTTGTTATTCTTGTGTTACACTTTCAATACAGAGCTTAATAAAGTCGCTGGTCTGGGATTATGATGTGGAAATCATCCCAGTAAAATAAATAAATAAATATTTTAATTTTCCTTAAACCTATTTAGGAAAAAAAATGTTCAATTTATTTAACAACTATTTCCCCCATTTTTTTAAAATTTATTTAAATATTTTAAATTAAACAGATTCAACTATTCGCAACGAGAAAAACTTAGGACATTTTAGTGTAGAAATATGTAGTTCTAAATTGCAAAACATATCCTGTGTGGACTAAATTTGTGTTGTTTTGAGCTCTGGCCCAGCATACAGAATAAGTGTAAAAAGTGTAGTTTAGTGCTAAAACAGACAGACCTTATATTGAAGTTTAAAAAATTAATATGATAAGTTAAAGAATTTCAGCTTAGTAACTACTAAATCTAGACCTAATAACGTAAATTACGAATATTATATATGTAAATAGATTTTAAGTTTTATTTGATAAAAAAATCAACAAAAAAAAACATATTGGCCGTATTTTTAAACGCCCTCAACAGTTCAGCGCCCTAGTCGTCCACCTAGTTCTCATATATGATAGAGCCATCCCTGTGCTCACCTTGCGCTGTTCTCGTCCTGAACAGAAACATCCCATGTTGTATTACTTCAGTCTATGGCATTTTACGACCTTGAACCTATGAAGTTTTCTTCCGATATATATTATCACTGATAACTTCTTCGACGGTTGTATTGAGAGTCCGAGATGGTACTCTCTTCTGCGGGTCGATCGTTATGCATTTATTGTCTCTTTTCGCTAATCCGCAGGTTGGACTCGGTTTCTTGGACGCTCATTCCTGCCTGCTTAAGTTCCAGGTCTTTTTTCTGCCTCATCTAAATCCAGTACTTAATCTTTTGAACTACAATGCATGCCTCTCTAGTCCATTTCTCTGTCGAGACCTTCCGGATCGCTCTGTCTCTTGCGATTATCTATAAAACCAGACTCTCCTTCAACAACGCCATACCAGATGCTTTTGCTGAGCTGCTCCTAAGGATTTAAACTCTTCCGTGAAAGCCAACTTTTTCCTTGCATTCTCTGGCCGTGCACTATCTTCACGCAGTCTTTCAATTTCCTGTTATGGATTAAGCGTTCGCAACTGTTTATTTATAATTTCTTGAACTCCATATGTTTTTTCGTAATTCTGTTTTTTGTTCCAATCGCCAATTTTCATTGTAACTTTCTACACCGAAGCATCTCCTTAGACTTTTTCACCTGGTTCTGAACATAATCGACGCCATTCCCCGGGACTCCAAATACTTTGCAGTAGGCATCTCACCATTCGCTCCACTAGCTCTTTAATTACTGCAAAGACGGTTTAGTTGAGCCTATACCCTCCAACATTGGTTTGGTGATCAGACCTAACTGTAACCGTCGTATCGCAGCATCAGCTTTTTTATGATTTGGTTGTAATTTCTCTCTTCCTTGGGTTTAGCTTGCAACATATATACTCCACTTCCTCTGGACCCATTATCTTGCTGTACTGCCTCCGGAATAATGAAGTCTTCGGGTCCCAAAATCAGAATCCCTTGTAATCTGATGACTTACCTTATCGTATCGTTTCCTCTCAAACTGTCCAAGCGTCGTCCCAACTGTTCTTTTGTTTATGTGGCTCGACAAACTGACCACCGATGTCCTTTTGCTACTCAGTTTGTCTAATTTATTAATTTGCCTAATCAATTTGGCTTCATGTTAGACTCGTATTTCCAAAATTTCTGACACTAATCAGCGAGTTCATTGTTCGTATCGTGCAATCGAGGGACTATCTGCTAGAATTTAGTTTGTTTTTGAAGACCAGTAGCTGGTTTACGTTGAATGGTTGTCGATGAATAGATCAATGTCTTGCTAACCCATCGATTCTTTATCTTCTTGTTGTACATAGTATTCGGTAGACCGCATCATTTGCTCGTAAACATGTACATCTTGTATTTTCTTTGTTGACCTTTTTGTTGTGTTGATTCCCGCCTTATCGAAACTCTCCATAACTTTGAACTATCTTTTTTCCAGCTGATTTAAATCGCCTTCCATTGAAATATCTCTATTTTAGAAATCGGTTATAAACTCCAGAGTGTGTTATGAACTTACTCACTTCTAGTTTCGAGTCCATTGCGGCTGATTTTTGCAAAATCCTACTTATGACCCCAAATGTTAAGAAAGCACTGGAGCTAGATTTTGATTATTTATTTAATTCACACAAGCACACCAAAATCAACTCAACGAATCTGTCAGCAGTAATAAGAAAATCTACATAAGCTTGTTACCGAATTCCTGACTAACAAAAAAATGTTGTGCAAAATGTTGTTTAATAGAAGATCAAACAGTAGTGTGATAAAATCTTCCTAACGCTATATAGACAATTTTAAATAATTACTACTACAAGTTCACATATTTTAAATTTTAAGTGCCAGGCCCTTTCCCAAACACCTACTTATTACAGTTCCGACTTATTTGTGACGTAATAACAAAAAACAAAACGCAATTTTTATTTTATGGAAGAAAATAAATTTCTTGACATTTCGTATTACATTTTGTTTACCACACATTTTTGGAGACATTTCCGTGTCGACGTACTTATTCAAATAAATTACCTCGCGAAGTCGGTATCCACAAATAAGTCGGTATTTTCGAAAGAGCCATAAACCTGAATATAATTTTTATTGATTTAACTTTAAATTTTTGGGCGTTAAGACCAACCAAATCTATTTACCCCTAATAAAAATCGCAATACCGATTTACTCGTACTTTCAGATAATAAAATTTAAACTGGGATTCGTCACAAATGACGTTATTACTTCTAAATGACTAAATACTACAGTAACATAAATCTTATCTTGATCACGCCACCGTCCGTGATAAATAAAACAAGCATAAAATTTATATTCAAGAAATCCAAAAACGGTTTCAATCCTTCCATCATAACGAATGACTTAGCAGAAAAAAATAACTCCTTGTTTTTCATCGACACACCAGCATACATTAATTTCATCTATTAAATTAAATTTTCTCTATACGAGATTGGCTGACCTAGGAATAGTTTTTTGAACCATAGAGCAAAACAATAATAATAAAACTAAAGCTTTTTTTCGCCGCACAGACACAAAGTGCATAATCATTATAAAATTGTACTCTGCTTGCTAACATTTCAATTGTCTGACTCAGCTTACATGATATTATTCTACATACTCGGTATAAAACCATTACCATACCATTTGAACTATTAAATCACAGACAATTCAGATATTAATCAAAAATGATGTTTTTTGTTGTAAAACTAATAAATTCCTCGAAGTACATTAAACATATATTTTGTGCCCACCCACTTGGCGGCAAAAGAATTTATTCGTAATGTCTATTTATTATTATTCGCGCTGAATGCTATACATTTTTGGTCACACATCGTTAATTAACTGTGTGTGAACGGATTGTCTTAAGATAATATAATTAAAAAAAAAAATTTGGTGTGCGCCTAGCCGGTGTGTGCGGTTACATAATTTCGTGATTCGGATTGATGATTTTTAGTTTATTCAAAATAAAATGCAAATTAGTTTGGGCTCTATACACTCGTACAGTGTTATATATAGTTTTGGTTAATTGATTTTTTATTGTTGTTTTGACTGTTTATAATAAGTGGGCTTATTAAAACGCATTGTTCCATGCGAATGAGTAGCGCACGAGTTAACTAATTTGTCTAAAATTGAACAAACAAACAGAAATGCTCTGTGTAATTTATTTTATCGTCCGTTGACAGTTTATTGTGGGAAAAAATGTAAATGCAACATTCATTATGCGCGCGATATATCTAATTAACAAATTACCGTGTTAAATTCAGGTACGAGTAAGTTGAGTATACATACTACACATATTATGTATTGTCTCGTAATTTTTTTTTTTTTTTTTTGTTATCAGAAATGATTATCACATCCGTTGATATTTTAAACATTTCAATAAAATGTTATACCTACATATTTATAAAATGTTACTCGAACAATTTTGCTGCAAAAATTAAGAAACAAAAGCTCAATTAACCAGCACAAGCAGTTCTCTGTATTACTTGACAGCAAATTTGATTGCTTATGGCGTTTTCTTTTTACAAAAAACTGGGAAAAAATTTTGATGTACTTCAAATTTTTTTGATGTAAATCACATTTTCGCGTTCTTTTAGCGGAAAAAATAGCAAACAAATTTAATTTACATCAAAAAATGGAAATGTAGATTTTCTCTTCCATTTTAACTATCACGTACATATATTTATACACATATAATTGCGGTCTTACTTTGAGAAATTTACAACAATAATCCCATATATGTAATTCCAATTTGGAATTATTTTAAACCAATTTTTCTGCTGGTACAGAATTATTCTATTTTACCTGTAGTTTTAATGTTCTCCACCAGGGCAGTTTTATTGCATACTTTTATTTTTAAATGTTGGCAATAAAAATGTAAAAGTCATTTTTGTTATTTTGACATCGAATTTTTCTTAACAAAGCGAAAAATTAATTATGATTTGTAATAATATTCAATAATGTTCTAGCACATTACTATTTAATTGAATATATTTGGTTGCGTTTTTACGTTGTTTTCAAATTCAAAATGTAATTGTTACTAACTAATAAAAATAAATTAAAGAATATATTTGATTGTTAGTTTGAGCACAAATTAATTCTATACCAGAATGGAATTAGCTTGTACCAAAGTAAGGCAGCAAATAATGCTAGAAACAGACGTGCGGAATTTCCGCATACGGATACGCAAGAGGAAATGCAACTAAATCACTTGTGCGTTTTTTACTTTGCGTTTTATTTTGACATTTCGCTTAATATTTTCTTGGACACCATATTGTGATTTATAAATATCGAGTTGTGGTGTAGTTGGTTTAACGGTGTTAAAAAATCTCATTAAACATGAATTTAATTAAATACGACCAGTTAAATAAAATAAAATTGTTGCTTTTTATCTTATAAAAAATTGATAAAAATTATACGAAATCAGCAGAAAAAATCAAATAGACGGATTTGGACGAGGGAAATTTATACAGAAAATGAAAGAGAAATGCACGGATTTTTTTGAAAACTATTTTTAATAATTAAAAACAATGACCAAGATCAATTTAGAAAGGCAATGAGAATGGGCACTAAAGATTTCTAAATTTTAAATAATTTATTAAAAAATAAGTTACAGAAGCAAAACTTTATAAAAAATCCCATTGATCCAGAATTGCGATTAGTATTAACCTTAGTGTCGTTGGCCAAAAAACTTGCGCACCCATGGAAATCACATAATTTTTTTTAAACTCGATTGCACTGTAAATAAAAAAAACTATTTTCCGAAATAATTTATTTTTAGTTAATATAATTAGTTAACATAATTTATTTTATATAATAAAAATTTTTTTTTTAATATTTTGTGACCCCTCCTTTCGCTAATAATACTTGTTTGCATCATTCTTTTGTAGCATTTCTTTATTGTATTTTTGATTTCTAAATTATTTTTCCAAACGTCCTCGACGTTTTTTCTTAGTTCGATAACTGTATTATTAGTACGCATACATACTAGTCGCTTCAGCACGGACCATCAATTCCCTATCGGGTTGAGATCTGGTGAATTGCCTGGCCACGGAAGAATGTTTATGTTTTTTTACTGTCCAAGTAATTTTGTACGCTTAATGTTTTGTGATATGGTGCGCCATCTTGCAGGAAAATGTACACCGATGGACGAAGGGACAGGGATTCCACATAGCGCATGTACACATCATTCAAAACCTTCTTGTACTGGTCTTGCCGCATCGTTCCTTGAACAAAATCTATTGGTGCAGGGCCCCCTTTGGTGATATACAGCTCCATAACATGACGGCCGGTGGATGTTTGGCTGGTTTTTCCACGCAGTCCTCATTATAGCGTTCGTCTGCACACGAAACTGTGAAATTCCGGGACCGCCCCTAAGCGGCACTCGTCGCTAAATATAGCCTATGGAATTGAAAAATAAAGTTGTTTAGTATTTTTCATGTTTGAACACAGCTAAAGAGAATTGGTGTTTTTAAATTTGCAACTTACCCTATTCCAATCGAATTCTGTGAATCCCTGATGCTGCCGGGCCCAAATCAGTCCCTGTTGTCTCATGCGTGAAGTAAGACGAGGCTTTTTTGCAGGGCGTCTGCATATTAGTTGATTTTCTTTCAGACGACGTCGTACTTTTTTTTCCGATATTTTCACTCCAAGCTCGATTATCGCATTGATGATTCTTCGAATTGGTGCATGGCGGTCTTCCAATGCAACACGGACTATTTTGCGATCCACTCGATTTGATGTTTTCCGTTTCCTTCCGCAGTTTTCACGCTTACTCAAGAAAATATCCTCTTTGGCCTTTATTTATTGGGCGACTCGCCGAATACTTTCCCGTCCTATGCCCAGTTTTCTGGCTATAGCACTGTAGGAATGTTGTCCACTTTCAATGAGAGCAGCTGCAGCAGATTTTTGCTTGTCCCTGATGTCCTTTCCACCCATTTGGTTCGAAAAACTTAGAATAACGTATTTAATAATGTGACACGAAAATTCACTTTAAAACAGTACTGGATGTAAGAAAAAAGTTGTTTACAACTTCAAAAATATGACGTCAAGTACCCAAAACACAAAAGTAAAAAAAAAATTTCTTGAATAAACACTTTCTTAGGAAACGATCTACAAAGAACCACTTTCGAATAACAACTAATTAACAAACGTAAGCTAATATTCTTTTCACTGCACAAAACCACACACAGACAGACACGTTTATGCGACCGTCCATTTAAATTAGTCATAAACAAGAGCACGAAAGTGGCTCAGAAAAAATAGTAAGAGGAAACTTAACAGAAAAACTAGTTTTTTTATGTAAAAACGTTGAAATAATGTAACCGCTCAAGTTTTTTGGCCAACGACTGTAAGTACATCATACTGCAAATATTTAATATACTAGAAACGTTTTAATTATATTTAATGTTTACGTTTAGATACTTAGCTCATGGCGTGGCGTGGCAAATTCTGGCGTGGTCGTTCAGAGTGGGCTTGTCAACAGTACGCGAAATTATCCTTGAAGTTTGCAAAATTATTTGGGACGAACTCAGTGGGATTTATTTGTGCGCCACCAACTGAAATGGAATGGAAAAAAATTGCCGACGAATTTTATAGAACTACAGGAATGCCTAATGTCGTAGGTGCAATCGGCGGTAAACACATCCGGATAACATGCCACACGCTGGTTCCCTGTACTATAAATAAAAATTTTAACCGCGAAATTTCGAGTATTGACCAATTCCATAAACTTATTTCCTCAAAATGCTGAAATAATTGTACGTGCAACTCTGGTCTTGCAACTTTATTAAACTGCACGATTCGTCAAACTATGTTTCAAATAATTTTGTTGACCATTTCAACGAAGAAAATGAAAATGAGGTTGAGCCGTTACCGCAGTATAGACATTTCAGGAGATTCAATGCTACTAGAGATGTATTCTCTATCAGAGAAAACTTAAAAGACTATTTAAATAATATAAATTAACAAAAATAAACAATTTATTTTAAACATTTCATTCAATATTTTATTATGAAAATTAGAAACAAAAATCAATTAAAAAATGAATCCAGCCTGGTGCATTGTTTGATTTATTACATTTATAATATTCACTTGCATTGTGCAAAACTGTGCTGGTGTTATATTTGCCGCATTGACCTGTTTTGCTATTGTCTCGGAGAACATGGTTAATGACGTTTTATTTTCCTCCGGACGTTCGAAAGATATTTTGGCAATTTTTACAAGTCCTGCCAGCTCACTACTGGCCATTTTAATTAACTTGTCCGATTTATTTGCATGGGTGGTATTTCTATGTCTTTTCTGCGATGTGCTTGCGCTAGGTGGAGGTGTCTTGGTGCCCGATTGACATTCCGAAAATCCATAATTATTACAGTCGTCGAATGTTGTTATGTCAGTGCCCGATTGACATTCCGAAAATTCATAATTATTACTGTCGTCGAATGTTGTTATGACAGAGCAGGGCCCCTATTTCTGAATACGAATATGAACAAAAATTGTACGAATTCGTATGATTAGTATTTTTGAATACGAATTCGTGCAATTGTAATACGAATACGAAAATGAATGATACGTTCAAAAATTTCCATTATTCTGCAATACGAATTCGAATAGGTTTTGTACGTTCATGAACGAATTTTTGTACGATGAATATTTAGTTAACGACTCCATAGAAAAATCAAAAATATATTTGAGTTCTAAATAAAAGACATTAATTTATAATAATCTTAAAGAAAATCTCTTATTTTAAAACTTTAACTTGGTCGTATAATTTGTTAACGTCGATTTATATGAGAGTATAAATACACATATGAATTACTCGTAGTCAATATGTACTTAGCACATAATACAGTAAATGACCGAATGTAGAACAGGGTCAAGAGCACTGTTAAAAACTCCGGGACCATAATCCAAAAATGATATTGAAATACATATTTACAAAAACATAATTAATTTAAATTTAGTTATAAAACCAATTAATTAAACTTAAGAGGTTGGAGTTGCAAGACGCCTAATGGGGCACTATCACACCACAAGAAATAATTCGGTGGTTGAATTTCATTTTCGATCCTAACAGTTTTGTCGGCCACACAAAATACAAAATATTTTATTTACACAAAATTCTAATTTTATTTCACTATTTTTTATTTATTTTACAATATTATGTATAATAATCCCCAAATCATAAGTGATGCTTATTTGAAAACCTAGAAGAAAAATAATATTATTGCATCCATTTCAAGTACAAACCAAAACGTCAAAACTGAAAATTGTGTCCAAGTTGTACAATTTTATTGCAGGTAAAACCATTTAAAATAAATTTTCCTTATAGCAAGGACACACACCAAACAATTACGTACGATCGTATTCAGAAATACCAAAGTATTTTCGTAACAGATATCATTTTCGCATCGAATACATTTTCGAATCGTATTCAGAAATAGGGCCCTGGATTGATCCCATTCAGTCTCTATTTCCGTACACTCATCATCTATCGCTTTGATTCGTGAGAAATTGCCAGTCGTGTTACAAAAAAAATCTTAAACATTAACTGGCCTTCAATAAATTATTTGTACAATAACTTTTAATACAATACCTTTGATTGTCTGAGGTATCAAAATCTTTTAAAATAGCAGACTCTCGAACCATTTCCATTTTTTGGGGCTATGTGCTCCACTACCTGAGGTGCAATAAGAATTTTTCAATTCCTTGAAAAATTTATCCCTTAGATTCCTCCATTTTCCTTTCAATTTATCCACTGTAATATTAATAATTTTAATAAAAATTGTATACACGGCAACAAAATATATATCTATACCTATGTATACATATAGAACATATTTATCAAAATTAATATAGAAATTTAATATTATTTAATTTTAAATACTTACTTGGAATATTTAATTTATCGGACAATTCTTTGAATGTCTTATCCCGTAGATATATATTTTTATAGCATTTGTGCTTTTTATTATATATGAATTCTTTTCCACGAATGAGTTCAATTAACTTTTCCTCCATGTTTTATTTTGATTTTGAATTTGATGTTTTCTGTTAAAAAAAATGAAATGCCGGCGTGAAGTTAGTATTAATTTACAATTTTTTTTTTTTTTTTGTGTTGCCCATTCTGCAGCAGTGCGTTTTTTTAGAATTAGAGACAAGTTGCGGAAAAACGCACCCTGTGCGGAATATTTCATTTCATTTAAAGTAGTGTATTCTAATTTAAACACATGCGTTTGACCGCACGTCTGTTTCATGCATAAGTCAATCGTAAATATTGCCAAATACGTCAAACGCGTCATTTGAAATTTTTTCAAAATGGTTTGTTATTCGGCGTGTTCAGTCCGACCAAAATGATAAAAATTATCATGATTTTTTGTGGCCCTAACTCACTCCTTATAATTTTATGTCAAACCCGAGTGAACAACCAAATCAAAAAAATAATTATAAATTGATTCTGCACGTCAAAACATACTGCTTTCATAACAAAAATTTACTATTTATAACGGGTGATTTTTTAAGAGCTTGAGAACTTTTTTTTAAAAAAAAACGCATAAAATTTGCAAAATCTCATCGGTTCTTTATTTGAAACGTTAGATTGGTCCATGACATTTACTTTTTGAAGATAATTTCATTTAAATGTTGGCCGCGGCTGCGTCTTAGGTGGTCCATTCGGAAAGTCCAATTTTGGGCAACTTTTTCGAGCATTTCGGCCGGAATAGCCCGAATTTCTTCGGAAATGTTGTCTTCCAAAACTGGAATAGTTGCTGGCTTATTTCTGTAGACTTTAGACTTGACGTAGCCCCACAAAAAATAGTCTAAAGGCGTCAAATCGCATGATCTTGGTGGCCAACTTACCGAGCCATTTCTTGAGATGAATTGTTCTCCGAAGTTTTCCCTCAAAATGGCCATAGAATCGCGAGCTGTGTGGCATGTAGCGCCATCTTGTTGAAACCACATGTCAACTAAGTTCAGTTCTTCCATTTTTGGCAACAAAAAGTTTGTTAGCATCGAACGATAGCGATCGCCATTCACCGTAACGTTGCGTCCAACAGCATCTTTGAAAAAATACGGTCCAATGATTCCACCAGCGTACAAACCACACCAAACAGTGCATTTTTCGGGATGCATGGGCAGTTCTTGAACGGCTTCTGGTTGCTCTTCACTCCAAATGCGGCAATTTTGCTTATTTACGTAGCCATTCAACCAGAAATGAGCCTCATCGCTGAACAAAATTTGTCGATAAAAAAGCGGATTTTCTGCCAACTTTTCTAGGGCCCATTCACTGAAAATTCGACGTTGTGGCAGATCGTTCGGCTTCAGTTCTTGCAGGAGCTGTATTTTATACGGTTTTACACCAAGATCTTTGCGTAAAATCTTCCATGTCGTCGAATAACACAAACCCAATTGCTGCGAACGGCGACGAATCGACATTTCACGGTCTTCAGCAACACTCTCAGAAACAGACGCAATATTCTCTTCTGTACGCACTGTACGCATTCGTGTGGTTGGTTTAATGTCCAATAAAGTAAACTGAGTGCGAAACTTGGTCACAATCGCATTAATTGTTTGCTCACTTGGTCGATTATGTAGACCATAAATCGGACGTAAATCGCGAAACACTTTTCGAACCGAACACTGATTTTTGTAATATAATTCAATTATTTGCAAGCGTTGCTCGTTAGTAAGTCTATTCATTATGAAATGTCAAAGCATACTGAGCATCTTTCTCTTTGACACCTTGTCTGAAATCCCGCGTGATCTGTCAAATACTAATGCATGAAAATCCTAACCACAAAAAAATCACCCTTTACTAATGCCTAAGTGTCTTTCACAATAGTTTAATGCTTCACACCTTTTCTTAGCTAATAAAACAAACCCGGACAGTACGTATAGTAATTCATTCATTTAAACATTCATTCAATTATAATTCACGTAGCGGAGATTTGCAGATATTTGATTGCGCTAAAAACTTTCACAAATCGTTTTTAGGCTACATTTAAAAGTGTAAAGGAAATCACATTCTCGCCCAATTTGTGAATACATGAATATTTTTACCCACACAACGTCACCTAATCAATCATTCAGAGGAAATGAAATGGACATTGGACAAGAACACAGAAAAGACACAAATCATACACAAACAACATTTGATGTTGATTTTATTCCAGACACTGATTTGATCCATTCATTGTTTTTAATGTATTATTGTTTAATAAAAAAATATAACATTAAAGTTGAACAAAATGTTATTCCTGTCCATATAAAATCATAACGCAAAAATATTAAAAAAAAAATGTACACAAACTTTGACAGCCAGAATCGAAAATATTCTTAGTTTTTTTGTGATAAATGAGTGCGTTTAATGACAAAAGCTGATAAAAAATATCATGATATTTTTTATCATTTTTGCCCGAGTGAACACTACCTAGGATTGTTTTCTTCATCCCTTTCGTGTTTACGCACACTACGAACACATCAAAAAAAATTCGTATTCTTTTTAACTACATATTTGAAATTTGGTTTACATCAAGAACGTAAAAGAATTCGCTATTTGGTTGATAATTATATTTCAGTAATTAATTAAGCTATAAATGCTAATTCTAACCAATGCATCATTGAATGAAAACTAACTCCGTGGTGGAACAGCCAGCAAAGCATGACAAGATACAATGGCTAGGCTAATTAAGTGCCCTATTCAAAAATTGTTGGCTCAATTCTTTCTGACTAGACGGTGTATTCTGCTAACTTCAGAAAACGTGTGGAGAACCCACAACAAAAAATGATTGAAAACTATTCGAAAATTAAAACCTAATTTTAGGTCAATTCAATGACCCGTTAAATTTTTTTGGTTTGTTCTTTCTAGAAAAACCTTTAAGCTTTTCCACTTCAAAGGTAGCAGAACCCAAGTCGAAACAGAAAATAGAAAGCAAAACAAGGTCTATTCATATACAAATAATTTTAAGCTCAGATAGCCTAATCAAATGTACAATTAAAATTTCTTAAGCTAGCAGAACCCAACACGAAAATCGGACAAAAACCGAAATTATATCGTAAAACAATATATGTACATTCAAACTACAATTGTACCCTCGTTGTAGCTTAATCAATTACTCTAAGTGTTATGAGTAATTTATAATGAGCCTAAAATTATTTGTATGTGAAAAGGTTTTGTTTTGAGTCAATTTGGATTTTGGTCCGATTTTCGATTTGGGTTGTATTAGCTTTAAATTAAAGAATTTAAGCTTGGTCAAATTTTTTAATGAGCCTTGGATTAGGCCATAATGATCTTAAATTAATTTGTATGTCTAGTATGTTCCAGGTGTGTAAATATGAAACCGGAATTTTTTAATAAAAAGTACACGTTCATCGTATGATAATGATTAAGAATATTTTATTCAAAGTATTGCCCATTATCAGCTAATCAGCTAGTTTCCCATCTTTCTGACAATGCGTGGATACCACACCAAAACAAACTGTTCCTCTTTTGAGGCTAACCAGTTATCGAGCCATTTTCGTAGGAAGTGAAGTGCTTTTCAGCAAGCCCGTGCCCCATCGACGCAAATAAGTGATAATCGGACGGAGCCAAGTCTGGCAAGTAAGCCGCATGTGAAAGTATGTATTTCCCAATTAAGTGCTTCCAACGTTTCCATGACCGGTTTTGCTTTGGTGCATCATCACGAAACAAAATCATCATGAAGCAGAATCACTTTGTGTTGAATTTTATCACATTCTGGTCGTTATTCAAAGCCCCGGTGGCAAAGTGGTCAGCATGATTTCTCCATGAATTAATCACTCATTATCCGAAATGAAAATATGATTATGAAACCTCATTTGAGGCGGCCAAATCCGTTGATGGGATATAGTGCCAGAGAGAAAGAGGTCGTTATTCACGCAAAGTTCGATTCAAATTGATCATTTATTGTTAATAGTGTTCGGTATTTATGGTTTCACCATGTTTTAGCAGCTGAAATAAGTCACACTTAGAGGGGATCAGATCCACCAAACGCAGGGCATTGTCTTCCGTCCGAAGCGGTCTGGCCTTCCAATCGATGTTGATGGTTGTCCTGGATCAACCCAAGATATTTTGTGCTTTGAACTCTCAAAATAGATCCATTTTACATCGCCAGTGACATTTCAATGGAGAAATGACTTTCTTTTGTATCTGGCGAGCAACATTTCATTTACATCTTTCCCATTGCTTTTAAACGTAAGAAGACGGCTTCTCGTGATACATTCAATTCATCCGCAAGTTGTTTTTGCGTTTAAGCGTCATCCTCATCCAACAATGCTTGCAATTCACTGTCTTTAAACTCTTGTGGTGGTCTTCGTTTCTCACGTCAAAACCACCACTAATGAATTTACTAAACCACTCATAGCATTGTGATTCACCAAGAAGATGCTCATCGAAAGCTTTGATAAGCATTCGGCACTTGGTCTATTGCCTAGAGAATGTTCACCATTAGAATTATTACAAAATTTTCTCTGGTTCACAAAGGGCATTCATTTATACAAAATCCCTATGGAAAAATGGTCGTTATCCTATATTCCTGTGGGCTCATCAGAACATCATAAACTTAAAGTAGTTTTGGTATCTCCGACAGATAACAATACATAAGATACAATGAAGTGGATATTCAACAAAAATTCAAATCACGAGTTTTTCTTTCCGTACAAAGAATTGTGGCTTTTGTTCATCGCTTAGTTTACAACTTTTGTTCAAAACAAATCGACAATCGGCTATCTGGTGACCATAATCTACCTGAATTTAAAAATGGACTGCATTTAATAATCAAGCCAGTGCAGATTACTTGTTTTAACGTACAAGTCATCTTATTAAAGGTCCACTCAACCATAAAAAATCCACTCAACCATAAAAACTTATAATTTCCTTGTCTCCGTTCCTACGTTCGTCTTTCTCATATTTAACTAAATATTCAATTTTATTATGATCCATACATCCAATTATTTTAATCCTTTCATATTTTGGTTAAAAGTTTTTTCACGCAGGCACACAAATATTACGGGCATTTGTCGTTCAAAATTACTGGCCACTTATAGTGACCGAAGACTAGTAAAAACGTTATATGACGTTTGTATCCTTTGTTTCCAATTTGCGCAAGGACAAGACAGAAAAATATCTTATCCAACGTTTTATTGATGCCCATATAAGCTTTAGATATTCCATCGTGTATTCCGTCATTTGTGTGTCGAAGTCATTTTTTTCTTCAAATAGGATCAGGATTCATGCAAAAACTGTGGAACTTTTCTTTAGTTCCTGTCTTATACATTTGCTTACACTGTACTGCACAATCCTTGCCGCGTGCGATCGTTTTCGCCCGTCCGCTCAAAAATCTTTCCGTTATTTTCTCATATCTTCTGTTATTAGTGCCTTTATTTATTTGATAATATCATCTGAATCCAGCTTGGTCAACGTTGCTAAATTAGTTGCTTAACTTGCTCTGGAAAGCCAGCGCCAATATTTCATGGTTTTATCTCTATAGTATTGGTTTTCAAATGAATCTGTTAAACACACCTGCTGGTTCATTATACCGTAAGCTTGACAAGCCAATTTATTTATCTCTCTTTCTAAGACTTGCAAGCTCTCCCCGCGAAGTGTCCGCTTGCTTATTTGTAGTTGTATCTTGCATAGTTTCTGCGCCCCAACAATTGTGCCGGACAGGAGCTTGGAGCAGCACTGTTGAAAACGTTTTATTAAGCCAACCTTCTCCAATAGTTTGCAATGTATATCTTTGAAAGACGACCCCCTACTTGCTTAATTTTATTTCCGAACTCTTGCCTGGTTTGTCCTTCAAATCCCGTGAATTGGTTATCAAATTTTTCCTTAAACGACAAAATTTAGTCTTGGGATTTTTTTTGTAGACAAGTCTTCATGTTGTATTGAAATCAGGAGTGAGCGGTAACGAAATTTCTGATTCTTAAAAATTTCTGGTTCTTCGAATTACGTTCTTAAAAATGATTCGTTCATTTACACCTGTGACCCAATAGCGCCAATCATAACATACAAATCGTTTTGGACTTTTATTCATATATCGTACGCAATATGTTCAATTAATATCAAATGAGATCGATTACGACACTTTAGGTTCCATTCAACCATTAGTTTAAATCTTAAGTGAATTTTATATCAAATAGACCATCCAAAAATGATATATCTATAATCTTAACATACGGATGGTCATGTGAATGTTATTGTAGATAGGAGAAACGATGTCGTGTTCAGAAACGAACGGTTGCAAGACTCGTGGTTCACGGGAACGATTATGTGCCATACACTGCGTCAATCTCAACATACAATAATTTTTGGGATTTTTTTTTACAGATAGAGGTTATCATTTTGTATCGAAATCAGAAGATATGGATGACGACATTTCTTGTTCCTGGGAACCATTAATTTAAATCCGAATTGAATTTTTAAAAATGATTTGCTCATTTTCACTTGTGATGCCATAGCGTCAACCCTAAGATACAGATGGTAGTAAGCTTTTATTCGAAGGTAGAGCGCGACAATTTGACACTTTAGGTTCCATTAAACGATTTATTTAGATCTTAAATATATATTTATAAAATGGACCATCCCAGGATGCTATAGTACGAGTAGCAAGCTCAACATACGGATCGTCATGTGGATTTAATTTTGGATGTCAGACATGATGCCGTGCTGAAATCAGAAGAGATTGACCACGACACTCGTGTTTCCTGCGAAACCTTTGTTCAGTTGTATGTATATCTCTTTTACGTATAACCGGAATGTTTCTACTTGTCATATGTCACTCCATATAAAAACTATAAATGGTTGCCATTTTGAAAATTAACTTAAAATTGAAGTACCCTTATCTGATACGCATTAACAATATACCTAATCACCAGTCTTGTCTAAGCAGGTATATTTTTAACTGGGTATGTTATGATTTTTTTAAACCTTCCAAAATTTCAACAAAATCTAAATTAAAGAGATTATGTAATAACTTTCCGATATCAGTATGAACAAGTTCACTGAATATATTTAAACTATAACCGCAAAACAAAACAATTAAATTCGGGAATTTCCAAAGTGTTTATCAATTGGTTTGGAGTTCTACGAAATAACACACCTCCAAATCAGAAGTGATTTTTTAGAATTCGTAAATACTTCACGCAGTATGACATAGTATTCGTTAATCTACATTTTTGCGTGTTTTATTGACTAAACGTTGGTGACCACACGGTACATGATAACAATTAAAAAACAAATTTTGTTTAGAACTGTAAATGCGCGTCAAAATCGTCGAAAATCAATTAATTTGGTTGTTTGTCACACATCGCTTAGTGTTGTTATTGTTTGTTAGTATGGGGTAAAAGTTGTGGTTAATTTATCGGAAATTAATTATTTAATAATGAACGTGGAATCGTAATTATGATAAATTTGTATTGTTTTACTATTTATTAGTTAAGTAATTCAAGTAGCACTTAACGTTTAATGTTCTAATATAAACAAACCACCAAGGAGAAATAAGACTCGCTTCGTTTAATAAAGAACAAAAAAATTATCGTTAAGTCAACATAAAAATATTACATATACAGAAGAAGTGTTATCGACTTATTGTACGTACACACAGTTTTTGGATTTGATTAAACAAAACATAAAATTTCATCATTAATTCATGTTCAGACATGAAATTTTTATTATTTTTTTTAAAGAGTTGAATGAATTGATAACGAATACAACGTAATATCAAGGTGTTGAAAGTCACCAAGAAAGAATTAAATGGACAAGAATATGGTGCCAAAGCAAAAAACGGTCGTCTTCATTTCTAACACACAGTGATGGTGTTAATCTCTAGCAAACATCGTAAATAAAACAGGTTGATTGAATTATGTCAAAAATAAGATCGGGCTCTGCAGTAAAATTCATTTTCTTAGTTTACTACAACTCCCTTTCCTTCGTTATCTGACCAACATCATTAAAAAACGATCATTTTGAATAATAAGCTGATCATACGAAAATAAAGTTAATACTTACACAGAAAAGTCCAATCAACTTTGTTTGTGTATTCGATATTCTATTTATATACGCAAGAGTTTTATTCGTGTGTATTGGTTATAGGAGGCACGAGAGCAGAAAAGAAACATCAAAATACTAAATGCTACCAAAGAAATTACCAAAACAATACATATTCATCGTTAATCGTGACTTGAATCAAATGAATTGAACTTAAATAATATTTGCCTTTAATTTTGTGTACAAAACAGAGTGACGTAAAATTTTTATTTTGCGCGGGAAAGTTGCCTTTGAGCTTTTATTAGCTTTTGCTTATGTGCAATGTAAACTGAGCTTATATTTCGACTTCTTATATCCGTTGATATATTATGTGAGTTTTTTGTTCTTAAAAAATTAAAAAAGGTAAAAATTTGAATTTTTGTATGAAAATTTGCAAAGATCAATCCCCAAGACAGGGAACAGTCGTAAAGGTTAGTTAAAAGGCTTAAAGTTATTCTATCACGCTACTAATAAATTTATTTCATATGATTATTTACAAGTTCAAGTGTTTATCACAAGTAGAAGTGGTAGTTAGTTTAATAGTGAGTGGTAAAGGTGTTGGTCTCACTTTTCGTGTAGTAAAGGTCAAAAGTTATTGAAATCTTGATAAAAATTATGAAAAATGACCCTCGTCTAAATCGACAAATTTTTGCGACCTTTTGAAGGTTCTTGATCCCAAAAATGCAAAGTAGTAAAACCTCGCGAGGTATTCAAATCTCGGTTTGGAAATTAGTAACCCCGAAAAAGTCACAGGGAATTGCAAAATATTCCAAATTAAACAGTTTAGAAAGTTAAAAAATTGCTCTCAAAATGAATCAGAAAAACATGCTCTCAATGTGCGATTTTCATTTATGTTGAAAGTTAGACCAGTTTAACAGTTTTTCATGATACAGTTCTGATTTGCTTTAAATTTTTTAAGAAATATATGTGCATGAAGTAAAATCTATCTAAGAATATAACATTATCATTGCACAACCCGGAAAATCCACATTCGAAAATTTTCACTAAAAATGTTTTCACAAAACGACTCAGAAATATTTTCTGATTCTTCAGTGATGTTCTAAAAAATTGTCTTTAAAAATATCACGTTATATTATAGTATTTTTATATATTCTATACCAAAGGAATAATTTATCACCATCATTAAAGCGGTGAATTTTTGAACTAATGTGTTCATTATAAAATCGTTGATTTTCCATGGCCTTCCATTCCATAAAAGATTTTATGTCACATGATTTTAGTGGAATGGGCTAATAAATGTGACTGATCCAGCGACACAACGATAGTTTTAATTACTAAAGTGCTTAAAACTTATTTTGTGACATTCCTCAAGGTCTTTTGGAATATATGAGGTACGTATATATTCTATACCAATTAGGAACAATTTGCCACCAGTGCCAAAATGCCGAATTCGTGAAATATGTACATTGCCGATGAAATTTTTTATCAGAATGTCACAAATTTAGCTGAAGCACATTAACACTCCAAATTTGTGATATTCTTTAAAACCTTTTCTTTGACGTAATACTTATACATTATGTTGCTTTTTCCAAATCCTTTCAAATGACAAGTTTTGAATACTATGGTGCTTCAAAAAAATGTTCGGCATTCTTCAAGGCCTTTTTAATGAAATACAACGTGTAAATATTTTATGATAATTGAATAAGTAACCACAATCGCCAAAACGGTAGATTTATGAACTAAAGCGCTGATTATAGAACTGTTTCTTTTTCCAAAACCTTTGAAATGATATGGCCCACGATTATATGAGAATAATAAAATTTGTAATTTGTTTCCAGCGCCACAACGGTAGTTTTGACCACTAAGGTTTTCAGAAAAATGTACGGCATTCTTCAGTACCTATTCAATGATATACAATAAGCACATATTTATGGAAAAATGAGAATTAACTACCAGCGCCAAAACAGTAGTATTATGAACTGAAATTAAACTTAAATTGTTGATATCTTTTTAACATAACATCGGTACAGACATTTAATAATCCATACATCCAGACATTCAGACCAACGCATCTAGAGATTCAGTCGTATGGACAATTTTTGTTTGCATTTTTGGGATTAGGGACCTTCATAACGTCGAAAAAAGTGGGTTAGGATCACGGTAATTTTTCATAATTTTTATTTGGACTTTTATAAGCTCTTATGAAGAGGGATTATACAACAATAGACTCCAATTTTAATATTTTAATTTTATATAATAGAAAAAATTAAAAAAAAAAGATTACCCATAATTTCCAAAAAAACTTGTGAAAAGTAACTCAGAAAATTGCTGATAGAGGTCAGGAGATAGTTTGGCAAATACGAAGTTTGTCTACAAGTTTGGTACGAATGGTAAAGAAAACATAAATAAATAAACATATTGAAATTTTTAGGTTAGGTCCAACAACAAATTTAATTTAGTAAAGAAATCTTTTAATGTGTTTTAAAAGGATTCATGATAAATATTTTATTGCTAGAGCTTCTCAAATAATAAGAGTGCAACACCGATTGTATATTACATTTACCTTCAAATGGAGCGCAAAACCAGAAAATCGAGTTAGGGCCTCAACAATGAAAAAGCCGTTAAGTTTAAATGTATTTCCATTCCGGAAACATTAAAGTTTGTTGACCTTTTTGTTTCGTCCGAGAAAGGTTTTTGAGCGAATACAATTATTTTATTAGAGACCAAAACATCTTTGATGTTGCTAGCAAAGGCAGAATGCTGAGGTTGTTTCGTATATAATAAGGCAGCTGTTATTATAAAATCAGGCAGGGTATATTGATGACCCGTTCGTGCAAACATTATTTTATATAAAGATCAAAATCAATGACAGCTTACTCGGAGATGTTTTTTGAGCTCTGTAAAGTTACTTGTGGAGGATTGTTCGGATTTTGAAAATGCAACCATAGCTGCGCCTAAAAGATATTTTTAGTTGGCCATATAGAAAGGATGCCTTTTCCATTTCGACCAAATAATATGGCAAAAGGTTCTGCGTTTGAAACACTGTTAGACACAATATGGAAGAGATGAAGTTTTTAGTATGCAAATCCGCTCGTTTAAAACCTTAAAATTCGTAGCGCTTGAGGAGGTTTTCGAGTATTTTGACACGATCAAAACCGAATTTGATCCTGACGCTAAGATCCTGAAACTCACGAAACCTATGATGAAAAGCGTCTAATATTTATATTTATTTTATCATTCTGTATTTCGTAAAAAAACACACCGTTATTGTAAAGATGACATTAAATATATTTTATTTAAAGAATTCATGTATAATCGACAATAAGTATTCGTAATAATCAAATAAAAAAAGATGTAACCCAATATAAAGTAGGGGCATAAAAATCAATTACATCTTTGTCATTCTTAAATTAATTGTGCATACCAAAGTTGCCAATAATATGGTAAGAAATGACTTAGGTCCAATCAGTATTGCCAAAAACAAGTTCTGAAGCTAACATTTATGAAAAAATTCTAATCCAGCGCTATACATTAACACTAGAACTACGAACCGGTCAAAATGAGCAGTTGCATCATTTATTTATAACATTTCCTCTTTGTCTTATTTAATATTTTACGATAATGTCATGACTTTTATTAAAGAGGAAATGTTATAAATAAATGATGCAACTAGTCATTTTGACCGGTTCGTAGTTCTAGTGTTAAAGAAGAAATGTTATAAATAAATGATGAAACCGTTCATTTCGACCAGTTCGTAGTTGTAGTGTTAATACGTTACTTCCAAACATCATGGAAGAATTCCTAAAAATCTTTCAAATTCTTGTACATTAGAATCCTGATTTAGTTGTACATAATAAATTTCATAAAACTGGTTAGGATATTTCGAAGTCACATCCAATATGAAGAAGAAAAAATTCCTTAAATTCGTTCAAAATTCATGTTAGGATCACAATCTAGACCGATACATAAAATATGAACATTATTGTGTAAGAAATGGCGAAGTTACATCCAACATAGTAAAATCATAAACAGAAATGGCCAACGTCCATTTAGAATGGTCAAATTCCCGAACGTCATATTAAATTCACCTTAAAATCGAAATCCACTAGTAAATCATAAATTCCGGAACTTTGTTCAAAATTCAAGTTATAATCCAAATCCAATTGTATGAATACCAAATATGACCATTATTATTGGTGAAGGAAACGCCAAGTTCCATTGAGCATGGTTTAACAACATGAAGATTCTTCAAAAATTCGTGTTAAAGTGAAAATCACTTCCCATTAATTTGATCTAGATCAATCAAGAAATAACCGAGTTTTTAATAATAATGTCGAAAAAAAATGTTTAGTATGCCTTAAAAATAATTCTGCTTTTTGGCGGGATTTTTTAAGATATCAGCAAAATCGGGATTTTAAAACGCAGAGACTTTAAAATGCGGAATTAAAGCGGGATTTTTAAAAGGATGAGATTTTGATAATTCGAGATTTTGTGTAATTATTCTTACCGAAACTTGGTTGAATGATGATTGCAAATGTGAAGAATATTACCCATGTTATTCCGTGTTTCGTCATAATCGTGCGACTGATAGTAGCAATGTCGGTGGAGGAGTAGTTATTCCGGTAAATAACGACATTAAATCTGATTAAGTCAATGTGCTCGTGGTGATTCTATTATATTCAAGGTCAAATGTGAGCGTCGTCTTGTCTATCTATTACTGAAGTTTACCGACCTTATGGAATACCGCTGATGTTAACCAAGGTTTCACATCGGTGCTAATGCAGTTCTTCCGTCATGTTGTTACGACTACGTGTGCGTAACTACCTCTTTTTATGTTATATTCCCCACGGTGTGTGTCTCTGCTTTTCTGTCGGTTTTTGTTTTGTACACCTTTTGTGATGGCGCGGCGATGACGAATAAGGAATGAGGAAAACGAGACCAATGTACATCGGGTGTGCGAAAACCAAAACATACCACAAGAATGTTTTTCTTATATGCGTCTCGCTTACATCAATGCGAATTGATGTAGGCGAGAAACAGAGAAGAAAAGACATTCTTCTGGAATGTTTTGCGCGTCGTTTGTGCGGCGTAAGAGTTTTTTCAATTTTTCATTCGAGTTTTGATTCTTGTAAAAATAAAGTCGAGTTTTTTTGGTTTTGGTACAGTGCAATCGTGTAGTAATTCGGTGCCTGAATTTAGTTTGTATGAAATCATAATTATAAAGTTGAGAAATAAATTTATAAAAGAGTGTAAAACCTTATATTTCTGTATATTTGGTGATGTGAAACAATATTGTAAAAATAAAGTTTGTTTTGCCACTTGGGATAAAATAAATAAGTTTTTGATTTGAGTGAAAGAAAAAAAAATTAAAACATTTTGATGGTACGTGATGTGGATAACAACCCCGCCGAGTAATATATATAGATACTGTACTACGGTGAATCGGTGGTGCCCAGTAAAATAAGAAAACCACAAATTGAATTTTTGATTGTGAAATTGGCTGCCGCGCGTACATTTTAATACACCGTTTTCTATAGCATCTGGTTACGGTGTGTGTGGGTGAGAGTGGTAAATTTTGTATTTTTCGGTGTCGTATCAAACGGGGCAACCACATAATACGGCAACCGCACCCTTTTTATTAAAACTGTTAAGTGCTTTTGTGTTTGAGTAAAGACGCCGCCGCAACCACCTTACAGGGTGACCAACCTCGAGAGCATTAATTTGTGCATCAAAACGGTAGTTTGTTGTTGTGTTGATAATGGATGGCCAGTCGAGGCCAAAATATTTATCCGGGGTCACAATTATCGACGAGGTGAGACACCGTAAAGGCGTAGCACCTGTGCCGGGCGGCACAGCGGCAGCGATAATAAAGCGAGACACCGTAAAGGAGAAGCACCTGTGCCGGGCGGCACAGCGGCGGCGATAATAAGGCGACGAAGAGCGCCGAACCGGTACATACGTGTGGCCAGTTGAGGCCACTCAAATTTTTTTTGATTTTTTGTAAGGCGAGGCAACGCCCAACCTTGATATTGCCGAACCAGGCAACAGTGGACGGATCCGGCGGCCAGTTGAGGCTAGCCGTAGTAGTTTGCAACGGGGTAGCCAACCGGTTATTGGTTTATTTATCGGTGGTCTGCCGCAACGGGGTAGCCAACCGGCTTGTTTTATTCATCGGTGGTCTGCCGCAACGGTCCGGGGCGGCGACCCTGTGGCATGACGGCCGCACAAGGCCGCAACATTAATATTATATATATATTAAGGTACCATTTTTTTATTTATATTTTTAACTTTTTTTGATTTTTATTTTTTTATATATTTTTTTATTATATTAAATTTTCAAATATTTTGTAATCGAGCGCCGCACAGTGGGTGCACGCTCGGTGCGCATTGCATCTCTCTCTCTCTCTCTCGCTATCTCTTTTTTTTCCTCCTCGTGGGAAGTTGTTTTCTTCGTTTTTGTTGTTTTTCCTAGTAAAATGAATTACTAAATTTTCGGTTAGGTATGATGGGGGCGGAGACTCCCTTTGTGTCGGCGTGTTGATTGCGGTCCCTTGGTGCCCGCATCCAATTTCGTAACCAGGGCTAGTCCCCGTTTGAATTCGAATGGATGCGCGCACCAAGGCACCGTTCTCGGTTTATAATTTTGTTGTGTTCGTTCCTCAAGTTCCGGCCGACGAATTTCGGCGGAACATCGGGTTTAATATTATTATTTGCGTTCATCTATTTTATAACTTTTTGTATGATCACGGTGTAAGCCAGAAGCACATGCAAGCCTCAAACCCCACGACCTTAGCGCTTCTCCCTGAGAACGTAGCCGGCAAAAATCACCGTGGAGGCCTCTGCATGCGCTTAGTGAAAATCTGCAGGTTGGCAGTAGCCAGCCTGTAACAATGTGACCAACTGTTGGTTGCTGGATTTTAATTTTTTGGCTACAATTTAAGCTACATAAAATTTCATGGGGCTAGAAGATCAAGTTGTGAGTTCCACAAGAGATATCCTTCCTAACTATGTGTTGGGCAGCTTTGCGGTTATGATGTGCAACAATTTAACGCTGTTTTCAATGTTATGTGCACATTTTGGACCTGATTTTTTCATTTTTTAGACATTATTGAAGTGGAATCTTTCCCGGACTTAGCTGACCACTCTAGTATATACCACACACCACTTTTAAATAAATTTTAATTTTTACATTGTGATTTCGTTGATTTTGTTAAAGATGATTTCAGATATGACTGTGCAAAAGGGGATATTCCTTCGTTAAACCACTTTTTAAAATATCAATTGGATAACGTTCATGAACATGGCTGAATATTTTATTATGTTCAGGCTGAACATTTCGTTAGCTACCTTGGAGTTTACAGAATTATTAGGTGTGGTTTCCAATTATTTTTTCCGATGAAAAGAGCGCGCTTGACTTTTACCGAGCCTTGGTTCATCGCTTAAAAAATTTTGCACACCGTAAATCTAGAGTTTCAAAAATATCGTTTATTATTCCTAAATTTAAATCGGGTAGAAGAACCGACATTACTTGTTATAGAATCCTTTCCACGATACCTAAGCTTTTTGATTCAATAGTTTTATCACGGGTAAATCGACAATTACTAATTTGATGGTCTTTTCCAACGATGTATTTGGCACTGTTGAAAATTCCGGATGATTCGATTTTAGGTCCGACTTCATTCCAATTAAATAGATAGAGTGTACCTTACTTCTCGAAAGCAATAAGTTAATATCTCTTAAGTTTGATCCTTTCCATTTAACAGGCATTCCGGAGTTTAGTAACCACCTGAGATCGTTACAAATTCCCGATTTGCTAGTGTTTTATGTATGCCATTGTACTAAAAATTCATGCTAATATCAATTCTGTGATGTTGAGGGATGTTGAGGGTATGCGAGATCAGCTCAACATTTTTTTAGATTGGTTCACGAGTCATAAATTGCAATTGAATATAAATAAGTGTAAAGTTATTTCGTTTTGTAGATCAATTTTCTTGCGTGGAGGCTCCGTAATTTTTATTAGTGCTCAAATCAGTACAAACCTTAAAAACCTTGTATGGATGGAAAAAAAATATCCAAAAGCAATTTCTAGTTCATCCTTTACGGCGTTTACAAAATCTGTGTCAGAGATTTATTCGGGAGCCTTACGTAAACCGTGTTTTGTTGTTGAATTTACAAACTCTATCTAGTAGGCGCGAAATTACTTGCCCTATGTTTACAAATGATGTGTTCTAGAATCGATTGCCCTGAGTTGCTGAATTTTTTTTTGATTTACGCTTCTCAGAGAGCCCTTTGATTTGGCATGTTGCGTATTCCTTGCGTTTTCTTGCGTGGTGAATATCATATTTCTAAATTTTTCTACTACCTCTTTACTTTTACAACAATTTTCATTTTTTTAAATACGTAATTAACATTTTTAAATTAAACTTTTTAAAAAATATTTAAATTACATTAATTCTTTAATGTGTTTTATTTATTTTGTGTGTCACGTTAGTTAAATCGTCCAGTCAAATATATTAAAACATTATATTCAATAAATTAATTATTGGGTACGTGATAAGATCAATAAGTTTGTTTGAAAGTTAGAATATTGGTTGTATAATACGCGGAAATGAAATATATTCACACTGAGTACCTATCACATTCAACAATATAACGCCATCAATTTAACGTAAATTTAAAAATACAAAAATAATTAAAATATGATAATATTATGTGACGTGAATTAAATCATATAGGCAAGTATAAATTTAAAATTACAAATTTTTCTATTTCATAAATTATCAGAAACTACCACAGATCGGCGTAAGGAAAATAATTTAAAATTCATAAATAATTTGTATTCTAAATTAGAATTACCGATTCACAATATTTTCTTATTCTAGATAATAAATTTATAAATAAATAAATAAAATTTTCAATTACTTATATACGACAAGAATAGTTAATTTTATTATGATAAGTATAAGGAATACGTAATACATAAATGAAAATTAATTTATTTTTCAATAAACGTTTTGGATCATTGAAAAATGTTTTATTTAAACCGATAATTTCTATTTCAATTCTACATAAAAAATTACAATAATAATATGAATGTTTGAAACGATTAGATAATTTATTGATTATTAATTATGAAATATTCACGCTTTTGTTTTTATTATTATTTATTTACATATTATAACAACAATAAAAATATAAAGTTGAATATAGATTCGCTTTAATTTTAATTACTGATTACAGCAGACAATGCGACGTATTCATCGGCAAGATCGTAACCTTCACGTGGCGTCTTGTTGACAATAAATGCATTGGAGATAATGACAAGTTTGCAATTTACGCAAATTATGAAATTAGTTGCATCAAGCAAATACGAGTCCTCAAAATACAAAACGCCTTCAAAAAATCAAATCAACATAAAACATTCATACATATAACTCAACACTTACCGCTACGACATATAATTATAATATCATTAAACCAATTAATCAAAATTTTATCGTCATCATAATTTAATCGTTTATTTAGAACTGAATACTATAACGAACAAGACCAACTAAACGAGTATCGAATACTAGTGTCCGGCAAGTAGTTATGAACCTGAATTGAAATGACATTTTCGCTGTGTATCTTATTACATCAAACGCATTGTAAAAAAAAATGTAAATTACACGTTCAATTGTACAATTGTCTTACTACAAAACAGCACGCGTATTTCTTATTTTGTTGTTGTCGTTTTACTTTTTTTTCTGTTTAATTTGATTTGCCTTAACGTTCGCGTTCTCTGTTTCTATTTCTTTTATAATTTCTTTTCGATTTTTGTGACTCAATTGTGGTCAAACAAGTTACAAATATAAACAAATAAACTATAAAAAAATATATAAAACGTTTATAAGAAAGAAATATATCTAAACTTAAAGAACCAAAACGTTGCAGATACTTATTTATTTATTTATTTGTGTTATGTATACTTTTGTGTTTATACATATATAAAAGGGTGTTCAATAAATTTTGAAGATAAGTTATTAGTAAGCGATTCCTAATACAGTTGGGAAACTATTTCTCATTTATTGCGTCAACAACACCAAATGCTTACATTTTGAAGGAACCTCGATAATACATCAAACAAATAAATCTCTGATATAAATCAAACCCGTCTCGGAATACAAGCATACCGTGCTCTTGTATCCACTGTAAATTTAAGAATATTACAATTATCTAATACTACGTCCAACTGAACCTGATAATGATGAAACGACTTTGGTCGTTATTGAATGTTAAAATAAACATGACGACAGGTTCCAAATTCGGCGTCTTCAAGATAGTACTTTAGCGGTTAGGATATTGCACCAAAAATATTCTAATCCAATAAAGTATAGATTTTTTCTTTCTTCTACGTATAAAGTAAAGTATAGTAATTATGAAATATTTTGCCCTCCAGATTTTTGCAAATTTACCATTCGCTATATCGTCGAATTCAATAAAAGTAGTTTTTAAAAAATCTCTGTTGTGGATCTGCGTGTACGTGTGTGATGTCGTGCAGACTAAGTGTTGTTGCGTCATCCCAGATAGATTGACTGATCGCGGTGAAGCTTCAAATTTAACGTTTTTCCATAAATTGAAACATCCCAGTGATTTTCGGCCGAAATCGATCCATCGGAAGTGACTGCATCCGCAGAAGCTTTTCGTTGTTTTGCAAATCTTTTGGAAAGTTTATCATGTACGAGAAAAGTAACTATAAACTAAAAGATTATAAATTATAATTTTAAAACAATATCGATCCTGCGGTTGTAATTCAACCATGCATTTCTTGAAATTCAATAAAAAAAATCGTCTACGGCTTTCTGTCAAAATACTCCATTCCAATCGAAAATTTAAAGTATTGTATTTTTGAAATTCGTAGGCAAAAATTGTGAAATAAAAAGTAGGCAAAAATTTTTGATTGGTATAAAATTAGTAAATTTCGTTCTCGCATACGTTTATCTGTGAAAAAAATTGTTTTGTAAAAATAATCCATCGAGTCATTAGCTAGTGTTTGTAATAGCTTTTGTGATTAAAATTAAAAAAATTTAAATAGAATCTAAAAAGCAAATATTGGGACATATATCAAAGCAACAAAAGGATGCTTTAATAGATTTTGTCGAGGCTAATCCGGATTTAGTCGAACAAAAACTAAATAATAGTTTAACTTACACACAAAGCGTCAAATTATGGGAAGATTTAAGATAATTTTAATGCTATTCCCGGAGCTTTTAAACCTTGGCAAAGTTGGTGAAAGGTAATACCAACAACGGTTTAAACCCACAACGTAATACTAACAATGATTTTTTTAAGTGTTGGCAAGGCATTAAAACCGATATAAAGTTAGAGCTAAGCGCCATTAAAAAATATAAAAATATAGGACTGGTACAGGTAAAGATGGAACCACAATTATTTTGACGGACCTAGAGACAAGGGTTTCTTATTTAATAGATGATGTCAGTATACGTGGCAGAAGCTCCAGTGAATATGGTGTGATAGCTTATTTGTAATATTGCATGTAAATAAATTTTCACAAAATTTGTCGTTTTTTTATAGGAACTAACTCCGAATGATAGTAAAAGCGCAAGCATTTTGTATGTCGAGAATACAACCATGGTCATAAATATTCCAAATAGCTCCACGCCTACCGTACAAAGCAATAATCCTCAAAATTTACCATCAACATCAATCTCTAGTAATACACACATTTGACCATCAAATTCGTATTCTATTCGTAACACCGACATATCAGATTTGGGAGTCATTACGACAAAAAACGAGTCTACACCACAACATGAAGAAGCAAGTGGCAAAGCAAAGTAACCGAGTAATTAGTGAAATACCGGCTCACTAAAGTTTGTTGTATTCTTCCACCAGCAAGTAAAAAATGATTTGACTATGCATTGTTAACCTCTTCGTTATCGCTGTTCTCAATGTTAAGCACATGCAATAATCGTCATTTTGTTCTGGTGCAACGTTTTCTATGTTGTTTTTAACACACAAATCTGCACCACATATCTGTGAAGAAACCTCTTATAGTGTCTAATTTGGCTTATAATAAATGTTGATTACCAGCTGCATATTTATTGAATGATAATTTTTCCTGTTGATGTAGACGTGCTCTGGTTATTAATGATCTTCTTTGACAGGAAGACTAATTGCCGCATGAGTACAGTCAATACATCGATACATTAAAATGTTGGCCAATATCCTGCTGATAACTTCCGGTAGCAAAAAATCTCAAAGAAACAAACACCTTAAACAATTATTTACGTTTACGAGTATTAGTCTTTCCACCTTTTATAAAAATATTTATTAATAATTTATTAAATATTTATATTTATTAAATATTTACATTTTTCTACTGCAAATGCGCTAGTTCGTGAGCAATCTAACATATGAGGCTCTAATGTGCCGATTAATTCTTCGACCATAATTTTGGTTATTCGAAATAGTTTGATAGTTTTTTTTTCAGAAAGTTCAAAACAATTTTGAGGTTCTCTTTTACACCTCTATATTTGAAACTCTGGCCTGTTCCAAAGCCGAGTTGGATTAAATAATCCCTAATTCATCAAAACCAGCCATATTTTAATTGATTTACAAGAATTTGACAAAGTGTAAGTTATCGATTTTTTCAGCGAGTTTTTTAATCGTAGACGCTTTTTGTAAATTGAATTTCAAGAATACTGCCCCGAGGCCTGAAATTATCTCTATTATTCGAATTTTTTTCCGGGAACCATTTTATTTTTCTTATTATTGTTAACTAAGCGATCTGTTATGGGCCCAAGGCTCACCCTGCTTTTCCGCGGTTAATCTTTTTAGGTCCTTACTTTACGCCTCCCGTCAACTTGAGGACGTACGGCTATAGGACCGATTTAAGACCATTTGCACATTGCAAGCTCCATGCCAGCCTATACTCGCATGAAATATGGGTCGGCCCATGGGTTTTGCATACCAACGGGGGGTCATAGATGTGTTACATTTCACCACAGATCGTAAAGAAAAGAAATTTAAAAACATGATTAAGGTAGCCGGCCAGAAAGGAATTTAAAAACATGATTAAAGTAGACCGACCAAATGGCACAGTGGTTAAAGTTTTGGTGTTTGGGTCGGGAGGTACCGGGTTCGAATCCTCATAGGGGCAGGTGCAAAGTGAAATTTCATTCATCAACAGATGGAATTTCGCTTTGCATCTTGCCCCTATAGGGATTCGAACCCGGTTCCTAACGATCCAAACGCCAAAGCTTTAACCACTGTGCCACTTGGTCGGTCTACTTTAATCATGTTTTTAAATTTCTTTCTGGCCGGCTACTTTAATCATATTTTTAAATTTCTTTTTTTTTAAATTAAAACACATAATTTTTCCCCCTACTAAGGGAAAATTCCGACTGGGTAAATCGATTTCAAATTATTCCCTTAGTAGGGAGACATTAATTAGTATGAAAACCAATTTGAAAAAATGTTTAAAGCAGCCGGCAAAAAATTCGAATAATATAGAGAATTTCAAGGAAATTGTATTCCAATTTGGAAATTTTCACCGATTTCAAGAATCACTTGATCACTTTTCCATTCCAAAATTTAAGCGAAAATTACAATTGAGGACAATAAACTGTTTTTCAACGAAAGTCCGGCCTTTGTACAGCCTAGACCGAAATCGGTAACGGGAGTGGCAACTTTAAGGGAATGATTTTGACATTTTTCGAAAAAAAAAAAAAAAAAATCTGTATGTCACGACCATTAAAATTTGGTAACCCCATAAGCCGTGATAAGTAGTGAAAAACGCTCTTACACGAGGCTTTACTACTTTAAGTATTTTTTTCAAATAACTTAACCGGAACAAAGTTCATGCTGGTTATATTTCAGGTCGTCATTTCCGATGAAATATTGGTAAACTGATCTGCACCGATATTCGTGGAAATTTAAACTAGAATCCTTTATTTTTAGTTTTTATCTCCTCTTATCGATTTCTGCTGAAAACCACTGGGATCTCCCAATTTATGAAAAAAACTTAAGTATGAAGTTTCACGTATTTCAATTGTTGTGGGCTGTAGAGAACCAACAAAATTTAGTCTACACGACACCACACACGATCACAGACACACACAGCCTCACACTCTAATTTTTTAACTGGCTAAATTAGTACTTACTCATTTTTGTTTTGTCTGAAAAGCCTGATGACCAATAAGTTTTAGATCTTGTTCAGCAAACGATCACTATATCGGTCTGAACCGACATGTGGTACGTAGGGGAGTTGTGTTGAACCTGCCAAATAGGCTACTAAATCAGCATCACTAAGGATTGAATATTTATTCTTGTTTTTGATATATTTGCGGAGGTGTTGTAATTAATTGTGTGGGGTCCAAACTTGTTTGCCCCACAATCACATCTGCGATAGAGGAAGCCTAATTACCAAGAACATAAATCCTAATGAATGTGCATAATTGTGCCATCGTTCCTGAAAATAATAAAGGTGCCAAAATTATAGATAAAAACATATTTTCAACTCAGTTTTTAGTCACCAGTAGGTGGATTCCGTTTGCGCGAAATTGTTAGTCGAACGAGATTTTGTAGTAAAACAGAATTAAAAAAATTTAAAATCGAAGTAAGCTTGAAAGAGAAATATAAAAAACAATCTCGTCCCATTTCTTCTCATTCTCACCAAACCGGATTCTATACGCTGAAGCAATTGAAATTTCATACCCAAATCTTTTGTTAAAACAATTTGAAATCCAAACCGCGAGTTTGGTTTCAAAAATCTTGTCATATCAAACAAATCTTCCTCTTTTTCTTCCGGTTCTGGAAATTTATCTAAATATTTTGCTTTTAAAACTGGCAAACCATCTGAACAACAAATCCATGAGCTAAATATGTGGCTGTCGGTAAGACGCCCTAAATAATAGTTTTTCTAGAATATACACAGATTTTATATCCTGCCACTCATATTCACCGGATCCGCTCGAAACTCGATATTTCAAAACTTTCAAAACGCGATATTTCGAAACGAGATATGACAAAACGAGATATGGTTCATAACGCGATATTTTAAAACGCAATATTTTAAAATGCGACATGGTACGAAACGCGATATGGTACAAAATGCAATATTTCAAAATGCGATATTTCAAAACACGAATTATCAAAACGCAATATTTCAAAACGCGATAATTCAAAACGCGATACGGTACAAAACGCGATATAGTACAAAACGCGATATGGTACAAAACGCGATATTTCAAAACGCGATATTTCAAAACGTGTTATGGTACGCGAGAATGTGCATTGCGAAGCGACGGGAGCGCAGCGATCCGATTGATACCGATCCTATATACTCTCGCTCCTATCGATTTTAAAATTCCTATAAACTGAAATTAAATTTCTCTTCACCCGCCTGATATAACCCGATTCTAAACTCCCGTTTTGTACCATATCGCGTTTTGTACCATATCGCGTTTTGTACCGCATCGCATTTTGAAATATCACGTTTTGAAATATCGGATTTTGTACCTTATCGCGTTTTGTACTCTATCGAGTTTTGTAATATCGCATTAAGAAATATCGCGTTTTGAACAATATCGCGTTTTGTACCGTATCGCGTTTTGAAATATCGTGTTTTAATAATTCGTGTTTTAAAATATCGCGTTTCAAATGGGACCCCATATTCACAGCGACGAAAACCTGTAGTTAATGAATTAGCTAATGTCAGCGCACAGTGTTTATTCAAATTTCATTAATTTACCTTTGTGAGATGAAAATATTAATTTTACAAAATGACGATATGTCATCAGCATCACTTTACACTTACTATGACTTTCTTCATCAACATAGTTTTCTTCAAAAGTGATACATTTATTCGGATGATTCTCTTATATTTCGAGGCTTTTTTTGTAAAATAATTTATCTTTTAACAAAATTTACAAAAATGTCTCTCGCTGGGCCATTTTTTTGAGGTCTTCGAAAAGGTAGTAGTCGCTAGGTGCTAGACTCGAAAAACAAGGTAGATGAGGAAGCAATTCAAATTTTAATTCGGGCAATTTGGCAACAGCTGTAGCCAATAACTTATAACATTGATTGGTTAAAAAATTGTTGTTTGGCATTTTGGCACCAGTACGTATGTAATACTATTTACTTACGTATGTAATATTTACTGTTGATCTATCTATACATTCACAAGATAGTAGGTGAAAAAATATCTTGCGCATCCCAACATCTGGAGACCGAAACGGTCGGTTTTCAGCAGCTACTGAACATTCAGGTGATTGAATTTTTGATTCCAAAGTATAGTGGATCCGTATTTCATCTATTGCCACTAAAACTAAGAAACCAACGTTCGCCGGATGATTTCCATGGAGCAAAGTCGCTGTAACATTTGTTAACCCATTGCATTGCTTAAACGGTATTTAAAAAACCGTTAAAACCACGATATTATTGCAGATTTACTGTCGCCGAAATCAATGAAAATTTTGTTTTAAATCTCTGTGTGTGTGCTGTGCGGGGTCGTGCGAACTGAATGTTGTTCGTAACAGCCAAAACGGGTTGACTGATCGAGGTCAAACATCATACTTAAACTTTTTCCATAAATTGAAAGATCCAGTGATTTTTGGCTAAAATAGGTCGACCGATGGCACCCTGCTTAGAAGCTTTATCGTTTTTTACAAATATTTTGAAAAGTATATCATTTACGAGAAAACGACTGTGAACCAAAACATTCTAAACTTATTTTGCAATACTGGCCATGCAGGTTGATGCTGGCTTTCCTTTGAGTAAAAGGAATCAGGAAAAATACTTACATTGCGTTTTTGCCAAAAATATTATTTTCTGGCCTATTGAGAAATCATGTTTGATCTAAACTTTGATAGTTTAGGAAATATTTTTTCCGTATCGAAATTGGATACGGAAAAATATTCCCAATTTAATTTTGCTTTTGAAAAAATTTACAAAAACTATTAACTATGCAAGAAAATAAAATGTTTGCGACAAAATTACTATGAAAATATTTTTCCTAACTCCTTTTTCCTATAGGAAAGCAGATTTCCTGACCAGCAGCTCAGTTTTTTAATATTTAAGCGGAAATGACGATTTTTAACAAATAATTGTTTTGCAAGAAAAACTTGGCCATGGTACAACCCAGACGAATTGATTGATCGGGATGAAATTGGATACTTAAGATTTTCTCACAAATTTAATGATCCTTGCGAAATGTGGTGGAAATTTGTGATCCGGAAGTGTCAGCTTTGGCAGGAACATTTCTCAAATTTTACAATGATGCTTTGAAGTATAGCATTTACAGAAAACAACAAAGAATTGAGAGATCTAAATAAATATATAATGTTTAAATTTCAACAAGGGTTGACCTTGTTTTTTTTCCGTGGGAATACATTTTTTGATTATACAAGACAGTTGTTATCAAAAATGCAGCAGGTTTAATTTTTCGCTTTAGAAAGTAATGTAACGGAATGTTATTCTATTCCGTTATCAATCCATTCCCAATAAGCGTTACGTTTATCAGAGTAATTTCACCATGGCCTTGAAGATACCATCTTCACAAAAATTCATTAACCACTAAGTCATGCTGGAATTATCAACTCTTCTTTATGTTTGTTGTTGCATCCATATACATGAAAATGGTATAAGATGCAATACAACAAACATAAAATCATCTCTTATTTACGTTATCTGGTTGCAATTTTGTGTCGCTCAAGATTTTTATAATGTAGTTATTATAAATACAAATGAGTAAACATAAATACTAGACTTGTAATTAGATAATGTATATATATGTTTTGTGTTGTGCATACGAAGAAAGCAAACGTGGAAATTTTAAAACGTTGCAATTTTTCGTGGCACATATAATATAATTCCCACAAGTGTACGGAAATTTGATTTATGTCACGTTGTTTTGATGTGTGGTGTTTGTACAAAAATTTTGCTGATTTCGGCTAAATTAGATTAACTGGCTGAGAGAGAAGTATATTTTCATTACTAAATTTTCCCCCTCCCTTCTTTCGCAGTCAGTTGAATTTGGTATAAATACTGCGCAACATTTTTGGTTGGGGGGAATTCAGTTTTGGAAGGCAACTTGATTATTCACAGAGCTCAAGCCGTGATAATTAAGTATTGCAAACTTTGTTTAGTTTATTTTAGTTTGTCCTTTTTTTTTGTTTTTTTTTCACTTTTTATAAGTAAATAAATTAACTATTTAATTAATTAATTAAATAAATTTTTAAAAGTAACATTAAAAATAAATTATTATTTTTTTCCACTTCGCTGTTTTATAAAAAAAAGGGGAAAAGGGGAGCGAAACCGTCTTGGTAAGTATGGTTAAAAATACAACCTACTAATTAATCGGGCCCATTTGGTAAAGGGTCCACCAGCTGCTTCATTAGAAGCGGAAATCTCGCAAGTGCGTCAGCACGCGGGTTTCCTTCTGCTGGTAACACTTTACCAAATTCATAACTTATTAACCATAGGGCCTTAAGCCCAAAATAAATAGTTCAGTTTTGTTATGAGTAACATAGGGTAGATATGTTACCCTAAGTTAACCATTTCCACAACCACGGTGGACCTGCTTGATGTGAGGCATGAATCCCACAAACCCGGTCATTTCCCAATCCCCTAATTTTTTTTGTTAACCCCCTTGTTGACGGTATAATTCATGCCGTCTCATCTTCTTTTCATAACATATGCGGTACTCTAGGCCGTGATCTGTGTACCCAAAACCCACGCCGTTCCCTCCACCGGCTTGAGCTACAGGAACCAACGCCGCATAGGGTACGAGGCAGGTGACGGTAAATTCTATGTGATAGGGGTACTTCTACGCAAGTAGCGGTGCCTTCATTACAGTAACGGTGGTGTAATCAAGATCTATATATATTGTATAGTCGTGGTAAAAGAAACCCGAGTGTTGCTGGTGATACCGAATACGGTTCTTATTACAACAGGTGAGTTATGTTTTTTATACGAGTATACTATTAAAGTGAAACAATGTTTTTTAAAGTTCCATGAAAAATAGTATTCTAATTTTTTTTTATAACAATTGAAAAATGTTTGCACCTAGAAATGGTGTTCGAACTCCTACCCGTGGTAAGCGCAATATACTTTATATATCTCCACAATTGGAATAAATTTTGTTTACACAAATGCAATCAAATATTTGACAGCCAACGTCATTACAAAACTATAATCAAGAAGTTCCCTCAAGAAAGAGCTGGAACACCCAAATTTGAAGACGATAAATTCCTTCTCTTAAACACTATTACTGAAGCAATGAAAGAAAAATCAATTTCTAATATCACGAAGTAGAATTTATCTTCGGTTACTTCCAAAAAGAAGTCTCTCTATTGAAGGGAAGAGACGTAGTAACATCTCCCGTTAGATTTATCCGATCGCAACAGTGAAAATCCTCTAGGCACATTGATGGTAAATTTTATGCATCGAAAATAGAACATCTTGAAGAGATGGCATCTGTTCTTGGTCCAAGCGAAATCTGCATTATTATAGTCACGACGATAAAGCCCGCGTAACTATTGGGTTGATAACTTCGCAAAAATAGGCTCCAATTTTGATGCATGTTGAATATAGGATTATTCATGGCATCTAGACATAAACTGATTCCTTCTCTATATGCGGTTAATAACATAAAACCTAATGGACTAAATAAAATTGACGCTGTGGGTACTCTGGCCCCACATATATCGCTATGCGTTCTGGGAAGCACTCTTCCTCAACGGCTGTTGCAGATGGGTTAGATTTTGAAAGTATCCTGCATCTTCCAGAAATCGACGTTATTACCAAAAATAATAATAGCCAATAATTATGTAGGCCGTTGACAGTGATCTCGACGAAATCCCACGATATCAAAAAGTAATCAACATTGCCCTTCATCATTTTGTGAGCGATGCTCTTTTTATAGCTACAAATGTTCCTGGACTCAGTGTATTCAACAGGGTGGAACGAAGAGAGGCACCTCTAAGTCGTGAGTTATCAGCGAGTAATATTGCATAATACTCATTTTAGGAGTCACTTAGACAAGCCTGGACGGACAAAGGACCTTCTCCAGAAAAATTTGGAGTAGCGTAATTTTTGATAGCTATCCAAAAGTTACTGAAAATATTTGGTTCAAAAATTCCGAATGGTTCTCGAAACATGTTCAAACGAGTCATTATTGCACTCAAATTGTTAAGTACGATGATCGAAATTACTGTGTAAAACCTAGAAGTAACTATTTTACAGAAATGAACAAAAAAAAAAAAAGATTTTACCACCACCAATTTCACTTATTCAAACCAATATTGGAATAAAAAGTGTAACCGATAGAAAAATGGTGAAACATCAATTTTTTATATTTTTTACTTTGGTTTTTTCAATTGTAATGGTGTATTGTGATTGTTCCGTATATTGGTATATTTCAGCACTCTCGAATTAAATAAACAATCGCAGGAAATTCTTCCATTTAGCGTCACAATCTGTGTCACAACAGTTATGATAATCGACACTTACTTATACACAATCAACTTCCCAACCACCCCATACTTTTCTTTCCTTTAACGCTTTCATTACTATTGAAAAAACCAAAGTAAAAAATATAAAAATTTGTGAATACGAAAAGTTAATTGTTAAAATAGAATATATGTAGATGGAAATGTGAAAGAATCAAATTTCGTACATTACGCAGTAATTCGCTAGTAGTACAACTACATGGTATTGTTCTATATAGATAGACAATATTTCAATGTAATAATACATCAGTCGTCGCGACCTGATGAGAAGACAGAGGCCTAACTATTGAATTCGTCGTTCATTTTCGAAGGCTATCGTTTTCCTATAGTAGGCAAAGAAAGAAAAAAGGAAAAATGTATGAAATTTTTACTATTCTTTTATCTTTTATTTCTACGCTTGCTATAGGAAAACTATCGCGGTTGAAAATAAACGTCGAATTCGTTATGCCCCCGATTTTTTCAAAAATCATTAGTCTCATCTGTTCGAAACTGATTGTTGTGATTCTTACACAATTAGCCATCTATAAGTCAAAAAAGTCAAATCAATTTTTTGCCCATTGTTTTTATTAAACAATTTATGCTTATCATCTTTCATCACAATTTGTTACCATCTCTTACGAGGGGGAGTGCGGGGGTTTAAGAAACGGTAAAACTTGCTTAACGTAATTTGTGAACAGTCCCTAATCAGAAAAAGTAAAGTGAGTTGCAAATAAACAATTAATTCAGAGGTGAAATTCAATAAATGTTGCATCAGATTTTACAAAAATTAACTTTATAGAGAAACAAATACTTATATTGTTACGCCTATCTATTCCCACGCACACACTAAAAAATAACCTATTTATAGTTGAAGGTACATAAGTATACTCACAAAATTTTATTTATTTTTTTTTGCACAAAACAATCAAATTTTGCATATATTTTATTGATTTTTTATTGAATTTTATTTAATGCGACAACAAAAATTAAATTACCTGACAACAATATCAATTCTTATGTATGCAAATTCCCTTAACATACTTACTATGTAAATATACTTATCAATTCTATTGAACCAACCGATCATCAATCATTATATGATCGCGCAAAAAATCACTGAAAACTACATTAGAAAATTATATTACGCCGTACATTTAATGTTTTAGCGCGATTTGAAAATAAAACTGATAAAATATGTAAATTTATCATTTTAAATGTGTATGTACTGTATATCCATACACAGATAGCCATAATGACAAAGAGTTGCAAGAAAAATTCAATTTATATTAATACAGTAAGAAAGATATCTTATAAAGTACTGATCGATACGTCTGATTTACAAAACAGAAAGCAAATACCTGCCTCCAAAATTCAAATCGTTCAATAACGTGAATCATCTCAATTCTAGACTTTCTTAATATGTTAGTCATGCAAAATATGCCGATACAAACTTTTTTTTTTTGAGAGATGCTGTATATTAATGTAAGCAGAACAAAAAAAATGCATTTGGATTTGTTCGTTACGGAGGATTACTCATAACCATATTATTTTTATTGGTCATAGAACTTTTATAATTAACGTCTCGCGGGTAACGGTAAATATTATAGTGTATACTTTCAAAGGGCTATTGAATGTATGTATATCAGATAAACCGAAGGCCATGTAAATAATACGTATCCAATGAATTCTAATCTAATCTGTATATGTGTGCATTGTGGTGAAATATTCGTCACTAATAATAAATCGTTCAAGGTTTTTGTATTTGCGCGATTAGCAAATTTACATGTCACATACAATAATAAACGATATTTGCTCGAGTCAAAATAATCTAACTAACGCAGTCTCTACAAATATAAACATTATATTAGGTTTACTTTGTAAGTTTGTATGATTACGATTATCAAACAAAAAAAATTTAACAAAACTGACATGAACTCTCAAACACACCCACTTCTTCAGAATTATAGTATACTACGACAAAACGAAGAAGACGGCGTGGAAGAAAACAAAAGATTAATTTAAAAACCAAATTTAAGCGAACTTCACACACTACACTATACATACAAACACAAAGCTGTGCAAATATATAAAAATACAACATAAAATAAATAATAATAATAATAAATGTAAGTACTAATACACATATTTAACATTGTAATGATCAAG
Organism: Nephrotoma appendiculata; assembly: GCA_947310385.1. Taxonomy (NCBI): domain Eukaryota; kingdom Metazoa; phylum Arthropoda; class Insecta; order Diptera; family Tipulidae; genus Nephrotoma; species Nephrotoma appendiculata. The sequence goes on from OX371223.1 coordinate 223,377,636, forward strand.
TAAAACGATCGCCATTTAGGCAGCGTAAACGCATTGCCAGTGATCATGGTTAAATTATATAATTTCATTTTAATCAAATTAATATAAAAATAAAATAAAAAATTTATCATGTTCAAACATGTTTCAATACAACAAGTAAACGTACATATTTTTTTTTTTTTTTTCAATTTAAAATACACATAAAATACAGGTTTTTGACGTCATAAATTATAATGATCATTAAATTTGATCGTGCACTTCGAGAAGATCGAAAAGACGCAACTTATACATAAAAATACAAATAGAATATAATAAAAGTACAACACACCACCATCATAAAACCAATGAGAGAGCTGCATATATGTAGCTTACCATAATAAAAAAAAATATCATAGAGATCTTGAAGGAGGGTAAAAACGTAAGATTTACAATAGAAAAAAATAAAAACAAAAGAATAACGAACAGAGAGACGTATCAAAAGGTTGCAAGTTGAAAAGATCATATTATTGTGATACGATTGTTGTGTAATATATCAACGATCATGTTTTGTTGTTGTATACTTTTTGGTTTCTTCGTTTTCTTGATGTGTGTAAAATAGTACATATTATTATTTATGGATGGTACATGCAATTGTTGAGATGAATAATTGCGAAGAATAAAAATATCAAGTTTTGCACTATACAAAAATTATATTTCAATAATGCTGTATATATTTTTTAATTATTAACGCTTGTATAGAATTGCACATTTGGTGTGTATATGTACGTACGTCATATAAGAGATTATATATTAGATAACGGTATCAATCGTCATTTATATTATATTATACGATGTATATGAAACTAGGCAACACTAACTAATTCAATGAAGAACCTACTTGCTCTTCTTTAAAGTTAGCCCAACCCAGAATCTAATTTAATCCTTTGTAAATAAATAGTTAAGTTAATTGTAAAGTCCAGGAACTTATTCAAAATTACTAAAAATCAGAAAAGAATCGTAATGTTGGAAATTAACAAAAGTGATCCAGGCCTTTTTTTATTCTGCTCGATCTAGAAAATACATAAGGTTTTACCAAGATCAATAGACATACAAATAATTTTAGGCTCAGTATGGCATAATCAAATGCCCCAATATTTTTTTTTATTTTCACTACAAGGAATTTTGGAATCCACTCGATTTTTGATTTGCGTTCTTCTAGATTTATATTAAATGACCTGAAATTTGATGAAATTTTTTAATGGGGCATTTGATTAAGTTTTCCGTTCTAATTTCGTGTTTGGTCTGATTTTCGATTTTGGTTCAGCTAGATTTGAAATGATACAGCCTTATGCATTTTCTAGATCGCATTTTCTAGATTAGCCAAAAATTACCCTTTAATTTTTCAATTGTTTTTAAATAGTTTCTTGATAACAAATAGTATGGTTCTGCGAACTTTTGGTAAAGCTAGCAGAAGCCGCGTTTTAATTGGAAGGGATGGAGCCCAACATTTTTTAATAGAGCATTTAATTAGTTTATAACTCACCATACTATCTAGTAATATTCTGCTGTATGGGTTCTGCTAGCTTAAGGGACGTGTTAAATGGGGAATTGTTTTATATAAGAGATGTCCTAGAAGTGGACGATCAAACGAATTTGGGTGATAGGGAAGGCTCATTTCCAACAAAAACACCTAAGTTAAGTTTTTCCGAATTGATGATGGTGCAAAAGTTATTCCACTTTTTGTGTTTTTTAGTGAAATCGCCTACGACCCACACGACCCACCAAAATTTTAATTAAAAAAAACTAAGGGTTCTTTTGTTTAACTTTCTTGGACTTTTTATAAGCTGTATTACCTTCTGTCAAATAAAAACAATGGTTTTGTAGTCTTTTTATTTCTTAAAATTTTTTGTTCATGTTTAAATGACGCCAGCGGGAAAACAATGTATTATAGAAAGGTGATCCACTATCAGAAAAACATGCCCCACTAATGCAGATTTGCACACACCCGGCTATTCACTACGGAATATTTGTGCTCGGTCTAGTTTACTCTTTCATAAACGCTCTTTATAATAACCCCACAGAAAAGTCTTAAGTGATTTAGATCAGGAGACTGCAGTGGCCATGCAATGAACCCTTCCCTTCCAATCCAGAGGTTTGGATAATTTACGTTGGGGTGTCGTCTCACCACTAATGCATAGTAAGGGGGAGCACCATCATGCTGCAACCACATATTTCCATTTTATTCACGTGCTTATAGAAACACTTCATCAAGTAATTCCTTCAAGTCGTTTTGTAGAAAACTTAGACTTTCCCGTTAATCCGACGTGGTATTAAAATGGGTCAATCAATTTTCCGTTGATTATTCCCGCCCACATGTTTACTCCAAATTGGTGTTGAAACCGACTGAACCGCACTACATTTGTATTTAACCGTAAAAAACATTTGATGTACGTTTTGAAATATTCTGGAACCGGGAAACCGTTCCCGATTTGGATATCGTCTCTAGTATTTTCTTGCTGCAGCTTGGGCGATGCCATTACATAAACCATAAATGAAATGCGTTTCTGCATATTTGGTGGGAATAAGCCATACCCGGCTTATATTAATTTTAATTATAAACGTTCGAGTATGTATGGAACTACTAATATGAACTACAAAATGTTTTTTTTTCTATACCACAAATATTGTTCAATTCGAGCTACTAGATTTGCTTACACAAATTTGTAAACTTTAGACTGTGTGCCTGAGAGCGATTTTTTCGACTAAATTGCCGACTAAACTAAATTAATGACTGATACATATCATTTTTTCAAAGGTGGCACTAGTATCTTTTAAATATACTGTGCCTCCGATTGTAAACTAAATTGTAAACTAAACTAAATTAACCGATTTGTTATTATTTAAAATCATGGGAATAGAAAAAATAAAACAAATATGGATATGGGAATCGCATTATTCATGAATGTGATTATAAATTACAATCGAAATTTAAGAATGAGAGTATTTCCTTTTAGACATTTTTACTCGTATGTATTCGATAAAAAAATAATAAAAACAAGAAATGAAAATGACAACTAAATAGTCAAGCAACCTCAGCAGGAGTCTAAATGATAGAAACTGGTGGGTAATAGCATAACTACTCATTAATTTAGTTTGGTCGGCAATTTAGTCGAAAAAATCGCTCTCAGGCACACAGTCTTAGTTAACCATTGTGTTCATCATTTTGTTTTATTTCTGACGAAACATCTGTAGCGGCTCAAAATCAATAAAATCCTTTTCACTTCGTGGCACTCGTAGCAAAACTATTTATACACCGCGCCGCTTAATTACGAGGCATTGCTCGTTTTGCTGAATAGAGTTATTTCGCCACCTACATTCGCGAATCTCGATATTTATCGATAATCGATAAATATCGAGATTTCAAGTTCGTTACACGGAATGAGAAACGAAAACTACTAGTCGCGTTTAGAAGTTCATGAGACACAGTCTCATACATATATAATAAAAAAAGTGAAAAAGTGCCGAACAATCGTTCACACCATTTTGTGAACCAAATGTATAATAATATTTTATACCGAAATAATAAATAATAAATAAATAGTTTATATAAAAACATAACTATAGTGAGTGTTAATTTAATAATTAAATCGTGAAAACCCAATAAACACCGCTATAAATGGTGACCCCGACGCGCGAATAACGGTTACAAAACAGTTCGCGACCGTTAAAACCGCGCAAGAGCACATTTTTTTTTTAATGTGCATAATAAAAATGTAATCAATCAATTTACTAAAAGATAAACTAAAACATAAATAGTGCAACACATAAACGCGACTACGAAAAAAAACTAATACGCTAACTAAAAAAAAAAAACAGGCGCACAGAAACGCCAAGTGTGAAAAATAAAAATAGAAAAATAAAACACAAAACAGTTACAGTTATTACGCTAACGTTAAATCGTGTGTAGTGCTACAAGTTAGTGCGCGGTGTACGTGTTCTACTCACGGTATCAGGAGTTCGATACCCGGTAGCTCTATTAAAGTTTTTTTCAATGGAAACCGCAACCTACCTTATTCATATAAGGTAAAATATTTTGGGCCAGTTGCCCCCGCAAAGGCGATCGCGCCCACCGAAGGAGCCAGGGCCTGGCAACAACATAGTGCATGCGGAAAAATCATCACAACAACAGTTCAAGCAGATCAACTCAACGCCACAGCAACGCATAATCAACACATCAGCGATAAAACAGGAGACAATTCAATTCATAACGGATACATAATACGAGTAATTATTACATTAAAAAAATTACATTTATTAAACATTTTTTTCACTCAATTTTCAAATATTTATTCATAAAATTTTTTTTAAACATTTTATTACAACAAAAAAAAAAAATTATTTCGATTATTATTTAAATTAACTATATATGTATATAATACACATACATAATATACATATACATCTAAAAATATAACAATAAAAAAAAAGATATTCTGTAAAGTGTTATAAACAAATTACTAAAATTATATATTAAATTTTACACTGCGATATTTTATATATTATATATACATTTTATGATATTTTATATATTATACAATTCATTATATAACCGCCATAGCCCAACGGTTAGTTTTGACGGCTTGCGATATTAAGGTCGATAGTTCGAAACTCGATCATATCATTTCATTTTTTTTATATAAATTTAATTATTTTTTTTTTTTTCAAACAATTTGAATTTACATATTTATTTGTGCAAATATTACATTAATTTATTAAGTATATTGTAAGTGTACGATTGTTCGCTTCAACACTTTTCACACTATAATTCCGTTGATCATTCCAAGATTTCTTTTTCGTTTCCAATTTCGCTCGATACAATTCCTAATTGATTGATTTTTTTTTGAGTTCGGTTTTATTCGATCTGCCCATTTTTTATTCGCATTACTCCTTGGTTGGATATGTAATTACATTCAGCTTGTTCGCGTTCGAATATTTTTTTTAAGTCTATACGATTATAGACAAGTGTCTAAAATAAATATTTCTGCTACGCCGGTATTAAAGTGAAGTGAAAAATAAAACAAATAAACGATGCCACCGAAACAACAAAAAGCCGCTTCATCGTCAGAAGAGGAGAACGACAGCCACACTGGCACACCAGCATCAGCAACAACGAAGATATACAAGATGCCACCGAAAATACCTCCCTTCTGGAACGAGCAACCGGCAGCTTGGTTCATCCTCGTCGAACATCAGTTCGGAATCCACCGAATTGTTGACAACGATGACCGGTTTGCTTACACTCTCGGCGCAATACCACAAGAGACGGTACAATTCATCACGGACATTTTCAGGAACCCGCAGCCAGGCACGAAATATCATCGACTGAAATCCGCGTTAACCAACCGCTACACTATTAGCGAAGGGCAACGACTTGACGAGTTGCTCTCTGGTTTCCAACAAATGGGAGACCTTAAACCGTCCCACTTTTATCGCCTGCTTGAACAAAAAGCAGGTGATTCCAAATTAGTAAACAACGATTTACTTAAAAATCTGTGGCTAAAACGTTTGCCAGATGACTTACGAGCGATAATGACGCGGGATATAAAGAACGACATCGAGGAAATCCTACCGGTCGCCGACAACATCTGGATTTACGCTCAATCCAGAACATCCAAACCAATTGCTGCTGTCAGTGGACCAGCCATCCACAAGCAAGGCAACTGCTGACGGTGAATCAGCCCTTGCTTCAATGCAAAGACAACTGGACAAGACGTAACAACAATTGGCAGATCTACAGCGAACACTGGCCAACATGAACATTGGTTCACGTGGAAGATCGCCAAACAACAGACAGAACTTCAATTACCGACACAGATCAAGGTCGAGATCGTCATCTCGATCTGGACTCTGTTACTTCCACCGTCGTTTCGGCTCACCCGCACGTAACTGTAATAAGCCGTGCAGTTTCCGACCGGTAGCTCATGGAGAAGCTACCTCAAAATATTTCAAGCCTTCGGAAAACCACTAAATCCTGCTGTCTCTACGGCAAACAGTGGGATTGGTTCATCTCGCCGTCTTTTCATCAACGATCACGAAAACCACTTACAATTTCTGATCGATTCGGGGGCTGAAGTATCTGTGATACCCGTCAACAAGTTTCCCCGACATGCTAAAGACACCGTTTGCATTCTTACCGCAGCAAACGGATCCCCAATTTCCACATACGGCACAAAACTTTTGAAGGTTAATCCCGGTCTCAGGCGTACGTTCACACATCTCTTTATCATCGCGTCAGTAGACAGGCCTATTATAGGTGCTGACTTTCTGTCCAAATATGGTCTCGTGGTCGATTTGAAGAACAGAAGACTTTCTGATTCATTTACTACCCTCACTGTGTGTGAACGCAATCATCGCCCAAGTTGATACGCCATCTCCAAAACATTTCAGCGTCAACAATGATTACGGCGCTCTTTTGAAGAAATACCCCTCGCTCACTGAGGCTCCGAATTACAATCTCCCAGTGAAGCATAACGTAGTCCACCACGTCGTCACGCAAGGTAGGTTACCTTGTGCTAAACCGCGACAACTCGACGCAACTAAACTAAAAGCTGCTAAAACTGAATTTCAGTTTATGGCAGACATCGGAATCTGCCGCCCCTCATCATCACCAGTCTCCTCACCATTACATATGGTGCAAAAGAAAGACAAGGACTGGCGCCCTTGTGGCGACTATCGACAGCTAAACACTGTCACTGTCCCAGATAGATATCCTATCCCCCACATACACAGTTTCTCGTTGAAACTCGCCGGCGCCACTATTTTCTCGAAAATAGATTTGGTTAGGGCATATCATCAAATTCCCATGGCTCTCGAGGATATTCATAAAACAGCGATTACTACTCCTTTTGGGCTCTTTGAGTTTACCAGAATGCCATACGGCCTTCGTAACTCAGCCCAGACATTCCAGCGATTCCTTAACGAAGTGTTAAAAGGGCTGGACTTCGTCTATTCTTATATCGACGATATCCTCGTTGCAAGCCGGTCCGAGATGGAACACAGCGAACATCTCGAGTCAGTATTTAAACGTCTCTCCGCATATGGTATTAATATTAAAGCTTCGAAATGTATTTTCGGCTTGAAGTCACTCGACTTCTTGAGCCACACAATTTCGAAAGATGGCATCCTCCCGTCGCAAGACAGAGTTGATGTCATTTCAAACTTTCCAGAACCAACATCAATCCGCCAAATACAGCAGTTCGTCGGTATGGTGAACTATTACCACCGCTTTATACCACGGTTAGCCGAACTGTTATCGCCGATTCACAGGCATTTGGCCACTTTACTTAAGAAAGGCAAAAACAGAAGAAACTTCTCTTGGCCCGAAGATTGCACAGAATCTTTCGAAAAGGTCAAGCGTTCTCTTGCCGCTGTCACTCTTTTGGCACACCCGTTGAACGACGCGCAGTTCAACATAACTACCGACGCTTCCAATGTAGCAGTTGGAGCTGTCTTACAACATCGCAACAAAGGATGTTGGCAACCATTAGCGTTCTTTTCAAAGAAGCTCTCCCCTGCGGAAATTAAATACTCTACTTTCGATAGAGAACTTCTTGCTATGTATTTAGCAATCAAACACTTTCGCCATTTCGTCGAAGGCCGAAATTTCTCTTTATTTACCGACCATAAGCCTCTAACAACAGCTATTGCGTCAAAGTCTGAACGTAGTCCCCGGCAATTACGACATCTCGATTACATTGCCCAGTTCACTACCGACATTCATCACATCAAAGTTAAACACAATGTGGTGAGCGACTGTTTGTCTCGTTCTGGTGAAACACTTCTCACAGAACTCAGCGTATTTTCCTTCGACACGAAGGAATTACTTATACAACAACAACGCGACGACGAACTGCAGAAATTGATTTCAGCACGCACACCGAAATCAAGCGTAAACTTGCAACGGATTGACTTACCAGACAAGCAGCAAATTTGGTGTGAGACTTCAACAGGTAAAAATCGACCCTACGTTCCTCTCAACATGCGACGGACAATTTTCGATAGTCTACATGGTTTATCACATCCTGGCATCCGTTCTACGCGAAAACTTATTGCTTCAAAATACTTCTGGCCAAGAATGAATACTGATACAAGCAATTGGGCGAAATCTTGTATCCCATGTCAAAAGTCCAAAGTTCACCGCCACACAAAATCAGAACTTGGTAAATTCGAGCTACCAAGTGGCAGGTTTGAACACATCCACATGGATCTGGTTGGTCCACTGCCCCAATCGAATGGCTATCATTACATTTTAACGATAGTCGACCGATTTACCCGTTGGCCAGAAGCTTATCCAATCCGAGAAATGACCGCAAAAACCGTAAGTAAAATCTTCTACAATGAGTATATCTGTAGATATGGTGTCCCACTCTTCATCACGACAGACCAAGAAACACAATTTGAGTCAACGTTGTTCACCGAGCTCACGAAGCTCCTAGGTTCCCATCGCATTCGGACAACTGCATACAACCCGAAAGCGAATGGTCTTGTCGAACGGTTCCACAGGCAACTAAAATCCGCCTTAACAGCTCGATGTAATACATCCCATTGGAGTTCAGAACTTCCAACGATTCTATTGGGTATTTGAACCTCCGTCAAGGAAGACCTCAACTGCATACCAGCAGAGCTAGTATATGGTCAAAACATCAAGGTTCCGGTGAATTCTTCATCAACGATCAAAATTTGAACCCAAACACAGATACTTCGGATTTCGTGAATCAGCTTCGTACCACCATGAGAACCTTAGTTCCTACGAACACAAGACATCCACCCGAACAGGCAACGTACATTCCCAAAAATCTGGAAACCTGTTCACACGTATTCGTACGTGTAGATAGAGTCAGAGGTCCATTGAGTACACCCTATTCTGGACCGTATCCAGTGACCCGCAAATTGCGCAAATTCTTTGTTGTGGATGTAAATGGAAAATCCACAACAATTGGCATCGACAGGCTTAAGCCAGCTACGGAATACTTATGGTAAACCCAGTCGAAAAACGTAGTGTTCCAAAAACGGTTACATTCAATTTCAAACACTACGGTTTTCGATCCAGGAGGGGAATGATGTAGCGGCTCAAAATCAATAAAATCCTTTTCACTTCGTGGCACTCCTCGTAGCAAAACTATTTATACACCGCGCCGCTTAATTACGAGGCATTGCTCGTTTTGCTGAATAGAGTTATTTCGCCACCTACATTCGCGAATCTCGATATTTATCGATAATCGATAAATATCGAGATTTCAAGTTCGTTACACGGAATGAGAAACGAAAACTACTAGTCGCGTTTAGAGGTTCATGAGACACAGTCTCATTCATACATATATAATAAAAAAAGTGAAAAAGTGCCGAACAATCGTTCACACCATTTTGTGAACCAAATGTATAATAATATTTTATATCGAAATAATAAATAATAAATAAATAGTTTATATAAAAACATAACTATAGTGAGTGTTAATTTAATAATTAAATCGTGAAAACCCAATAAACACCGCTATACATCTATTTTAGAACTCGAAATTTTGATAAGCTCATGTTTTAATAAACACGACTTACTTTGTGAAAAAAATTGATAACAAATATTCTGTTGTGAATAGCCCGGCGTATGATGCCATTTTAAAATCTGCAAAGTATCGCATGTACAGCCTATGGACCCGGTTACAATCTCGTTAAATTATATTCCCTCGTTGTCACCGTAAGAGACGCAATACCAAGGTCCTCTTGTTTTGTTGTATTGTTATATTCACCGTGTATTTCCAATAACTGGTATTCGCTGGTTGGTACTGTATATGTATGGCTCAAAGTTTTCTCACATATAACAATGTATTCACTGGTAATAAAGCCAATACACGTATCAACTTCACAATATGTAACTCCGTTTAGATACAAATAATCTTTATAATTTTTATTTTTTTTTATGTTTTACATGTTTTACAAGCAACGTTCCATGACAAAGTGATTTTTCTCAAAAATAAATATTTCTTACATAGAAAATTATGATATCGCGCCATCTCTAAATGTTGATTACAATTAAAATAAAGTGATGACAAGTGCCATCTTACAATAAATAATTTAATTACTTTACAATAATGATAAGTGTCATCTTGTTTTGACTAGCCTAAACGAAATTAATTCACAATTTTTTAGTACTTTTGTTTTATGACGTTGTTATAATTACTTTTCTTCTCATTGCTTTGCATGGAAGATTCTGTCAAAAGACATAAACAAAATACCAATTTGACAGCGTATTTTATAAGTAAGTAAATAATAATACAAATTTAATTTTAATATACAATTATACAATACAAATTTAATTTATAATAATCTAAGTTTCCCCTTTATGTTGTAGATCAACCCCGAGCATTTTCACGAGTATGATGAGATGATAATCAATTTACTTACACAAAACAAGTTCGCATCAGAATCAGATAAGTATTTTATCGTATTTTAATGTTCTTTCGATTCTTTGTGGTTTTATTTATATTTTTAGGAATCGTCGTGAACATACTCCGCCCCGTTGATGACCTCGTCGTCAACCTATAGGTAATCTGCATAATTTTACAACTGGACGCTGGAATGTGGACGAAGATGTTTTCAATGTTACAGCTCGCACCATGCCATCTATTCCAGGATGAATTTCTACAATACGAGCTAATGGCCATTTGCATACCGGAGTATTGTCTTCCTTTAATAACACTATATCGCCGACTTTAAAATTATTTTGGATTTTTTGCCATTTTTGACGTTGTTGTAAATTGTTTAGATATTCCAAATAATATCTATTCCAAAATGTTTGAACTCTTCGCTGTATTAATTGCCATCTTGACAATAAACATTCTTTTGAGTTGACGTCCGATTCTGGAACCGATGATGCAAATGTCCCAACCAAGAAATGTGCGGGAGTTAATACCTGGTAATCATCATCTGTTGACGAAGCATATAACGGTCTCGAATTTAATATGCTCTCGATTTGACAAAGTAACGTAGTCATCTCCTCGAAGGTAATATTGATATTATGAGTAGCTTTAAGCAGATGTTTTTTGACGGATTTCACGGCCGCCTCCCACAATCCCCCAAAGTGTGGTGACATCGGTGGAATAAAATGCCATTCTACAGCGTTCCGACTTAAGTACTCTGCAATCAGATAATTATTATTAATATCCTTTATTAACTTACATGCTTGTTCTAGGACGCGCTTTGCGCCAACAAAATTGGAACCATTGTCGGTATATATTCGTTTAGGTAACCCTCTTCTGGCAGTAAAACGTTTTAGCGCAGCCAAGAAAGCTTCACTGGTCATATCTGTAACACCTTCGATATGAATCGCCTTCACGGACAAACAGACGAATATACATATATATCCCTTTGTTAAAATTGTTTGGCCTCTACCCTTTCTTGCCAGAATATGTATCGGCCCCGCAAAATCAATGCCACAGTTTTCAAATGGCCTTGTAAGAGTGACCCTTTCAGGCGGCAAATTCCCCATCATCTGCGTGGTTACTTTAGCTGCATATCTCGTACAAATGACGCATTTTTTCAAAATGCTCCTTATTCGGCTTCGTCCATTTATCACCCAATATTTCTGTCGTACATGGATCGATGTAAGCGTTGGACCAGCATGCAATTTGGATAAATGGACATCCCATATGACTCGATTCGTAAATATGTGTTTCTGCGGAATTATAATGGGGTGCTTGCTGTCGAAGTCACAAATGGAATTTTGCAACCTGCCACCTACTCTTAAAATACCCTCTTCATCGATGAAAGGTGCTAATGATAGAAGTCTCGAACTGCTGCTTGCCCTTTTATGTCGCTGTATGTGTTGTATATCTTTTTCAAACTCCACTCGCTGTACCCACTTAATACACATCAGATGAGCATTTTTTATCTCCGTTGCTACTAACTGCGTGCTTGTGCTCCGTTGGGCTGGTTTTAGTGCTTGTATGAATCTCAGTATATATGCAATTATTCTGAATATTTTTTGAAGCCTAAATTCTCCTTCGAAAAGTTCTTCTAGCCAGGAATCATCATATCTATTGCATTGGATGTGATGAGTAAGGGACGACATTGCTGCTTTGCTGTATTCCATGTTATGCTCATTTTCCCGTAATTTAGGCGTCTCATTTATTGGCCACAACGTTTGCGATTGAACCAACCATTCTGGACCTCTCCACCACTGCGTTAGGTTGATTATTTTGTCTGGTTTCACACCCCGTGAACCGTGATCTGCCGGATTATCTCTTGATTTGATGTGAGCCCAATGTCGTCTGGGGAAATATTCCAAGATTTCACTAGTCCGATTGGCGATGAAAGTCTTCCAACGCATAGGATATGTAGACAGCCAGGCCAATACGATAGCCGAGTCAGTCCACGCAAAATATTCTGCATCTACCTTTATTGTTTCTTTTACTTTAGACATCAGTTTCGCTAATAAATGGGCAGCACATAATTCTAGTCGCGGTAAAGATATCTTCTTGATCGGTGCTACTTTCGTTTTTGATGTCAATAGATGTGTTGTGATGCTTCCATCTTCGTGAATTGTCCTGCTGTAAATCACCGCGCAGTATGCTAGTTCACTCGCGTCTGCGAATCCGTGTATCTGTATCCCGTCTCGCTGGTTTGTGAATCTCGGAATTGTAACGTCTTCAAGACACGCAAATTTACCTCGTATCTTTATGTATTCCTCTTCTATTTCACTTGGCAGTTTGTCGTCCCAGTCTAACTTCAGGAGCCACAATTTCTGAAACAATATCTTAATTAGTATTATGGATGGGGAAACGAAACCGAGAGGATCAAATAAACGGGAGGCTTCGGAAATGATTTTTCGTTTGGTGATCTTGCCTTCTCTTTCTGGCTGTATTTTGAAAGTGAAAGTATCACTAGCTGGATGCCATTGTAGCCCAAGAGTTTTAACTGTGGATGTTTCTTCACAACCGATATCACTGATTGGTATTTCCTCGCTGTTATCACATAAATCACCCACGTTTGACTTCCATTGTCTTAGACAAAACCCACCCTTCGCCATAGTAGATATCATTTTTTCTTTTAATTTTTTGGCTTGTTCCTTATCATTGCTTCCCGTTAGCAAGTCGTCGACATAAAAATCACTAAGTATACACCGCTTGATTTCTTCATCCTTTGTGTCCATCGCGAGTTGTTGCATTGCTCTGATGGCGAGGAAAGCTGATGATGCAAGACCAAAAGTAACCCTGGTGAGCTGATAGGTTTTCAATGTATCGACTGGTTGTTCTCGCCATAAAATCGTTTGATATTTTCGGTGTTCTTCAGATATCAAGACTTGACGATACATCTTCTCTATATCGGCAATCAGTGCTACTTTGTTCATCCTAAATCTCAATAGAAGATTCCAGAGCGTTGGTTGTATAGTCGGACCTACTATTAGTTTGTCGTTCAAAGAGACACCATTACTTGTCTTGCTGGATCCATCAAATACGATTCGGACCTTTGTGGTGCTGCTACTTTCTTTTGTCACGGAATGATGAGGCAAGTAATAACTTTCACTGTGTTTATGACTCGCTGGTACCTCAATCATGTGACCTAGGTTAATATATCCTCTCATTTGATCTGTATATGCTTCACGTAGTGTCGTGTTCATTGTTAATTTACGCTCGAGTGACCGGAATCTGTTTGTTGCCGCTTGCAATGAATAGCCTAATTCTTTTGAATTGTTTTTGAAAGGTAGTTTTACTATGTAGCGTCCATCTGATGTTCTCTTATGCGTATCCATAAAAACCTTTTCACATTCCATTTCCTCTGGAGTAAATTTGACGGCATTAAATGACATATCCTCTATTTCCCAAAATTTTTTCAATGCTTCTTCCAATCTTGAGTTATCTTGTGTAAATGTGCTGAACGTGTTCCTTTCTTCGGTATCAGCTGATTGTGATTGCCCTGAAACTATCCATCCGAAAATAGTTTCGTTCAATATTAGTGAATCATATCGCCTTTGGTTGCTTTCCAAAATTTCAAAAAACTTATCGGCTCCAATCAGCAAATCTATGGGAGATGGAAGGTCAAAATGTGGATCGGCCAAATTCAATTTAGTCATGAAATCTACTTGTTGTACGTATATCTTGATCTTTGGAATTTGTGTAGGAAGATGTTTTATTATAAGAACCTCTAGGGTTGTCTTCTTATTATCATACATTGATCGTAAAGTAATTGTTGACTTGCCTCGTGATATTAAATTTCCTGATGTCAATCCTGTGATATGCACGTTCGCTTTCATGCGCGCTAAATGTAATCTCTGAGCGCAATCTTCTGATATGAAGGATGACTGTGAACCGGAGTCCAACAAGGCTCTACATTTCTGCATTTGTCCATATTTATCTTCGATTAATACTAGCGCTGTTGGTAAAATGGCTTGTTGAAAATTTCCTTTACGATTTCTGGACTCCATGGCAACTAACACCGTGGATTCTGTTTCCTTAATGGGCTCTGTCGTCGCTGTTACCTTTAGTTCATCATTCTTGGCATCTAGGTTTGAATCCGAATGTAATGTTACATGATGCTTCCTTTTGCAAATCCGGCATACATATTTAGATCGACAGACCACGGATTGGTGTGTTGCTGACAGACAATTGAAGCAGAGTCTTTTATTTACTGTAAACTCTTTGCGTTTGTCGTTAGGTAATTCGAGATAACTACTACACTGACTTAAATAATGTTCACCTGAACACATTGGACACACACCTTTCGCCGTAACTTGTGTTGTCATTGCACCGACCCTTTTGGGTACTGACGGTTTTTGCTTTTGTGAATAATTAATACACTCTAATGCATCACTTCTTTTGTTGAGAAATTCAATAAATGTTTCGAGAGAGGGAAAATCCTCATTGGCAGATTTGTGAGCCCAAGCTTCTTTAGATTCCGGATCCAATTTTTGCGTTAAAATATAAATGAGCCATATATCTCGTTTTTCAGCATGCTCTCCAAGAACACGTAAACCACGGATAACTTCATCGGATACATCCGTAAGATATCGAAGACCCTTTGCCGAGCTTTGATGCATGATCGGTTGCTCCATAAACTGTTTGAGTAGGTTACATATCACATGTTTCGGTTTACTGTATCTCGCCTTTACCTTTTCCCAGGCTTCCTTGTAATTCGCTTCCGTGACACTTAAATGCTTGATCAAATTGTAAGCTTCTCCTTTTAATAATGATTTGAGATACTGTAGCTTATGAACCTTAGATATACCTTCGTTTTTATCAATAGAAGTTTCAAAAAGGTCTTTGAATGATGGAAACTCCGAATAGTTTCCTAAAAATGGCGGTATATTAACACGTGGTAATCGCACTTCACTGTCCCGTTTATGTAAAAGAGATAATTCACGAACAAATTGCGATTGATTCAGCATTAAATCATTAATCGATGTATTTTCTGGAGTGTTCACCGTTTCCAAACTTGTTTCACTATGATATAATAACTGTTTAATTTCGAAATACATCGTTTCGACTTTATTCACAAACTCTAATTGAATATCGGTAAATTTTCCACTTAGTGACCTTTCGATACCTTGGAAATCTTTCCATTCGTCACTCAACATTGCTAAATATGCTTTTATTTCACCACTCTGAATACCGGACCCTATTTCACCGATTTTCTTATTAACATATTCTAGATTTTTAATAATGCGTTTAAGGGCTCGAACGTCCGCCATCTTGATTCACAAAATTATATATAAAAAAAGTAAAATACTCGCCGAAAATACTGTTGCAATTGCCGCTATCCGGCTCGAAGGACCATGTACAGCCTATGGACCCGGTTACAATCTCGTTAAATTATATTCCCTCGTTGTCACCGTAAGAGACGCAATACCAAGGTCCTCTTGTTTTGTTGTATTGTTATATTCACCGTGTATTTCCAATAACTGGTATTCGCTGGTTGGTACTGTATATGTATGGCTCAAAGTTTTCTCACATATAACAATGTATTCACTGGTAATAAAGCCAATACACGTATCAACTTCACAATATGTAACTCCGTTTAGATACAAATAATCTTTATAATTTTTATTTTTTTTTATGTTTTACATGTTTTACAAGCAACGTTCCATGACAAAGTGATTTTTCTCAAAAATAAATATTTCTTACATAGAAAATTATGATATCGCGCCATCTCTAAATGTTGATTACAATTAAAATAAAGTGATGACAAGTGCCATCTTACAATAAATAATTTAATTACTTTACAATAATGATAAGTGTCATCTTGTTTTGACTAGCCTAAACGAAATTAATTCACAATTTTTTAGTACTTTTGTTTTATGACGTTGTTATAATTACTTTTCTTCTCATTGCTTTGCATGGAAGATTCTGTCAAAAGACATAAACAAAATACCAATTTGACAGCGTATTTTATAAGTAAGTAAATAATAATACAAATTTAATTTTAATATACAATTATACAATACAAATTTAATTTATAATAATCTAAGTTTCCCCTTTATGTTGTAGATCAACCCCGAGCATTTTCACGAGTATGATGAGATGATAATCAATTTACTTACACAAAACAAGTTCGCATCAGAATCAGATAAGTATTTTATCGTATTTTAATGTTCTTTCGATTCTTTGTGGTTTTATTTATATTTTTAGGAATCGTCGTGAACATCGCATATTTTTCTGATAGTGAGACAACTTTCTGTAGTATATTGTTTTCCCGCTGGCGTCACTTAAACATCAACAAAAAATTTTGAGAAACTGAAAGACTTTACAAAACCATTGTTTTTATTTGACAGAAGGTAACAAAGCTTATAAAAATGTTTTTTTGAGCAAGACACTCTCTTCTAGATTGTATTAAAAAGAAAATTAAACAAAAGAAGTTTTATTTTTTTTTAAATTTATTTTTTGGTGGGGGTACGCATGAGATTTTATTAAAAACACTAAAAGTGGAATAACTTTTGCACCATCAACAATTCGAAAAAAAACTTTAATTGGCTGTTTTTCTGGAAATAAGGCCCCTGTCATCGTGCTTCGTTTGATCATCCACTTCTGGGACACCCTGTATATTGACATTTTTGAGAAAAAAGTTTCCTATTTAACTTTGTTACAAAATTTGTTACAGCACAGTTATTTCATTAGTAAAATACTAAAGTGCTATGAAATTGTTTTTCCCAGTTCATTATTCCAAGGATGAGCCTGGGCAACAGGAATAAAAATTATATATATATATAAAGATGGTGAAAAAAATGTATAACGCGCATTCAGTTGAGAACGGGTGAACCGATTTGGCTCAATCGTTTTTTGTTGTGTTCGCAATTGCGAGATGGTTTTTAGGAAAGAACATTTTAGGAAAATACACCGGAAAAGCCGTAAAATTTGGAAAATCCAAAAACGATGTTTTTGTGTGAGATTTCGCACGTATCCGATCCAGATGGTCGTTTAGAAGAGAAAAATTGGAAAATCTCGGTGGAAAACTTGGACTTCCGGAAAAACCCGAAGAAAATTGAGTTTTTTTCTAGCGCATCAGATGAGAACGGCAAAATCGATTTGGCTCAATCTTTTTTGTGGTATTCGTAATTGCGAGAAGATGGTCAGTCGGAAAATCAAGAAATGATATTTTTATACGGGATTTTGCACGTATTCGATCCAGATGGTCTTTTAGAGGATGAGAGGCTGTTCTAATTCCGAGAATTCCTCTGATTCCAACTGACAATCCGTTCGACTTCAAGCTATGACGATTAACAAATCGCAAGGTCAATCGTTGGAAGTATGCCGAATAAATCTGGAATTTCCATGTTTTTCACATGGTCAGTTGAACATCGCGTGCTCGAGAGTTTTCAAACCATCATCGTTGTTCATTTATGCGCCGAAGAGCAAACAAAAAATGTTAAATTTACCACAATGCATTGTATTGATTTGCGTCTGTATTCCATTTAATTCCACTCGAATAAATTACACTGAATTCTTTTGAATTCTAACTGACTCCAATTCATTTCCAGACTAAGAGAAAAAATCCAAAAAACAACTAAATTTTCGACAGATGCCTGAGTTTGAATTGACATTTCATTCACTTTTCAATACATTATGACGCCTTTATGGCTGCGTTCGTTCGTTCTGACAAATTTTTCGACCAATCATGTTGCTCAAAAATGACAATTTTTTTCTTCTGGATTTTTCTACAAGAGATGATTGGTCGAAAAAATGACCGAACTAACGACGCAACCATAAACCTGACTTTAGTGTTGAATTCGATGTTTGATTTTTCTTTCAGCAAAATCAATTTTCGTGATGGACAAAAGTATTTGCTCGGAACAAAGTAATTTGGGGCGGAGCGAGGTTCGCTGGGTCATCTAGTATAATTATAAATTTATCAAAATCATGAAAAATCGTTTTGTATCAATTAAGCGAATACAGGATAGGGCCAATGAACTCGGTTAACTTGCAAAAAAAAATTATCTAAAATTAATTAAAACAAATTCTGAGCTTTGCTAACTTTCCACAAGAACAAATTTATTATTATTTATTGGTTAATATTGCCAGATGAAATTTTATTATTTTTTGGGATAAAACAGCGAATAATTTCTATGTAAACGTAGTCGTTCGAAATTTTAATGTATAAATACAAAAAAAATGAGGTATAAGGTAATGCGTCAATAAACTGCAACGATCAATTCTAGTGGAAGTAATCCCCCTTTTGGGGGATTCATTAGCACTGAACGGTAAATCAATTAACTGGTTTAAATGACAAACGATATTTCGTCATTAAAACCAAATAATTGATTTACAGTTTAAAATGAGGATTACTTCTACTAGGTGCCATTGTAGTACTTTACTGATGATTTACCGGAATGATCGATTTACCTTATACCTCAATGATTTTATTTTGCAAATATTACCAGTAAAAACAAAACATTAGTTAATGATTAATGCCAGTAAAAGGGTTAAAACAAAATTGTTGATTTAAAAATTTTATAATAAATTTAACATTAAATCCAATATAATGACTAAAAATCACGTACAAGGTAACAAAAGTTCGCTAAGTTTTTTGAAAATAAAACAATATTTTCAGTTCAAATTGTATTGTACCTTATTTAATTTTACGTAATTGAACGGGAGAAAATCTACTTTCGAAACATTTCTCAAAATCGTGTTTTGGATAGTTTCAAGATTCATATTTAGTGGGTCCTTCTGTGTCATTATTTTTTTTCTCTGTCTATAATTTTTACTTTTAGTGCAACGAGAATCACACGATGCTGCTGGAGTGCGAAAATAAGGTTGAATCTCTAGATAGTATAGCTAGTTTTTCAGTTTAAGCAGGTCCATTATCATGTTGTAAGAAGTCGCGAAAAAAATAAATTTTTCCAAATTCCATATGTCGCTGCCTTAAGCTTATATATATTCTGATTGGTTTGGACGGATGCGCTCTCCATAATACACGTTCATAATTATGGTCTCTTTCGTTGAGCCAGATTTGGCGATACATTTTTTCAATGTCCGCCGTCAACGACAAACTTAACCCGGGACGGTTCAACAAATCTCACCGAATAATTTGTTTGAAAGGTACAAAAACAAGCAGCTCGTCGTTCGCCCGTAGACTCAAAAGACCGTAAAAATCTTCGTATTTACATAGCTTCTAGACAACTAGCACAAATTTGGCGAATAGAAAATAATGATACAATTTTTAGAAAAATTGTAGGAGGTTTTTGATTTCGCTGGACGATTAAAAAAAATATAATTCACCAAATAATTTTTCTTTACTTGGTATTTCTGTCATAAAAAAATCAATCCGGTAGTCCTAGTTTACGGAACGCGCTTAGTTCCCATTACACACCACTGAATGTATTGTGCACAAATTGTTAGTTGTGGACTGGAGAAACAAACAAAATGGAGTGGTATAGCGGCCAAAATCCAACTTTCATTTGGTAAAGCTGTCTTGTATGATAAAAAATCATTACTCCCGATTAAATTTCAGAAAACCAACATGGTCAACCTTTGTTGAAAATTTAATCTTTAAATTAATTTTAATCTGCAGTTTTTTGTCGTTTTTTGTGGATGCTAAACTTGTCAACATTATTGCAAAAATTGAAAAAGCTCCCAATGAAGCGGGTTCTTCCGGTGTTCAAGTATATTTTAATGCAACCAACTTCAGAGCCGAGTTTCGATTTGCACACCTAATATGGGAAAAACTAAATTAGGAAGTATCATTCCGGTCAGTCAATCCGTCTAAGCTGTACAGAGGCCGAACTTTTGTTGAAAAACAGTTTTTTTGTCAGAAATCAGCATTTCCGCCTAAATGTTAAAAATCTGATTTGGACCGCTATTATGCAAAATTAATTAATAATCTTTTAGTTTATGAAAGTTTTTCTCGCAATGATACTTTTAAAAATATTTGCATACAAAGTAAAAGCTCCTATGGAAGCTATCATTTCCGGTTGGCTGATGTTGGCCAGACATAACTAAGAGCTCTCGAATTACGAAGAAAGCTTTTGTGTGAAGCGTTACCAGTCAATCCGGCCGTGTTGTACAGATGTTTATTTTTAAGTTTTGTTAAATTAATCCAAAACGAAATTGTTATCAGTTTAATTTAGAATCTTTTAGTTTAAAACCGTTTTTCTCATAAATGATATACTTTCATAATATCTGCTAAAAACTTAATAGCCCCTATTGAAGCCATCACTTCCGGTGGGCTGATGTCGGCGCAACATCACTGGGACCTTCCAATTTATGGCAAAATCTTAATTATTACGTTTTATCTCGATTATCGATCCATTTAGGCTGTACAGTAGAGGCCGAATTTATGTCGAAATAAGTTTTGTTTTGTCAAAAATCTTCATTTCCGCCAAAATGTCTTTAAAATTGATCTGGGCCAATATTATTGCAAAATTAATTTAAAATCGTTTATTATTTATTTTTTTTATTCCTGCAATCCGTTCTGGGGCCAAAGCTCTCCGAACTTTTATGCCGTTGCCAGCCAATTCGTACAGCTACAGTCTTCCCCCAAACATAAACTATTCGTTTACAACGCTTAAGCGCTCTATTGTAGTTATATTGCAGCTTTATTACAGGTTGTTGCGAACGTTTTAAAAGTCGCAATAATTTAGTATCATGGCGCCAAACTACTACAAAAAAACTTACGGAAAATATTCAAAATATTGTGCAAACGTTTTTGCAAAAAATACACGACACAATTGATAAACACAAGGTCAAGGCTTGCAATGTAATTAACTTCGACCAAGTTCCACGTTATTTTGAATCGGAGCCTAAAACAACCATTACCATCAGAGGAGGTATTTCGAAGGTTTTGATGAAAAAAGCCAGTACAGGACATAAACGTTTCACTGCAACGTTAGGTATAACCATTGATAGGAAATTTCTTAAGCCTCATTTATTGTTTTCGAATTTAAAAAAAAACGGCTGTGAACAATAAATGTGTGGTGGACGTTAATAAAACAGGCATGTTTAATGACGATATTCTTAAACATTATTTAAAAGAAATAGTTCTCAGTCAGCCTCAAACCAGTCTTATGCGAGAGCCTATTTTATTAATTATGGACTCATATGGTAGCCACGTTAAATTACACGAGACTAAATACCCTGACAAATATAATATTTTTGTGGTTCTGGTTCCACCTAACTTAACTGGCCTGTTGCAACCCTTGGACTTGGCTATAAATCGTAGTTTCCAAGAATATTACAATTCACAATATGATGTATACACATCAAATGTATTAGAAAATGCAGTTTCAAACGCGCCAACGGAACCCAAAAATCCCTAACTATATAATAGTAAGCAATTGGGTAGTAAATTGGATAGCCAGTAAAAATGAAGATTTAGAAATGCGTTTCTAATTTAAATTTTATGGAATAACGACGAAGGAAAATTTTTTAAAGAGGATTTACACTGTGCGCTACGGGAAATATATACTAAAAATTTTAATTACAATGAGTTCATTAAAAATAATCCCGAGATTCCGGCCAATGGCACAAGTTTTTTTTAAACAATTGACCGTTTTACCCCGATCAGTCAATCTATCTGGGCAGTAGAGAGGACACTGACATTAGTCCGCACGGAGCCATACACAGACAACTTTTTAAGAATTACTTTTTCGGTCTACGGCATAGCGAATGATCTTTCATGATACACTACAAATTATTTTACTACGTAAAAGGAAGTATAAAGAAATCAAAATTTATTATTGAAGTGCACACTTATAGATTAATAGTTCGATCATCAGTGCCCTAATTCTCTAAGCAGTAAGATAAGTTGTAAACGTGTAAACGATAATTTATCTTGCCTTTTTACAATATTTGCATTCTGTAATTGCACTCCAAGATAAAATTTAATACGGTTACGATAAATAAATGTCAAAACATAATCCACTCGTATGATGTATGTAGGTTCATATTTAGACTTTGAGGGCCTATAACTACCGTTCCCATTTAAATTTCAACATTATTCTTATGGATATAAGTTACTCTAAATAGCATCTGTTCACAATCTATAGTTCAAGTTGTTACGGGTTGTGGTATGGCTAATTTTACAGGTGAACATTTTATACAATATATTATCTTGGCATTTTTAAATCGCATTCTCTAAACAGTTTTTTTTACCCAAGATAAACCTATTGACAGCAAGCGAGCAAGATAACATTAAACGTCAAAACGAAATTTTAATTATTTTATATCCTTAATAACTCAAAAAATATAATCTCTAGAAACGTAAATTGTTGCATATACATCAAAGCCATCTAGAATCACACATAGCCCCCAAAATCATATTGAAAAATAATCGGAGTCGGGAGTCATTTGAAATTCAAATCAAGATACGGTTAGATAGATTTATAAAACAAATCACATGTTTCACGAGAACATTACAACAGTCAAAAAATTCTTTACTTCGTATGGTAAAGACGTGTACAATATAAGTCTTGCTTACATTTGATCGATCCGTTGAATTTTGGTTAATGTTGTGTATTCTAATCTGTTTAAAGGTTATTCTTTATACTAAGTAAAAAATCGCATTATTATGTAATTATTATTTGCGATATGTTTTTGAAATCCAATCGAATCTGTCTTAAGCAGATCATAACTTCAGTGTATTTCGTTGTTGAAGACCCATTTAGCTCTTTCCGATGCCCTATTTAGCTCTTTCTGCACATGCGAATCTCGAAAAGTTCGGGATTGTCTTATTAGAATTTCGAGTAAACTACAAAAAGCTATGCATTTTAAGCAACGAAGCTCATTTAAAGATCAAATTTAGTTAGCCACTGCCACTTTTCCGAACTCCACGAGTTGCTCATCCTATATTTTTTCATGTGCCTCCTCAATAGCACCGAAAATTTGTTATGATGAGTTAATTTTTAGTCTTTGTAAAATGTTTGGGTTAATCTTAAGGATCGGTAACGAGTAGGAGGTGAGACTTTGATCAATTACCTGCACTTTAGAAATCGATTTTATGCAATATACATCTTGTTTGACCTCGTTAAAGTGCTCGTTAAGAGCTAAAGCATTTAATGCATATAATATAATTAAATTTTGTACTCGTTCATTATTATTCGAAATTTGTCCTAATTATTAATTTCTCAAAACATAAGATTAATAAATAGTTTAGAATTAAAGCATTGTAAGATCTTATAGATAGACTGTTGAGAACTGCTAGTGCCTTTAAATGAAATATTAAAAAACAACAACAAACTGAAATTTGTTAATTAATTTAGATTTTCTATAGGCCGTCATATTTATTGTGCTCGTCAGTTTTCTTAACTGTGCATGTGTAATGATCAAGTAAAATATTGCAAGTGCCACATATTAGCAGAAAACTAACTGGATAACCATTAAATGAAGGAAATGGCTGTATTTGGAATTTTAATAAACTACACATTTGAAAACAAATGAGATTGAAAGAGCAACGTTTTACGTTTACGGTTTTATTCTAAATTGTAATGTTGATAAATAAATAAATAAATAAGTGCACCACACCAAGTTGAAAGCTTTGGTTGCTATGTGGAGAGTGGGTCCATTTTAGATGTTGTGAAATCAGACACTTGAAACACTTGACATTTATATTTGAAAATTGACCAACTAAAATTGCTTTTTCTGTAATCCACAGACCATCTCGTTCTAGGATATTCTACCCCTTAAGTATTTTTCTTCTAAGATTAATAAGTACATTATTTATTCCCTACTTTATCTGGAGCTAACCTAAGCAAAAGTATAGGTAAAATGAAGACGATCGATTAAAATATTCAAATGTTTGATTTACTGAAAGAATATTTTAATTCCATAACAGTCCACTTTTACATTCTAAATGGAAAGAATTTTATAACTTTTTTATGTAAAGTATCGCAGTTATTTAAATTGATAGAACTTGGCTTATTTAATTCCAAAATAAAATTATAAACTGAAATATCAAAAATTGCAATTAATTATTAATAATATCCAAACGAAAGCGTTTTACACATTCAAGCAAAGTTATTCCGCGATAAATTACTTGTGTTGCTTTTTGACATAAACTTATCTTGCCACTTTAAATTTTATCTTGAAAAAAATTTAGAGAATGCGAATTTACTAAAACATCACGATATCCAATATGAATCTACACTTCTACGATAATTTTTTTCGTGTGTAAAAGTTATCACTTTTACATTTTACAATTTATCTTGGTTTTTAGAGAATTAGGGCACAGGTATGTCAAATTAGAAATCATGAAATACTGTTTAATCTTAAAATGTTTTTACGCACTGCTAAAATCAATTTGAACAATGAAAACATTTAATTTTTTTCTTGCCTTTGATGACTGCCGAATTTTATTCAAATTTATTAACAGAACGTGGCTCACGTGGGTTATTTACAAAAGTTATGCACCCTTTGGTAGTTGGTTTTTATGAATCAAAAGGATGTAAGTTGAGTTGTATACATCAGCAATCAAACTACAGGTCCCAAGTAAAAAAAATTTTATGAAAAATTTTATGATTTGCGTCACAATTTTAATCTGCTGTATTATTTATTTTGGTTTGCTACCTTTTTTTGTGACCTAGGAAAATCCGTACCAATATTTTTATGTACGAGTATTTATACTTCACAATCGCAAAACAAAAATACATTTAAAAAAATTGTGTTTGAATTTTTATAGTTCAACAAATCTAGTACATAGTCATATTTTTGTTACTTAACTCTTAGTTCTTATCCGTAAACTAGTTTTCACTGGAATTAATAATTAACTTCATTGGCTACGAAATTATCAAATTATTTTTGTGAGCATATGACGTAGCTAAGTGATTTCTCATAGAATTTTCAATTTCTTGAAAATTTCATATTTTCGACACGCCGTTATAAATTCTACAGTCGTTCGACTATAATAAATCTTTAGTAAACTTGTAAATTTACAATAAATTGTGCCCGATTTGTGTTATTTTTGATTGTGTTGACTAATTTGAATGACTAGTACGATCTAATCATTTTTTATTTTGGCTAAAATTTACAAAAAATGAAATTCATTAAAATATGTACATTCCCGGAAAATCAATTTGTTGGAGTAATGTGAATTAAAATTTATTGTTCCTCGGGTTCATCCGTAACATTATTAATTATTCATATATTTAATGTACTTTGTGTAATAGTAGTAGGTATCGATGAGTTGATGATGTCATTATATAGAAACCAATGAGCAAATTAAATTTAACGGTGCTTAGGACGCGAGACCAAACTCATTTATATACTTAATGTTTATATCACGTAATAAAAGTTTAAGAGAAAAATTATTTTACATTTAATTAATTTAATGCAAATAACCCGATAAATGTTTTAACTAAAATGCATGATATTTTTACTTATTCTTAGTTAAGCAACAACCTAGTGATAAAAAACACCGATCGTATAATATGTCAAATTTTTCAATCACTCTACTAGAACGTTAACTGATAGGGTAAGGAAATGATGGCATAATGATGTCAGGTTTATTAAAATACAAATTGACTCGCGCCTAAATTCAAAGATTAGATAATTTTTCAAATGCTATCTTATTATCAAATTATTTCTTGGCATGTAATTTCTATTGTTCAACGAGAAACCTTCCTATTTGCAGACAGAGACCTTATAAATTTGACAGTTCTTTAATTATTTGAGTAAAATAAACGAGCTTGGTATAGCAAAGTAGTTAGGGTTTTGTATATAACATTGAATTTTCTTTGCCGGTACCGCACAATCTGGGTAAAATGTTGTCAAAAATACAAACTTTTCTCATTAATTATTGGAATTCTACTGGATAAATGAATTTAATTTAATTTCTATTTTTGGCGTACAGTTGGATTAATTAAATCAACATAAGATCAAGATTTTGTATGGTTTTAAACTTTTCAGAAATGAGCGCATTCGCTAACATGTTGCATTGTGCTGGAAACGTAACCGATTGAAATTTAAAAAAAATGGGAAATGTGATTGCAAAACAATAAGTTCTATTGGTAATGTGCGATGTATCTTTATAAGCCATATGCTATATCAGATGTCATAAAAAAAATTCAAGAACAATAACCGCAAATAATAATAATCCTAATCATTCCTAAAGACCAACCTAACCTATTTATGGTTGCACACAAGAAGTCACCACCTGTATTATGATTATTTATGAAATTTAATCAGAAGTATTAAAAACATAGATATCAGACTACTGAACTAACAAATAAAATTGGAAATAGAAAAAATAACATAAACTATGTAAATATGCTGAAAGAAATTAAAAATTTAAGTGCGAACAAATTAGAGCAGCGCTATCGCGCTGCAAAAAATTTTGGTAGCTCAAAATTTTTCATTGGGTGCCCCAGAGTGCCCCTCTGTAAAATAATGGACTAAAACCACGAATTTATATAAGTATATGAAAAAAATTTATTTTTATATAAGAAATAATATATTATTTAAATTACAATAATATTCATTTATGTAATGTTAAATATTTAAAAAAATCACAGAATAATTCTTTAAATTAAAACAATTAATATAAACTGAAAGAAAATTCATAAATATTACAGATGAATTGGTGATCTTGTTTTTAATCAAATAATTTTATGACTTAGTTTAAATTCATTTAAGCCAGTTTATACTTTCGCAATAAAGTTTTGGGCGGATTCCAATCACATAATGAAATTCCGTCAGTAAGCTGCTTACCTATCATCAACGCGTTTATTGTTTCTGTTTTTAAACAATTTCTATTTTTTGTTTTAATATTATTTAAATGCGAGAAACATCTTTCCGCAGCAGCGCTACTATGAGTTAAACTCAAAAGGCCACCAATAAACTTTTTTAGATGTGGAAATTTTAAACTATCCTAAGCCGTTTTTGAGCTGAAAATGGTTCCCCAAAAATTCTCCAAATTTTCAGAAGCAGGAATAAACTTTTGGAAAATCACAGTTCTGAATTATTCTTCGGTTTCATCTATCTTTTCTGTTACAGTGCTACTTTGTTGTATAATGATAGCTGAAATGATGAAGATACTGAGAAAAACAGCAAAAATTATGTAAAATGTAATGACGTTATAAGTAAAATAGTAACATAATTTAACTATTACGTTGTAGGTGGTGTTAGTGTATATTAAAAAGTAGGAAAATTACAAGATTTTTACAACGTTTACCGTAAATAATATAAATAATAATTACATATTGAAATAAAATTATTATTGGGTGCCTTTAATTTTTTTTGGGTGCCTGAAGGTGCCTCAGTGGCTCAACGAGTTTGAAAGAGCCTAAAAGGCACTATAGTGCCTCTGTTGACAGCGCTGAATGCAATATTGTTGTGACCCACACCCGACTTTACTTTTTTTTATACCTAAATTTCTAATTCATCATTCTTGACTTCTAAGGCAAAAAATTAAACTTACCGCACTTTTGCTAAAATTGCCTTTTATTATCCTAAAATTTATTTATTGGCTGAAAATTTATTCTTAAAATTAACTTGATTTTTTAATTCTGTGTTGTTTTCTTGTAAAATATTTGGAAAAAAGAAAAAAAATCCTTTGAAAGCTGCCACTTCCGGTTAATCGATTTCGGCCAGAAAACACTAGGATTTACCAATTTATGGAAAAAGATTAAGTATGAAATTTCATCCTGATAAAACATAATCCGTATCGAAAATCGTCATTTCCGTTTAAATTTTGGAAAAATTATTCGTACCAATTTTATTAGGATATGATAGAATATTTTGATTGATAGTCAATTTCCTCATAAATTATACATTTTTCAAATCATTTGTGCAAACATTGAAAAATCTCCTTTAGAAGCTGCTACTTGGTCAAAAATCACACGGATTTCCAATTTATGAAGAAAGCTTAAATATAAAGTTTTAACACGATCAGTCAAACCGCCTGTAATTTAGAGAGGACACCACACAATTGGTGAATATACCTAAAATGCACTTGTATTAGTAAACCAGTTACAAACGCTCTGTTGTAAAATTTTTAGCGATTAGCAAATTCGGAAATGACAATTAAAAATTAATAGACTAATACGAAATTCCAAATATTTAATTTAAATTTTAGTAAATACCTAAATTGCAAAAAATATTTTATTACAAAACCTAAACACGATTTTTTTTTACTTTGGTTGTCGATTGTATTGGTGTTTTTGTGATTGTTCCTCGAATTAAAATTTTTGAAATGAAAAATAACTCAAGTATAAGAAATAAGGCTAAAGATTCCGAATAATACAATATATTTAAACATGGTGAAATTCACCAACTAATCAAAATGACTGTTCAACACCTACCTCTTATTAAAAATGATATGAGCGATTTTACACAAAATTGATCAAATCTCAGCGATATGCGTAAAGTAAGTGCTTTGAAACGACATCACCCCTATATCAAAACGAGGACCAGAACCCTGTTTTCGTTGACGAAGAGAACTAGAAATACACAACAGTAATAATATTCATATTCCCGATATCCAACTGATTGAGCGTTCCCGTTTTTAATTGGGCTCATAGTTGATAAATATTCACACAACCAAATAAGTGTAATTTAGGCGTTTACTGTATCGAAGATTGGCCAGCTCACAAAGAATCCCAACAAATGAGGTGTATATGCGTAGTTAGTTAAAGACTTCCTACCTACACAAATAATAATTATTTCTATTCCTATATACATCATCGATGGGAGTTTAAGACTTTATGGACGAACAGAAATTATCCCCATATTCATACGATAATGTAGTCGTATGAATATGGGGATAATTTTTGTTTGTCCAGAAAATCTTAAACTAACTAAACACATACACCTGGTTTATTGGAAACCAATTCATTTCTGTTTTGCAAAATTTGATCAACTTCGTGGTCAATAACAAATCAGTCTACATCATCGTATGGAAATGAGGATAGTTTATAATGTCTCCAAAGTGTCTTTAGCAAACGCATATACACCTTGTTCGTTGAAAAACTCTGTGATATAGCCAACCCTTGATACAGCGAATGCCTAAATTTCATTTATGTTGGGTTTACAAAAGTTCTTTAACTTCGGGGTCAATAACAAATGATTCTTATCATCCATCGTATGAAAATCATTTTTTTTAACCCTTTAGCTCACCATGTACAATATATTGTACATCCCTTTGCATCGCATATTAAGCGGTTTATGTTCTTGTGTTTATACATTTTTTGCGTAGAATGTTCATGCGTGTAGAATCATGATATTTGGCGCTTTCTATTCGTATTAGTATAAAAAAAAACTCAGTTTTCTCTCAATTACGGTTGAGTGAGGTCGTGTTATCATTTTCTTGAGTGGTAAGCACCTAGTTTCATTTCGTATTATTTATGATAATTACTTGTAAATATCCATGATTGAGCATATATTGTTCACCAATTTTTAATTTAGAAGTATAAAGTACTTTTATAAAAGTCGAACTCTGATAGATGCTGTTCTTGCCCGCTGTTTACAGTTAAATGTAGAAGGAAATCTTTCAACCGTAGAAGAAAATCTTTCATAGAACATTAAACTGTACGCTTGTTGTGTGGAAAAAGTGAAATTCCATATGATTTTTTTTCCTTTACCAGGATGCTAGCAGTGGATTTGCCATCCATATATTTAAGCCGGTTTGGTTTCGGCGCTAGTATCGTTTTAAAGCTTGTAGAAAAACGACAAAAAGGGCTCAACATGTATTTGGCAATTTTTTAGTTGGTATAATGTATTCGAAATTCTACGACACAAAGGAGTTAACGCAGCATTTACAGTTCGTAATAATCGATTTTCAAATCTACCTATAACAACCGATAATTGCAAAGAAACACCGAGGATTCAGTGATTGGGCTACAAAACGAGATGGCAAAATAACCCGAATAAAATGGAGAGACAACAAACCCATAAACCTGGCATCAAATTTTATAGGAATAGGTTGCACCGACAGCGCACAAAGATGGGACAAGGCGAAAAAAAAATGCTGCAGTCGATCGTCCAGAAATCGTACGGATATACAACTCTGAGATGGGCGGCATAGGTTTACTCGACCAGTAGTTAATCAGCTATTATCAAGTTTTCTTGCAATCGAAGAAGTGGCCATTACGTATAATCACACATTTCATCAATTTTGCAATCAATCTCCTTGAATTCCGTATGCAATTCTTGAATCCCAATATGGCTGCTCACGACCAAAATCAGAACCCACCATTGGCACTATTCTGGTAATTTTCCCCGGGAATAGGAAATTGGGGAAAGATTTTGTATGTAATTTTTTTGTAAACAATTTTTTTTCTGGCATACTAAGGTAAAAAGTTGGTGTTAATTTTTTTGAAATTAAATTGGGGAGTAATTTTCCACCTAATTAAGATATGGAAAAATTATTCCCAATTTATAAATATTCACACTTTTCTCTTCAGTAGGCCGGAAAAAGACATTTGAGCAGAATATTCCCCTATTCCCGGGGAGTTACCAGAATAGTCACAGATGTAAAAATTTGAATTCTAATGGACGAACCATTTTAAAGTGTTTCGTTCATCTTTGCATCAACAAAGATAGAAAATGTTTTGAAGAATTTCATTACAAAAATTAATTATGTGATTAAAATTGAAAATAATGTAATAAAATTATGAAGACTGAAATATAAATAATTATTTTAAAAAAGCGACCATAACTTGTTTTTGAAACATCATGGACAATTTTCAGCTAATTTCATATATATCGACTTAAAGTTACTCTGAACTTGAAAAAATACCACAATAAAAATGTTCTCATAGATAATTTTAAATTATGTATGAAAGGGTTAAGCTAACTACATATACACCTTGTTCATTGGAATTTTCTGCGAGCTGGCCAATCCTCGATAGAGTGAATGCCTTAATTCCATTTACTTTAGTTTAGCAAAAATTGATCAACTTTAAGGTTAATAATAAACGGGTCTACTAAACATCAACGTTTTAAAATGAGAATAATTTGTATTGGTCCTGGAAGTCATAATCTAACTAAGCATATACACCTTGCTCATTGGAAACCTCTGTAAACTGATTAATTCTCGATACAATGAACGCCTAAATTCAATTTATTTTAGTTTTGAAAAAATTGATCAAAAATTGATCATGGGGTATAACAAATAGTTTTTTATCGTATTCGAAAATGAGATTATTTTTTATTTGTTAAATAAAGCCTATGCTAACCAACCATTTACAAGTTGTTCGTTGGAAATCTCTGTGAGCTGATAAATCCTTGATACAGTGAATGCCAAAATTCCATTTAATTTAGTTTGCAGAAATTGATTAATATCGGGGTCAATAATAAATAGTTCGACGTCATCGTATGAAAATGGGGATATTTTTTTTGTGCAGGGAGTCTTAGGCACCAAACATGCATATACGCATAAATAGCTTGGTTTTGCAAAAATTTATCAACTACATATTTGTCCAAGAAACCTTAAGCTATCTTCGAATTTACACATCGTTCGTTGAAAATTGTTGTAAGCTGACCAATCCTCGATACAATGAACGCCGAAATTCCATTTATTTCGGTTTTTACAACATTATTAATAATGCTTAATAGCTTATTTAACGTTACCAAACTGGTCGTCCTAATAGTTCTTATCTTACGCTTATCTCTGAGATTTAAGCAATTTTATATAAAGTGATCATCCTACAATTTATTTTAACGCTCATATCATCTTTACTAAGAAGTGGATCTTGAACAGTAATTTTGATTAGTTGGTGCATTTCACCATGTTTAAATTTCTTATTCGGAATCTTTAGCGTTTTTATGTTTGGTAAAACATTTAGTCGACTAGTTTTGGGTTCATGTTACACGCTGCGTTGAATACTGTTATGTTAAATGTTGCGTTCAATTGTTGCGTTGATTACGTGACATTTTAACGTAAAATGTTATACCGAAAAACCTCGATTTCACGCACTAATTGAGGAGTCTGTTAAATCCGAATGTCCGTTAAATCCGAATGTTTTTTATTTAATCTATTTGATTGAATTTAATCTGGGAGAGAACTCAGGCATTTCTTGACCGATTATGTTAGGATTGGGTACGTTAGATGGAAATACGATTCTTAAATGATTTTTGGAAGAAGTTCTGGAACGGATATGGCCACCTGGGACGGAATTCGATCAATTCTATGATGGGAATGGGTATGTTGGATGGAAATGGGATTCTTAATTGATTTTTGGAAAAGTTCTGGAATATGGCCACTTTGATTGAAATTCGATAAGTTCTTAACCGATTATGCTGAAATTGAATATTGTGGATGGAAATAAGATTTTTCAATTACTTTTGGAAGAATATGGCCACCTGGGACGAAATTCGATCGTAAACGGTTTTATTTTGGAACAATTGCAACGTATTTTAAACGGTTACTAAAAACTTTTTTGTAACTTTTAATATTCATTAAAATACCGTTTTATTGTTTCTAACAATTTTCTTCTATTTAGGTATTTTTACCACTGAAATTCATAATGTTTACCAACTTCTAAAATAATTCGCTTAAGTCATTATGTATTTAGTTTGATTATAAGCACAAAGAATATAGTGGTATGTTTAGAGTCGGACGATAACAACTTCTGATAAACATAATGAATGACAAATCGTATAATAAGAATTCTTCAGTCACTTGGTAAGCTCACCTGGAAGTGAAACGCAACTGGGAAAAAAAAATAAAACTATATTATCGGAACTTATAGTTGATTTTAAGGTTTTATAAAACCAGTTAAAACCCGATTTTGATTAGATAGTTTGTTATTAAAACTAAAATCCATTTTCAGTTGTTTACAAGCCGCGTTAAAACATAATTCTTGAAAATCTGGGTTTTTTTAAACTATTAAAAACTAGTTCCTCATTAGTAAAAATAAAATGATGGTATATAAAACCTCGGCCAAAAGCAGTATCAGCTAAGGCTTCGTAGCGTATCAGAAACAATTTCAAAAACTTTTAAGTTTTAAAACCAAAGTTTAGTATCGGTTTTAAAACCTATTTGAAACCAAAAATTGTTACTTAGGGGTATTTGTTAAAAAAAAAATTTTTCAATAAGCCCCACAGTGCTTTTGTCATTTTTGTTATTTCGGCAAATTTTGTAGTCCGCCATACTCTGTTATGTTTTAATGTTGTCTAAAACCACAGTCGTACGTAAAAACCGTTTTTTAGTATTAAAAATATTTTTGAACAAAATAGAGGTAATTCGAATTAATTATAGTTATCGAGATACAAAATCAAACACGATGAATTAAAATTATTTTTATACGAGAAATACAAATGTTCATGATTTATATCCTATCAAAATATTATAATTGAGCTCAATTATTTTTAGTTTTGACTTTAGTTTTTTCGTCCTTAGTAGAAATTTTTCCTTTTTACGGAAAACGGGCTTCTTCCCGCTATTAGTCTCCTTGTTTTTAACATATGTATATTTATATATTTCGATCGGACCAACGTTTTGGAGCGTGTCAAAATATAAAATAACCTCCAACATTTAAAAAGGATCAATAAATTAAAATCTCTCCATAAACCTATTCCTTCATTGATTGTGTCTCGCGTATCATCTCATCTCTTTTACCGCATATACTCGTACCATACACGTTTATTTCATTAATCTTATTCTTACTTCATTTTAATCTTTATGTTTTATTTGTAGGTTATTGTTTTATAATGTAAATATTATGATTATATAACAACTGCATTATCACGATTTGCCACATGGTTTGTTGTTTACTATATGCATATACGTTTTCTCCTTTACGTCGCTTTATCGTTTTAAAATCTCTCAATCTTATTATTGTTTGTTTAATGCATTCCACATTCATCTTTATAATGTATTCTATTGCCAATCGAATTCATTAGTTCCCGATAAAACGCTACATGTTCACGTTGCGTAATACTTCTCGCTATTTTTGCATCATAGTTATTGATTAAAATTTTTTAATTCATAACAGTGCGTATATGATAGTGCAACTGCTCTTAATCAGTACCCATTGTTAAACACTAGAATTCCATTTTCATTGATTAATTTGTTTATATTATTTGTATTTAATTATATTTTATGATATAAATAGAAAATAGTATAATGTTTATCTGATCATGAATGCAGGTTGATAAAATTTATGATAATATTTGAAAATAATGTTGTTTTTAGCACCAGTTCGCAGAATTTGCAATTAATTAGCACAAAGAAAAGATATGGATAGCATTCATACAATAAATAAGGGTGTTAGAAGGTCGATGGAGGTTTTGTGAAATGGTACTCGTTCATGGCCGAATAGCTTAAATTACGTCGCAATTGTTTTTATCTACAGCACTCATTATATAATATTAAAATCAAATGTAATCAAACATAGCCTTGAAAAATGTACACAATTTTTTTTAATCTCTACACCACACTAATTGTAATTCAATTATTCATAAATCTTGACAATTTACATATTGGTAATTTGCATGTATATATCAACACAATTTTCATTGTCAAATCATTATAATATCCTCGTGCTATTCTAATAATAGAAAATAAATAACAACTTATGTAGCATACAAGTTTTTATCTCATACGCAACGTCTTTAAATTCCCGCCCTTTTTATGTACAGACAAGAAAATTTTATTGTATTCATTTCCTTATTAGAAAAAAGTTTTCCCTCGTAAAAGTGTATAAAGACGCCGAAAATCACGTTCAACTTTTATTATATGACTCCGTCCTACTTGTATACCCAAATATCGTTTCCTTGGTTGTTACTTACCCAAATCGTAAAAGGAGGGTTTAATAAAAAATTTTTTTTAGTCCTAATTTCATATTCCTCCGTGTTTTGTGCACAGAACAGTAGTAGACAAAATTTGAAATAATTTTCCGAAGCAAAACAAAAATATTCTACTAAAATTTTATTTGTTCGGATAATAAAAATACGGAAATAATAGAAAAATTGAGGGTTGATCCTTTTTTGTTTTGTTGTCGTCGGGCTTTAGTTGTTTTATTCTTATTTCTCCCCGTGCCGAAAGAGAACAGCAATAAAGGAAAAAATTTTTGTACACATTTTTATGTGATAGACTGAAAAAGGATATTTTGGCTCAAGGAAAATGCGAGCAAGTTGCAGGAAAAAATGGGATGGACTAAATTTTTTGTATTTATTCGGGAATCAGGAGTAAAATATATACGATAAATGTTTGGAAACTTTATGAAAAGTTTCTGTTACTGTTAGTACTTTGTTATTCAAGTAAAAAATTAATATTTATTATTTAGACATCCGTTCGGGCGATTTTGCAGACTTTTTTGTATTAAGTTAATTGAAAATAAATTTTTTTCGATTATTTATTGATTAGCGTTGAAAATGTAGTTAAGAAAAATTTGAATACATAAATATTTCCCGTCGGTAAAATCACGTTTCGATGAAATCATAATTCTAATTAGTATTATGGCTTAAATTACCACATTGATGTCATAAATTTGACGAAATGATCATCACCACATATCCCCAGGGAACTATTTATAAATTCGTTGTGATCAGGTCCCTAAGGGCTATTTCTAAATTGTGTGAGAAATAATTCTTTAGAATTAGAATATCAAACAAATCGTGACAAAAATATAATCTATAATCAATTAAAAGATGATTCATATTTTTTCGAAATTGTTTGTTAAATTATAATTCCAAGCGCGAGTGGCTAATTTAATTTTGAATCATTTTAGTCCCAAGTGGCAAAAAAATTAAAATTAACTATCACGTATAATGTAGCGATTAACGAATGAAAGCGATTAACGTAGCGATTAACGAATGTTGAAATTTACAATAATACATAAAATATCTCTCTCGCTTTAATAATATGCCTCTAGAGCAGCGGGCGACGCTCGGCCAAAGATGGTTGAATTGCATGTTTTTTGTACCATTATGTGTACATGTTTTATAATTCTGACGTTATTTTTTAATAGTTACACCTTTTTAATAGTAAAAATCGAGATTATATTATAAATTATATAAATCGGAAACAAATATCAGTTGCTTCATTAATTTTGAATACAAACATATAATATTGGTTATATCGCCAGACAATTAACAATTTTTTTAATTTCATAGTTCATCATTTTCTATGGTTAGTATTTGGCCGGATCTAAACCTCTGTGGCTTAGTGTAGGATTATTGCTAAATAAGTGCTTATCAGCAGTTAATAAAATAATTTTGCCTCACTTGTATAAACAACGGCTTCAGTTTAAAGAACCCTCGGTTTTGTTTCAATGAAATTGGATATTTTCATAGTATGAAATGAACCGAGTTTCTCTTTTCGTTTGAGTTCGGTATGCGGACCGATTTAATTACATATTTCCTAAAATCACATCCGGAACTCATGTTGAGACCCTATACTTAACATAAAAAGCTTTAAAGTACTTAGCACGTTTTCAGACCACACAGAAGTCTTAGTCTTTATCCAACGCGTCGTTGTATTTAGATAATTTATTTTTTACTGCTCTTCCCCAAGGTAAAGATAGATTCTATAAGTTTGTGTAACTGTTATCTTAGACACTTCTGTAGCTTAATAATTTCGTTATAGTCGCCACTTGTAGAAACAATATTCTGTCATTTAAATTCAGTTAAATCATAGGTTACCATCTTTATAGATCGCTTTAATTACCCCGGTTCCCGCTGATGCGAATATAAAACTTATAGAGTGAACTAACATTTCAATAAATTTAGTAAAAACATTCGCAAAACTTACTCAAACAAGTTCAAGCATTTTAGAACTTAGGCTCTTGAGTCCTCGATGTCTCTGGGTTTAAAATAACGTTTGCTTTATTCTGTAAGAATTAAAAAAAATATTATTTTATTGAACTGCTTCCATTTTACAAACTACAAGTTGATATTAATCACAGTAATCACATATTTAGGCGTCAATCTTCGATTACTATATGTATATCAACTGTAATTATCAATTACACTAGTCTTGAGTTGCGTCGCCAATGCGTTTCAGAATACTGCGACGCAACATTAAAAAGACACATCGTGTGTTGCTATGGTCAAAATTTTTAATATTGTTTCTGCATTTAGTGTCATGTCAACAGCCCCAAACCGAAAAATAAAACATAATATTGTTCCCTAGTTGAGACTCGAGATTTTTACTTCAAATTTGTTTACAGCCCAACTTGAAACCGGATACCCTATAGTGTATCTTGTTTTGAAGTCCCATTTGGCTAATTGCA
Source organism: Nephrotoma appendiculata (assembly GCA_947310385.1). Taxonomy (NCBI): domain Eukaryota; kingdom Metazoa; phylum Arthropoda; class Insecta; order Diptera; family Tipulidae; genus Nephrotoma; species Nephrotoma appendiculata. Next base: position 223,415,242 of record OX371223.1, read on the forward strand.
AGAAAACAACAAAAACATAGCAACAAAGATTCTGATAGGTTTTACTGATAACAAAAAAAATTAAAATTTGGCCTTGGGTAACTGGTCTTTATGTTTTTAAATTTACGATTAATTTTAAATTAAATGCTAAATCTAAGAACTGCCATTAAATCCAGATCCATGCATATTAACATACTGTCTACATTAGGCCTCTTGTGATCCTTGCGGTATCCCCTGAAAACGAGGGTCGGTTGAATATTATTCTAGTAAAATTTGAATGAAAAGTATTCTAGTAAGCTGACTTAACATTTGTTTTCTTTAGTACCGCGGGCGACACCGTTTATTATTCTTTTATGCTTATCGGTTATCGAAAAGTAAAAAATGGGAGAGCCTATACATAATCCTTACAAACCCTTGTTATTGTAATTTTTATGAGAACGTTGGAGTTGAGAAAATTTAAAAAAATGGTTCCGGCATGACCCTTGTCTTCCTGTCTAAATGTTTCTGAAATCAGAACCCACCGCGATCGGCCCACCAGAAGGTAATTCGGGCGCACTAGATGACACAGATGAAAGCAAAAACGTTTAGGGCGAATTTAAATATGAAAAGGAACCAAGATTAAAACATCTTATTAGCGAATGCTATAAATTCATATTGATCAATATGGTGCAAGATGATGACACAAATGGGGGGTTTCAAAATTATTTTTTTTCAAATCGGACCTCCTCGTTATCATTTGCTTCCACGCGAAACCCTTGTTCCGGAAAACAATAATCAAATCGTTGAAGGTAAGAGTACGTTAAAAGAAGGCTCCAAGCCCAACGACGTAATCTTCACAATTAGGACTTATCGGAACCGATTCTTGACACTTGCAACCACACCCTCTTCTCTCAATAATTTTTATTGAAATCGTTTGAGCAAAAAGTTTTTAAAAAAATATGGGAACAATTTAAAAAAAAAATCTCCCAATCTCTAAACAGATTTTTGCGAAATTAGGGCTCATCGCAATCCATTACTTTAATTAGAAACTCCTTATTCGAAATTGCAATAATCTTTATAAAAATCAATCGAGTCAAAAAAATATTTAAAATGAACTAGCGCAGAAAAACCCTTAACTTTTTTCCCGAAATTATAACCCATCGAAATCGAGCCTTGGCATTAAATCCCTCTTGACCAATTTTTTCCAAATCATGCATGCCGATTAAAATTTGAAAATACAATTTACCCGAAATCGGGACCCATCACAATCGGGTTTTGCAACTCGTAAATGCTCCTACAGCAATCATAATAAAAATCGTGCAAGCCGAATGAAAGAAAGGACTCGAGCCCCACCGGGCAACCAAATAAAAATTCTAGTTTTTGGTAACAGAATAATGACAGTCGATTTAGGTTTGCGATGGAATTTTACATCAAAATTTATTGTAGCCGCTATATAGCCAATGATCAGAGATTGCAATTTGACTCCTTACTGTTTGGGGAAGTAGGCAATATTTTCCCCTTCAAACGCGAAAAAATTACAGCGTACTATCCAGCGGCGAACGGGTTAATAGAGAGATAGCACTGTTCTTATGAAAAAAGCGACTTCTAAACCCAATTAGCGAGTAACGATGTCACAAATATATTAAGGTACCACTGTTTTTTGACCATGAAAATTTTTCAAATCATCATACCCAAATCAATGAACACGAACTCATACCTAGCTTAAGGAAAGTGATGTAAAATTTCAGACCTGTGCAAACTACACGACATACAAAGGGAAAACTCTTCGAACATCCAAAACTGAGGACTGAGAAATAATACAGTAAAACCTCCACTTCAACTACCAAATCAAAAACAACAACGCGCCGATGATTCAAGGCCCATTTGGAACTGTATGTAACATTGGATTGAAAAATCATAAAATTTCATAATTAGTTTTACCACTGTGCTTGAATCGCAAACATTTTTTTGTGACAAGCTGGGCACCCAGGGGGTAAACTAAATTGGATTACGCCGAATTCAATGGTGCTAGTCTCATTACAAAGTTATTCCATATTTTGCAGATATCGCTTTCAATATGTTTTGGCTCTGACTCATAAATTTGTCAAAATATACACTCATATTCAAGTTGATAGCTCCTGAATCATTAAGATTTTCGTTATGCTTTCTTCAGCAAAGTTGTTGCGCAAGCCAAGACAAACAACATGGCCGAACATATCAAGATCGAAAAACGACATCTGCATTCACATTTTTTGTTATTTTTTTTTGCTTTTCATATCGACGAAAAACACGTTTTTTATCATTTTTTGTCCGTTTGTTGAATTTTAATCGATTGAATAAACATCTCATCGATAAATATAGATACAATTGAAACTATTTAAAAGAAAATTAAATTGATTTTATTGTGACTTTTCTCAATTTTTTAATTTTAATCTCAATTTTTTAATTTTCTGATTCATTCATCGTCTTCGGGATCTTCTTCCTCTTGCAAATTCCAACAAATGTCACCCAAGAGTGCATCTAGCTTTTTGCCGCTGTACCAATGTTCAAGCCTTGCCGTCACTTGGTGAAAATGCTCGCCATGCTCATCGGATTCGATTGATGATTTTTCGGCGAATTTTTCCACATGACAATGCAAAAAATGTATTTTCAATGACATTCGAACGTTTATATTATGAAAAGCGGTCAGCATATTTTCAATATATCTGTGCCAATCATGGGATCGATTAATTACAAGAACATTCTTCATAACTTCTTTTACACATTTCCATGCCACAAGCTCTCGTTCACGGAGAGCTTTTTCAAATGCATCATCTTTCATCAAACGACGAATATCTAGTCCATTAAGTATTCCTGTAATAAAAAACAAGATGCGAGATGAAATATCATTTGATCAAATCTTAGATTCGAATAGATTCAAACACCAACCTTCTTTTATTTTCATTCCACCTAACCGTGGAAAAATGCGATGAAATTCGACGAACGCATTTCCATGGATTCAGCACTTTTATAAAATTTTTAACTACTTCAAGCTTGATATGAAGTGGTGGTAGCAATATTTTTTTAATTGGCACAAGTGGAGCCTCAACGATGCTGTCGTATCGCAATCTAATGTTCTCACGTAAAGCCTAGTTCCGTTCGTTGTATTTTCTCTCTCTCTCTCTCTAGCTTTTACATCCCAGTAAGGCATTTTGCCGCCCGCACTATGGTCCTCCATCCGTCTCGTTTCATCGCTCTCGTCCTCCAATTTCGACATCCTAATACGAGTAGGTGTTGTTCGACGTCGTCACGCCAGTGCAGTCGAGGTCTTTTTCTACGACGAACTTCGGCTGGATATGGTAATCTGAGGCCTTTGATTAGCGTTCATAACTTAAATGTTTTTATGAGGGAAGGTTGTTGGCCTGCCGTTCAACCCGCTTGTTACGTTTGTGGGTCACGTATTGGTGAAAATCTTGCGAGCCGCTTGACAGACGCCCACTCCAGCCGCACCTAACCTGGGGAACAGACGCTGATTTGGTATTGGTTTTGAGGCGCCAATAACTCGCCCTGACATGTAGTGTGCATGACTATAAACAGGATTTAGCCTGCTCGTCTCCACAACTCCGCCTGATTCATTTAGCGTTACTCAGAAAGCACGGCGAGGAGGTATGAATCTCGGACTTTGCCCCCCGTTCATTGTATTGGTCGCCTTTAAAACGTGTATTCCATAATAACATAAAACACATGTTTTAAGTGTAACCCAATTGCATGTCACTTAAAAGAGCTATAACTTTTAAATCTGCACAAATTTTCTATTGATGGTCATTGTATATTTAATCAAATCAATGATTTTTTTCATTGATGCATAGGTTTCTTTGTGTTTATGCTGAGTGCAATTGGAATGGAATTCTTTGAGTTGGTAACGTGAAGGAGAACTGCCTTCAAGCTGCATTTAGAGGAATGGATAAACAATCGAAAATCTTCGGAATTATATGCAGTGTGCATTGTGGATACCAAACCTCGGATATCAGTGCAAAAAGCGCGTGAATTATTTTAAGTTGATTTGAAAAAATTCGTAAAATAACGATTTATGGCTCCATATATCCGAACATTTGGAGCCAAAATGTTCACTTGTTTCTTTGACAAAAGATTGGTTTGCCGCTGCGATAGTTTCAGGCGTATTGTACCATAATATCCAAACGATTTTGCGAGATTTCAATGTGATTGCATGGCGCAGTGACACTTGATGGTTGATATATTGATGCAGATGTTTCTCCGGTTTCATCTGATTCAAATGTTGTTGGTAAATATTCCTCAGTTGGGTTTGATCTTTCCGGAGCAGACATTTCATGTAAATGCGGCAGCGGTAGTTGAGCATTTGCCGTTGCAATGTATGTCAAAGAAACAAATTTACAATTTGTGTACAATCATTTGAAATGCGTATTAATAAGTGCATTGAAGTCGCAGGCCATCATTTTGAACACTTATTTTAAGCTAAAATTATTTTATTCACCTGCCATTTACATTAATAAATTGTTTTGATGACGAATTTCGAGTATTTCCAATGAAAACGTGATGTTTTTTATTTCAAACGTATTGCAGAATCGAATGCGTCTGTTCTAAGAAGAAGAAATTGAAAAAATTGAATATCGTCGATTACAACGCCATCTATCATGAACCGAACAAAATATTTCATTCAAATCATACGTACTTTTAGTCGTAGAATCCGAATCTGCAAAAAAAATATGGCTTTCTATCTTAGTTTAAAAGTTACCCCCGCCCCACCTACAAAGCGGGGGTGGGGGACTATTTTTTTGCACTCCCCCGCGGTATGATTAAATTTTGATTATGGAAATTTTTCCGTAGAGTGGCTATTTTTCGAGATATTTGATCGTCTCAGTTTAAAAGAAACACCCGGTATACTGTAGCTAGGCGCTGCTGTTTGGTACCTTCTCTGTTTTTAAGTTATGGATAATACTTAGTAAATTTTATTGGTTTTTGTGTTGATTTTGTCGCTAAGTAAATTGTGGGTGTTTTTGTATATTTTCAGGGTGTGAATTTTGGCCGTAATTTGGCTCATGACTCATAAGAAATTTGTTTACGTACAGTATACAATTGACTCATGAGTCAAATTGTACCCAAAATGTATACCCTTGGTATTGGTCTTCTAACCTGTCTAATTTCAGTCCTTTTTTGATTCTGTGCAAAATAGTTGAACTGTGCAAAACATTTTTATTGAATTTAGTGTACCCATGTCATTGATGTGTTCTTTTTATCTTATCTGAAATGAGCGTCCTTTTTGGCCTAAGTATGCCTACTTGAATGACTTTGAAGAAGTTGCATGGACGGAGAGGAAGAAGAGACTTTAGATAACTTCCTATGGTCAAAACAGAACATGCTCAGAATTTTTCATTCAAAACAATTAAAACTAATCTACCAAACGTAAATTTTCTAAGTGCTTTATTAGACGTAAGATGTTAAAGAAGTAAGATGTTAAATGAATCTAAAGTAACTGGGAAATATTTATTTGTTTGGGAAATATTTTAAATGAAGTGCCATATGGCACGCACAAAATTTGAAAATATCTAAAAACTGACCGTTTAATGTGTTATGGCTAGATTCAAATAAAAGGTCTTAGTGATAGTCATATCTGAAACAAAATCAAGTCCCAGGAGTCGGGGAAAATACATTTGAATATATAGCACACACAAAATTTGAATGGCAGTGAAGTATGTCCCAAATAACAAAAAAAACCTGTATTAGTATTATATACATTGTTAAAAAAATTCTTATAAGAATTTTGAGTGAAAACTAGAAAATAAACTCAAAAAAATTATTTTACATTCTTCATAATACCCCGGAAAATCAATTCCATTTTTTTTCATTTGTAAGTAGTTTGCAGAAGATAATTTATTTCAATATATCTAAATGCCGGGTATAAAAACAGCAGTACTTTCCAAATTTCTCGATAACAGGATATCCAAACAGAGAAGACAATCAAGTGAGCTAACGGACATTTCCAAAAAACAGGATATTTCTGAATTTTGTTGTGGTAAATGGAGTCGTTTCGTTAGTTATGAGTAGTTTTAGGTTAAATATATTACTAAAATCGTGAAGTTTGTCGGAAAATGACTATAAGATAACACAATGAAATGAACCTAGTTTCCAAATATCTTTTTTAGTTTTGCTAAATTTAGTCGATTTTATTAGCTTACGCAATTCTTGTTAAAATAAATTCTGGTTATCGTAAACTTTGTCGGAAAAATCACCTATGTAACAATAAGAGCCTTTGTTGACAAAAATAAATTAATTAGGTTCAATTTCCAAAATATACCGAGACAAGGTGAGGTTGACATTTTGGCTTGTATATAAATCTTCAAGACCAACGCCCCTTATCCCTAAAAAAAAATGAAATAAAAGTTAATGAAGAAAACTATTGCAGCTAATGGATAGGAGTATATCAATTAGGTAAAAACGATTAGATTTGCAAGAGCGAAAAATGACACCTATCCCCTAGATATGGAAATAACTCTAGATTTATTTGATTGTGTCAACCTGAAGCTAACATTTGCACATAGTTACATTTTCCAACAAACTCTAGGATATTCAGAATTTATCTAAATTAAAACTACTGAAAGCTATAAAACCGATTAGATTTGCAAGAGCGAAAAATGACACCTATCCCCTAGATATGGAAATCACTCTAGATTTATTTGGATGTGTCAACCTGAAGCTAACATTTGGACATAATGAAATTTTCCGACAAACTCTAGGATATTCAGAATTTATCTAAGTTAAAAGTACTCAAACCAATAAAATCGATTAGATTTGCGAGAGCGAAACATGACACCTATTTCCTAGACATGTAAATGGCTTTGGATTTATTTTTGTGCGTCAACCTGAAGCTAACATTTGGACATAGTTAAATTTTCCGACAAACTGGGATATTCAGAATGTATCTAAATTAAAACTACTGAAAGCTATAAAAACGATTAGATTTGCAAGAGCGAAAAATGACACCTATCCCCTAGATATGGAAATAACTCTAGATTTATTTGGTTGTGTCAACCTGAAGCTAACATTTGCACATAATGAAATTTTCCGACAAACTTTAGGATATTCAGAATTTATCTAAATTAAAACTACTGAAAGCTATAAAAACGATTAGATTTGCAAGAGCGAAAAATGACACCTATCCCCTAGATATGGAAATAACTCTAGATTTATTTGGTTGTATCAACTTGAAGCTATCATTTGGACACAGTTACATTTTCCGACAAACTCTAGGATATTCAGAATTTGTCTAAGTTAAAACTACTGAAAGCTATAAAAACGATTAGATTTGCGAGAGCGAAAAATGACACCTATCCCCTAGATATGGAAATAACTCTAGATTTATTTGATTGTGTCAACCTGAAGCTAACCTTTGCACACAATGAAATTTTCCGACAAACTCTAGGATATTCAGAATTTATCTAAATTAAAACTACTGAAAGCTATAAAAACGATTAGATTTGCAAGAGCGAAAAATGACACCTATCCCCTAGATATGAAATAACTCTAGATTTATTTGGTTGTGTCAACCTGAAGCTAACCTTTGCACACAATGAAATTTTCCGACAAACTCTAGGATATTCAGAATTTATCTAAAACTACTGAAAGCTATAAAAACGATTAGATTTGCAAGAACGAAGAATGACACCTATCCCCTAGATATGGAAATAACTCTAGATTTATTTGGTTGTGTCAACCTGAAGCTAACATTTGGACATAGTTAAATTTTCCGACAAACTCTAGGATATTCAGAATTTATCTAAATTAAAACTACTGAAAGCTATAAAAACGATTAGATTTGCAAGAGCGAAAAATGACACCAATTCCCTAGATATGGAAATAACTCTGGATTTATTTGGTTGTGTCAACTTGAAGTTAACACTTGGACATAGTGAAATTTTCCGACAAACTCTAGGATATTCAGAATTTATCTAAATTAAAACTACTGAAAGCTATAAAAACGATTAGATTTGCGAGAGCGAAACATGACACCTATTTCCTAGACATGTAAATGGCTTTGGATTTATTTTTGTGCGTCAACCTGAAGCTAACATTTGGACATTAGTTAAATTTTCCGACAAACTCTGGGATATTCAGAATGTATCTAAATTAAAACTACTGAAAGCTATAAAAACGATTAGATTTGCAATAACGAAAAATGACACCTATCCCCTAGATATGGAAATAACTCTAGATTTATTTGGTTGTGTCAACCTGAAGCTAACCTTTGCACATAATGAAATTTTCCGACAAACTCTAGGATATTCAGAATTTATCTAAATTAAAACTACTGAAAGCTATAAAAACGATTAGATTTGCAAGAGCGAAAAATGACACCTATCCCCTAGATATGGAAATAACTCTAGATTTATTTGGTTGTGTCAACTTGAAGCTATCATTTGGACACAGTTACATTTTCCGACAAACTCTAGGATATTCAGAATTTGTCTAAGTTAAAACTACTGAAAGCTATAAAAACGATTAGATTTGCAAGAGCGAAAAATGACACCTATCCCCTAGATATGGAAATAACTCTAGATTTATTTGGTTGTGTCAACCTGAAGCTAACCTTTGCACATAATGAAATTTTCCGACAAACTCTAGGATATTCAGAATTTATCTAAATTAAAACTACTGAAAGCTATAAAAACGATTAGATTTGCAAGAGCGAAAAATGACACCTATCCCCTAGATATGGAAATAACTCTAGATTTATTTGGTTGTGTCAACTTGAAGCTATCATTTGGACACAGTTACATTTTCCGACAAACTCTAGGATATTCAGAATTTGTCTAAGTTAAAACTACTGAAAGCTATAAAAACGATTAGATTTGCAAGAGCGAAAAATGACACCTATCCCCTAGATATGGAAATAACTCTAGATTTATTTGATTGTGTCAACCTGAAGCTAACATTTGGACATAGTAACATTTTCCGACAAACTCTAGGATATTCAGAATTTATCTAAATTAAAACTACTCAAACCAATAAAATCGATTAGATTTGCGAGAGAGAAAAATGACACCTATCCCCTAGACATGTAAACGGCTTTGGATTTATTTTTGTGCGTCAACCTGAAGCTAACATTTAGACATAGTTAAATTTTCCGACAAACTCTAGGATATTCAGAATTTATCTAAATTAAAACTACTCAAACCAATAAAATCGATTAGATTTGCGAGAGAGAAAAATGACACCTATCCCCTAGATATGTAAATGGCTTTGGATTTATTTTTGTGCGTCAACCTGAAGCTAACATTTAGACATAGTTAAATTTTCCGACAAACTCTAGGATATTCAGAATGTATCTAAATTAAAACTACTGAAAGCTATAAAAACGATTAGATTTGCAAGAACGAAAAATGACACCTATCCCCTAGATATGGAAATAACTCTAGATTTATTTGGTTGTGTCAACCTGAAGCTAACATTTGCACATAATGAAATTTTCCGACAAACTCTAGGATATTCAGAATTTATCTAAATTAAAACTACTGAAAGCTATAAAAACGATTAGATTTGCAAGAGCGAAAAATGACACCTATCTCCTAGATATGGAAATAACTCTAGATTTATTTGGTTGTGTCAACCTGAAGCTAACATTTGGACATAGTTAAATTTTCCGACAAACTCTAGGATATTCAGAATTTATCTAAATTAAAACTACTGAAAGCTATAAAAACGATTAGATTTGCAAGAGCGAAAAATGACACCAATTCCCTAGATATGGAAATAACTCTGGATTTATTTGGTTGTGTCAACCTGAAGTTAACACTTGGACATAGTGAAATTTTCCGACAAACTCTAGGATATTCAGAATTTATCTAAATTAAAACTACTGAAAGCTATAAAAACGATTAGATTTGCAAGAGCGAAAAATGACACCAATTCCCTAGATATGGAAATAACTTTGGATTTATTTGGTTGTGTCAACCTGAAGTTAACACTTGGACATAGTGAAATTTTCCGACAAACTCTAGGATATTCAGAATTTATCTAAATTATAACTACTGAAAGCTATAAAAACGATTAGATTTGCAAGAGCGAAAAATGACACCTATTCCTTATATATGGAAATAATTCTAGATTTATTTGGTTATGTCATCCTGAAGTTAACACTTGGACATAATAAAATTTTCCGACAAACTCTAGGATATTCAGAATTTAGCTAAATTAAAAGTACTCAAACCAATAAAATCGATTAGATTTGCGAGAGCGAAAAATGACACCTATCCCCTAGATATGTAAATGGCTTTGGATTTATTTGGGTGTGTCAACCTGAAGCTAACATTGAACATAGTTAAATTTTCCGACAAACTCTAGGATATTCAGAATTTATCTGAATTAAAACTACTGAAAGCTATAAAATCGATTAGATTTGCGAGAGCTTAATGTGTTTTTTTTCGCGACTATTTTTCACTCTTTCTTTCATCCTTGCAAAATACATAAATCGAATATGAAAAAATATGGGGCCTATTTCCATCTCTTTCTATTATACTATAGTTATTTCGCAAATATTTTATTTTAACAGTGTGAATACTAATACTGTTCTGCATTAACAATTTCTAATTGGATTTGTATATGTACGGGATTTTTTTTGGGACAAACACAACCGTAAATTTGAAAATTTCTAAAAATTAACCTGACGATTGAATATATCGCAACCCCAACAAATTTCTAAAAATTTACCGTTGAAAGTGTCATGGCTAGAAATAATTTCAGTCCGGGAAAAATTGATTGAAAATATCATACACAAAAATCTGAAAATTTCTAAAAATTTACTTAATTCAAATAAAAGGTCCTAATGATGTCACATCTGGAAAAATTTTTAGGTAAATTTTCGTGTGGGGAGTCCGGGAAAACAATATTGAATATATCGTCGACGTTTTGTTGTTGTTTTAGTCGTACACATTTATATATAAATTCGAGACAAAAGTCGTACTATCTATTTTTTTCTTGTTTTCATTGACAATTTGTCAAAATTAGTTTGAGTCGAAACTCGTAAGTCGTACTCGTAATGCTAATTTTCCCCCTGAGGGCGAATTATGTAAGCATTGCGAATACGACTTACGAGTTTCGACTCAAATTTATTTTGACAAATTGTCAATGAAAACAAGAAAAAAATAGATAGTACGACTTTTGTCTCGAATTTATAAATGTGTACGACTAAAACCACAACAACAAGCCTCCTGATATATTGTATGCACTCACTCAAATATTAATCAGAATATTTTGTAAACATATTTGCGGTCTTACTTTGGTACAAGCTTATTCCATTCTGGTATAGAATTAATTTGTGCTCAAAGTAACAACCAAAGATATTTTTTAATTTGTTTTTATAAGTTGGTAACAATTACATTTTGAATTTGAAAACAACGAAAAAACGTAGCTAAATATATTCAATTAAATAGTAATGTGCTAGAAAATTATTGAATATTATTACAAATCATAACTAATTTCTCGTCTTGTTAAGAAAAATTCGATGTCAAAATAACAAAAATCACTTTTATATTTTTATTGCCAACATTTAAAAATAAAAATATTCAATAAAACTGCCCTGGTGGTGAACATTAAAACTATAGGTAGAATAGAATAATTCTATACCAGCAGAAAAGTTGGTTTAACACTAAACATCCCGACATTTCATGTTTACTAATCCTACCATGAGCGGTCAAATGACCGCTTTAAAAAAACGTGTATTTTAGTAAAGTAGACTAGATATAATATAATTTGTTTTCGGAAATTAAACAATAAAAAAAGTTGTAAACATTGTAAAATAGGTTGTTTGTATATTTTAGGAAAACCTAATAAGCCACATGATGATAAAGTAACGTTGTATGCGAGAAATTTTAAACGAAATCTTTAAAACGGTCATTTAACCGCGCATGGTAGGTTTAGTGTTAAAATAATTCCAAATTGGAATTACATATATGGGATTGTTGTTGTAAATTTCTCAAAGTAAAACCGCAATTATTTTTCTCGCTTATTTGGAGTTTAGTGTCATAATGAGTTAATGACATTATCTAACTTATTTAAATAAGTATGCTGGCGAGGTGAATTACTTTCTGTCTCGTTCTTGCAGAAAAATCGAAATTAGTTGACAATTCTTTGTTATTATTTATTCGTCAATTTCTTCATGGTTTTGGTTTTGCTTAAAGTTTAGATTTTGTCAACTTTTTTATCCCAAAGCGACGTGTTTTTCTGTTTTTATGTGGTTTGATTGGACTACTGGCGGGATGAAAAATTCGCGAATTTTATATATCCCTTTTTCTACCAAACAAAAAAAAATTTTGGTTCAGTTTCAAATGTGTGAGTAAGAAAAACATAGTATGTAATGGCGGTTTTGGTATAAAATTTCGCTTGGTTTGAAGTATGTATAACAACACAATTGCGTGTATAGTTAGTGTTTTTTTTCGGACCAAAATAAGTTCAAAAGGAATGCGCAAATGTGTAAGTTGGTTCAAAACCCATACAATAATAAATTTTTGATATGATTCTTTTGCCTTTCCCGCACAGTTGTCTGGACAGGCAGGAAAAGGGCTATAGTTATGAACCTGCATTTTTTTTTGTAAATCTTTATTTCTGTATAATATTATATGCTCAACTGGTAATCTATTCTTATGGTACGAGACCTATCGGCTCATCCCATCTGGGCCAGTCTTTTGATTTCAGCGGGATATCGGTACTTATGCCCGTATTACAAAATCCCGAAATGAATTTGTTCGCGTAATCCCGCACATTTTCCCCCCAATTTTTAGTTTTAAAAAAATTGCGCATCTTTTTTACTTTTACAAACACATAAAAACACACACACACACGCCCGCGCGCGCACACACACACACACACACACACACACACACACACACACACACACACACACACACACGCGCGCGCGCCCACGCACACATACACACATCTCATTCGGTAGCAGTGATATGTTCTTATGTAGCTTCACTAGGATCACGTCGTTGGGGTTTTGGTTTTCTTACGCTCTGTGTTGATTGTTGCACCTCAGGCGAAGATTTTTTTTTTTATTTGACTAGTAGTTTGAATTTACCTTCGTATAAAACTCATTTCGCATCATTTCCATCATTTCGCTCATTTTCGAATCTCATTTTTGATTATAGATATTTTTTCTTTAAGCTGTTGAACTTCCTTGAACAGCTGTCCATTGAGTTGCATTAAGTTTTCTAATAATGTCTGAGTCGCGGGATGCATTTGTCTAAGTGGTGATTTAAAGATTCTTCACCAAGCTATGAAAGGGTTTCGTAATGGTTGGTTTTCCCCACTATCCGTTGAGCCTGCCTCGTGTAAGGGTGAATTGGCCAACTGTGCATAGACTGTGACACATTTAATCAAATGAGTCGAGTACTTCTATAATACATCAAAGGGCCTTAAAATCGTATTTTACTTCTAAAGATATTGTATTAAGTTCAAGGTATAAAGGACTTTCGCAAAACTTGGTCGCGTTAATTACAAAAGATCTTCAGATTCAAGGATATGTAATTTGAATTGGATTGCAAGTTTGTAGTACCATTTTCAGACATACTAGTGATGTTCTCATACCAAACGCCTATCAAACTGCTCGACAACTTTCGTAGGTTATGCGACAAGGTGTTCAATTTTGCGCACTTACTATACCGGCACTTGAACTTCCGCTATTACTGAGGGTATATAACAGTATTTTATACATTATAAAAACTAATCTCAGCTGTTATATCAACTGAAAAAATTGAAGGTAGCCACTGAACATTTAAAACATGTTCTTGCAGCAGTGATGGCCAAGTTGGAAATTACGGGGAAAGTTACGACCATAGTAACCGACAATACCGCAAATATAATAGCAACTACAAACCTACTAAAAATAAAACACATGTCGTGTTTCGCTTATACCCTAAATTTAGTGGTGAAAGACACTTTGTCGTGGTCAGCGATATGCTTCGTAGTTTACAAAAGGAGAAAGACATGGCTGAATTACGCTTGATGATGCGACGTTATTTGGAATCACGAAGCTTACCACAATGGTTATTATATCGCTCAAAAGTGGACCATCCGCCTCTATGGCCAACAAAACTAGTGAAGCCGAAGCTCTAGGAGACGTTGTTAATTTATTGGGGCTGTTCGAAGATGCTACCATTACCACATTTCTGGTGATGATCAGTATGTGACAATGTCATTGTTATCATCTTTGGCTGATCCTCGTTTAAAAAAAAATCCATTTCCAATGTCAAAGGTTGTTGTATTTGTATTAGAACGCCAAACATCTGTATTAAGAACATTTCATTAGATGCTATAATTTCTATAAGGAAATACCTTGAAGGACCGATAATCCAACAATCGTTAGACCGAATTTTGTTTTGGGTTGAAAACAAAAATCAATACGAGTGAACGGTCCCTTTGAAATATCTAAGCGACCCTGCGACATCAGTATCTTGCGAAAGGAGTTTTTCGGCTGCTGGAGAAATATTAGCAGAAATAATGATAGACGAAGCCGTCTTAAACCTAAAAGGTTGACAAGTTACTATATTTTTACAAAAAAATCAGTTTCTCCTTGACGACTAGTTTATTAATTTTCTCTACTTAATGATAAGTGTAGCAATATTTTTTTATAATTTTTGTACCTGAAACTCTATGTGCATATCTATAATTTATTTACATATATTGAATAAATATAATTTTGTAATTTTTTTTCCTAATCTCCGCTTCTAACTATCGATAGTATCGATTGTTAAATTTATATGATCGATAGCTCAACATAGTATCCCACCACTATGTAGTAATATACTCATCAGTTTAATTTCCAAAGTTTGTTTCACTAAAAATCAATGATACGGTTAAATTTATTTTCCAAAGAACTTTTATCATTGACAATGTTGCTTAGTGCAAGAAACACAAATAATTAATGGAATTGTAACAAATAGAAACGGCGATTACTCCTAAAACTGTAAAGCTAAAAATGCATTCATAACATACAATTTCATCAGTCGCAGTAAACTGTATCGAAATTGAAGGTGATAATAAAAATTATAAAAACTGTCTCTGATCATTATACTATACGGAAGGGTTAACCAGAGACAAACAGCATTAAAATAATAATTAATTTATTGTATTTCAATATTTTTATGACTATTAATTTTTATTATTCCATTTTTTTTTTGTCCGTTTCGTTAAATTAATATTTACTATGTTTAAAACGAAGAGGAATCATCATCATCATCATCGCAAGAATAATAGTAAGAAGTAATTTAAGAAAGACTAAAATTGGATATACATATATCTGTATATATACAAACAAGAAATATATAATAATACATATATAAGGTTATTACCCTTGTAAATAAAAAAGTCAAACCAACAACAATCATTTTTAACGCCTGCCTATAATACATTTATTTATTTATTTTTTTGTTAGTTTACAATATTTTCTTCTAATTTGAACTTAACACAAAAAGTAGTTGAGTGTTTTTTTTAACCAATTCCCCTACTCTGTATAACGTTGTGTATGTAGACGACTCTTTAAGAACTGCATAACAAAATCAAAACAGAGAAAAATCTAACGAAAAAAAATTTACAGTCAGCATGTCGCGCGCTTTGTTTCGTATGTATAAATGTATGTGCGGTTATGTACCCCAGTCCGTATAAAGTGACTAACATTGTAGTGTGTATAATAGTTTTGTCCCCACTATTAAATAAAAACTATATTATTATAATTTTTTTAACTGTGTTAATGTTATACTCGTCGTGTATAATAACACGATAGATAATGAAGAAATTGGATTGGTTCGGATTTCGAGGTAATTTTGGGTTGGTTAATTAAATTTGATTTTTTTGGTGATTGGGTCTCTCGCTACCTGGACCAAATTTTTGAACAATGTAAATTTATTTAATTTGACCTATATACATTTTTTATAAATTGGAAATATTAAAACGTAGTTTGGAAGGATGATGAAATACATGAGTGTTTATTATTTCGATAAGATAAAGAAATTGTCACTAAAACAGCGATTTATATAAAATTATTTGGTTGGCAGGGTTTAAATTTAATAAATCCAATCAATTAGAACCACGTATAAGGTGAACATTGCTAAATTCACTGCATTTAATCAAATTTCGATTTCTTTTGTTTTGATTTAACGCAACAAACACATACACATACATGCAACGAAATATTATATTAAGGGGAAATAGAAATTTGTAGTTCAATAGAGTAGTAAATGCAACAAGGTAGTAATATTGTAACCAAGTTTTGTGTATCCTATATACGGAAATTGTGTGAGTGTAACAGAGAAAGAGCGTTAGATGTATGTGGTTTATATTTTTAGTAAATAATAAGAGGGTGAAATTGTACAAATCGACTACCGCATTTACCGTCGTCGTAATATTATTGTTTACGGAATTAAATTACGAATTACGTTCGTACACACAATATATACAACGATGGTTAAACAGAGAGAGAACTATTTATCTTATCTCTTTATTATTGTGAGTATTTTTTTATTTTATTTAGTTTTATATGTTATACATTTTTACTGTGTTGTGTCGATTAAACAACTTGCATATAACATGTAAGTCAGTTATTCAATAGCTACGAAGTGAGTAAGACGTGATTTTTTTAACTGTTGTGCTTTTTTATACTTTTGTACGAGTAGTATAGTTTTATAAAATATAAAGACTTAACATAAATAAAATAATTTCGAAAAATTCGGTCGATCAATATAATAGATAATAACACATTTTAGTGAATTATATAATACAACATAAAAAATTACGATAATTAGCACTTTGTGCTTTGAAAAATTTAAAGTGATTTTGTGAAAGAAAAAAAACTAAATTTTTAAATAGTGAATGCAATTTGACAATGGATAAAACTTATTTAATCGAAAGTCCTGATTAATGCGAATATATTTATAAAATATATGTGTGATTTATAAGTTTATTAAAGTTTACAAAAAAAAAATATTGTGATATAATATATATTGTATATATAGTTCAAAAACTTAAACAGTTTTATTATTTTTGTAAAATTTAAAAATAATTTAAAGTGTTAAAATATCATATAAACAGAAAAAATATTACTACTTCGTTAAAAATGGCTAGACCTTTTTATGTGCCAGATGAGGAGGGCCAGAATTCTGCCCAATCCTCACAAACAAATTCACCGACTCAAATTAATAATACCAACAATATTAATAATAATTCGAACACGAATACGACAAATAGAAATCATTCATTGCCAACCCCAATATCACCACCATTAACACCAAATTTAGCATCGACACCTAGTACTTCTTCATCTGCTTCTTCATCTTCATCATCATTTCAACAAAGTCCAAATGCTTATAATACCGATAGTAATCGTTTAAACAGTGAACATTTAATCCAAGTATTATACGAAGCACTTTACCGTATCGGAGGTTGGTGTCCTTTTACTTCTTGTTTTTTCATCATTGGAGTTACACATTTATAATTCCAAAACTAACCAAAAATATATATAAAATATTTAAAAAAAAACTAACATAATAAAAATGTAAATTTCTTATTTTTGTTACTTTAATAATAAGTTTTATAAATTTCCCGCCAAAAAATGTGATTCACAAAAGTTCAAAATTCCACGTGTGTTTTGTATACAAAATATTTATTATCACGCATGTTTGATGCATTCGAGTAAATCGCGACCATGAAAAATACATTTCCTTGTTTTAAAGTTATTTACTGAAAATGCACATAAATTAAATTAAAGCCAAGGATTTCTAATTTTCTTTTATTATTCTTCTCTGTGAATCGTATTTTGTACTGAGCTTTTAATAAATAATAATATTATTTGCAAACTAGTTGCTTATGAAGTTTTTTTTCTTCTACTTCATTTTTGTTAGGATCACCAAATTTTCCACATCCACCATTAAGTCCGTCCTGTACAAGTAGTAATAATAACAGTAATAGTGCGAGTCCATATCAAAATCATAACACACTGCTAAATAATACGGGAGGAGGGCATTATGGTGATATATTTTTTCCACGTACAACATCGTCCGCTAATACGACACGGTCTACTCCGCAAACACCTAGAACTCGATCGAATCCGTTTGATTATCCGAGAAGGTAAAATAATTAATTATACATGTGACTAAAGTGAACAAAAAAAATGTTAAGTGTATTTTGTTTTTATTATTTAATTTAGAAATCGTTTGTCATCGACCGGAGAAGATGATTACGAAGATAGTTGTTATTACGATGCTGGTGATATTGATACCTCATCGGGTTCAGACGATATCGATGAGCATTTTAATTACATGGCGGCACGTGAGCGATTACAAATGTTCCCAGGGCGAGTGCCACCGCGCCGCAAAAAGAAGGAACAAACATTTGCTTGGCCTACGGTTGTTACGGCCGTTGTAATTGCTGTTGGTTGTGGTATACTGGTGACACGTAATTAATTTCAACTTATAATTTTCCCGCTTTTTATATCTGCCATTTAAAAAAATTCATAGGACTCAAAATATGCTGCCACAATTTTTTTTATATTTTTTTTTTTTATAATTTAGTTTAATTTTTTTTACATTATATAATTTAAATTTTAACAAAATTTTCGAACAAAATTGGAGAGAGGATATAAAAAGATCAGTTAAATTTTTTTTTTAAACATTATAAACATCCAAAGCGATTGTGATTTTTTCTTATAATTTTTTTAAATAAATTAATTAAAATCATTTTTTAAAATTAGCTTAAGTTTTTTAATTTTCTTAATACCATTTTAGTTTAATTTTTTATTTTTAGTTTTGTGTTCAATTTTTTTCATAAGTATTATAATTTTAATATAATTTTCTGTTTTTTTAAGTTTTTATTTTTAATTTAAAATAAAAATAAAAATTTTAAAAATGCTCATTAAAGCGCATTGTGATTAAAAAAACGATAAAAATGATTTTGTGTATAAAATGAAAATAATTCAATAAAAATATAAACCAAATAAATAATAAATATATATTTTATTTTGATTATTTTTATTATGAAGAAGAAAAAATTTGTTAAAAATGTGTAAAATAATAAGCGCAATGTGATAAAAATTAAAAAATATTTTTTTAATTATTATTATTACATACTTAATTATTATTATATATTTGTATTATTAAAATTTTTAAATTAAATTAAATTATTTACAAATTTAAAAAATTATACATACATATAACGTGTTTTTTCCAAAGAATTTACAAAAATTAGTTTATTATTTATTTTAAATTAAAAATAAAAACTAAATTTTTTTGTGTTGTAAAAAAGTTGAACACAAAATGTTATTAAATAATATTAAGTTCTTTATAATTTTATTTTTTTTTAATTTTACCACCGAGTTTTTTATTATTTTCAAATTTATTTAGAAAACAAAACATAATTATACATTCCTTCAAAATATTATAATTTACGTTATTATTATTATTTAGTCGAGTGTCCTCAGGTTTAATTAAAAATATTGGAAAAATACATAAAGCACAAAATTTAATTTAATTTAATTTTTTTAAATTTATCACAATATTATTTTGTAAATAATGTTTTATTATTCTAGGTTAATTATATTACGAAAACATATAATGAAATATTTTTAGTTTTTAAGTTTATTTTTTAATATTATAATTATAATTTTTTTAAACCCCGGAAATTTTAATTCAAACAACTCACCAGCCTTATTTGAAATATTTTAAATTTCATTATATGAAATCGTTTAAAAATTTGTTTATACATTTAATTTTATATAGTATAAAATTAAATAAGAGGGCTGATGAGAAAGTACAATACTTAAACTTAATTAAATATAATAAAAAAAAAATATTAATTTAAATGTTTAACAAGAAATTTTTACATGTCTATAATATATATAATTAATTAATCAACTAATCAATCTGCTAAATATAATTAAATTAAATGTCATTTTTATACAATTTTCTATGTAATATTTCCTATTTCTAAAATAAACAAACAAAAAAAATTATAATTATAAATTAGTCTATAAGAATTAATATTTTTTAAATAGTTTGTAATGGACTAGTCTTAAAACAAAATATATAAAAAATTAAAAACAAAAAAAAAACAATTAAAGTTTGACCCTTCAAAGCGGGCCTGTGATGATAAATAATTTTTTTCGATCTCAATTATATATTTAAAATTAGAATACCAATACATTAATATATATTTCAAAATGGTGCATTAATAATTTTTTGTTACTATCTACTAAAAAAATTGTGCAATTAATTAAATATCATTCCATAATAACAATTTAATTAAAAATCAAAATATTATATATAATTAATGCACAGAACATCATAAAATTAAAAAAAATTATTGATATTATGTAGTTGGACCAACCCAATGTCAATTTTAAATTTTTAATTAGATCATAAAAATTAAATCAATTATTTAATTTAATTTAATAAATATTATTTTTTAATCAAATATTATTATTATTTAATAAATAAAAAAAACTATGTTTGTTTTTTTATTTCTTTTTTTATTTTTATAAAATAAATCAATATATATTATTATTATTAAATGAAAAAAACAACACAAATTTAAAAATAATACATACATAATAAACATTTCTAAAATGGAATTTATAAGCAGAAAAAACTAAAAATAAATAAAATTTGAATATATTATATATTATATTATTATAATTATAAAATAATTTTTTTTTATTACGAAAAAATGACAAAAACAAACAAAAATATTCGAAAAAGCAAAAAACTTAAAATAAAAATAAAAAATTTGTATAAACAATAAATGTTTTAACAAAAAAAAAAAAAATTAGTGTTTTATTTTTGAGTCAAATTTTATTTTGAGTGGAACATCAAATATTTCGATGTGTAAGTTGAGCACGTTGTTTTCCAAATTTGTATTGGTTTGTTTACACAGATTTCCCCTTGTGTATATACCTAATATGTACATAACAGACACAATCGAATGTAATATATACTCACCACTCTCTTATACAAAATTTGGGGTGATATATGCGCCCTGAGTACGAGTATTGTATACCCGAAAGAATTATAAATCAACACTTAGCAACAGTATACTAAACATAAACACAATTTTCTTATGTATTCGATTAGTTGTGATACATAACACATAATATTGTGGTGGCAGCACCTACTGGAGTTCAAATCAACGTTGAATTATTTTGATTGGGGGAATTAAATAAAACAATTTATTTGAAGGGTCGCATAGTTCTGCCCATCTAGGGTAATAAAAGTTTAATTTTAACTGGCTAACGTTAATTTTTTTTTTTTTTTTGTTATGGAGTGGTAATAAATTATTTTGTAATATAGTTCTGTATTAAAACACGAAAAAAATTAGTGGCAGCACCTACTGGAAATAATCATTTTTAGTGAGTTTAGTGAATTATTTTTTAATGTATTTTGATTGTTATGCTGGTCTAATGGACGAAAATTTTAGTGTACAAAGATAACGAAAAACGTAACTTTTTAGCAAAAACATCGCACGCATAGCGTTCAACAACAACAAATTGTTGTAACTATAAATTCAATGAGATTTGCTAGATGAAAAAAACTAAGATGAGATTCAAATTAATTATTAGCATCGCTTTTAAAATGATTATTCATAGGATGCAAATAGAAATTTTAGATTTCACATGAAATATGCACAATGTACATAATTGTAAACATAAAACATGTCACATTTAAAGGTCTCCCAACCCTAAAATAAACCTAGTTGGACCCATTTAGGATTTATTTTAAAGTACTTTTGTGCAAATGA
This sequence comes from Nephrotoma appendiculata, assembly GCA_947310385.1. Taxonomy (NCBI): domain Eukaryota; kingdom Metazoa; phylum Arthropoda; class Insecta; order Diptera; family Tipulidae; genus Nephrotoma; species Nephrotoma appendiculata. The sequence goes on from OX371223.1 coordinate 223,436,992, forward strand.
CTATGAAACTTGATCATCGATGATGAAAATCCACTTAACAACTCCACTTAACCTTTTCACAGTTCACTTTAGTTTCAAAGTGGCAATCGAGTAATAAAAACCATGGTCATAAAGTAACCAACAATATTAACGTTCATTAAAAGTCGACAATTAATAATGAGAAACTTATTCGAAACTTCCCATTGTTTTATGTATGTAGACCGGTTGCAGGGGGAAAACAATAAGGACATATACGAAATTAAGAACCTGCTATATTTTAAGGTGTCTATTGAACCACCTAAAAAGGTAATAGGTATACCTCAGTGTACAAATTACCAACAGCTAGGCAAGCCAAATGTGTCAAATGTGCAGAGAATCATCAAACAAAACAATGTCAAAAGCCGCGAAGGGCTATACTAATTTGTGCACTGTGCGGAGAAAAAAGTCATTCCTCTAGCTATAAAGGATGCCTGGTGTATAAGAAAAAACTAAATGATCAACTACCGAGAAAAATAACAGTAGCAGAGCGCCTACACCAAAGGCCAAACCAATAATATGATACTATTATAGAGGGGGTTTTCCTCCCAGTAGCACTATTCTGGTTTTCCCTGGGAAAAATATTTTCATATCATTTTTGTCGAAATTATCTTTTTCTGGCCTACTATTGGAATAAGTTTGGTGTAAATATTTTCGAAACAAACTTGATTGGTAAACTTTTGTTCCACAAAATTTTTATAGGGAAAAATAATTCCTAATATATTTTTGTTTCAAAAACATTTACACCAAATTAATTCCAACAGTAGGCCAGAAAAATATAATTTAGACAAAAATGCTATGACAATATTTTTCTCATTTCCCTATTCCAAGGGAAAACTGCAATAGTGCCACAGGTGACCAAAACCTCAATAACAATCTAAATCAAGAAAGCAGGCAGAAACATGTGCCCAACGAGCCAACCATTAGTAACATAATGAAAATGCTCACCGAATTTCAGGCAGAAATGAGACAAAATTTCAGCCAGCTTACTAACAGGGTGCATAAACTGGAAGATAATTCCAACCCACCAAACAAACCGCTAAAACATAAAAAGTAACTGACTGTAACGTCCCTATGTATAATCGCCTGTGGCCCTATTCTGTCTTTCCCTGGGAATAGGGAATTGGGAAAAATATTTTCATAGCATTTTTGTCTAAATTGTATTTTTCTTGCCTACTGAGAGAACATGTTTGGTGTTAATATTTTTGAAACAAAGTGATATGGGAACATATTTTTCCCAATAAAAATTTTGTAGAACAAAAGTTTCCCAATTCACTTTGTTTAAAATTTTTGCACTAAACTTTTTTTTTCAGTAGGCCAGAAAAATACAATTTGGTCAAAAATGCTATGAAAATATTTTTCCTAATTCCCTATTCCCAGGGAAAGACAGAATAGGGCCACTGGAATGCCAACGGACTTAATGCAAGAGCTCAAGAACTAGAAGTATTTCTAAGAACCAATAACATAGATGTAGCTTTAATATCAGAGACGCACTTTACGGACAAGAACTTTATCAAAATTACAGGATATAGAGCCTATTGGACATTGCATCCTAGTGGTCGTGCTCGAGGAGGGACAGCAATCTTAATCAAACAAAATATTTTACATTTCCAACAAGAAGAAATTAAGGAACCATGTATGCAAGCAACCATAATAACGATTAACCGTGGTGGTACTGAATTAAGTTTAGGGGCGATCTACTGCCCACCATGCATAATATTGTAAGAAATCAATATGTCAACATTTTTAATAACCTTAGACAACATTTGGTTTATTATAGGAGCTGACTATAACGTCAAACATACTGTGTGGGAATCTTGACCCATAACACCAGGAAAAGGAAAAGAACTCCTAAGTGCAATAGAAATGTCAGGTTGTAAATATCATTCATCGCGTTAACCTACTTATTGGCCTACAGACATAAACAAAGTTCCTGATTTGATTGACTTTTATATCTCGAAAGGAATAGCCTCAAATTACATTGAATTCGAGGGCATTGACGACCTTACTTCCGATCACACACCGGTCTTAATGACTCTGAGTACATTAGTCATAAAAAAGAAAACTAAACTTAACCTTGTTAATAAATTTACTGATTGGGAATTATTTAGAGAGAAACTGGATACTCTAATTGAGTTAAAAGTTAGTCTTAAAACTAAACAAGAACTTGAAATACAAACTAAATATGCTATTAACTCCATGCGTGAAGCAGTTAAAAAGGCTACACCCGTATTAGGTGAGAAAGTCGTACAAGAGATCAATTACCCCCTGGCGATTCAAGAACCGGTGGCAAAGTGGTCAGCATGCTTGCTCCAGCAACCGGAGGTCCCGGGTTCGATTCCCGGCGGTGACAAGGAAAAAATTTCACGGCTGGTTTAGGATCAATGAATTAATCACACATTATCCGAAATGAAATTATGATTATGAAACCTCATTTGAGGCGGCCAAATCCCTTGATGGGATGTATAGTGCCAGAGAGAGAGAGAGAGAAAGATTCGAGAACTGATAAAAGAAAGGAGTAGGAAAAGACGCATACGGCATCGAAGCAGAAACATTATTGACAAAACAGAATTTAATCGGGTAAGTAATAAAGTTAGCCGATTAATAACAAGAACATAAACAAGCTTGTACTGAACGTTATTTGAAATTACTGGGTCCTGAAGCTGACAAAAATTATTCTCTTTGGAAAGCTACTAAAAGATACAAGAGGCCAATAATCCAAGTGCCACCTATAAGGAACATAAATGGAGAATGGGTGCGACGTAACGAAGAAAAAGCAGAACTGTTTGCACAACATCTGGCATCAGTATTTCAACCACACGACATACAATCTAGGATTGATTCTAAACCAGTCTATAGATCTCCATCAAATATCGGAAGTGTTACTCCACTAGAAATTGCACAAGAAATAGACATGAATTTGAATCCCAAAAAGTCACCTGAGTTTCGGCACAAAAATAGCAACATCCATACTAAGCAACATCCATACTGCTAAATATCTTGGATTGCATCTCGATTCAAGATTGAACTGGAAATATCTGGTTAGACAAAAAGCACAACAAATGAAAATAAAACAACGTGAGATGTACAGACTAAAAGAAAAACGTTCTAAGCTTAGCCTGTACTGTAAACGCCTGATCTACGAATCGATAATTACGCCAATTTGAACGTATGGTATCCAACTCTGGGGCTGTACTAAACAATCAAATCGTTTAATTACCGACCAAATGGCACAGTGGTTAAAGCTTTGGCGTATCGATCGGGAGGTACCGGGTTCGAATTCCGATAGGGGTTGGATGCAAAAGGAAATTTTCATCAACAGATCACGATCTGTGATTAAAAGGAACACAACTACGACACCCTATCGGCGTGCAAAAACTCATGGGCCGACCCATCTTCCATGTTCAGTGTAGGCTGGCATGGAGCTATGCAATGCGCAGAGGTTAACTTAAATCGGCCCTATTAGCTCTACGTCTTTGATTTGGCAGATGATGCGTAAAGTGAGACGAAAAAAAACCGCAAAAGAGCAGGGAGTGCTTCTGCCCATAAACAGATGGCATGGATAAAAAAAAATCGTTTAATTATTCAACGTTGTCATAACAAATTTCTACGAGCAATAACGAATGCTTACCGCTACGTAACCAACGAAGAACTACACAAACATCTAAATGTTAAATGGATTGATGAACTGATCCTGGAATTTCTCATGAAACATGAAAGAAGGATACTGCAACATACCAACAGTGAAACAATAAAACTTCTTGTCATAACACAAGAACTGAGACGCCTCAAAAGAATTTAACCGCATGAGCTAGTCATCTAATAAATAAAGATTCATTATTGGTAGCAGAATATTGATTTCTTGTAAACCCACACTCGCTTCACTTATTAGTTTCAAATAAGTGCGTTATCATCATTAGTAATAATTAATAAATTATCATGTGATAAGATTGTACTATTTAAATAAATAAAAAAAAACCTTTAGTTTTAGTCTATTGCTAGCCATTCCAAGGTCGTACGGCTGTAGGTCCGACTTTTCGCAGAACAACCTGCACATGTAGAATCATCTGCACACCATTCGACACGGGGTCATAATTGTATTCTTTTTCATCACAGTTCGTAATCTATTGATGAAAATTCCCTTTTACATCCTTTGAAATTCGAAACTAGTACCTCCCGATCCAAACGCCAAAGCTTTAACCATTTAAGCGTTTGGTCGGTTGTACCATCTTTTTGAAGGGGTACTAATGTTAAAAGCGTACTGGCTCTAGTTCGAAGAGATTAGAAACCATATGAAAAGAAATTTTAAAATCAAAAAGTGAAGTTTAGTCGGACACTTGATGTATCTGTGAAAGTTTATTGTTGGGTATTCTTCATTATCTGATTACGATCGGTGATGGAAATAACATAACTATGATCCCCTGTCAGCGTGCAGTGTTCATGATTATAAAACGCAGATAGTCCTATGTATATCGGACATATATAGTCGTACGTCTTCGATTTGGCTACCGTATACGGTTGGACGTGAAATGCGAACCGTAAAAGAATTTGGGAGTGTGCTTCGGCCCCAACAATGCCAACGGAATTCCATTTACATTCGCGTGTAGAAACCACACTCTTTCTATGGAAGAAACCATATAAAAACAACGAAATCCGTACTACTCGCCAAAGAAAAGTGTCGCAAAAATTCCGACATGTCTGTGAATCCCGACTAAAAAGAGAAAAAAATCAATTTGCAATGCATTGCAAAGATCCGAAACAAAGAAACGCACAAGAAGCGGTAAAATTATTTTCCAATACTATATTTTGAAATCTTTCGATTATATTTACATTATCCTGCTGGAGCACCCCTACAACTGAATTTCTTACGCCCAAACAGGCTTCAGTATTTATTTAGAGCAGATGATCATTTCGTTCCGAAAACAAAACATTATGGGTACTTTATTTTCAATTCTTGCTCTTTGTTTATGACATGAGTTTTCTAGCGAAGCTTGGCTTAGTCTTGTCAAGATATACTTGGCAGTATCAACATGTGGAATTTCTTGATTGTTAATAAACACTGGCCTACGCGATCTTTCGAATATCAACGTGTACTATTTAGGTTCATTAAGTTTTGGGCGCAATATTTTGGGCCAGTTCTGTTCTAGGTCGCTCATAGTTAGTTTCCATCTTCCTTATTGTTATTTGATTTATATCACCTAATGCGGTAATCATTGTCATCAGCGTGAATTTAATGCTGTTTTCAGGTCATTTTGAAAAAAATGTGTTTTTAGCAGAAAAATAAAAATGAAAAAAGTTGTAAATAAAAATAATAGTGTTTCAATGTCTACATATGTACTTAAATTGCTTGTGTAAAACTAATTGGCCATAATCGGATAATTGGATACAATTTACAAAATGGAGCGATAAATATGTTGTGGCCAACACCTGACTTTCTTTTACCATGAATATACATAGGTCTCAAAAACATAAAAAAATTAAAGGTGTCGAGCTTTTGGTGAAACTGTCTTGAAAACCAAAAAATATTGTTTCTGCAAGAAAGAATATTTATTTTCCGAATTTCCAGCAAGGTTGAAAGTTTAATCTTTAAATTTATTTGAATCTTTTAATTCTTTGCCATTTTCTGTAAATGATAACCTTTTTAACATTATTTGCAAAAACTGCAAGTGCTAGCTTGGAAGCTGCTACTTCCGGTACATAGTTTTTCATAAAATTTCGCTTTTATAAAATTTCGTATCTCCCAAGTCCCAATTAATGAAAAATATTTAAGTATGAAAAATTTAAGAACTAATTTTGTTTGAAGTTTGACTTACAATCTTTTTATTTTTAGTCGTTTCTTCGTAAAAGCTATATAATTTTCAAAATATGTATTTGCAAAAACAAAAAAAAAACATCTTGTAAGGTGTGGACCAATATTTGCCGAAACTCACTTGGATCTCCCAATTTATGGAAAAACCTTAAATATCACCAAGACAAATCAATCCGTATGCTACGGGAATTTCCCCGCTTTCGTTTTGATTTAATCTGTGTTTGAATAATCAGCTTAGTTCGATTTCAAAATTGTAACAGTAACTGAGTTATTTTCTTTCTCAACAATGATTTGCTCATTAGTTTTGGATAATGGTGATGTTTAAACATTAAAGTTGTGTGGGACATATTCTTTTGTATTCCTTAAGATATAATCATTTTGTTATTTCTATGAAATTATTGCACTGTGTACTCGCCGTGGTTTCCATTTATACGATCGTTCAACACTTTACAGTCACAAACTCCTTATTGAAACCACCAAACCAATTTAAAATGCAGTTTAAATTAGCTTTTATTTTATTTATTTAACGTTTTCGATCACGGAGTGATCATCATCGGAATAATTTTGCAACTCGTAAATAAATAAAATAAAAGCTAATTTAAACTGCATTTTAAATTGGTTTGGTGGTTTCAATAAGGAGTTTGTGACTGTAAAGTGTTGAACGATCGTTCTATGAAATTGCTGATTTTTGCCTTGATATAGATTTGCTTGTTTCAACGCTGAATAAGTTTTTGATTCAGATCTCGAATTTAGCCCTGAAGTGTCAAATGTCTGTTTCGTCGCATGTAAAATTATTTTCATTTTATTTATTTATTTTAATTTAATTTGTAAAATGTAAATTAGTTAGAAACAAATATAATTTATAACTGGTCATATCGGGAGTTGTATGTTAACTATCCTTGAGGACAACTGTGGAAGCAGTCCAGATTGCGTTCTGCAAAATATTGAACATTACTGTTGCTAAAGAGAAGCGGTGTATACCAATGGAATTTTTTTTCAATGTGAAAGAAGGAAGTACCTGCATGAAAATGTGAAATATATGTTCATACCTAGATACACGAAAAATTTATATTTAGATGTAGGATTAACTTTGCACCCCGAACGAAGCTTCTATGCTCAAAATGGGATGCGAAGATCACAAAATTTTTATTAGCTAATAAATAAATCAATAAATATTAGTCGCGTTCTATAGATTACACAATTCTAAATGGGAATTTATTTAGGTAAAACAAATTTACACCTTCGTTTTTCTTTAACCGATGTGTGAATAATCAACCTAGAAAAATTTCAAATTATAAAAATGGCTGAGCAAACGCTATACACAATTCTTGGCCATTTTCTGCGGAACAATTAATAGTTCACGTTATTTTCGACACCAAAATGTAAATAATCCGAAATACGTATAGCCGCAAAACACTAGCATTGGCAAATTGGCATCAAATTTTGGTTGCTTTGCACCAGCAAAGTACTACTATGGACCAAATGCCAGCAATATAACATGGCATAAACAAGCAATGAGTAGAACAATGGAATTCAAGTGGTATAACAGAGATGCTGGCAAATCCACACTCGATAACCAAGATCTTCAACTGGAAATATCTTTCAGTACGAGAACTAAAACGCTGAGCTGAAATAGTTTACAGCTAACTTAAAAAACAATTTACAATTTTTAAGAGAGAGAATAGAGTTAATTGCAATTCAAGCACTTTGGACGACGCCTAACAATCAATGATGACATTAGTCCATTCCATACAGATGAAGAAGAAATAGAAAGAGAAACAAATTGGGTGTTGGGCCGGAATGAAAGACCAATCAAGTAAGGAAAAGTGCAACACTCACAGTAATGACAGTAACTTTACCATCAACCATATGAGTATGGCATAAAGGCCTGGGTTATAAATTACAAAGAGGCTTACCAAAGTAGTATTATGAAATATTAAAATCTTACACATCTATCCGACAATTTAGTATTAAATAAGAAGGCGAATGCTCGGAAATGAGGCATATAGCAGCAGGAGTATCACAAGGTAGCGTTCTGGGACTAATTTTATAAGCACTATATATCTCGGCCTAGCCAATGATAGAGCAGACAAACGACTTAGCAGTCGCTAATAACATAGAAGAATACACAGTCAAATTCCAAAGAGCTACTATTGCCAGTAGCTTGATGAAGATATGACGAATAAAATCTAATGAAGCAAAATCTGTTTACGTAAACTTCACCAACAGAAAGGTGAAATTTATACCAGTAGATCTAAGCCCTCAGCAAATTCCCTAAAATGGAAAGAGCATGTCGTAGAGAAAAAAACAGGAAAGGTTCGGAGCCGAACTCTATAAGTATTTTTGTTGCGTATAAAGAACCCCACCAAACTCAAAACACCTCATCCCACCGCCACTTAACCTCCCATGCCACCTTCCTACCACCCCCATAACCACACTACCCACACAAACCCACAACTACACGAAATATATTTTTAATCCACATTCACATAGAGCATGTAGCATGAAACCAAAATATATAATAGAAAATAAAAAAAATCTATCAATTTTAAGGATTGGAGGAGGGGGGAGGGTGGTTTACAAAACCATACAAATCTCCTAATACCCGAAACACAGAAATATCCAAATCAATAGGCCTCTATCCCATAAATTGCTTGAAGTTTTAGTGAAGATATATCGTGGACACACAGACGGACAGACGGCAAACCGAAACCATAAAGCGTTTTTTTTAACCATAATGTTTAAAAAAACAGTTGAACAATTAATACAGAAAGATTGGCTCTTAGGAAAACATTTTGAGCTAGCTTTACATATCAAACTACTTGCAAATTGTAAACCACGTGTGAACTTACGGTATTCAGCTCTGCGGCTTTACAAAAAAAAGGAATGGCAATATCATTTTTTCATCTGGCCATATGTTCGATTTAATCTAATGCACCTGGTTCACATTTATTTCGGTCACTATATTTAACGAAAAAATTCATCAGCAGCCATTGAATCAATTTGACAATTATTTTCTTTTCTATAATGTTTTGACTTTTGACTGCACTTTGATATTAATTTATGAATCGAAAATATTGTCAAATCAGTGAGCAAAGGGTCAAGGCGATATATTTATGTATATTTGATTCGTAAATATGATTTGTTTTTTGCATTTTACCAAACCAATACAGTTCGGCCCAATTTGCAATTATTAATGATGAAGTTTTTATTTAACCTTCTATTATGATTAAAATATTATAAATATTTAAATCAAAATGGGTTTTGCAAAACCAGGAACTTTTTGCATTTATTTTCGGATTTTTCTACGATATGGTTCAGATTAGATTTCAATATAAATCAGTATCTCGTAAGTAAATCTTGTATAACTGACACAGTGAGTGATTTACTGAGATTAATGGTTTTATGTATTATCCCCAGTATGAATACTCCCCTTCCAAATTCCATAAAATATAACATTAAACAAAATAATTAATTATATTGAAACATATCATCATAAAAGGAAGTTTTAATTTATTTAACAAAAATGTCAAAACATGAACTGACCTTCTAGAAAATAAACATCTGAAAACAAAAGCTTTGTTACATATTTTACAGTATTTTCTCAAGAAATTTTCAAACGAATTAATAAATCGGTAAGAATATACAATACGCACACATTTATTACGATTATTGTTCACATAATTGTTGTTGTTGTGTTTAATCCCTTAAAAAGGTAAATTATAAAATTCTTAAAGTACAGCAAGAAAAAAAAAATTATTTTATTATAAATAAACTAGCTGACCTGTGACTGAATAATCAGTCACGTGAATACATTTTGTTGAATTTTTGGTTTAGAAATGATTAAGAAGATTTTTTAAGATGTAAATCTGATGCACTTTTATCAACAATAAATTAAATTCATGTACGTGGTTAATTTTTAAATCTTAAACGGCAAGCACACGCTCAAATGTACACAGTATAATTTACGTGCCAAGTCAAATATTCATATCTCAAACAGGAAGCGCGCACTCGGAATCACATGATCACTTACGCACTCAAACTAAATATTAAAATCTCAAAAGGGAAAAGCACACAACTGCTAAGGCAAACTTTAATCTAAATATTTCATAAGAAATGTACAAAAGGATAATAAAATAGTAGTAGAAGGTAGATAATAAAGTAGTAAAATATATTACAATTTACATGCACAGAATCTCTTCGAAAATACATTCTTTGTTGTGATGTGCCATCCCGATCAGCTGATTGATCGCTTGTCTCAACGAAAAACACCTTGAGTCCGTCAAATGAGCGGCATCGTGAAAAGGCCACATAGATCTGATCATGCGTAAATACGGGGGCCGGCAAACACACTCCTACCTTCTTCAAGCCTTAACCCTGTCTCTTGCTGATGGTTATGGCGAACGCAAGCTGAACCGGAAATTGAAGGCGAGACATTTTAAATGAGAAGATGCCTTCCGAGGGTGAGAGCTTAATGCGTGGGATGAGAACGCGCTCGCCTTTTGAGAAGCCAGTCAGCACCTCACATTCCAGAATGTAGCGGTTTATTTTTGCGACGCGCATGCGTGTTTCATTGATTCGACCCTTGCTAGTGTTTAGATTCTTCATCAAAGGAACGATCGCGTTCACCTTTAGCGGGATGGCATGGCGCGGCAATCCGGACCCTTTAATCTTGTTGAGAAACTCGACGGGTAGGCGGAGTTCCTCATACATGTCGTCATTCTCAAGTTTATCAGCACTATGTTTGACTTCTTGTTCGTCGGGCAGGAGGTCAAGCACCTGCTGATTGGTTAGCGCACAATCACCATTCTTGGGTGCAAGGATGGTGCGCTCCTCGATGGTTCCCTCGGCTGGTGTTGTGTTGATGTCACCATACACGAAATCGATCACACTTTGAGGAAGTCTGAACAGAAAGCAAATATTGCGCAAACTCGTCCTCACCTTCATCGACGCGCATGTTCTTGATGAGTGTAAACTTATTTACCAATTTCCAAAGCGGGTTCAACTTGATGGTCGATTCGCAAGTTCGCGCGCGTCCCGCCTTCAGGTAATCACCACACATGAGGCTGATTTTCCCAGCTAATGGAACACCCACTACCCGTCTATGATTGTGAGCTCTGCTTCTGGCATGATTAACTATGAATTTAAATCGCGCGTCATCCATTAAGCAACTTTGAAATTGATTCGCGCGCCGACAGTGTGGCAACTTCGAATCTGTATCGCGTACCAACTGTTTTACAACTTTGAATTTGAATCGCGCGCCACTAATTTGAACAAAATATTTGCTTTTTGGTTGTCCCATAAAATTCTCAAATGTTGCAAGATTTCACGCGCACAAAAACTTGGGAATTTTCTGAAACCACCTGATGTACCCATTTCGGGTACTTTCCGGTGGAATTTTTCCGATTTTTCTAGCCCACGCACAGCGCAATATTTATGTCGATCTATCCTGAAAAAATCTAACGGATCGGATCATGTTTAGGAGTCATTTTAGGGTTGAGTATGAAAAAATTAAGAATGTTAATATAATAGATAGATAGAAGCTGACCTTCGACTGAGTAATCAGCCACGTGAATACATTTTATTGAATTTTTGGTTAAGAAATAATTAATAAGATTTTTTAAGATGTAAATTTGATGCACTTTTATCAAAAATAAAGTAACTTCATATACGTGGTTAATTTTTAAATCTTAAATAGATATAGAGTGTCATGACAAAATTGTATTTTTACACTCACAACTATTAACACCAAAATGTATGTAAATGTAAAATCATTTTATGTTCTCTGTTTTGTTTAATTGAGATTCAATTACAAATTTTCTACTCATTTTATCATCACAGTGTGTCATCACAAAAACATCGGCAATTTTAATAAATTTTGTCATTGTCATGGTGTAATGCGCATGATCATAGATTCAATATAAACATATTTTGTCATGGCATTCTGGCGTTGTGACAAAATTTTGCTGAAAACACCTGAGGTACTCGTTTCAGGTACTTCCCGGTGGAATCTTACCGATTTTTCTAGCAAAGGCACACCGCTATATTTATGTCAAACTACCCTGAAAAATTTAAACGGATCGGATCATGTTTACGGGTCATTTTGGCGTTGAGTTTGAAAAAATTAAGCGTATTAATATAATAGAAGATAAATAAGTTTTATGTATACTCGTATTGTACTCGTAAATTGTTGTTACTCAGTTTTATCTAGAATTTTTCCATTGAGCAGCTGCTATTTTTGCGTTTAATTAAATTTAATTACTTTTAATTTATATAATTTTCGTATTAACATTATGTTTGTTTAGTTTATACACTTATAGGATCATTAAGCTCTTTTTAATGACTCGCGATTAATTAAGAATTTTTAGTGTGTACCCTTTTTTAATGTGCTTAGGCATTTTGCATATTAATTAACGGATATTGTTTGCAGTTACGACTAAGGCTAGGATTGAAACTATTGGTCATATAAGTAATCAGCCTGAAAAGTTTACTCTATACAAAAATAGGTAAAATTAATTCGTTTATATTTTATTTGTTTTTTATTATTATCTAGATACAATCAATGTATGAAATTTTTTATACGCATAGTCCCGGACCTGCATTAATCTGAACATAAAAAAAATCATGTGAAGTAATCGTTTCTTAATATTACGTCTGTGTAAGACAATTCTCTAATTTTTATTCGCACATCAATATATCATTTAATATGTAAAAGTAAAGTATGGTGAGCTCATTCTTACATCAAAAGCCGTTGGTTTAGATTGGCGCTGTCTACCAGTTTCAATATGGTCCCATATATGTTTTTAAGAAAATCGTCAATGACTCCCATGAACCCGTTGTACCAGAGATGGTTCTATGTGCTATGAGAAGGTATGATTATGGTAAGGAAGTCCAAGTGGGAAACACTAACAATGTTCCTTATGAACTTGGCATCTTTTTGAAATGGACAATTTTCAAAATACTATTTTAAATTCCATAGAACCTATATACTCTTAATTTTTTCAGACTAAACGCTAAAATGACCCATAAACCGATCCGTTAGATATTTTCAGCGTAGGTCGACATAAATATATCGCTGTGCATAGGCTCGGAAAAAAAATCAGGTGGTTTCAGAAAATTTCCAAGATTTGACGCTATGTGAGTTTGCCATGAGTTTGCTTTATTAAAATCCTGTGCTGACATGTTCTACCATCACATTTTCGATACTTTATCGAAGATTATGTCTCACTTCTTTAGAATAAAATATGACACTATTTCACATTTTATATCGTTTACCAGGTTGCTAGATTGAAAAATTGTGATATTCTACTCCATTTCTATCACGAAATAATTTGTTTTCGATACTTGAACGAAATTAGAGTAAGACAATTTGTTCGTAATTGTACTAGTAGGTTGTGATAGCAATAGGAAAAAAATAATTCATAAATGAAACAGTTGTCCATTTTAGTTTAGGAAAACGAGACATAATCTTCGATAAAGTATCGAAAATGTGATGGTAGAACATGTCAGCACTGAATTTGTTATTTGCGATTTTCATCGAATGTAGATAGCGTTGGTTTCTACGTCTACAAGGGGCACGAGAATTGTCAAATTCATTGTTATGATAGTTTTAATCCCCCTTGCTTCATAGCAAACTTTGATTTATATTTTGTTCACTAGATGTCAGCTACTTTGTTTATTTTTTATCGAGTCGAAAATGCATTATCGATCTTATGTCGTGATGCGTCTTTCTGTCCACCTACCGAATCAACAAATAATTACATTCGAAGCAGCTAATGAGGATGAAGCGTTGCTTGCAGTACAAACTGGCCGAACGAAGTTTGAGTCATGGTTTCAGCTCAACTTCAGTGATCAAAACGCACGTCATTTCTTATATACTGACATTCCCCTCCATTACGTTTACGTACGCGATAAATGGCAACTTCGTCAAAGAGGTGGATAGAAGGTTGTTGCATGAATGTATACAGTAAGCTTGAGAGGTGAGCAGCTTTTCTTCCTGCGGCTGCTTTTGCTACATATTCGAGGTTCCACCAGCTTTGAATTTGTACGAACATTCAATGGTATTATTTACAAAACCTACAGCTGCTCGGGGTCTGGTAAACGATGAAGAATGGAATCACTGCTTAACAGAAACCGCGGTCTTTCAAATGCCAAGACAGTTTTGAGAGACTTTTGCTTATATTTGTTGCTTTTTTCAACCTTCAAAACCTCTTGATCTCTGGGTGAAGTATGCAGATGACATGACTCTTGATTACAGCCGACACCATATTAAAAATGTAGCAAACAATTTGGCTCTCCACGATATCAACATAATTCTGATACAGCACAGACTTTCTTGATCTATGATCGGCTTACCAAATCCATCGAGAAGTCCCATAGATGTGCAAGTCTACGATACAACTCGAGAAGCCGAAGAAGCTGAATTACGAATTCAACTGCTAAACGAAAAGCAGTTGGATGCATTTCGTAAAACAACTGGTGCAGTGGATAATGAAAATGTATCCAGCCGAAGTTGAGATTTGAATATTTGGTTTAGGCGCATAAGTATTCATGTGATCCCAAGCGCGCTTCCTGTTTGAGATTTGAATATCTGACTTAGCACTGAAGTCATACTGTGTGCATTTGAGTGCGTGCTTGTCGTTTAAGATTTAAAAATTAACCGCGTATATGAATTTACTTTATTTTTGATAAAAGTGCATCGAATTTACATTTTAAAAAATCTTCTTAATCATTTCTTAACCAAAAATTCAATAAAATGTATTTATGTGACTGATTATTCAGTCACAGGTCAGCTAGTATCTATTGAATTTAAAAATTCAGTTGGATAATTTACTGCGTCATTTTCATCAACGACAGTGTTGATTGATTTGAGAGACATCAGTTCGCCTGGCAACGACTCTTATATTTGAAAATTAATTTCGTCAACATCAACATTTTTCGCTGCGAAACTAGTACGTTCACTGAGCCAATTATGGTTCAAGTAATTATTCAGAATGTCCGGAAAGACATTCTCAATTAATTCATATTTTGAATTAACGATAGTACATAGATTGTCTTGCAATTTGATGCATTGTGTGTTTAGATGCAGTTCGATGTTACCGTTGCCAATATCCCAATTGATGGATTAGAAGAACATATTTTTGCTGACGGATCATTTTGCAATTGTACTGGCATGTGGATGGTCAATCGAACGGTCTCTACGCCTAGCCATAGAACTGATTGTTTTAAACATGCGTTAATCTCATAGGCATAAGTGGAGCATGGAATTTCTGACAATGTCTATCGGAAATCACCGGATAGTAATAAGGTAGTACCACCGAATAGTTTGCTGTTGCCTTGTTAATTCTTGCATAGTTCTATGCAATGCTTCGAGTGAATGTTTATGAGCCATAGTACATTCATCCCAGATAATGATCGAACTTTTTTGCAGCACTGCAGCAATTCTGCTGTTTTTTTAATGCTACACTTTGCGTTCGATTTGTTATGAACGTCTAATGGCAGTTTGTTCGCTGAATGCGCCGTTCGTCCACCATCTAACAAAGTGGCTGCAATGCCTGACGATTCAATTGCCAAAGCAGTTTTGTGCTGCGAACGTATTTTTGCAAGGCTAAGTGATATTAAAACGCCTTGCCGGTTCCGCCTGGTGCATTCAAAAAGAGGCCGTCGTGCTTAGCAGCAACAGTCACCATAATTCGATCATAAAAACTTTTTTGTTCAGCAGTCATTAATGAATCATTGTTCGCAATAAATGTAGCTAAGTCAAATAACGATTTATTGGTTAATTTGAAATTTAAAATACACAAATCCTCGATCAACCCTAAAGCTTCATTGTACCTTTCTAGCATGTAATCAATGTTTGGATCATGGTTTGTGTATTTAACTCGGTGTAGTATGTCTTCAGCCATGTAATTCTTGTATTTTTCCCACAAAGCCGATGATTGTGTTGGATAACATGTCGTTAATAAAATTGCGAACAGTTGCCGATGTGTCAGATCCCAATGATTATCGTCTTCCAGCAATTGCATCTCGCGACACGCATTTTGATATGTATTGAACACTTGCACATTGACTGTTCGCAAAAATTGGAAAGACGTTGGTCCTGGAACATTCGCCAACAACAAACGCAAAAAGAAACATTCACGTTGTTTTGGATGTACTGTGTAAAGTCGTCCCAATGTATTGGCTTTGAATAGGCCTGCGATTGTTGGATGTGGTTCGCCTTGTCTAAGTGGATCCCATTTTTTACCTGACTTGTTCCATGTAAAATAGCGTGGAACGTCCGTATATAATAATGTTTTTGCTAATTGTCCGAAAACATCAGGTTTTGGCACAGTTTGAAAAATTCGCTAAGTGTCGTTTTTGGTGGCTAGAATGCTCGTTGGAGAGCATTTTCTTCAGTGAAATATATACGTTGATCGTTTTCAAGATGAATCCCAAGGTGCTCGACCCTTGGGCTTCGTTCGTGTATGGGAAAACGAAGAACACGTCAGAAAGCTTCATTAAATTAAATTAAAAATTTTCTCAAACAGCTTGCACTATATTTTTCATAAACTTTTGGCATTTTAATTGTTTCCCCAATTTTTTTTAACACGTATAGAAATCTGCACACAATAAAATGACAATTCAATATTCAACTACAATCTACAATACTTCGGTTGGGCGATTTCGGAGGTTAGCGTGTACGAACATCGTGACACGTGATTTTTACATATAGAGAAATTCTGTAAGATCCAAAACATAGGTAAGTCAAGATGAATTAAAGTAAATGACTTTGTGATATATTGGGAAAAATTAGACAGTCTTATAGAAATTTAATTGTTTAACCAGATTTATGACACGGCAAATCAAACTCGTATTTAAGTAACGAAATTATCAATTCTCACAAATTTTTATTCAAATTATGTACGTTATAACGGCCAACGAAAATAAAATTATTATAAGAAAAATGCAATTGATCACCTGGAATGGCACTTCTGGTTTGAGGCGATGATTTTTATCATGAAAAAAGTAGTCGTTAGTTTAAGTGGTCCAGGAACCCGCTGAAAATGTACCGCGGGCTTATTGAAAAATATATTGTTTAATTTCAAGGAACCCACTATGAGTTTCATTAAGAAATCAAGTAAATGCAAAATGACACTACATTGGGACTAAATAGTCCAACAACACTATTATAGTTGATGATAAGTCTAAAAATTGTAGCTAAGACCCATTAAAAATATAAAATTTTAATCTCAAGAAATTATAGCAAGAAGGAATATCTTGTTGTTTCGCATCCACACAGAAAAATTATCACGTAAAGTAGAAGAAAACTTACGTGATTTCCCTATGGTTTTCATCCAAGAGGACTAGCTCGTTAAAACCACGTGAAAGATCACGTTAAAGTAAAACATTAATTATTTAATAAGAAAACCAGTGAATTTATCGTGAAATTTAGTATTCACTGTTTAGGTGAGTTCACATTACTTTAAGAAGTAAAAACCAGGTGTTTCCCTCTTAATTTACTAGGTCGACTCGTTGAATTTTTATTTAAAATCCATTTGAATCGACGTGGGAATAATTAAATAATCAATAAGATGCTAACTATTTTCAATGTGAATCTTATTTATTTATTATTTTTATGGTAATTGTAATAAAAATTATATTTGTTTTTTACATTTCAAATTTTACATAACTTAATTTAATTAATCATTATACATATTTAGTGTCATAAATAATAAAATATTAAAAATTAAATT
This sequence comes from Nephrotoma appendiculata, assembly GCA_947310385.1. Taxonomy (NCBI): domain Eukaryota; kingdom Metazoa; phylum Arthropoda; class Insecta; order Diptera; family Tipulidae; genus Nephrotoma; species Nephrotoma appendiculata. The sequence goes on from OX371223.1 coordinate 223,454,551, forward strand.
AAACAAATTCAAGTATTATTTCATATTATTAATTTAACTGCAATAATTTAATTTTTGTATAATTAATATTTTTAATTACATTTTATCAAAATATCTTTTTAATCTAAACACTTTTTGGTCATTTATTAATTTATAGAAATGTACAGGTAGACCATCAACCTCTAATATGTCATATAAAAAAAATTGCAATGATTTATCTTCTTCAATAATGAAGGACTGGTAATGTTCTGAAAATCGTGTAGCTCTCCACGATGTGCAGACCACAGAGCATTGATCATTTTTGAAAAATTTATCTAAAATTACTAGCACTCGAGGTGTACTGTTCGTTTCCGATGTTATCGTAAATATGTACCCTTTTTATATTTCAATCCATCAGCAAACACGTTGAAATGTTCTAACTTTCCTAGTTTTTCTTCAACCACAAACATTTTTGGTTGAGTTTTATTCTTGAGCTGTTTGGTGTTTTCGGTCATTTCTTGAATTTTTAATTGAATATTGTTGAATGATGTAACGTGTAAAACGAAATCATTTTGTGCCTCAAGAATTGTTGGTTTGTATTTTTTGTTGGACGTTCTAGGTTGTAGGATTGCGTGTAGTAATATACAAATAATGCAATCTTTTGAATCTGAAATGTTTTACATAAATATTCTTAAGTTATTTAGTTTGAATAAGTATCTATGTGACTAATTACAGTATGAACACATTATGACAACGACAAAGGCAACACTATCATATGGAAATTGGATTTATACAGAATTAACTTGATCGACTTGTATATACACATGGACACAAACACACATAGACAAAGATACAGATAACAAACAAAAACCCAAACACCCACACTCACACCCACACCCACACCCAAATACACACCAACCCCCTACTCACCCCTTCTTGGTCATCTACAAAATACACTTTCGTAAATAATAAATAAATTATTATATATTTGGGGCTTACCATTAGGTATCTGAAGTAGAGCATAGACTTCTATTATTTCGTGAATTTGTTACAGCGTTTTTTATGTTGCCAGTTAAGCAGGAACCACTTATATTACTCCACTTCTTCAGTAATTTTGAAGTTGAATTTTTTTTCCAGGTTGTCCTGGCAAGAAGTAAGTTGCCTTAGAAAATTAAGCGTTAAATTAATTTTTAATACCGAAATTATATGTATTTAATTAGGCAATTCAATTCTTACCGATTTTTCATTGGGGAAATATTTTTCGATCCCGTTATTTTTGCTTGATGGATCGTTGCCCGAAAAAACTATTGTCCACCTTATTAAATATTTCATTAACATCCTCATTCAACATAGATTCTATATACACGCTATAGCATTATACCCGTATTCTTTTAACATAGCACAAGTTTCTTCTTTTAAACCCCACGACTTAAAAATTGTTTGGGCTTCACTAATTTCATTAGCATCAAAATGAACTGATGTCACTAAACAAAAATTTCCCTCTAAAATTTCCACCACATTATCATCAACCATTGTAATTTTATCACTACTATTTATATTTACACTTTCTATTTCTAAATTATTTTCCGAATTTTCTATTTTAATGAAATTTTAAGCACAAAAATTGTTGAATGTTAACTATTGCATCAGAACAAAAGGAATGAGGTTCGATCTACATAATGGAAATTATCATGCAATATATTTTTCTCGTTTTGTCATGAAAGAGACAAACCATAGTTTAAATATATATCACGTTAAATTTACGGGTTCACTTGTAAATGTTGACATTTCTTCTCAGCGGATTCTAAATATAAACTCTCTTAAGAGATGCATCTCTATTATCCACTCCGTCCATTTTACGTGAACTACCACTTTCAATCAATAGGATAAAATCTTAAAAAATAATAGGAAATCACATTATTTACCGAATATTAATGTGGAATCTACATTTTGATTAACGTGACGATCTTTTTAAAATAACGTGAGTTTTTTTTCTGTGTGTCATTCTGATCAAGAAAGGTAGTTTTTTGGAAACAAGGCTTAAGTTTGTCTATAGACATCTTGATTTCTAATTCTTACTTTAAATTTGTTTAATCATGGCTTTAATACTTTAAATTTTAGAAGATCCTCCGTAGGATGGTCGTAACGTAAGGCACACAACGTGGCACACAATGGGTTAAACTTGGTTTCATGTGTGGTGGGGGTACCGGTTAAATAAGTTTTATATGCCTTTTCAGTACGATCACAAAATTCGATTGATTTGTGGCAGAATTATTTTTATTGTTGAATTCTCCCGGCAATTTTAACGTTTCCCTGTAAGCAACTTCCGCAGCGTTAGATTAGGAATCGTTTTCATATGCGGTCCGTAGTGCTAACAACACAGTTACTGTAAGTAAATCATTTGTTTAAACCGTTAGCCTGTGGATTGTAAGCTGACGTTTGTTTCCGTTTGAACCCCATTAGATTCCCGAGCACCCAAAACAACTCAGATTCAAACTGTCGAAACTGTATGATGTGGTCAAATCTAGCAATTAAACTGCTGTACAAACCAAATGCTATAATGTCGGGAAACCGCATTAACCTGTTGATTTTAAAATTTCATAGAATTCAAAATAATCATAACGTTCAAAAAGCATTCGTTTGAATTCAGTTGAATTACCCAAAAGGTTAACCAATAATCGTCTTTAGAATAGCAGATTTTTCTATCGGTTTATTTTGAATCAGGTGATGCAAACTAGACCATGGCGCTTCGTCTGAGTGCAATAGCCTAATTCGAGTATATTCTCGAATTTTTTTTACCTTCTATAGTTTTCTCGATCGACAATTTACGTACTTTAGCTTTTTTTACTATATGATGTTTAACTGTGTGCTTCACTGGTTTAAAAAGTGACGACTCTCCGATTATAACTTTGTATTTAAATACTAATGGATAGGACTCAGAAAACTTAACTTTATCCTAGAATCGACAGTCAGAGAAGATGATGGACCACGAATAAATTTGTTTATCGCGTACTGATTATGGATGTATCATTTCACTGTTCTTTATACCAACCAGTAATTTGTATTAGAGGTTTAAGCAAATGCCCGCCTTAGATCAAAATATAAAGTAGCAATGGGATTATCGATTAAACCAAAAAGTGGTAAGTTATCGATCGTTCGTTTATTATGATCAGTTGTTGCCGGTATACTTCTTCGAACACATTCGCTCCAGCATCAATCAAAAATTTGCATTTACTGGAGGGCTCTAATATACAAGAAAACGACGGCTAGCTAACATTACATTTCGCTCGATGTGATTGGCCTACTTTTTTAAAGATCAAATTGACATTTTGCTGGGTCGCTACATTTGCTTGTTTTCTTACTAACCCCCAGGTATGGTACCACCACTGTTTATTACAATGTGAAATTGATGAAGAATGTGAAACGGCGTTAATTGATATTGTGACCTGTTTCGAGACCGAGACTGCTTGATTTGCAAGGGAAATATTCATTACTGAAGAGTTTTGTCCAACCTGCCATAAGTTATAATTATTTGTTGAAAGATCATCAATTTTATCTGCTAAGACTGATTAGGCTTCTATGGTTTCATTACTGACAGCTAATATCGTCTGCAATGCTGGACCATGCAGTTATCATAACTCATAATTACTGCTCACACGCATTACCGTTAGTAATTGGCTTGGTTTTGCTCGCGTAATATCATCTAAGTCCGTCCTTGATTGCGATATATCTGTCGCAATCAGGCGGGTTCTCCAGTATTTCACTGACTATTTTCAAATATTGTTCGTCTAAAACTCCAATAACATATACTAAAATTTTGTCTTGTCGTTCTAGATATCCAACGTTTTGAACGATCGATGCTATGAAACCAAAGTTGCGGGATGGAGGTCCACAGATAAGGTAATATAACTGTATCTTGATAAACGTACGCGTGCTCTTGCTCTGAATTTTGATTATTACGTGGTTCGTGGAAATGTCTAATTCACTGGGTGTACCGAGTGGCGAAACCATTTTGATATTCCACTAAATGTTTATTACTTTAAATCACACAATAACCCCAAAAAAATTTAAAAAAGAATTGCACGATAATTTATGGATCAATTATAATAAAACCTATGCAAGTTGAGTAACAAAGTTATTTGCGCAAGGGAAAATGAAAAACAAAAACTTTTGATTTTACTTTAAAAGAATATAAAATAACGATATTAAAAAAAATCAGAACGCAAATTATGTTTAAATAATAACAAACAAGAAAAATAAAAAGTAACTGGAATATATGAATTTGGACTTAATGTAATTGATTGAGGTTATGTTGTTCAATGTGAATGTGGTACTTCCTTGAACAGTTTCCTCGTTTTGTAAGTTTGCGTGGATGCCGCTTCAGAATTGCGAAGTATAATACCCGAATACCGTTAACTTCTAAGTTCATTTACGTATATAATCCATTCCGTTGGCCGTGGACCAATTCTCAGGTAAACAGTTTAGTACAAAAAATTGCATTTTTAGAACAAATTACTTTACAAAACATTGCAACTCTCTAGTAAATAAAATTAGGTAAATGCGGCTTAAAGGGACTAATAGTTCCTAAGAATATACAAAAATTGGTACGTCACAAACTAATGTTATAAATTTTATTGTTGTTGTTTCAATTATTCGAATTGTTTATATGAATAAATTTAAATCAAATCTGAAGATTTGTTGAGTAATGTACACTAAAAATTATTGAAAAAATAACTAAAAATTGTAACACTTAAAACTGTGATCGTAAATCATACAAGCGTATTTTTATTTTATGGGAAATGGTAATGATTAGTGAATATAAAAAAAATTATAAAACAAAAACAAAAAACTATTATTAATTTCCTTTTGTTTTCTCGCTTTATCTACTTTAAGTACGGTATTTTAATTTACTGCATACACTATTAAATCGGCATTTACACTACATTTACCATAGCATTAGCCCACAGTCTTTGAAAGCGAACTTGTTTAAACACGTCGCTTGTTTGGAGGTTAACTTTGCACCGACCGTGATGGTTGTACGCCCACTGCTACTATTTTTTTAATTTTTATGGATTCTTTTATCACCGTTTTCAAAGGTACATACATTTACGACAGCTTCCATCGCTGAAGAGCTTCCGTAGTTTGCGCTCAAGGCAAACGATGAAGTAATTTTTTTAAACAATCAAACACGAATTACACATAATTAGTTTAATTTACTATTTTGTTTTTATTAAGTTTTTCTTTTGTTTATTTAATTGTAATTTTATAAAAAAAAATTAAAAAAATTCTTAAAAACACGTACCGCAAACCGGCGTCTCAACACGCTTGAAAAAACAATTTACTTTTATATGCGCCTCCGCTTGCTTGTCTGAAAATATTCAACTGACTTATAGTATTATAGTATTTTTATAGACATAGTATAGACATTTATATTATGGTATCGACTTTTAGTATTTTTTTTATTCTGTGTGCCCAACAAACACGTTTTCGTACTAAATGTATATCGTTGGTTTTAAATGTCAGGCAAAAAAAACTTACCCGGATTCAGCTGTCCCAGGGGTGGGATGTTGTATACTATTACAATTTCCGACTTATTTTATGTCTCACGTTTTAGGAGTCAAAGTATATACTGTTTCATCGTTCCAATTATTATTTTTCTATTGTGATATCAGCATGCTCGAATGAAACGTCATTTTATTTGTGTTTTACGATGTCTACGGTTACTTTATTTGTTTATTTATACACCACTTGAAGAGAAAGAGAACATTTTTATTCTGAATGGTTGAAATCGCATTACTTTGGGGTGTAACTGTTTGGTTGAAAGAGCATATCATTTTGCTTTAGAAAAATGAGATATGCACTAAGTCGAAAGTAAAAAAAAGTGATGGTACCACATCCCGCCCTAGAAATCAGATTTATCGTTATGATAATTGTCACAAGATGACAAAATATAAAATTGTTTAATATTATTTTAAATGAAGAATGATATAACTTTTTGTAATGCTAAATTTATCCACAGAATACCAACAAATTAATTAATATTTAAATCATTGGCTGTTTCCTTTTTTATTGTAGAAATGCTCAGTAAAGCAAATAACAATAACCACATTTAATTATTTTTTTCTCTTAAAAATACGCTTACTAATTGACAATACTTGTGTTTTAGTCGAATACCAGCACCATCTATTGTCGAACATCTGATAGACATGAAAAAACATCAGTTCAACTCGAAAGTCAAGACTCCCTAAATATTCGGAGGCGTCGACGTAGAGGGTTTAGCCGTTTTCCATGGGCGTTAATAAAGTAGTTGCACAGGGAAAGCATCATCCCATCATACCATTTTTGATTTTATTAATTTGTTTTGGTTTTTATTTGATAACTAACTTTCCAGATTCTTGTTTGCGAGGCGGAATAGTAGTCTCCGCAAAATATTAATGTATACAAGTACCGTAATAATGCTGTTTGAATTACAACGATTTGAAGTCATTTAGAGATGACACTATATGCATAAAAATAATGTACCTGCTGCTAAAATTAGTTATAGATTGTAAACAAAACTAAAATTTATCAACCGCCGGTTATAAATACTTTGACGAATGATAAATCTCGCTTTAATTTGCAAATTTAAATTATATAGTTAAAACAGTTAAAACTATCTATTAAGACAGTTAAAACTATCAATTTGATAGATTCATGTTAATTGGTAATTTAGCAAGTACAAATTATTAAGCACCATGTTAGACACTTAGTCAAAACATTTAATAAACATATTAAACACTTATTCCGCTCCTAATTCGATTTAACATGAAATAAAAATAAATTTTAGTGAATCGTTGGAAAAACCAAGATCTCTATTTAAAATTAAATTTTACGACGTGTCTTGAACGAATATCGTTTTGCTCACTTCCTTAATTGGCAAAGAAAAATTTAATAGTGCTTTACGTGTGGTATAAATGAGGTGCATGTATCACAAATTCGAAATGTCATCATAATTAGTAATTGAGATCTGTGCATCTATAATTTGGGCCAATGGCATTCTTTTATTTTTGTAGATATTTGAACCCTCGAGTGAAACCGCATTAAACTAAATAAATTGTCAAATAAGTTATTATATCTAATTAATTACGCTTATAATTTACATACAATTCACAATTAAATAATTCGAGCAAAACAAAATCATGGACATGTGCCAAAAATTTCGTTTTATTACATGCAAAATAAATTAATTTGCCTCCGCTATGTCTAGCTCGGCTTGTATTACAACTACAGTACGTATGTACTGTTACACATTTTCCGACCAACTTTCATTTTATTGTAGATCACACTTTACAAATTTTCCACGATCATTCAGGGTATATTCTATTTTTGAGTTGCGTCAAAATATAAACAAACGCACACATTATAGCGAATTGTACGATCTCGTCTAATTTTTTTCTAAAATGCATAAATTATTTTTATGTGTTATATGAAATAGTAATACCCATATTACAGTCGATTGCGAAAAATCAACAATATATTTAGTAAATAGTATGAACCGTGTGTGTGCGCAAAATACGAAAAGAACTACAATGGCGTATAAAAAGAAGAAATGTGATCGTAACGTCAAACACGTGTGAGTTATATTTTCTTTGTTTAGTAATCTTTGCTGTATGGTGTGTAGAGGCAATATAGCGTAGTTTTACTCTTGACACTTTAATATTTTTTTCTCGCTTTGTGTTTCGCAGATAATAATGCAACAACAAAAATTAATATGTAATTATCTAGTGTCTTATAAAATTGCAACTTGCGAGTACTGTAAAATAAGTCACAAACACTAATTCAATTTTGGCGGGAAACTTTTAATGTCATTAAAATTAAAATTATCATAATTTGATTCACTAACTATAGACATTGAGAAGTGACTAAGAAGATCGCATTTACATTAAAAATTTGTTGCAAACGAAGATCTCGTAAATTATGGATAACACTAAAAAACGTGTATCGAAAGACTTAAATCGTTTTATTCTAATAAATTATGTGTTAGTACTCGTTGTTAGTTTTATAAACGATTTTTTTTTATTATTTGATTACAACTTGTACTATTATTATAATTTTATACTTGTTTTATTTATTTATAAAGACCATAATAACCATTTTTCCTATTGTGAATATATCAATAAGATTTGCATTTAAAGTTGTTTGAAATAACATTAAAAGATAAATTTATTGTCATTGGCTCAATTTGTAAAGTGTACATTGTTAGTACTTTTTTCAAGCAAATATAAAATTTTACAAAAGTTAAGGAGTTACTTTATATCGACGGAGTGTGAGGCAATTGTAGAGTTGCCGAATTTCGGTTAAACAAATGTTTGTTTTTTGATCAAAACTCATTTTCCGTAAATGCTACATTACTTTTAAAAATAATAGAAAAACACGAGAAACGTCCTATGTTTGTAAATTATTAAGATCTCCTGCTTTATGAGGAACGCCTAAGTTTCATCCCGATCACTCCCACGCGCACACAGATATTTTAGGAATCCATTTTTTTTACTTAGGCGATATATCGAATGGTAAATCTGATAAATTGCGGGTTCAAATTTTGCACTAAACTTTTTTGATTTAAACGAATTAAAATCAGTCGTTAACTTTCAATGTTAGCGTACATTTCTTCAATGAATTGGTGCAAAACGTGATAGTACTTAAGGATGTGGCTTGGTTATTGAGCCGTTTTGATTAAATTTACTAGACGATTGCAGGTGTCTATTATTTACAAAAACCGCCAACTCCAAAAAACGAAAAAATTTAAACAATGATACCAAACGGAAGAAGGCCATTTATTCTACTTATTAACACCATAAATAATCCATAAAAATGGGCAATTCCCATTTAAAATAACACTTTAAAACTGAGGTTACATTCAAAAACCACGAATTACCTTACATTTAGCTAGCGTTATTTAGTATTTAATTTGCAAAAATCAACAGCTCTATTGAGTAATTTAATTTTTTTTATTCAGGATGGTTTAGTATAATTTGTCTAGTCGACGAAGGTTCTTAAGGAGTAACATTGTTTTAATTAATTAATAAAATAAAATTAAAGTTAACTTGGTGCAATAAATTAAAAATAAATAAAGATTAAAATATTTATAATTTAGAAAACGTAATGGAAGTAAGTGAGAGCGGTTGTAAGCCACGGAAAAGAATTGTAGATAAGGGTGGTTGGAAACAAAGTGTTCCGTCAACAACCAACTGGAGTGCGTCGTAGAGGAAGACCCCGACTGTGCTGACGCGACGACGTCGAACAGGATCTACTCGTATTAGTCCTAGTGCCATAGTTTTGGCGGCACAATCCCTTCATGGGATGTGAAAGCTAGAGAGAGAGAGAGAGAGAGGTGGTTGGATCCTGTTTCCAAGGAGAAAACCAAAAGGTATGTTTTTTAAATTCTTTTATAAAACTTGGTGTTTTATTCCATGAAGAAACTGCCAAAAATACCACAATGCAAACATGCTGGCACGAGACTTAGTTGTTCTACTCTAAATGGCGGGGATATCATAGAATTTTATAAATCTTTTTATGGTTCACGAAATAAGACCGAACAGGATAAGTTTATTGTAACGTACTGCACGATTAAACCACCGGAAAGGACTAACAGAAAAATGGTTGGATCAACCTTAACTCGAACATATCAATAGAATGCTACATTCAAAAGATAAACGGAACGATAGTACGGGTTTGCCAATCAGCATTTAATAATATTTTAAATATAACCCAGGTTACAACAGAGTTGCGGGGGTTTTGTACAATTTTGTTAAAAGATCTAACCCTCCCAGAAGAAACTCGTAGATTGCTGTAGTACAAAATACAATGACAAAAAATTGGCGGTTAAGTCATTCATAGCGAAATTTAAAGTACTTGAAATACATTACCGCAGACAATTTATCTGTTAATAAAATGTATCGTATGTACATGTCGGAGAGTCCTAACGTTGCGTGTTATTTTCGCTGGACTTTCAACAGGTATTTTAATCGTGGTTTTAAAGCACCGTCGTCAGACAAATGTTCAACGTGCCTAATGTATAGCGTGCAACTAAAATCGACCATCGAACCAAAAGCAGAAAGCGATATAATGGTACAAAAAAGAATGCACACCATGCTTATGATAAATTGCGGAGTTCCTGTAAAACAGGCGAAGATTGATGATGTGTCAAAACTATTAGTGAAGCACTTCGGCGAGAGTTGGTTAATATAAAAGAATTGGAATACTACAGGTCGATTCATCATTCCCACCAAAATGTTCAAAACGACAATGAACTTGCAATAAATATTTCATCAGAATGCTGTATTCCGTGTGAAGAAGACTTGGTGGTTTAAACCTTCAAATTAGCATATTAAATCTTTATTTTCTATAGAAATACATTTTTTCTTAATCTTTTATTTATTTTTTTACTGAAATGACTGAACATATTTATTTTTATTTTACGATAATAAAATCGATATTATCGAAAATTATCTTCTAAAGTTTTATTTTCACTATGCCCTTATTCTTTTAAAGTTGGTTTCAAAAACCTCAAAAAGTTGTATGCAAAAATCAACAATCCCAAAACAATAAATTAAAAACTATTTCCCGATTGAATCAAATTAAAATTAAGGTTTAATTCAGTTATTACAAAACGGTGGTACAGTGGTTAACGCTTCTGCTCTTGGACCGGGAGGTACTCGGTTCGAATCCCATCAGAAGCTAGATGCAAATCGAATTTGCATCATCGATTACAATCGGTGATGTTAATAAACACAACTAAGACCCTCTGATGGAGTGCAGAATTCAGCGCCGACCCACTGTCCATATCAATGTACAGGTTGACATGGAGCTTGCAATGTGCAGGTGGTATACTGTAGTTGTATGAGTAGGTGAATAGGTGAATGGATTAATGATGTGGCGTGAATGTGTGGTATCACAATGGGCCAAAATTGGCCAAGTGTCAACCACTGAAATCTAACCTCAGTTATTAAAATAAATACAAATAATCCGTAGAAGAGAGTTTTTCATTTTCATAGCTGGTTAAATAAGTTTTTTACGTTTATCTTGAAATCGCTTGAGATGGCGTTAGCTGCTTTTGCAAATAATAGACACAATGGAATAAACTCTGTAAACTTGGTTAACTGCACATTGTGTTCCGGAACTAATAGCACAACGTTTTTTGGTCTTCGTCTCCTCGTTGGGGAGGAAGAATTTATCCCACATTATGGTAAGCTTGTCCTTGTACTTTAAACTTAGACATGACACCTCCATCATTAACAGTTTGTGTTGCTCCAAAAGATGACATTTAAAGCACGGTTGCGCTCACCCTTGTTTTGAAGGAATTATCTAAATAACTCAGTGCTTTCTAAGACATAAACTAGAAGAGCTTCAGGTGGACTAACCTGAAGTAACAAATTGACTTTTCCATTTGAACAACACATTCCAGGTGATTCATTCTGATGTTTTACAACACGATAATGCAAATAAATGTTATCCATATGCCCAATTAAAAATAGGAATGCATGTAATCATAGTATTTCTTTCATTGCACCACGCCCGGAAAATTCCCGAAAAATTAAAATCACGAATTTGTATTAAAAAATCGTCACAATAACGAATCAAATTGTTGCTTGGACCACGACATTTCAAACGATATGCCTCATAATAAATAATGAAAGTCAAAATGTAACTCGATCCAGTGCGACATCTGTTGTTTAGATTACTAAATTTTTAAAATTAATATTCTATAAAAAGTGCTCAATTCGACTTAAGTACAAACTCAAATTTTATATTTTCCTAAACTTATCACGAAAAATTCATTTAAAATTCTGTAAAACTTGGAATTATAACAGTATGGATAATCAAAATTTTACAGACTATTACATGAATTTCTCGTTATAAGTTAAGGAAAATATAAAATACGAGTTTGTACCTAAGTCGACTTTACCTATTTTGACTTGCGACCACAGAATTAGCTACCAGCACCAAAACCTTGGGTTTCCCAAAACCTTACACGGATATAACGGTGTAAGGTGTTATAAACAAGAAATGAGCTACCAGTGGCAAACCAGAGGGTTTAAGAACTAAATTGGTATCGCTAGAATTATTGTCTGATCCAAGACCTTCCAGTATATTAGAAAAATGTAAAGTAACATCGTGTTATTAGGTGGTTTTTTTTGGGGGTGATATCCTCCAAGAAAAAGTTTACCCCACTTTTGGGATCTCAACATAAAGGCGAGTCGTGTACCAGCCCACCTTTAGGTAGAGATCCCAAAAGTGGGGAAACCCATTCTTGACAGACGGATAGACAAACTTTTTTATTGCATTTTTGGGATCAGAGACAGCACTAGAAAAGTGGAAACCCAAAGATCCACCAAATCCTAGATGATATAGCCTTACATTATTTTAATATACTGGTGAAATATATCGTTTGAAAGATCTTAGATTAGACAGCAATTTTAACGATTAAAGTTCTCAAATCCACCGGTTTTGCGATGATACCTATTTTTTTATTTATTGTACAACATACAATTGTCAGATATGGTTGAAAAGAATTCGAAGAATCAAATACATTTTGTTTAGCCCCTTAGTACTGAAAACTATCGTTTTGTCGCTGAAGCGAGTTTCAATTATCCCGATCCCCATATAATATTGTATATCATTTAAAAGATCTTGGAAAAGCAACAATTTTGTAATCAGCCTTTACTTCACAAATCAACCGTTCATTCAATTATTATAGAATATATACGAAACGCATATCATTGAAGGGTGCATTCTTGAAGAATGATTCAAATTTAGGTTATGAGTATTATAATGCTCAAAATTACCATTGTCGTGTCAGAAGCAGTTCTAGTTTTCTTACTCAAATATGATCATGTGGTATATCGTCAAAACGGTCTTCAAAATGCAACAATATAGTACTCTGCACCTACGTTGATAAATCCACCGTTATGGAGCTTATCAAATTATTGATTTATTATAAAATATAAAAAGCGAGACATTTCATTGAAAAACTTTTGAGGAATATCACAAATTTAATTAAAGAAGCTTAGCACTACAAATATTAAATTATGTCCGTGATCTTAATTCGTTTTTCTCATGTGGCACATAGTTTTAAAGTTTTTAGACGAAGCAAAAATTTTGTTTCAGTAATTTGTTCACAAATCCACCGTTTTGGCACTAATATTAAATTATTTCTTTGGTGTAGAATATAAACTTATCTATAAATATATAGGTTTTGATATATTGGTTTTGTGGATGGAACACATGTTCATCATTTAAAACCAACTGAGAATGAGCATGCGTTCTTAAACAGAAAAGCGCGCCACAGTTTAAATGCCATGGTTGTAAGTTTACCGAATTAGATTTAAATAAGAGTGTTCGGTTTTAATAAGTAATGTTCTTCTTTACATATTTGTGATGAAAACATGATGATTATGGCGATCAATGCAAATTTTGGAGGTCGCAATCATGACTCGATTATAGCTGTATACACCCAGGATAATCCAAATTCTTTTCTGTTAGGTAATTAACTAACTCTTTAAATTTATTTAAAATAATTCGGTCCACAATCAAATTTGTGAACAGTTCATCATTCCAGGTGACTCAGGTTATCCGTTAGAACCCTGGCTCATAACACCTTATAGATCTGTAACAGAAAACTCACCAGAATTATATTTTAACAGTATTCATAGTACTTCACGGTGTATTATAGAAACGTGCATTGGGGTTTGGAAGGGAGAATTTTACTGTCGGAAAGGCAATGTCGAAAGAATATATCACAAAGTGGTTCAGATGTAAAATATTACAGCCGCTTTGCACAACATTTGTAATAATTTTCAAATCACATCTGTTGAGAGTAATGTAACTTTGAAGAACGAAAATACACCCATACCAGAGCAAATTGTGTCGTCAAATAGGCAGCAAACTTTAGCAGTAAGAATTAGAGATAGAATAAGGAATACATTAATAAATTAAAAATAAATCAATTGAATAAATTCATGTTTTATTATTGAGCCTATATAATATTCAGGTAATTCATTACATTTTATCACATTGTAATTTTTAAAGCTTATAAACGTAATTTTACTTAACATTTTATCACATAAATTATTAAAATTTAAAAATTAAAACTAGAAAAACTGATACAAAAAGGTTAATAATAATTTGCATCGTCCCTAGGTCTTTGCTCGAAAATCATTTGGCGTTTTAAATTATTACTCTCCGTCGGGATGGCTAGGTTTTCAACTTTTAAATTAATTATTTAGTTGTTTTGATCCACAATTGATTTAAAATTGCTTTCAATTTCACTAAATGAATTTAGGAGGTTTTCATTAACCTTCATTGATTTTTTATTTTAAATAATTCCACCTTATTTAACTCACTAGATGATGTGGAATTATCGCAAAAATCTTCTGCCACACTCAATTTAGCGTCTTTTTCCTGCGCATCTAAACTACTTTCTTTATTATTCGTATAATCATCAAATGAAATTACTATTACTTCAGTTGACCTTACGCTAGCTCCAAACCACCGTTGACCTATTCCACTGACGGTAGCTTCCAAGCCAGTTGCTCTCGAAATGATATAGTCGTCGACTGAGATATATCTCAGATGACAAAGTCCACCACCGGTTCTATTGTCACACCTAAGTGTTCGTGAAAATGACGATTAGAAACTGTTTAGAAAATTTTAAAACATCAGATAGTATAACGTTAAATACCTTTTTCCATTCTAACTCCGATTTATTAGGTGGACCATTCGCGTTAGGTTCTATTATTAATCGCGTCCATAATGCATCTTTTTTGCCGTCGTTGATTAGCATTTAACAATTCTTTGGCCATAATTTTTTTTGTGTTGGTTTCGTTAGAATTTTTATACTAATAAATTAAATATGTTATAAAAACTAACCAAAAACGTAAATAAAAATTATGTACTTATGTACCGGCTTTTGTAAAACCGGATTATTTCCGTCAAAATTTTACCGGTACCGAATTTCATGATTTGGGACCAGTATTCAACATTTTACTTGTTTATTACACTATTCGAAAATAAAGCTAAATTCAAATAAGACTGAGTGTAAAAGTTGGAGATAATTTTACATTAGATGCAAGTGCTAAATTCACCATAGTATTATCTTTAACGTAGCATTAACGTCCCAACAAATTAGATACAAATCTCAACTCTTTTATTTGACGCGCAATTTATTGTAATAAAATTGATTCAATTAATGATTGATCATTAATTGAACTCGCCAAACAGCACAAAGTGTGGAAAACGAAGATCAATTTATGTAAACATAAAAATTAAATAAACGATAAATTTTCCAAAGGATAGAAAACGAGTACGGGGGTGGATGTAGAAAGACAGTTGCTAGACTTTAACTACTGTAACAATTTACATGTTTGTATGTATGTCAACTTGATTAAAGAATTATAATAATTATTAATTATAATTAATAACTTGCGTCTGGAGCAAATAGCATTACTCGTTTAAATCTATTCTATTTTTAAATAAAGAATATTGATTTTAATTGGCGATAAGATGAAAACAAAACAAAAAGTATCCCAGATTTATTTTAGTGCGGAACATTTTATCTAACACAAATATTGCAACTTCTTCGAAATTTGATTAGTACGGGCTGATATCGATGTAAGCGATCTCTGATACCATTTTACATTATTACGCGATATTTTGTACATTTTGTTTGTTTGTTTATTGCTAATTACAGGTTTTTGTGTTTTATTATTATTTTGTAGTTCGTGGTAAAAATTAATTACAAATTTATTTACGGAGTTCTCGTTACTGATTATACAGCTACTAGATATAATCAAAAGCGGAGATACACGAAAAGGATGAACGCACCCGGAAATTTGCGGTAGCGAACATCTCGTAATTTTCAATCCGACAATTTAGAAGTAAACATATTTCCTATATTACTCAAGGACTTTTACGTTTTAATTAATGCAAAAGTGCATCATTTAACAATCGACGTACATACTTTTTAATGGTTGAATGCATTTCAACACTGTAGTGCACTAGACTTTGTTGGTAATACAATGATATGAATCGCGCTTCCGCGTTTCTATTAATTATGACGCACTCACCCTTCGAATAACTATTAATTTTAGATTTTACAGTACCGATATTCCAAATTAGAGCATATTTGTTAAGAATATGGTAAATTTCTAATTTGACAGGTGAAAAATATGCCCCACGACAAGAATATAAGTAACACAAAATCGATCGTTTATGGAAACAGGTAGCAGTTTTTATACAATAACGTCAGTATGGCTATTTTAAGAAAAATCAATGATTTTCATTTACGATACTATAAGACGCGACTATATTTCATTCATTTAATTATAATTTGTGCGTAAAACACGTTAACAAATTTTTACGTACATAAATTATCTATGTGTAATAATTGTATCTACTTATTGCATTGTAATTGCATCCTTGGCATTCGCAATGAAAATATACACGAATAAATAATTTATAAAATACATTTAACTAATTAAGTGAGCAGTTCTCACCTATACAATTATTTGTTTTTAAAAATCGCTGTGTATGTGTATGTTGTGTCGCGCAGACTAAATTTATTTGGCATCTTTACAGCCCAAACGGATGGACTAATCGGGATGAAACTTCATAATTAAGGTTTTGTCATAAATTGGGAGATCCCAGTGGTCCACTGGAAGTGGCATGTTAATTGTAATTTAAATTTCAAATAAAATTAGTTAAGATTTGTTTTTAATTTTACCAGAAATGATGATTTCGGATAAAAAAACTTTATTGCACTAATACTCGAAGAACTGTAGAGAAGTGCAGGCGAATTGGCTATTCGGAATCAAATTTCATACTTAAGTATTTTCCATACATTCTGAAATCCTTACGAAATGTGATGGACAGCTGTGTACCGGAAGTGACATAGCTTCTGTAATTGTCAATTTTTGCTGTGTAGATTAAATCTTCAACAATCGTTGTTGGTTGTTCAACAGTTTCTTTGTTGTAGGTTCAATTTTTCGATTTAAAAATTAAGTGTGATGTATTCGAGATCTATGTACATTTGTCGTAAAAGAAAGTTGGTAACAACATAAGCACCCCTCCATTTTTTTTGTAATTATTTTAATTAATTATTTTAATTTAGTAATTTTTTTGTAATTTTAGAAAAAACTGAGGAATATGTTTGGAAGCTATCTGAATTTAAAGAAAACTATTCCTCGATACTGACTTTATGAAAACTAGTGCTCTTCTGTTTTATTTTTTAGAGTTATAATTATTGACAAATTATAACATTATTACATTTTAAGTACGTTTAGTATCATCTTAATAAAGGTACGAGTAAGTTAATTGTTTTAAATTTACATTTCACAATTTTGTATTGTTTTTATACTCGTAGAAATGTTAACAATGAATCAACATAAATGACTGATTACAGAAATTACGATTATTTTTATACAATTCTATATTACTTAAAGCTAACTAACTACATAACTAACGCTACATTATTTTTAACTGCCTTTTACTTTATTCTTGAATCTTTCCTATCTTGGGAAATTCTCAAGTTGTTTTCAAATCTTACAAGCTAATTAGACAAAAATAATTGTTAAGCCTTAACCTATGTTAATTCTTAACATTTTATTTTTTATTCGGCTTTGCCTCTTGCTCTAATGTCTTCGTTAGGTCTTGACATCAATCTCAGATTTCGTTTTAAGTGGGATGTTCAATGAACACTCAAATAGTGCGTCGGTTCGTTAAAAAATATTTGATTTTGAATTTAAAATTTGTGTGCTTAATGTTGTTAAAACCGGGGAGTGGTCAGATGATAGTTTGTAGCATGTTTCGGCCGTAACATAAGTTCTAGCAATACTCTTTGTTACATAGAAGTGGAATATAAGTTATTCATGATGTCTTATTCTATGTCTAATAATAATTGCTGATCCCCTACGAGGTTACCCGTTAGGGTGCTGGGTATCGTAAATTGTATGACCATTATATTTTACAGAGCTTATTTGTGTAAAATGTGTCTCGGAGATCATCATGATGTCAATGTTGTGTTCATTAAGAAAATGCCGTACTTCTTATTTATGTTGCGCTAGGCAATTCCATTGGCATTCCATCAAGCTAATTTAAGTTCAATTATCTTATATTTTGATTGTATGTTAACAGTTTAATGAGGGCAGTCATGTTTTGCAGCACGTGTCCCATATTTTTTCATATTTTCCATAAATTTGTTCATTGATTCGTTGAGGGTACTTATCATTTTGTAAATTCTTTGATCATCATTCTGAGGTTTATTGGCTTTATATCGCACGTTACGTTCCTCGCAGCCACCTCTGAAAATGACGTTTCTGTGTTAATGGTTGCAGAAATAATTGTCTCATTGTTTGAGCGTTTATGTATTTGATTGATAGCTCGTTGCTCAATTCGTTGCCTTGGTGCCATTTTTTCCTTAACTCCTTATACACAATGTATCTTCTGTAATTAGCGGTATGGTTCTGGCTAACTCACACTCGCTAGTTTTGTGCATATTGCCGCATATCACTAAACAACTTGCAGTTTGCATAGTTTCGAGAAACCCTAATTCTTGGCAATTGGCGCATTGTAAAACTGACTTACATTTATGTGGCTTTTCCACTACCACCCTTCTATACAACAGATACCTCATGTTGTAGATTTCGTGTGTCACTTTGGTTTTTGCTGCTTCCAGTTCCAGCTCAACTTTGAACATTGGTTGAGGGATTTTCTCACGTTTAATTATATTGATAACGCTTCTTATATTGAAGCCCTAGACAGTGAGTTCTTGTGCAATACAAATGACTCCATTACTTTTATTACTACTGTTAGTCTTTCGAACTTTTCAACCTGTATGTGTAAAAATACTTATTAGGTGCTTCTACGCAACATTTTGCGATATGCTTCGATGCTCAAGGCTTGTTTAATTGGAGCAATGAAAAACTCTCCATCTTTTTCTTTTTTAA
The DNA here is from genome assembly GCA_947310385.1 of Nephrotoma appendiculata. NCBI lineage: Eukaryota > Metazoa > Arthropoda > Insecta > Diptera > Tipulidae > Nephrotoma > Nephrotoma appendiculata. Next base: position 223,473,489 of record OX371223.1, read on the forward strand.
GATGAGATGGCGCTTCTTGAAGGTATATTGATGGTGGTCGCTCTTTTGGTGCTCTCGCCTCTTCTGGGATTTTCTCTTCATTATTACTTTTATTTCCACATACAAACATACTATTATTTGTCACAGATTGCACTGGAGACTTGGGAATGCATTTTCACTTGGATGTTACGGTTATGTAACGTTTCATACCTGATTGCATTAATGAATGCAAAACAGTTTCCGTTTCATTGACATTGCTTTTGTCCATTATAGCATACAATATTTGATGATTTAATACTTTTTAATGTTTGTGGACCGCTTACACTTTTTTCATTACATTTTTGTTTATGTCAGAGGTCAATGGCACTAGAGAAGTTGTTGTTTTATTTTGCTTGGAGAAAATAAACCAATTGTCGCATTCCGCACATTTTGCACTTAATGTTTTTTTTTTTTAAATTTTCACTTGTCATTTAACACACAGAAAAAAAAAATATTTTGAAGGCAATGTGCACTTCTAATTATTAATATTTTATTTATTTTTATTTTTATTTCACTCATCGATTTTCCGTCCGAACCTCGCTATGATTCAAGTCGATTTGACATAATAACTAATTTAAGCTCAGAAATATTAACTTATTTATGTTGCATTACAGTATGTTGTAAGAACTAAATTATGAGTAAATTATGTACCGGAAGCGTGATTGCTCGATTTAAAGTTGCGATATTTTTCAAACCCAATTGCTCATTAGAATAAAACAGAACAATGTTTTGAGCCAATCTAACAATGTTTTGAGCCAATCCAAACATCTCTATTTTATTAAAAAAGATTATAAATTTCATAAGCTACATTGAGCTTGAATTGCAAATTTTTTTTTGGTGACAAGCTGGCACCCAAGAGGTATACCTAATTCAAGTATGCTGAATTCAATGGTGCTAGTCCTATTTCAAAGTTAGTCCCCATTTTTGAGATATCGCGAGTCAAAAATTTGACAATATATACACAAATTTTCACGTTGATAGCTCTTAGGTTAGGTTTCAGTGGTTGACACTTAGGCCATTTTTGGCCCATTGTGATACCACGCAATCACGCCACATCATTAACCCATTCATCTATTCACCTACTAACACAAATACAGTAAACCACCTGCGCATTGCAAGCTCCATTTCAGCCGGTACATTCACATGGACGGTGGGTCGGCGCTGAATTCTGCACTCTATCAAAGGGTCCTAGTTGTATTTATTAACATCACCGATTGTAATCGATGATAAAAATTCAATTTCCATCTAATCTCGGTTGGGATTCGAATCCATTATCCCCCGGTCCAAGTGCCGAAGCTTCAACTACTGCACCACTTGTCCGGTTTGATAGCTCTTGAACCATTAAGGTTTTCGTTTTGTTTTATTCAGCAAAGTTGTTGCGCAAGCCAAGACAAATAACTTTGCCGAAGATATCAAGAACGAAAAACCACAACTACATACACATTTTTGTGTTATTTTTTTTTCTTTTCATTTAGACGAAAAACACATTTTTATCATTTTTTATCCATTTATTGAATTCGATTGAAATCGATCGAATAAACGAACAGGGGTAAAGGGGAAATGGTATCACAACGGGCCACTACTGATCTAAGTGTGCGGAAGCAACTAGTCCAACCTAACCTAACCCTACCTTGGCGTAAGTAAAACACACATATATCGATGTGGATTATCGGTCTTGGTATGTGCCTGTTTGTGAAAAATGCCTGTTTTTACGACATTTTGTATAAAAAACCCACTGGGTGCAATTATTTGGCCGGAATAATAGGAACAACTTCGCTGAAAAAAGCAAAACCAAAATCTTAATGGTTCAAGAGCTATCAACGTGAAAATGAGTGTATATTTTGACAAATTTTTGACTCAGAGCCAAAACATGTTGAAAGCGATATCTCAAAAATGAGGGCGATATCTAATTTTGAAATGGGACTAGCTCCATTGAATTCAGCGTACTCAAATTAGGTTTACCCTTTGGGTGCCCAGCTTGTACTTTTTTTTAAACTAGCACCGTATTATTTTTATTTATCATTTTCTTGACATCTTTTCTTCACATTATTCTATACTTAATTATAGTTATAAAACTTATCAAAGCCGGAATCGTGTGGGACCAAGCAAAATTTCCGGCTTTGGTAAGTTTCCGGCATTTGCAAGTTCTGTTCCAATTGTAATCCTAATATGTAATAAGTTTGAATGAAGATAATCGTTTATACTCGGATTTACTAATTAATAAGTGTACTTAACATAAAAATTCAATTTTATTAAAAACTGAAAATATACACAAAAATGTACATATAAAATTACACATTTGAATGTTACATATAATCCACTTTAACAAAATACATATGTAATAATGATAAGTATTGTATGCAAATAACAACATACGATTTAAGTAAATACATACATACATACATGTAAAAACAAAACATAATATAACAATAATAGAAGTTTAATGTGTACATAATATATAAATATACATAGTAATCAGTTGCGCGCAGTGAAAAAATCATTCATCTTTGTTTGCCTAGATTTTATGTTCATTTTGGAAATCATTAACAATTTAGATTCCTAAATTTAACAATATTGGCTCATTTTCGCAAAGGGCATATTTTTCAACTTCTTCCAGATGATTAATTATAGTTTTCTTGTCTGCAGCTAGAGTTGTTAGTTCATCACATGATTCATCGCTGTCAGACTCCTTTTCTGGTCTTTCAGATGTTCGAGCTCTATCCATTATCTCAGACAATATTTCATCAATCTCGCAAATCACACCCTGATCAACTTCTAAAAAGTCAATTGCATTATTAGTATGATCGCCATATATTGCCCCGATCATATTTTGTAACTCTGGTACGGAAATCGGGTTTTCTGCTAAATCGTCTGTAGGTTCATCCAACGCAAATCCACAAGATTTGAAACATTTGGTAACCGTTACCGGTTTAATTTTTTTAGTTGAGTCAGCTATAAAAAAATTGGCATCCAATACGTTAATTTTCTTAAACAAATCCGAAGCTTTGGTTGATGTGTCCATTGTCAACAACAATTTTTATAACATAACCTTCCGATAATGAAATTTAAAGTTCGATATAATACCACCATCTAATGGTTGCAGATGGGACGTTGTGTTTGCCGGAAAAAAAATCAGTTTTACATGCGAATATTCTGCCCGGGGTGACACCTTGCGTTGTCAAGAAACAATAAAATTTTTCGTTTTACTTTCATCATATCGCTGTTTAGATGTCGTAGGACGTTATCGAATATTGTGGAGGTCATCCATGCTTTTTTATTAAAAAAATATTCAACTGGCAAAGAATTTTTATCGATATTCTTGAATGCCCCCTGATTGTTTGAATTTCCAATCACAATAGGTTTCCTTATTACTCCATTCATAAGGACCAATAATGCGATGGTTAACCTATGCTTTGACTATTTACCACCGTAACATTTCTCTCCTTTAAACGCTAATGTCTTATCCGGAAGAGTTTTATAAAATAATGCAGTTTCATCTATGTTTGCTATGTTCTCTGGTGTGTACTCATTAACAATATCTTTCAATTTTAAATGCCATGAAGTTACGGTTTCTGGATTGACATCATTTGCTTCTCCTGTAATTTGTTGAAACGAAATGCCATATCTTTTTTTAAACGAATCTAGCCAGCCGGTTGAAGATTTGAAATCATCAAAGATCGAAGTTTGTTGTTGTCGAGCTATTTGAAGTGCCTTTTCTATTAAAATTGGACCCGAGATAGGAAAATTTTTTGTTCTTGCAACACAAAACCACTCATATGTTAACTCACTAATCTTTTCGTATTTAAAGTCTTTTCTTTTCTTAATTATTTTTTCGGATTCACGTGATGCTAAGTATCGTGATTTGATATCGTCTTTATTTTTTATGGTTTAGTACACTTGTGTTTTGCCGCAGTTAAAATGGGCAGCTATGTCGTTTACTTTTGTGCCTGATTCCTTCATTTTAATTAGGTCGTACTTTTGACCCAGAGTTAGATTGGTGACATGTATTTTCTTCATTGAAAACTATAATAAACATTTTAAATTAGTAGAATGCCCATACCCAAATATGTACTTCATTGTTGTCTTACATTAATATGGCTTACACAAAAATTTTCAAATTTATTTGGCACATCACAATTTAGTAAGAACTTATATTTAGTGGTTCCCCAAATACACAAACACAACGTTTATTTTTGATTTACGACTCACTTTTGACAAATTTTTCTGTACACTCAAGAATATAAATGAAGCGTAAAAGTAAAACTAAACAAGTGCAGTACGGATTTCTCTTTGTTTTTCTTTCTCTCTTTAGTAGTTTCCAAATTATGATTATTTAGTGTGTAGCAAAAAAAAATGAAATTGCGTAACAAACCTTCGAAAATTATTTGTTACCGGGTTTCTGGCTCTTGCAAGTTAAATATAGTGAAATTGCTTACTTTTGTACCAAGAAGTTATGCCGGCTTTTGGGTTTGAGAAGTTCCCGGCACAAATAAGTTCATTTTGCACCAAAATTATGTTTCGGTAAAAATAATTCCGCATTTGAGAAGTTTCCGGGACATAGAAGTTCCGGATTTAACAAGTTTCACTGTAATTCTTTAAAATGTTGTGAATATAGAAAACAAAAACACAAAATTTAATTGAAAGTGCTAAAGGGCTTAAGTAATTCGCGAAATACAGATAAAGCTCCATAAAGATTATATCTGTATCCACCACAGATTTAATCTTTATTGAGCTTTATCTTTATTTCGCAAATTTAGTTGAAGAAACATGGGTATTGTTGGAGTTGTTTATCCGCAAACGTATTTTCTTTTTATTCGATCGGGTACTCTTAAAAGAAATTCACACCGATTCAACAGATAAATGTTTTGAGACATCCGAAAGGATATGTTCATAAAAAACCTATTTTTGACGTAAAATCCAGGAAAATTCGTTTGGAATTAAGAAAAAATTCTTCTCTGTGTTGTTTTATAACCATACAAATTCCTCTTCGATTTTTTGTCGAGAAATATAATTTGGAATTATCTATAGGTAAGTGAAGTAGTTTTTTGGTTAAATTTGACCAGAATGGTTAAAAATAATTTATTACAAATGAAGATAATATTGTGTGAAGATTGTTTAGGAGAAATTATATAATTATGTCATAAAATTATGTTTTTAATTTCATTCCAGATTTATCTAGATCGAAACGAGTAATCCAATGATTCCCAGTTTGCATAAGGTAAAATTTAGTTAAAAACTATAAAACACTTAAATACATATACTTACTTCCTTTTATATATCAATGGACAAACTTGTGGAGAATGATCAAACCGATTTAAAGTAATCTACATTGCCGAAATGCCATGTTCCAGCCATGTAGAATGAAAAGTTTCTTTCCGAGTGTAATTAATAGGGAAAATAAATTTTAAAAATTTAAAATTTAATCAAATTTTCTTTCGGTTTTTTATTATCCAACAAAATCAAATTTCATTTTTGGGTTGTTATTTAATATTTCAAAAATGTATACTATAAGATTACACCGAAAGTATATTTTTCGTGACAATATTTTTATCCACAATGATTCTTTTAAAACTCTGAACGATGTTAATTAACTGAACCGATTAAAATTAGTGCATCCAAAAGTATTTTATAACGACCGTATCGGTGTTGTGGCAAACCTTTATTTTTCTGTGGTAAATACATTATTATTGATTCAAAAAGTGCATGCTATAATTTTCTTAGTATACTACTTGGGCGACAGTTTCTTAGTATGTAGGATTTGAATATAGCGCGGATTACACTCGTCCTCGTATTATTGAGGTGGGAAGTCTAATTTAGTTTTGTGTTCACTGTTATCCCTAAATACTTAAACTCATTTACTGATTGTAAGGCAATAAGGCATACACAAGTTTCTATCACATAAGTATAAGCGTTATATATAACAGGGTTTACTGGCAAAGCTGACTAGAGTATTTAAATAAGTTTCGAAAAATCCGGTTGAATTATCATTTGATGGGTTAAAGCCAGATCATCATCAAAAGCTAATGTGAGTCCGATAAGGTCAATTTCGAAAATTTAATTAAAATATATCAATCACAACAGATCCTTAAGCAACTCCGCAATGTACGGTGTACAAGTATGAAATGCGGATTTAAGAGAACGGATGGTGCACCAATGCAGTTTGTGATATACAATTTTGACACTGCGCTATTTTGTTGTGTCATGACCGTCAGACACGCACGAGTGATAAATTGGAAAAGTGTGTGCATAATGTTGTATTGTAATTTTTCGTCTTCATTTGAAGAAAACTGATGCTGAACGAAAAAATACGAAGATGTGGAATTGCAAGCAATATTGGACGAAAGCAAGTTGATTCGCAAACATAAAAACAACTCACCGAGCAATTGGGCGTTAGTCAAGAAGCTGTTTCTAATTGGCTACGACAGATGGGAAAGATTCAGAAGAACGGTAGATGGGTACCACACATGTGTTGAACGACAGGAATGAAAAAGCGCAAAAACACATGTGACAGAAAAGTGGATTTATTTTGAGAATCCCAAGCGCAAACAATCATGGATGGACACAGGCGCGCCATCCACATCTACTGCAAGATCGAATCATTTTGGCAGAAAGACGATGCTCTGTGTTTGGTGATTACACGCAAAGAACAATATTTCGCAAATCGATAAGTAAACCTAAAATTGTAAAATCAACCTATTTTGTAGTTAATTTATCCTACTCTTTATAATACAAGTTAACATATGCTTTGTTAATTTAACTAAATTTATAAAGTAAAATAATAATTTTCGTAAAATAAATTATTTTTTGAAAAATACTAATAGATTTGTAAAATTAACCGACAGACATGCTAATTTTACTAATCTACAATGTAAAATAAATATTTTAACAAAAAATTTCTCTTGCAATGCAAAGTTTACAAATTGGTATGTTAAATTTACATCTGCAATAGGCAACAATTATTATTGCATTTTCAATATAATTCGCTAGGTCAACTGATGTTTACTTCATTTAAATTCATGAAGTATGAACATTATTGTCGTAGTTTGATAACTACATAATCTGATGAGGATATCGAATCTTTTAATTAAAAAGATTCAACATGTTACCTCATTAGTTTTGAAAAGATGAGACCTCATCTCGACGTGATAACAAATATTTTGTTATCATGCAAAAGAACCCATTTCACATTTCAAAATTTGCGAAGTTTACTTTGAGTTACGTAGGCTCAATTTTAATAGAGATTTTAAGTTAAATTTACTTATATTTGTTGCAGACTTTACCCTATTATTTTTATAGTGTGGGTTTTATTTACTTTAAATTGTCGGTTTACTTAATCGTTCGGTTAATTTTACCAAAATACTATTCATATTTCACTTTGTACTATAGTAAAATCTACATATATATTGGTTGAAATTTACTTATTCAATAGTAAACTAAAAAAATTTTTTTTAAATTTATTTTACTATTTCCTCTATGTTAATTTTACTATTTAACATTTATACTATTTACCAATCAATAAGTAAGTTGAGTTTGTAACAATTTTTTGGTAAAGTTATCTTACTCTTTTGGTTAATATGACCAATTATTTCTCTGCGTGTACCAACAACAATTGGCAAATTTGAACCGTTCGCTGCTATAAAAAAGGCTAGAATACCGAAAGAATCAACACAAAATCATTTATCTGCATGACAATGCTCTATTATATACGGCAAAACCGGTTCGCGGCACGTTGGAATCACACAGCTGGGAATTTTACTCCATGCGGCCTACTCACCAGACTTGCCTCCGTCCAATTACCACTTGTTTGCATCGATGAATGGTTCGCACGAAAGGGGAAGATTTTTACTGGTGTGGTTTTCACAAATTGCCCGAAAGCTGCGAGATATGTATAACAAGACCAAGCGATGGAGCATACTTTGAATAAAATACTTTGTATCATGCTTTAAAATGTTTTTTTGGTAAAAAAAAATCCCAAATTTCATACTTGTACACCTATATGTATAAGACTTTGGATTACGTAGTGTGTTATATATTTTAACGATCTGGTGACCATTCCGCAATTCAAAAAATCGTAAATTTTACCCCTAATGCCTATATAGTTTCGATAGCAGTGGGTATATGGTGTTCAACTGTATCGAATGCCTTAGATGTCGACAAATAACACAGTGAGTTTCTGCCTTAAAAGTATAAAGGAGCTTCTTTTCTTGATTTTCCCGTAGTAAATTCAAACTGGTTGCCATGCAAAAAATTGATTATTGAGATACAGAGTAAACCTGCATTTGAAAAATCTCTCAAAAATTTTGAAGAATGTACTCAAAAGTGACATTAGCCTTTAATTATTTAACAGTAACTCTTCATTTTTATAATAAATTGGAATAATAATAGCTGTTTTTAAAATGGCTGAATCGCACTCTAGGCCCAGGTTAAATAAGAATTTAAATACATCAACTAAGATCCAAGAGCAGTTGTTAACAGTATTATTATCCATTTAGTCTAAACCTTTAGATGGTTTATTTTTAACTGTTTAATTGTAGAACAGGATCGAAGAAGCAAGATGCCCGCTGTAGTCTGTTTCAACACCAAAACTGAAACATTGAGATTCAATTCGAATAATTTGGATAGAAGAACTAGACAATTGAAAGGATAACTACTGCAATGCGTTTATAAAAAACTTATCGAATTCCGGAGAGGTTTTTTGCGGAGATGTGAGTACAGTATCTAACTGAAAGCCGTAAATTTGGCGAACTCCACCCTAAAATATTATCAATAGCTTGCCACGTAAGCTTAGTATTCGTGTATGCTGATTCAAGTTTGTGTTTATAGGACAGCTCTTAGCAATGCAAACTTCCGCTTTTAGATTTTTTGCAAGTTTTTTACATATGGTACTTCTTTAGTTTTTCATTGTGTGGATAACGTTTTAATTTGCATGAGAACATTTTAAATCAGGTATTCTTGCCCAATAGGTTAGAGGTCATCCATAGCTTCAGTTTTCTATCTTTCGAAAGATTAAGCTCGATGATTCAATATGCAAATTTAAGATGTTAATGAAATATCAAATGCAGACATGCACCTGATTTGACGATTATAGGGTTTCCAATTTTCGTATTTGAGATATTGAGAGTATGTTAAACTTAATACGTGAAAAAGTTTGAGTCTCTTCCAAATAATCCTGTTTAATCGAAAATAACCGAACATTGATTTCAATTAAATTGTGGTCTGTTATATTAATGGGAAGATTTTAGCTTTGACGATGAATGAACTATCACTTTTAAGAACATGACCAAGCATGTTAGTACCTTAGTGGGCTCATTTAGAAGACTAGCAAATTCATATGAAGGTAGCATGGATTGGTAATAATTGTACGACTCATTAACGTTGAGAAGATCGAGGTTTAATTATTAAAGTTTTGCAAATTTTGGAAATTAGGTTTTTCATATAAAAAATGGTAAGGCGGTAGCCTTACTAAACTTGAACAATTATTTGAAATATTTTATTTGCTGAATTAGATTGGATTTTATATGAGTGTTTAAGAATGTTACATTGATGAGAAATTTTGAGTAAATTATGTACCGAAAGCGTGATTACTCGATTTAAATTTGAAATATTTTTCAAATCGAATCGCTCCAATCTATAACCGATGTTGAATCAAAACTTCCATAATTTGTCCAAAACGACTATAAATATCATGAATTTTAATATCATGTCTAAATAACGCCAAGGGGTTATATAGCCTTACTAGTATTGAGCAATAATTTGAAATTTTTTAAATAGCTGAACTAGAATAAATTTGATATGATTGACTTAGAATGTATCACTGATGTGTGATTGCTCGCTTTAGTTGAATTTTTTTTTTCAATCCAATCGCTCATTAGAGCAAAATGAAGCAATGTTTGAGCCAACCTAATTTATCTAACACGGCAAAAAAAAAATGGTGTAAAAAAACGGAAAGGGGTTTAAGTTAAAATAAATTTGAGCACATATTTAATAATTTTTTATTGGCTGAATTAGATTGGATTTGAAGTGAGTGACTAGGAATGTCACATTGGCGAAGAAAATATGAGCAAATTATGTATCAGAAGGGTGATTGTTCAATTTGAAGTTAGAATGCTTTTCAAATTCAATTGCTCATTTGAACAAAACGAAGCGATGTTTTGTTTATTGTGGAATAAAAATTCTAATTTAAATTTTTAATAATACCTGTCAAAATCTTTTTTCCAAAATCAAACCAGCAATTACGTTTTTTGAGTTAAAACTGTTTTCAATAAAAATCCAGCCTTTGGTGCGCAGACGGATTGGCCGATTGAGATGAAATTTCATACATAAACTTTTTACACAAATTGCGAAATCCCAGTGAACTTTGATCAAAATTAATCCACCGTAAGTGACAGCTTTCATAGAAGGTTTTTCGTTTTTCCACCGGAACTGAGAACTTTAATATGAGCTTTTTCGGTTTTTGGATGTATCATCGAAAAACGTTTATGAATTAAAGTTTTTAAATTTATTTTGCAACAATACAGGTCCAGATTAGTTTTCAAAATTTAAGCAAAAAACACGACTTTTGACAAAAAAAACTGTTTTTCATTAAAACTTTAGTACCTGTACAGCCCATTACGGATTGAATGATCAGGTTGAAACTTCATAATTAATCTTTTTCCATAAATTGGAAGATGCCTGTGTTTTTTGGCCGAAATCGGCCATCGGAAGTGCCAGCTTCCTTAGCAACTTTATCAGGTACTGCAAATATTTTGGAAAATATATCATTTATGAGTAAATTGATGGCATCATTTGGAAAATATCTCATTTATGAGAAAATTGATGGTCTCGATTAGTTTTCTAAAATTTAAGCGAAAATGATGATAATTTTTGACAATACACTATTTTTCAACAAAAAAAAATCGTTTGTCTATGGTTTAACCATACGGATTGATTGATCGCGGTGAAACTGCAAACTTAAACTTTTTATATAAATTTTTAACTTGTTCGATTTTTCCAAAATTTTTAAAAGTAAATAGCATTTATGAAATAACTAAACAAACTGATTGTAAATTAAATATCAAGCAAAATGTATTGAAATCATTTTTTAAGTTTTACCGGAAATAACGAATCTTGAAAAAGAAGACTTTGTCTCACCACAAATACGGATTTTCTACATTCCAGGCGGATTAACTTTTCGGAATTAAACTTTATATTTAACGTTTAGATTAATTGGGAGATCCTTGCAAATTTCGTGAAAGTCATTGTACCGGAAGTGGCAGCTTCAATTTGAGCTTTTCAATATTTGCTATGATGTTAAAAAAATTATCATTTAATGAAACAACACTGAATTAAAAACCAAGAATGGTTGACACTATTGGATTTTTGAAATTTGAACAGGGAATATGCTTTTGATTATATATGTAGGTACTAGAATTTTATCAAAAGTTCGGTTAATTTCCATGTAGATATCGAGTGAAATTTATGAATACATTCGAAAAGCGGAAAATTTAATCTACCGGATTTGTAATTTATCGATTCAATTTTTCGCTTTAGAAATTAAGTGTTGCACTGAGAAAAAAAAACCAGTAAAAATAAAAAAATAAACATATAAAATCTAAAAAATATACATATATTTTTTAGGCGAAAAGTCTTGTTTTTAAAATCAAAAGGATAATCTTTTTATTTTTAAAATAAATGTTTTTACCAAATTTGTTTATAAAAATAAAAAAATTGTTTTTATTTTCAAAAATGATTTTCTTACTTATGTCAAATAGTTTTCTTAAATTTTAAGAGATTGTTTTTTAGGAATAAAAAACTATTGGTTAGTTTTAAAAAATTTATTTTAATTTTAAAATAATTCTTTTTTATTTATTTATTTTATTTATTTATTTAAAGAAATCTATTTTGTAATATACATGTATGATTTCAGATTATTTACAGTTATAGTTAAAATTATATTAAAACAACAAAAAACTTTAAAACAGAATAAAAAAAAAAAAATATATAAACCAAATTTTGGTTTAAACAATTAAAAATTTAGAAAAAAGTCTTTAAGGATATTTTTAAAGTCCTTTGATAAGTTGAAGTCAAATACATCGTCAATTAAGTTAAAAGATTTAGACATCCTATTAATTGGGTTGTTTTCTCCATAGTTGGTGGAATGGTGTTCAAGTGCTAAAAATGTATGGTTTCTAAATGTTCTGCATGGCACGTGAATTGATATGTTTTCCAAGATGTAAGCTGAATCTACGTGACCAAGCAAAACGTTACCAATAAAAGCTGCTCCCAAGAGAAGTCGTCTATTTTCAAGCGTGCATATTTTGTAATCTGTGCATCTTGTTGTGTATGGAGGTAAGCGAGCCACATTTTCATGGAATGGTAAGTTGTGGTCGTAATCCCAGTCACTTTTCTTTAACAAAAAAATCAGGAACTTCTTTTGAATGCTTTCAATTCTTTTTATGTGTACAGCATAGTATGGATTCCAGACCGTTACAGCGTATTCCAGTTGAGATCGAACATAAGCGAAATAGAGTGAACATAAGGTTTGGATATCCTTAAATTCACCTGTCCATCTTTTAACAAATCCGAACATGGCATTCGCTTTCGCAATACAATTTTCAATATGCCTATTGAAACTGGCGTTTTCGACAAATGTAACACCTAAGTCTATAACCTCATTGACTCTTTGCAGTACTTCGTTGTTGACTTTGTATGAAGTAATTATTGGATTTCGTTTACGATGGAAAGACATGATTTTGCATTTCTTAATATTTAAGTATAGTGAGTTCCGATCACACCACTCACTTAATCTATCTAAGTCTTCTTGAAGTTTCTCCGTATCTAACAATCCATTAATAGTACGAAAAATTTTCACATCATCTGCAAATATGAGCACGTCTGAGTTTTTGATTATCTCGGTTATTCGGTCTATGAAAACAATAAAAATCCAAGGCCCGAGGTGTGATCCTTGGGGAACACCAGATGTAACTTTAATACAGTTTGATTTTTCATTTCCCATTATCACAAATTGGCACCGGTTTGATAGATATGATTTAAACCAATTTATGTAATCGAGAGAAAACCCAAAATTGAATAAACTCTGGAGTGCTTTATGATGACAGATAGAATCAAATGCTTTACTAAAATCCGTGTACGCTACATCAACTTGACGGTGTTTTTCTATCTCGTTAATTAGTTTACTGGTGAATTCAACCAGATTAGTCGATGTGGATCGGCCAGGCATAAACCCATGCTGGTTTATTGATATATGACGTGCAATTGTGGATTTAAAACTGTTGCATAATACTAACTCAAATAATTTTGGAATTGATGATGTAGTTGATATTCCTCTGTAGCATGAGATATCCTCACGTTTACCCGATTTAAAAATTGGAGTAATTTTTGAAATTTTCCATTTTTCAGGAAACACGCCGGTGTTTAAGGAATGATTGAATAGATAACATAATGGAATTGTTAAAATTTCAGCGTACTCCTTCAGAATAGAGGAGGGAATATCGTCAAGACCGCAACCATCTCCAAACCCCCTTAAAGCCGATAAAATGTTGTCCTCAAAAATAATAGGAGGAGTTATTGATGTGTTGTTGTTGCTGGGTTGTTCGTACAATCCACTAGTAACGCTTGGTCTATAGACTGATTGAAAAAACGACGCGAACATGTTAGCTATATCTTTGGCGTTTGAAGAGCAGGTATTGTTGTACGTCATATTAGCAGGGTATCCTTCAATTTCGCGTTTATTCCTAAAGTATTTCCAAAATTGTTTTGGATTTACTTTAATTTTGTCTTGCATTTGATTAAGATACGACCTGTATTTAGATTTGAAATAAATTTCAAATTCATTACTATATTGTAGAAACGTAGTTTTGTCCGCTTCTAACCCGCTTTTCAACATTTTGGCATACGCTTTCGACTTCCGATTTTTTAAGTTAACTAGTCCATCATCAAACCAATGAGGGTGAGCATTTTGTGGTTTACAGCATATAGGTACATACATTTCGAAGCCTTGAAGCATGATGTCATTAAATTTGTCCACATTTTCGTTTATATCATTGGAATTGAGAGTTATTTGCCAGTTGATGGATTCCAGGTAACTTTGTAGCCCCACACGGTTATTTTTTTTAAAGTTGAATTTCATTGGTTGAAGGTGTTCTGATCTCGCCATTTTAGTTAAGTCAAATACAATATCCAAAGATTTGTGATTAACATCATTTATGACAAAAGGTAATAGGGATTCAGAAATTTTAAAGGTGTCAATGTCGTTGCTGAAGACAAGATCCAATCATCTATCACGATTATTAGCAATTGTGTTTATTTGGTTCAAATTATAACCAAGCATGGCGTCCACAAATAAAGATTCCGCATCTGTTGTTATATTGCAAGGTAAAATACAGTTTAGTTCTGGGTCCAAGTTCCAAGTTATATTTGGAAGATTCAAATCACCAAGCACAAGAACTAAATCTGACGAGTTTGTTGTATTAATAACTTCATCAATCGCATCGATGCAAGTTGCATAATGATCACTATTTGATTGAGGTGGTATATATGCTGCGTAGATGATTAGATTGGTTTGGTTGATTTTGATTTTTACACCGATCTGTTCGACTCTCGATGGGGCTTAAGTTACTGGAGCATTCCAGAGTTTAGAATGTACTGCTATCAGTACGCCCCCACCCGATTTCTTTGAACTAGTTTCAGGAGACCGATCGCATCTATAAACAACGTAGTCACGGCCAAAAAATTCGCTGCTCCGTATGTCTGGTTTTAATGAAGTTTCACAAATTACATAAATAAGGTAGTTTGATTTTAAAACGAATTTGTAGAATTTAGATGCTTTTGATGCCATTTTGTTTACGTTTTGATAGTAAATTGCACATTTGTCATATACCGATCTTTTTTTGGACTTTATGGGCTGATTTACCTTTTGAATAACAGTATAAGTTCGAGCTTTCATTAAAAGTGAGTGTAGTTTATCATTGGCCACCGGAGAAAAGTATTTAAATGATTTTGTGTGTCTAGAGATTGCAACTATGGCATGCGGTACACTATCGAACAGCTCAAGAGGTTGAGAACTGGTTCTTAAACATATTACATTTGGTGAGGTTAAACCTTGTGCTTCATGGATCGTCAAGACTTTACTGGTTTCTGGTATCTTAAGCTGAGAGATTAATTGTTTATCAGCTCTGGTAAAAGTTAGATAGAAAGCGTTCTCTAACACAGGTAATGATGATAGATTTGGTGGCATGTTTATAAATTCGGCGGAAGATTCCACTGTGTTCATACTAGTGATGTTAGGGTAGTATTCTTTGAGAGCAGAAGTAACATCAGCTGGGCATCGATACGTTACATTCAAGTATTCAGTCTTTGTTACAAAAGCACTTGCATCGGAAAATTTCATATTGACATGATGTAATCTGTCAATATATGGTATTTGATTTTTGTCACCTAGAAGATATATTTTAGAACATTTACTTTTGATAACCACAAGTCCTATATATCCAGCATGCACCATCATGTACTCATCAACAAAAACTGTATCGTAGGTCCGGTTACCATTTATTAGGTATGAGGCAATCGTTTTGTAGTTTAATTTGATGTTATTAAAGTTAGTGTTTTTGTGCTCGCAACGTGATGTTACCTTTAATTTTATATCTGCAAGTCCTTCTTTTGTAGCACATAGAACAAGATCAGTGCCCAGATTATGGTTGTTTATAATCCATGTTGATTTACCACACCCAGGTACACCTTGAATATTTGTAATATCCGGCATCTTTATGTTTGTTTTAAGATAGATATTGTTTAACGAGTTGTAAGTCTGATGATCTAACATAATTACCGTACCCGATGAACAAAAAATGTATCTGTTTGGGGTAATAAATGTGTTTGTGTCTTTACACAGTTGCACCAGATTATTCCCATCGAAGCCAAACTGATGTTTTGTGTTCGGTTCTTCGAGATATTGTTTGGTAGCGTTGTCAAATATAAATATGTTTAATTGTCGTAAGGAAGAAGCGGAGAAAGGTAATAGATTTATGTTCTTAATGTAATGATCCTTTAAGTGGCTTTTTATTAGGCTGTTTGAGTGTTTCATGTAAAACATTATTTCTATGATCGAATTCTTATAGCTGGACTCTGCAGACAACACCTTGTGAAAAGTCGGAGATGTGGATGGAAAATCCGTACAGTTTCCATATGAGAACTTCGAGGGATCACCTGTAATCCAACGGAAAGATAACATTCTCTCATACTGCAGTGACATATTGAAAGGAATATTTAAAACCCATTTGATGTTGTTAAATGGAGAGTTTGTAACATAATCCAACACTGGCAAAACCTTGTTGACATGATGGCTAACATCCAAGGTAATTGTGAAAGGTTCATTTTTTCGATGCTGCAAGTAGGATGTTAAAGTTTCTAAAGCGTAGATTAGATCACTGCAATCAGTTTTAGATTGATGAGTGACTACAATAACGTAGTTACCTCCGATTTTACAAACTTTTGTAACTTCATTAACTGATTTAATGTAGAAGTTATGCAGTATAAGTCCATTTCGGGATAGATATTTTTTAAGATTGCAATTATCCAATTTTTCTTCAAAAGCAACACAAATAAAAATAGATGATTTTATTAAGTGTTTGCCATTTAGCCAGGTTGAAATCTGTGGTTCGGCATGCATGAATTTTTCAGATGGGATATTTTTAACAAACTCATATCCGTTTATATAATCTTCTTGGTGGTTGTTACTTATGCTTCTTGTTAACATAAGTTTAAATTTAAACGAGGAGATGATTGATTTGTTGTATGTTGATTTGATGTCAATATCAGTTTGAGTTTCGCAGTGTTTAGATGTGCACTTATTACCCAGTCTTGGAGTCTTTGAGTAGTTTTCTGAAGATGAAAAATGAAATAAGCCTCCATTTGAATCGCACACAGCATCTCTCATTTTGATGGTTTTAACTCTCGCTGTCTTGACGAGGTTTTCATAGCGTGAAAAATTCATCAAGTCAGCATTGACTTCATCAACCTCATCCATAGTACGTATATTAAAACCACCATTGAAGTTGCAGGCAGAGTTGCTCGTTTTGGAAGTTTTTAAGTTATTTGGTTGTGGTTTATTGAATTCCGAAAATCCGATTGCTTTTTTGGAAACTTAAGTTCATGTTCAGAAAGGTTGGTGATTGGTGCCATAAGTCGAAAATTTTGGCGACGTCGTTTCCATTCAAATTCTTTAACCAGTAGTCCAGAAGGCCACAACGTGGAATGTAATGCAGTTAAAAATTGATTTGCTGGTAAACTAACACGGAATGATGTATAGTCATACATATGACCGTTTTCCTGGTTGCGGGAAATTTTGATACACACGGCGTTATCCAGGTTCATTTTAGTTTTTAGAAAGTCTTCGAATTTTTCTTTCGTCACAGAGTTTTCAATTCTACTAACGAAGAGCCATCTTCGAGGTTCTACAGCTTTTATTTCATCAGATGCTGACTGATATGACTGTTCGTGTGTAAGATGTGAGTTTAATGAAGCTGCAGTTGTGGTTACTGATGATATAGGCTTTAAGTGCGATGATTCCGTTGGCGATGCAAATGTTGTTTTTGGAGATATCGCTGATGAAGGTGTTGATAAAGAGTGAGATGTTTGAGGTAGCGGGTCTGTGGTCTTCGATACAGACGGTATCAGGATATCAGTAGATAAAGTTTTCGAAGAGGCAGTTTGTGGTATTTTGTCATTTTCCCGTTGAGTTTTTGATTGGGATCGTGTTACTCTGCGGTTCTCAACAGTTTCATTTGAAACCTCGTTCACTGTATGAGTATCATTGTTCGAATTATCATTTCCTTGCACGATTTCTTTTGATGTGACGAGCGAGTTAGAATGCAATACTTTCATGTTAGTTAGGCATTCAGAGCAAAACCAACTCAAACCGGGCAATCCATCAAATATAAATTTCATGGCCTTCTTGACGTCATTGGGAAATTTAGTCATTAGCTTTTTGGCGTTAGATGTTGCACACGTGTAACTAATGACTCTATCGCACATAAATCCCTTACATGCGAGAAACCATTCATCCACAATTATGACGGAGCACTCAACACATTTTTTTTCCACAGACATTTCACTGGTTCAGTTTATTTTAGTTTGTAAAACACTTTTTTATGACCGTAACACAAATACACTTAATATAGGTCAAGATTTAGTTTATTATTTTATGCACTACACACAGTATTATACATTCAAATTCAATTTTTACAGAAAAATGAAAAAATAGTTACTTGAGTATAATTGATTTGTCAGGAAAAAAGTAACAACAATAAAATACGTAACAATAAATAACAATAAGTTACAAAAAATATACAAAAAATTTATTGTATATGACAATTAAAAAAAACACGTCCGAATTGGGCGATTGTTAATGTTGAACGTTTTGAACATACCTATGTCACAATATTTTTAAATCAAAGTAATCAATGTTTGCGACTGTTCACTTAAAGTCAGCAAAACCAAAGAGTCAGCTACTCATAAGAACATAACATATCTACCACGAAAAGTAAAAAATTTACTCGCCCTCCCCAGTTTTTAACCCTCAGGGTCATTGTATAAAAATACACACAACCCTTTAAAAAATATAAATAGAAATTGAGAACCTCCTCAAATTCTTTTTTGGCAGTTTGGTTTCGTTTCGTACTGATGTTCGAAAGTTGTTCTACTTAGTCAGTCAAACCTTTATACCTTTAGTATAACATATCGATTTGGCGAATTATATAAATAGCCGAAAAAACTTTAAAATAAAAAATAAAATATAGACGAATTGAAAAATAATACAACGGGATTTATGGCAAAACAATAAATATAAACATTTTCATAATTTGTCATTATTATCAAAAAAATTGTTTTTAAATGCTAAAACACTTCTTTTGAAATAAATTATTATGTTTAAATAAATAAACTTTTTAAATCTAAAAAGTATTTTATAAATCATTTTACAAAATATGTTTTTAAAATAAAAAAGCTTTTTATTAGTTTGCAAAAATTTCATTTAATTTCAAAAAAATACTTTTGAAATTCAAAAAAATTTATAACTTTGAGAAATTAAAAACTTCGTTTTTTAATTTTACAAACCAAAATTTTTCTCAGTGTGTGAATTTGAGATCTATGTACATTTGTTGTAAGAGAAAGTCTATTGTTGACCACAATATATTCACCCCCTCCCTCATTAACTTTACTGTTGTTTTAGTCAATTTTGTAAAAAATAGATGCTAAATATTGAGTGTGTTTGCCGTCAGCCGATGATACAGATGATAATTTAAGAACGCTTTGAGATATCTAACTCACCAAACGACTTGCCTATAACAAAAGCTACAACGGAATTAAATAAAAAAGACCAACTAAACCAGAATCTACGAAAATGGAATTGACATAACAATTTAATAATCATAAAATAAATGTCCTCCGCATCGTTCAATATAATAACAATCTGTATACTCATGTACGTATCATTATTATGCTTCATTATTAATATCTCAAAATACCAGAAACATACACCGTAAAAATACGGTCCATTTGATGAACATAATTCAATCATTCATCTATCCAGATGTATACAATAAAAATATGTCAAAATGCCCAATAAATAAAACTCGACGATCAGAAATTTAATCAAAATCATCATCACGACAAATGAATTGTTTTCTTACGCATCCAACCCCATTCCTTATTTACGTATACACTTAACGATGCTACAAATTGAGATTACGACAATAAGATATACAAAGAATATGACATCTATGTAAGTACTGAATATCTAGTAAAATCTAATGAAATAAAATAATAATGAAATGAACAACCCCGTGACTAACACAAAAAAAATTTCATTTTGATCTAAAACACAAAAAAACGTACTCGTATGTATATATACGTAACGGATATTTAGAACAAATGTCAACTGACGCAAAAAATTGCAACAACATGGACAAATGAAAATGAAAATGCCGTAAGAGAAAATTTTTCTTTGATGACGAAACAATAAAAATAGAAAAAATATTGAACGTATTACGTTACGTTGTTCGAATGATACATAGAGAATATAATTTTGGGTAGACTGTATGGCGACAATTAAAATTCTCAGGTGGAATTATATAGCATGCATATTCTTACCTTTCACTTTATGCCCGAAAATAGAAATTTTTATAACAGTTCGACGGCATACAGTATTGCAATGATAATAAAATAATTAAAACAAATCGATCTTGAATGCGTCACGTTACTCATTGCATGAATCTAATTGCTAGCGATTTATGATCTTATGAATGAATCGAATTGTTACTAATCGATCATCATCACAAATCGTAAATTGATTATTACGCGGTATTAAATTGCTATCGTAAATTGTATAGAGGTGTCTGAATATAGTAATAATAGACTTATTGGGATTTGCTTGAATTATTATTAATTATTGTTACAGTTAACGAATTGCGGATTCATATGACATTTCCTTTAAACCATATTGGGCTTTAAACGGTATTCTGAATTATTTAGGCTGATTGGGTAAAGAGATTACTTAATCATAATTCATAAGGCAGGAAATTGGTAGAGTGACATTAGAAGGTAGTTTACATTATATAAATTAAAAATTATGTATCCGCATCCCTGTGAATTTATGTTCGGTATTCTTTTTCCATTTTTACTCGAAAACATTTAGACATTTCTAAAAAAGCTACAAGTTACAGTAAAATTTAAAGCAAAGCGAGATACGTGCCAAATCACTCGACTACACGAAGTTGATGGCCGCAGATCTGGTTGAAAATACTAGGAAAATTTTAAAAATTAGTAACTTTAAACGTGAACGTTTTTAAAGAAAAGTTTGCCTTGAAGTGAACTATGAAATGTATTAGTAGTCGGTTAGAATGAGGAGGAGGAGACCGCAGTCGCTGTTCCATTGAAACATCCATCCAACTTGTTGCAAAAATTATCATTCTAATTTTTTATTACAAAAAATTAACTTTCTCGCTTTTCGATTTTCACGTTCTACACTAGAATCATCTTTATGTTGCAAAGCATATTGCCAGCCTATAATATCGACAAGAAAGCAGTAAACCGGTGTAACGCCGCGTTGCCCACCACAGCGTTAAAATTTTAGTACAATTTATAATTGTCGTGACGTAAAATGTACAGTCAACCAAACTTGATTCGTATTGAACAATGAGACATACATGCTCGCTTCGGTCCGCACCGTTACGACATTTTGATGATGAAGTTGATGAGAAAAATGAAAATTGAAAAAAGAGGATGAAGTTTGTGATTTTGCTATCGATCGGATCGCTGGATTTTGATTGCTTGGAAAAAAAAATTGTTTAAAATTCGAGCGATAAAGATTATTAATTCGTTCGCTAAAAATTATTATTTTTTTATGGGAAATATATAAAAGTTTGCTAGTCGAAAAGAATATAAAGATATTAACCTGATATTTGACGGGTTTTGGTACGACCGATCGCGTGATTTGTAACTTATAAAGTTTTGTGAAACGGTTTTTTTTTATTTAATTACATATAGTGCAAAATTAAACTAAATTGTATATAGAATAAGACTAAAATATATTTAAGTGATAATTATAGTTGCTAAATGTAAATTAATAGTTAAAATGGAAAAAAATGTGCTCATATTCCACACATTAAAAACTGTGTGAGTAATCTCAAGGACGTGGTTCTGAATAAACAGTGCATTGCACATGAACTTCAACCTAAACAGTTTTGAATTTGGGTGTGGCTCCCAAAAAGAGAAAAAAAAAAACTGAAATTTTTTAAAACTATAACTAAATCTACTTAAATAATAATAATATAATAAATTTCAAATGTGACATTACGTGATAAGCATTCCGCTTCTTAAATAGTACATATGAACTGTAAGTTGTCGTTAAAAATACAAGTGCTTATCGTACTGTGAAAAATATAAAAAATATCGCGGTATGTAAATAAATCCCGTGCCCGAAGTGGATTTTTGTGTACAGTGCAATATACTGTAATTTAAATTGTGCATAAAAATTGTATAATAATACTTAAAATAATATAAAGTCACCTAATAAAAAACAAAAATAATAGTAATCTTAATAATATTCATTACATTTGTGTTCCGGTTGCATCTACGCTTATCGTTCGAGACAATATGCAACAAATTGCACAACCTTTATTGCGCAACCACCATCGTTACCACAATCAACTTGTCATCTCTAGTCATCATTGCCGTGCACAATTTACCAGGTTCATTTTTTCATTATCATTTTTTTTGTTTGTAAACTCAAATTAAATTTTAAGTGAAATCTCATTTATCTATTAATAATTTAACATTTTTTTTGTAATTTAGCATATAGTTAGTTAGGTTGTAGCTTAGGTTTTGGTTTGGTTTTGCATATTCCGAAACGGGCCATGTTCCATAAGATTAACTTCATTATGTTTAATTTCATTTCAATTAATATTTCTTTTCCCGCTAAATAAATTAAACATTCTAATATCTATTGTTATTTTAAGAATTAATAAATTTATGAATTATTTTATATTATGCATCGAACAAATCTAATATTTTTAATTATTATCGTTATTATGAAACAGTGAACGGAATAATAATGAGGCCAAGGTAGGTTCCGTCATGACAGGCAGGCGTTTCAACATAACTGCCATTTCGATTCTATGATTTAATTGTATATTCTAGTTCTGATGACTGGTTTTCCTATTTTCTTTTAGTCCCAGCTTCTTGTTAAATACTTTCGTCCCGGTCAGAATTCAAAAATTGAAATATTTCTTTGCCACCTATCAATTTTGTCATTTTCAATCCGCTACCATTTTATATCTGCATACCGTTAATTACGTGCTATAGTCTTTAATATCGTACATTTTGTTTATCATTTCCCTTTTTCAATTTTTTTGAAACTTCATACTCGCTGTTTAGCCAGACTGATTCAACCCTTAACAAGCCCACCCCTTAACTCCTGAGATCTAGCCGCGCTATACGTGACCGCGTAAGGGCTCTGAATTAGTATTGTATACTTATAAATTTCTATAACAGTGTGTCTCTAAAAGCATGCTGTAACACCGGTCGTAACCGAGTCAAGCATTCAAGCGTAACCGCCGTTTGGTAGATTTGTTATTGATAAATCGTGAGATAAATTTTAATTTTTATTTTTTTATTTTGCTGGTGCTACAACATTCCATTGCGGGAATTGGCCGCCTTTTTCTAAGGTTACATAATCAATTTTATAATAATGAATGATTGGTCTATTGAATCTTAGCCAGGTACCAGAGCTGCTAAAAGATAAATGCGGCTGGAAGATGAGGCATTCTGGCATGCCGGGGAATGATCTATTTTACTTTCATTTTTACAATTACTTTTATGCTGTTCCCGTTCACAAAAATTTGTTCTAATGCAAGCAACGGTTGCTTGACGTTATTAGCCGTGTTTTAATATTGGAGCACTATCCGGAGCCAAATGGCAATTTTCTGCTGAAAGTGCAGCTATTATTCACTGGTGTCGCTGTACTATAAAAATTAAAACTAAATTCATCAATAAAACAAACATGTATCACCTGAAATATACTAATTGACATTTATTTTTACATGACGTTATAAACAAGAATTCATCTTGCTGCGTTTTAAATTTTTATTGTAAGATTTAGTTTCTAATGGTTTCAGGGGTTTACAAAATAAAAGCCTTTTCAAATTTCCCATTGAAACGAATAGCGCTCCCGATAAATAAGTAGAGCAACATATTTTTTTATCGATTTTTAACTAAAAAGTTGAATGAAAAATCTTAGTTTAGATTCCGGATACAGCTATCGGGCGCTAATAAAAAAACACAGCAAATGATGATTTGTTGTCGCATTTTATCTCTCTCTGTTTCCTCTCAAATTAATGAAATATGAAATATGAAATTTTTGGGTTGGCTTTTTGCTTTGCTCCATCAGGAAATAAATTAATCGAATTTTATTAACTAGATAAGGAAAAATTACGGGTAAGTTTTAAATTCGTCTGCAATCAGTTGTGGTAAAAATTATTAAATTATTGGAAAGTCCGATTTACACATTTTTGGTAGTCCGAGTGATGATCGATACGCTGGGTATCAGGATTTGATTGTGATATGTGTAATAAATATACAGATTTTTATTGAGGATATTGGTACAATTGTTAATGCCTACGGTTATGTTCTTGAGGTATTGTGAGGTTGGTCACGAATTACAGTTTTGAAATACAATATGCTCATATCAAAAATAACCGTTTTATTAAGATGCAACATTTGCTTGAATTTGAAAACGCTATTCTTAGACTGAACTCGAACAAAATGAAGTCCGCACTTTAGGGCTCTTCATCAACGATATTCGGAATGTCAAAACTGTAAAAGAAACATCTAGAAAATTAGAGATGAAGACCGTACAAAGCAATACAGAAAAATTGCCCTAAATAAAAGAGTTAATTAATTATGATTCTTAAACCAGGGAGACCAGCAAAATATAAAACAATTTATAAACCGATATCACTACTTCCAGTCATATCAAAAATATTTGAAAAACTTCTGCTCAAGAGGCTCAAACCTATAATAGAAAAAAATATGTTTAATTCCACCACACCAGTTAGGGTTATCTCTAAAATCACTCTACAGTTGAACAAGTTTACAGAATAATGGTTATAATTTAGAGTACACTTTAGAATAACAAAATATGTTTCAGTATTTTCTTACATGTAGCTCCAGCTTTCCATAACGTTTGGTACCGAGGGCCTGGATTACTTTTAACAGCCACATGCTGAATTTTATTTCCGGCAAAAAAATTATCCGCGATGTGTGAATAATTCTTTCTTGAATCTTTTAATGAAGTGCCAACGTTTAAAATAAAAAAGTTAACAATACTTTTCCAAAGTCGAACTGCTCGGCGCTGTGATTTTGGTGTTACCGCTTCTGCAGAAAACTAGAAAATTCATATTTGTTTTCGTTTTGGAGGTAGTACCGATGTAAAGAGAACAATGACATAAGGCACAAACAAATGTTGTAGTCTACCAAAACCAAAAATTTTTAATTTTAAAAAAATGAGAAAAATATCAGTCGAACCTCTTTTATCCGGAAGGTCCGGTTCCAGATCAATTCTGGATAAACGATTTTTCCGGATAAAGGGTTTCTTCGGTTTTCTTAAAGTTTTGATGAAAATACAATGTTCTGTTTATGTTTAAACTTATTAATTTCAGTTATATTTCATATTTCATATTGAATTGATATTCAATTGACAAAAAATATAATTAAAATATTTCACTACAATACATAAATTTAATAATAAAATCGATTTTAGATAATTTTTAAATCCACTATTTCTTAAAAAACTGATCTAGAGTTGTTTGTTTTTGTTTTTTTTCTTTCTCTTTCAGCAGTTTATTGTGAATAAGGTTAAGACTAATTATTTCCTGTTCATTAATGAAGGTTTTTGTTTCTAAGAAGCCGATTAATTTCCCACAAGATTCAATTGCTTGAGCCATATTCATTTGGTTTTGTATTATTAGATCATATTCAGAATCCTCAGAATAATCACTACTAACTTCGGCTAAATTTTCTGGATTAAGGGCTGCATGAATAATTTCCTCGTCTGTCATTGCAGCATACACTGGTGCAGAATCATCACATGTAAGCCAGTTCGTGACATCTTCACTATTGTAGCTTTGGCTCACAATCGCTACTATATCGTTGACTAATGGTTGTTCATTTGTTGCCATATCGACTGAACAGTCTTCCTCTTCCATGTTTAGTTCCGGCCATATATTGTTTCAGCTATTTTTCAACACCGTTGATGGCACCGAATTCCATGCTTGAAAAATACACCACATAAAATCTTTAATGGAATATGCTTTTTGTAATTCTATGATACTTTTAGCGGAATCCATATTCGTTATTTTACGCATCATTTCCCTGCGATAATAAGCCTTTAAGCTTCTAATCACACCCTGATCCATGGGCTGTATTAAAGATGTACAATTTGGTGGGAAATACATTACATGTAGGTTATATTTTTTCAACCTATTTGGATCAGGGTGTGCAGGGCAAGGGCAATTGTCTAATAATAAAATTATTTTGCAATTTTTTGCAAGACCAGCTTTTTCATAATGCGCACGCGCTTCTTGTACAAAATGATTTTCAAACCAGTCAATCGTCATATCTTGCGTGATCCATGCTATTTTATTAAATTTATATACAACTGGTATATTCCGAACACCCTTTAGTGCACTAGGTTGGGCACTTTCCCAATAATTAACAATTTACACTTATGAGAACCGGAAGCGTTTGCACATACCATAGCAGTTAATCTTTCTTTTGATGACTTGAAACCAGATGTTCCAACCTCATCAGATGATATTAACGTCTTTTGTGGAAGACATTTCCAAAAAATTCCGGTTTCATCCACATTATATACTTGCTCAGCCGAAATATTTTCTTCCTCTAACAATTTTGATAACTCGTCTACAAACACAGTGGCAGCAATGTTATCCGCAGCTAACTGTTCGCCGACAATATTGATGTGTCGTATTCCGTGTCGTTTTTTAAACTTTTGCAACCACCCTGATGAATAATTACAATCAGATGTAATTCTCAGCTCGTTATGAAAATATTTAGCTTTTTCTATAACTAATGGTCCAGAAATAGGAACGCCATCAGCACGACATTGACGAAACCATTGATATAAAACTTTGTCAAGTGTTGGGTTTTCAGCTGCTCGTAGCGTTTTTCTCTCAGACATTCCTTTGACGGTTATACTTTCGGAGAAAAATTTAAAAATTGTTTCCTTGTTTTTCTTTAAATCATAGATGGTTGAAGCTCCAACAACATAATTTTCCTTAACATATTAACAGTTTTACCCTTCTCTAAATCCTTTATAATGCCAACTTTATCCTTTATACTTAAGACGTTTCGGGCTCGTTTAATATTTTTTTTATTTGTTGGCGTCATTTGGAACTCGATAAGTAATAAATAATTTTTTTAAATTAAGTTCATATTCACAATTGAGTTAAAACCACACATTGTTAATACTTACTTTTTAAATCAAATCACCAAAAGTGTAGTTTATGTATTTAATTTGGTTTGATTAAATTAATAAAAACACTGTATTATATACGTAATAATTATTAATATTTAAAATATCGCAACATCCACTCTGTTTGAGGACTAAGCTATTTCTATAAAAATAACACGTACATACTACATAGTAGGGCATACAAAACAAAACCCAAAAGAGAAAACACAAAAATTACGGCAAATAATAAGGGGACTAACCTTTTTCTATATACAGGGTTATCCAATTCGAGGTTGATAAAGTAGAAATCTGTATACCGACATCTGTCAAAGATAAACGTCAACTACGCTGTCATTTATTTAGTTGACATTCTGCCATTTAAGAATATGGAGCATTTAACAATCGACCAACGCGTTAAAATTATTAAATCTGATTAAAGCTGATTTTTCCAACAAAATTTTCTTCAGTGATGAAGCTCATTTTTCGCTTGGTGGATACGTTAATAAGCAAAACTGTAGAATTTGGGGCTCAGAAAATCCACAATTGATTGTAGAGAAGCCATTACACCCGGAAAAAGTCACTGTTTGGTGCGCATTGTGGTCTGGTGGTGTGATTGGGCCGTATTTTTTTGAGAACAACCATGGACGAACCGTTACCGTCAATTCTGAGCGCTATGGCCGCATGTTAACCGTATATTTTTTTACGAAAATCGAAGATTATGATCTTGACGATATGTGGTTCCAGCAGGATGGAGCAACCAGTCACGTAACACGAGCAAATCGAGATCTTTTGCAAGAGAAATTTCCTGGACGTTTGATTTCGCGATTGGCTGATGTCAATTGGCCTCCAAGATCCTGTGATTTAACGCCTTTAGATTTCTTTTTGTGGGGCTACGCGAGAGATCGTGTTTACGCAAACAATCCTCAAACTCTTGACGAATTGAAAACTAATATTCGTAAGGTAATGGCCGAGATACCGCCCGAAATGTGCCGAAAAGTCATTGAAAATTACCTCAAAAGAATCAAGGCCTGTAAGAAGTCCCGTGGAGGACATTTGAATGATATCTTGTTTAACTAAAAATGGCAAGGATCAATCTATAAAATGAAATAAAAATTACAATACATTCCGAATATTTTGTGTGTTTTTTAAGCTTACTTTATCAAGCTTGAATTGGATAACCCTTTAAATCGTACTACATACATGGTACAACACGAAAAACAAAACACAAAAGTAGAAAACAAAAATCTTTACGTATAACGGGAAAACTTTCAATTTACGGATAATAGAGGTTTTTCCGGATAAAAGATAATTCATTTATGGCAAAAATAATTCCGGATATTGGAGATTCCGGTTGACTGTATTACGGATAAAGGCCTTGACTGTAGAAATTTTACGTCGAAGCTTACGTCGAAGGAGAATTAAGGTTATTAAAAAATATTTTGGTGAATTGAAGAATATTTTCCAACAAAAAACTGGAAGTTTAAAAGATTTATTTTTTCACCCTCTCTCTTGAGAAATTTCTGACCACGCAGCGACTAGAGGTTCTCCGCAAGGGAAGCCCTCTCACCTTTCTGATACCCTCATTACTACATTATTTATTTGATCAAAATTGACATGAAAGACGAAGGCCTAATAAATCATAGTTCATCTGCCAACAAATAATAAATCATTCTTCTACTGTATTGCAAAACACTGGATGCTGATCCACAAACGTCACGGGGAAAGAAATAATACAATTTACAAACATAAATAAAATTTAGAGGATTAGGCGTATATCCTCTATCCGGCCGCAAATTATTTAATTGCTAGGCGAAGTATGGTTACTAGATTTAATTTGCCATGCCAATTGACACATTTTTTTGAAATTTAAATTTGTTTTGCGATTATAGAGTAGTAATCTACGAAAAGATTGCTACGCATTTTCCGAAGTCGCAAAATTTTTATGTATTTCTACTTAACAATCGCAAAAAAAAAATTAAATTTAAGAAAGATGTGAAAATTGGCTTGCAAACTTAAATGTAGAGAGGATTCTAGAATGGGACCCGCTTTTGAACATCATATTTTCCTTTCCCTATGGTACACAACCGAATGAAAAATAAATGCGAGCACTAGAGATGGAGTAACCGGGCCTAGGCTCAGCCTTTGTAAATATACTTTAAGAAAAATACAAGCACTACAGAAAACTTATAATCTCGCATAACCGAGTGGCATTGCTAGCACTAACCGGCCCGATCTTTATTTAAGCTTACATGGGGATGCAACTACATTTCTAAAGGTGCTCATGTTGCTTGCGATTAATGATTCCCAAATAATAAATGAAGCACTCTGCATTAGAGCGTGAAATACTAGCTTGAGATATCCTTTATATTTCCTGCCTGCCCACACAATTGTGTGGGAGGGCAAAATAATTATGGCAAAATTTTATTTTTGTATGTGTTTTGAACCAACATACACATTTGTGTATTCCACTTCGATTTCACTCAGAAAAAAATATGATAACAATATGATAAATACATGATTACATTTACCATATTAAATGATTGATTTTATCATACTATTATATTCTTTATCATTTTCTTGATCTTCTCCATCATAAGAATTATGATCACTTGTGACCACTTGTGATCATCATTCTTATGATGAAGAAGATCAAGAAAATGATCAAGAATATAATAGTATGATAAAATCAATCATTTAAATGATTGTATTTAATACACAATAATGGCATTAATAATAACAATGATTAATTGTTATCATAATATGGTAAATGTAATTATGTATTTATCATATTTTTTTCTGAGTGTTCGTCCGAAAAATAGCACTATAACAAATAATTAATATGTTATATAATTTATGTTATCAAATTATAATGTTTTTTTCAAAAATAGACATTACAACCTGTCATTTGTTCTACTCACACATTTGTGTGGGTGGGACTTAATTAAAAGCAAAAAAATTGTCTCTTGTAGTAAAAGGGATATAGTTGGTCTCTTTCAATTTGTAGTATACAATTAAAATTAATAATTAATAATAATTATCCCAACGACCCCCTACCCCTCCCAACCGCGCGCGGAGAGTCTCCATCTGTATTATTATTATTTTTTTGAGTATAATTCAAGTGAATTATAAACAAGGATATCGAGTTGCTTAACCAGTGAAATTGAAAAATTGAATGTTGAAACGGCTAAATATGTAAAGTATAAAAATCAAATATGATTATAAATAAACAGCTAAGTGAATAGTTAAGCAAAACGATACCCATCGCAGACGGAAGGAAGTCGAGTCTGCTTAGTACAAGCAGATTTAAAATAGATAAAACAAGATAAAGTAAAGCAGAATAAAATGAAACAAATAAAAAAAAATAAGTTAAATAAAACATTAAACTATGGTCAAGAAAAATAAAAAAGTTTATTCAACATGCGTTTCGTCATATAAAAATCGATCAAATGGAAGTGCTGATTAGCTTCGAACAACTTTCTAGAGACGGGGTCATACTTTCCGTAATCAGTTCGATGAGGGTCGATTCTAAACATAGGTACCGTTCTTAAATCTCGCGAATTTATATTTAAATTAATTTTACCAAGCAGAACTGGAGAATCGATACCGCCGGTTAGTATTTGATGAATGAAAACCACGTCTGCAACAACTCGGCGCTTACTAATTGTTGTAATTCAATAAGCTTTAGACGATCTTGATATGGAGGCAGGTTGAACATGTCCACCCACGGTAGCCCCCGTAAAGCAAAGCGAAGAAATCTTCGCTGGACTGCTTCAATCCTCTTAATATGAACCTCATGATAAGGCGACTACACCTGGCTAGCATACTCGAGCAGGGGACGAACGAATGTTGAATAGAGAGCCTTCGTAACATAAGGATCATCGAATTCTTTCGACCAACGCTTGATGAAACCGAGGGCAGAGTTGGCTTGATTGATAATACGATCGATGTGTTGTGCTGTTAATGTAATAGTTGCGAGAAATGGACTGTACACATTTTCGAGAGTAGGTGATTGTTTGACATTTACCCACGTTCAAATCGAGGTTGTTCTTTGCACACCAAGTGGAGAAGTTATTGAGGTCGGATTGTAATAGGCTCTTGTCGATAGTGTTTGAAATCCGTTTGTAAATCTTCATGTCATCGGCGTATATAGATATCGATGAATTTTTTATTAAACAATCAGCGTCGTTGATTGATAGAATGAAAAAAAATGGCCCCAGATGGCTGCCCTGGGGCACTCCAGATGTTGCTGATATATGAGTTGATACTGATGACCTGAATAGAACATGGTACAAACGGCCTTTGAGATAAGAGCCCACCCAACGGAGAATTTGGGGAGGAAAGCCAAGGGCCCTAAGCTTAAACAAAATAACTTCATGAGAAATCCTGTCAAACGCCTTGCTAATATCGGTGAAGATAACGTCAACCTCTTTTCCTGCTTCCATCGTATTTAGTGTTTATGAAGTGAATTCAATAAGGTTTGTGGTCGTGTCCGTGCTTTGAGAAAACCATGCTGATTGTCAGAAAACAACGATTTACAATGAAATCATACACAATACTTTCAAACAGCTTAGGAATACTAGATAATTTTGCAATAGGTCGGTAATTACAGATGTCTGATTTGCAGCCGTTCTTATGAATCGGAACTATAAAAAAACTTTTCCAAATGGATGGAAAAATTCCAAGCGAAAGCGACTTTTGGAAAAGTGTCGTCAGTGGCTGAGCAAGAAAATCACTGCAGTTTTTTTAGAACGATGGATGGTAGACCGTCAGGGCCGGATGAAAAATCATCTTTAAGTTCGGAAATCTTTTGTACCACGGATTCATAATCGATTTCAATGGAAGTTAAGGTTGTTTGATTACAATTATTCATGTATGTAAAGTAACATGCATCAGGTTTAAAATCACTGCTTGTGAAAGCCAGACTGAAGAAGTTAGCAAAATGGTTTGTTATGACGTTAGGATCATTAGAAGAATGATCCTTATACTTTAAAGTGGAAGGGTATCCGTCGGACTTTTTCTTCAAATTGATAAAGCGCTAAAACACTTAGGATCAGCGATCAGATTGGATTGCATGAGTCTGAGATAACTCCCATAAAGTTCGTCAGACAATCTACTGAAATCATTATAACTATTTAAATAGTTAGAGTAATCAGAGACTGATTTAGTTTTTAGGAATCTTTGAAAACGTTTGTTCCTAAGATTACGTAATGTTCGTAATTCATTATTATACCAAGGAGGTGATGGCGATAAAGTTTTTTGGCGGGTATACGGAATGGATTGTTCAAAACATTCAAAAACTGCAGAGTAAAAATTGACAGTTTGTGTTTCTATGTCATTACGATAATTTAAAATGGTGTTAAAGTCTACGTTAGCCAATAAATGTTTAAGCTTCACAAAGTCGGCCTTACGAAAATTAAAACGTTGTGGACTTTTAGAGTTATCAGTTAGACTGATTTGTTCCATACAAAAGGTGATTAAAATGGGAGGGTGGTAAATATCTATGGAACCGAGGATTAGATTGGTCTCAGAAGCGACGCTATTGTTGGTAACCGAGGAGAACACCAAATCGAGCTGCCTGTTCAGACTGTTCTTAACGTTGCTGATCTGAAATAGTCCAGAGTTCAACATATTGTCAGTGAACAAAGTTTCTTTGGCGGTTAGTGCATTCGAAGCAACATAATGAGTGTTATCATCTGAATAATCCCAATTAAGTCCGGGGAGATTGAAATCACCAAGAACAAAGATGTCATCTTTAGTATTCATCAGGTCAAGGACGAAGTCAACAGCATTAGTAAGAAGCTGATCGCTTACAATCTAATAAATATTAGGCAACATATGACTACAAGTATTGCAATGAAGTTCACACAGAATGACATGTCGATTGCACAGAACATTCAAGAATTTCGAGGGTCCCTAGTAGAGCTTGAATCTCTTCTATATTTTTGATTACTACTTCACTCGGTATCTGCACGCAATGAAATTATCGAAAACTACTATGAGATCAAGGTTTCCGCATGGAAACCCAAGCAACCTAGAAAGTGGAATTGCTCAACTTCCTTGTTTGGAAGAGCATACAAATTGTAGATTTGGATTACATTAACTTTGCTCGAATATACGACGAAACTCTTCGAGTTATTTTAAATGACTAAACCACCACATGAACAGAGAGTAGGCTCAGAGAGTAATGATGAGCGCTTACCACTTTTACTTATGCGCTTCCTGCGAACTTCTTCTCACACAGAAATATGCACACAGCAGTTTGCTTCTGCAATCTTTGCCCTGCACCTGACCATGCAGCACTTGAAGCAAAGGTTTGAAAGGTTATCATCGTTTTTTTATGAAGCCTATCTATGGCCAGATTTCCTGCATTTATAGAAATTTCACTGGTTTAGTGCTTCACGAATATAGGAAAAAATCTGTATTTGTTTAACTTAGCCTATACAGATTTTGTCAACATCAGTACTTTTCAGTGATACAGCCCTTGGTTATTTAACAACCGGTAACTGCGCTCTATATGACGATCTATAACTGATTGATTGATTCTTGATTGGACTGTAAGACCAAGTACTTGACAAGTGTCCCGGATAACGCTTGGCATATTCCTACAGTCTACTTATACATAGCAATAGGAAGGATAGGAAAGGTATTTTTTTTGTTTGGGACGGAACGTCCCAGTTTCAGACACCTAGCGATCGTATGGCACAACACAATTCTAATCTACTTCTAATCTACTCGAGGATTGATAAAGGCTTAATAGGTTTAATGGATAACGATGGTATTGATTTTCAACAATTGCTTCTCTAAATCAGCAGCCTGAGGGAAAAAATTTATTATTTCACGTACATCTGGAAATTTCCTGAAATTGAATTCTATATTAATATTTTTTGGCTTCTTGAATAATATAAACATTTATTAATTTAATTCCAAAATTTGTAATACAATTTCCTGAAACCATAGCTATATAAATTCTACTAAAAAAATACTCTAAAATCCATTAGTATTTAACTATTGAATTGGCAACCACGAGATTGCAAAAAAAAAAAAAAAAATGTTGCAGGAAAATATGTGAGGCATCCGGATTGGATATTTCAAATAAATTTAGCGTATTTCGCACGAATTTCAAATATTTTATTTATTTTGGTTACCAAAGATTATTCGTTTAATTACCAAGTATAATTATACTGTACAGGACATATTATGCCATGCTCAATAGAGCTTTACCATTCCTCAACCAATTACTGTCAAATATGGTATACAGAATGGGATTGGCAATCCAACATAATGCTCAATGGAACTAGGCCATCTCTCAACAAATGATGGTCAAATTTGGGACGCAAATCTGAATTTGACGAAATTTTGAGTTTCGAATATAATGAATGAAACCCGGCCGTTTCATAACCGATAACTTTCCATTTTAGTTTGTAGAGCTGGGCTAGGATTCTCATAAACTAAGGCCAACTTGTATTGGGATTTTAACTTGTCTTTTTGGTAGTCAAACAATTTGACCATTGACTGAATGGAACTTCGCCATATCACAACAAATTATTGCCAAATCAGGTATGCAGAATTGCGTGGGTATTTAAAAATGAATTTTAGAGAAGTTCTGAAATTCGGTCGTGCTAGGCAATTTCTTAACTAATCATGTTCGAATCTGATATGTTCAGCTGAATCGAGATTCCAACATAAATCCTGGATGAAGTACTGGATTTTTCTACAAAATAAATTTGAAAACAATCAGCCAAATAATTATCCCGTCAAATTCAGCTTCCCCAAAACTAAAATTTCCTATTAATACCCAAAAACTATTTTATGAATCTTCTGCAGTATAGCGTCTTGAACAGATTACTGAGACAATTTCGCACATCTCAGTCAATCAAAAAAGATAAAGGTTTACGTGAGGTGACGGCACGAACGGATGATAGGACCACACGAAAGGATTCTTACATAATTGGTGCATGAGCAAGTCGTTACATAGGATTTAGTACTCAAATCAATCGGTATTCGTGCCTGAAGTTCCTATGCAATTGCGAACGTATTTCGAGAAATATTGTTGAGACAGGTAAATTCTTTAAAAAATATGCCAAAAGTAAGTATGTAATCTAAAAAAATTATCAACATTAAAAGGCCGAGGGATATCATATTAAGGGTTAACTTGACGTTACAAACGAACATGAAAAAGTAAAAACAATTTTTCCTTTGTCATGCCGTAACACATATGACTTCTCACCCCTTTAAACCAGTCAACTATATGTGAAGATCTCTAACTGGTCCCAATATTCGTTTCGATGTTTCCCGTTCTTCAAATCCCTTAGTCACTTTGATAGAGACCTTTTATTTTGTTTTGACTTTATGGATGGCCTAAACCTGCAGAATACTGAAGTTGGGAATGTCAGGTGCCTTACCCTCGAGATATGTCTCAACATTACCTCCAATCGAATTGAGGTGGGAACTAACCCTTGTCGACCTCTATATTTGCAGCGATATGTACCAGGTTTTGGTGTAATTATTTTTAGTATGTCTGCGAAGGAAGATAGACTTGTGGTTATGATCCAGATGAACTTGTAGTGCAGCTGGTCTTGATGGTCTCAGGGTGATTTCTGGGTTTGCTCTTCACGATCTGCTCCTCATTATTCGTTATCTAGATCTGCATTAGAAATTAAAGTCATTTCTGTCTGTTTTCATCCACCTAATATAAATTGTGTTACCATCCTTCCTTTGCCAAAGAAGCTGTAACTTTCTTTTCCATCTCCTGAATCAGCGTTGTCATGATCGAAACTGCAAGTCAAAAAAGTTGGCTTTGTTTCTGAATAACAAGGGCTTTTCGGAAGTTAATTTGATGACAACGTTATCAAAAAAGCTTTCTAACGTCAATATCTACTATGCCTAAATCGGTAATCAGATAAAGATGCCTCAATCGGTGACCTTAAGGTTTTGGTTATTAAGGAAAACAGTGCAACAATAAAAGTTGAGGATGTTAAACGCAGTTTTAAAACAGGTCTCAAAGACACCATGATGTTCGGTTGGATCATAGAATTAACATCAGCTCCCGAAAATACTTACATAAATAAAAAATTACAGGATATTATCATGTATTGGCGGGTCTTCATGCATAGTGAAAGACTTCACAAGATGCTTTAAATTACAAGATTTTGAAAGAACCGGTCGAATAATGTGGACACCGCTATGATTCTGGTCATGTAAAAATCCTATATACACGAGATCAGCCAATCTTTGGAATATCGTAACATCGATGTTAAAACAAAGTCAAGACTATAACACAATTGTGACGCCAATGATAAGGGAATTTGTCATTGAAGAATTAAGTGATCAACCAAGCACATATAGGCATATAATGAGTAGATGTTGAATAGAGTAACCATCTGGTCAGTCGAAGAAAACTTCACCACAAGAGAGCATAGAACAATTCTGTTCTCTGTTGAGGCAGTTTTCTCATCTTCACGCCAATCATCGTTGTTGTAAGGCCCTTGAGACGCTGCCGTATCTCGTGGTGCATACGAATTAGATTTTAATTTTTCGCAACTTTAATTAGACCACAGATATAACGAATAACCGTTCCTTTAAATATGGATAACATTCTACAGTTATTAGAGGTCAGGGTCCAGGGTATTACGAGTAATTTATAAAGTACGAGCTTGCATAAACAAAAATCTTTAAAGCCATCCGATTAACCATCGAGCCATTTTTTTGTAATCTAGAGTTAAAGAATGTAGTAGTTTATTGTTTTAAATAAGTTAAATTAATCTGTTATAATATTAGGTGTGCAACTGGTGATGAAACTTGGTGGTTTCGAAGCAAAATTGGACCATTTTTGAACATTTTCAACTTTCGTGAACCGCTGTTCTTTCAAATATGATTACATCGATCTGAGTAAGAGGTAATCAGAAAGATCCAAGTCTGAAGAATACGTCCCATGCTGTAAAACTTCCCAGCCTAAGAAGAAGATGAGTTCCTTTGTTGATTTTGCTGTATGTGAACAGGGTCCCATTTGAAATACGATATTTTAAAACGCGAATTATCAAAACGCTA
Source organism: Nephrotoma appendiculata (assembly GCA_947310385.1). Taxonomy (NCBI): domain Eukaryota; kingdom Metazoa; phylum Arthropoda; class Insecta; order Diptera; family Tipulidae; genus Nephrotoma; species Nephrotoma appendiculata. The sequence goes on from OX371223.1 coordinate 223,510,576, forward strand.
TATTTCAAAACGCGATACGGTCCACAACGCGATATAGTACAAAACGCGATATTTCAAAACGTGGTATTTCAAAATGCGATACAGTACAAAACGCGATATTTTAAAATTTTATAATCGATCGGAATGGGAGTTTAGGATCGGGTTATATCAGGTGGGTGAAGGGGAAATTTAATTTCAGCTTAAAGGAATTTAAAAATCGATAGGAGCGGCAGTATAGGACCGGGTTATATCAGGCGGGTCGCTGCGCTCCCGTCACTTTTCAATGCACATTTTGTACCATATGGCGTTTTGGAATATCACGTTTTGAAACATCGCGTTTTGTACAAAATCGCGTTGTTTACCATATCGCGATTTCAAATATCGTATTTTGTAATATTGCGTTTTGTACCAGCTTTCTTATTGTAATATCTCGTTTTGAAATATCGCGCTATGAAACATCGCGTTTCAGGCGGATCCCATGTGAACGAGCGTTGTTATGCAGTAATATCACCTTAAACCTTCCTTCGCCCGTAAATGGTCTCTTTTTCTCCAGAGCATCACTTAATTTGGTCAATTTGGCCTGGTAACGTTCATCTGAAACAGTTTGACCAGGTTTCAAAAGCTCATAGTAAATGAATGAAAGCCATTTTCCTTCCTTCTGTATTTTCCCATTGCGTGCAATCGAATTGATATTGCTTGGTGAGAAATCGAATCTGTCCTGTAAGCTCTTTTGACTTTGACACGGATTTTCATCCAGTAAAACTTTAAGATCTTCGTATTCAAATTGTTTTACTGCACCTGGACGTGGATCGTCTTCAAGACTAAAATTGCCATCACGAAATCTTGCAAACCAATTTTTTACTATTTACAGAATGTTCACTCAAAGTCGAATTAATCAATTCCAGCATTTTTTTTTTTCATTTGAAAACAGAATAGAATGCAATGACGTAAATGTTGCTTTTGACATCCATACCTTAAAATTGATGGCACGGAATGAAAACTTGTAAATGACTGAAACTTATGTAATAAAAACAGCAAAAACTAAAGCTACATATGTCCAAAGTGGCAGCTGATTTTGGTCGGTTCAAGTACATTTTAATGCAACCAACTTCATAACCGAATTTCTACTGCATACCTAATATAGTTCGGACTCAGCCCTAAATATTTTGATGCAGGCTATTTTGTCTCGATGGAGTCAGTCCGTGGTTTTCAATTTTTTTCTTATTTTTGCATGTGTTGTGGCGGGTGAGAGTTCCTTCATTATTCATCGATCTGCTGCCTCGAAAATTTTAGCAAAAACCGTCTGTGTGGACGTCTCTAATGTCTCCTCTATTTTAAATTATAACTTTATTCGCTAGAAGCATTTATACAACTTTTACAATTCATAGTAGTATGAAACGGTTATAGATCGGATCGACCTGTTTAATGTTGGTGATAATTCCACACACGAAATATTTCGTTCGTCCGAAATCAAAATCACTGTTTTTAAAATGTTTTAAATATCATAACATTATAACATACTAAATCCTGAAATCGGATCCATTGTTGCTGTAAGAAAAGAGATTGGAGAAAGTAGTTAAACTTTTTTTTAAACTTTTTGAAAATTATTCAAAATAACTGCGAAACAAAAAACAAGTGATTAATAAAAATGTCTTTATTAAGTATTAGTGTGTTTCGCCAAGTGCCTACGGCCAATAGCGTAAAAAGTACATAGTAAATGACTCCATTCCATTGCTACCATAAACGTTTAACACTTTCTTTACATGAATATTCATTTTTGCAACTGACGTTGTTGGTTATTGGCTAGCCTGGATCAACCCATGATTTTCTGCATTTAGGATTTTGTGCAAAAAATTCTTTCTTTTGTACCGAGAAAGCAAATTCATGCAACTCTTCGGTTTATGTTTTCTTCCGTCGGTTTATGAGAAAGCCATTTTCCTTCCTTCTGTATTTTCCCATTGCGTGCAATCGAATTGATATTGCTTGGTGAGAAATCGAATCTGTCTTGTAAGCTCTTTTGACTTTGACACGGATTTTCATCCAGTAAAACTTTAAGATCTTCGTATTCAAATTGTTTTACTGCACCTGGACGTGGATCGTCCTCAAGACTAAAATTGCCATCACGAAATCTTGCAAACCAATTTTTTACTATTTACAGAATGTTCACTCAAAGTCGAATTAATCAATTCCAGCATTTTTTTTTTTCATTTGAAAACAGAATAGAATGCAATGACGTAAATGTTGCTTTTGACATCCATACCTTAAAATTGATGGCACGGAATGAAAACTTGTAAATGACTGAAACTTATGTAATAAAAACAGCAAAAACTAAAGCTACATATGTCCAAAGTGGCAGCTGATTTTGGTCGGTTCAAGTACATTTTAATGCAACCAACTTCATAACCGAATTTCTACTGCATACCTAATATAGTTCGGACTCAGCCCTAAATATTTTGATGCAGGCTATTTTGTCTCGATGGAGTCAGTCCGTGGTTTTCAATTTTTTTCTTATTTTTGCATGTGTTGTGGCGGGTGAGAGTTCCTTCATTATTCATCGATCTGCTGCCTCGAAAATTTTAGCAAAAACCGTCTGTGTGGACGTCTCTAATGTCTCCTCTATTTTAAATTATAACTTTATTCGCTAGAAGCATTTATACAACTTTTACAATTCATAGTAGTATGAAACGGTTATAGATCGGATCGACCTGTTTAATGTTGGTGATAATTCCACACACGAAATATTTCGTTCGTCCGAAATCAAAATCACTGTTTTTAAAATGTTTTAAATATCATAACATTATAACATACTAAATCCTGAAATCGGATCCATTGTTGCTGTAAGAAAAGAGATTGGAGAAAGTAGTTAAACTTTTTTTTAAACTTTTTGAAAATTATTCAAAATAACTGCGAAACAAAAAACAAGTGATTAATAAAAATGTCTTTATTAAGTATTAGTGTGTTTCGCCAAGTGCCTACGGCCAATAGCGTAAAAAGTACATAGTAAATGACTCCATTCCATTGCTACCATAAACGTTTAACACTTTCTTTACATGAATATTCATTTTTGCAACTGACGTTGTTGGTTATTGGCTAGCCTGGATCAACCCATGATTTTCTGCATTTAGGATTTTCTGCAAAAAATTCTTTCTTTTGTACCGAGAAAGCAAATTCATGCAACTCTTCGGTTTATGTTTTCTTCCGTCGGTTTATGAGAAAGCCATTTTCCTTTCTTCTGTATTTTCCCATTGCGTGCAATCGAATTGATATTGCTTGGTGAGAAATCGAATCTGTCCTGTAAGCTCTTTTGACTTTGACACGGATTTTCATCCAGTAAAACTTTAAGATCTTCGTATTCAAATTGTTTTACTGCACCTGGACGTGGATCGTCCTCAAGACTAAAGCTGATTTTGGTCGGTTCAAGTACATTTTAATGCAACCAACTTCATAACCGAATTTCTACTGCATACCTAATATAGTTCGGACTCAGCCCTAAATATTTTGATGCAGGCTATTTTGTCTCGATGGAGTCAGTCCGTGGTTTTCAATTTTTTTCTTATTTTTGCATGTGTTGTGGCGGGTGAGAGTTCCTTCATTATTCATCGATCTGCTGCCTCGAAAATTTTAGCAAAAACCGTCTGTGTGGACGTCTCTAATGTCTCCTCTATTTTAAATTATAACTTTATTCGCTAGAAGCATTTATACAACTTTTACAATTCATAGTAGTATGAAACGGTTATAGATCGGATCGACCTGTTTAATGTTGGTGATAATTCCACACACGAAATATTTCGTTCGTCCGAAATCAAAATCACTGTTTTTAAAATGTTTTAAATATCATAACATTATAACATACTAAATCCTGAAATCGGATCCATTGTTGCTGTAAGAAAAGAGATTGGAGAAAGTAGTTAGCAATAATTCAGAAATTTTAAACACTATCTAGCACTTTGTCTATCTCATATACTTATATTTGGAATTTTCATGTGCAAGTAACCAAAATCATAGTTTGATACTTGCAAGATTAAAATGATACAACATTCTGATGGCTTAATTATATCTGTTGTAATATATTGTAAGTTGTAACGTAAGATTTACAGTCACAACTATTTGTATAAATAATAATATTGTATAGCTATAAGCACTATAAGTGACTACAACCATTTTATTACGTAAATATTATAAATTAAGTGATATACGCATAATCGTATACAGCGACTCTGGTAAAGGATAAAGTACATACGCTAGTACATTTACAATTCATTACAGATAAACTCCAAAACCTGAGTACAAATTTTTCTGCGAAAAACTAATTAGTGATAAAACCTAAAATTGGGTTTATGATACATTGAACACTAATGTATATTTTACTCTAAATAATTTCTTTGTCTTTCTTATTTGTAAATTTACCCAAAATGTACACTAAATATATAACCATAAAAAAAATAAATAAGAAAATTTATTTTTTTTATACAAGCAACATTTAGGCGTTTAAATTTTATAGCAAAATCGCTTCGATCGTATAATTGGAAACCAATCCGAATAATTTTCTTTTAAAAAAATTACACAACAATGAAACAAAATGTTTTTGTGTAAATGTTAATGTCATTGCCATTATAAGATAAGATCAGGTGTTTGAGTTAATAAAGATTACGTAAAAAAGTTAAAATTAATGAGACCGACCGATTTTATAACACCCCCCCACATTTAATCTGAGAGTTTTGTTTGATCTAATTTATTCTGCTAACTACAGATATAATAAACAAAAAACACTTTGTAAATCTTGCTAATCTCTCCTTTTATTTAAAAATAATTTTCTTTTTCATTTATTTTGATCCGTTTTTTGTTTCCAGGATTGACAAAATCCTTTTTGACGCAATTATTTATCATTGATGCGTGATATAATTTTCAATAAAAAAATAATAATATTTCATTGCTTTGCATGCGCTTGTATGTACGTACGAAGGGTGGAATGGAGGTAGGCACCTTAAATTGAAAATTATACAACGAGTATATCTATTGATACTAAATCTATATTATACAGCATGTTGTATTGTTGTGTTGTCACTCAAAACGAACAATATACAATATATAATAAGGGTGAAAGTGGTATGTGTCCCCTGGAACGCTCAGTCACCCACTTTTATTAAAATATGTGTATCTGTAAAATAATCGAAATATTAATAATAATGATGGTAGTGTAGAGCACCATAATAATGATAATAAAATGTAATAATCTGAAAATGAAATAAAACCACATAGTGTGGAGGTAATTAGACTGTGTGTTTATTTCTGGCTGTCAAATATTAGGTTTAGATTGGTAATTGTGCTTTATTATTAATTTTCATGTTGTTGATCAAATGGATTTGTACCGTGCGAAGTTTGGAGTGGTTTGGTGTTATTCGATTATACTTTTTTGATGTTCCTGTTTTATTGCTTGAATTTGTGAAACTTTTTAAACGGCATTTAACACAAAGAAATAGTTTTGTATTATTCGCGTATTATTATTGCCAAAGATAAGTTAACATGTCTAAATATTTCTATAGAGACATATGAAATCTATTTTCCGAACCAAGTCAGTCATAGTGCAATTTTTCAAGAATTTTCTGAGGATCGGTAGATTTTCAAAATTTGGTTTTACTAAATATGTTTTATCCGGTCATATACATAATATGGGGAATTGTACAACCTAAATGCATGTTGAACTGGTTCAATATCGAAGCCACTCACTATGGCACATTTCAAAACAGGATGTAATAAAACAGTACATCACAAAACAGTACATGGTACACTAAAGTACGTGGTACGAAACAGGACCGATGAAAACAGTACATCACAAAACAGTACATGGTACGCTACAGTACAAGGTACGAAAAAGGACCGATAAAAAGAGTACATCACAAAACAGTACATGGTACACTAAAGTACATTTTACTGAACGTTAAGCTGGAGGATTTTTTCAGCTTGATTTGTTAAATATTTTTTATTGAATACGTTTAGTAATTAGGATATTATCAAGTGGATATTTGCCTTCACTTAGAGTAATTAGACAGTATACTATGTAGAATTATAATTGCTTTAAGTTATAATAAAATATCCCTTCACCTAACAATATTTAACATTATTTTTATTTAAATCGCTAATACTTGATCGTTGCAAAATAGATCAAAAATTTAAGTAAATATATATAAATAAATATATCCCTTTTTTAACCAAAAAAAATGGCTCAATTTAAGTCCAAACCACACAAATGTGTGAGTAAAAAACCATAGTATGTAATGGCGTTTTTGATAAAAAACATCGCTGTACCCACACAACTAGTTATTAAAACCGTAAAATAAAATTGACTATTAACTATTTTGTGGTGTTCTCTTTTAATATGTACTGTTTTGCGATGTACTCTTCCGTACCATGTTCTTTAGTGTACCATGTACTGTTTTGTGATGTACTGTTTTAATCGGTCCTGTTTCGTACCATGTAGTTTAGTGTACCATGTACTGTTTTGTGTTGTACTGTTTTAATCGGTCCTGTTTCGTACCATGTACTGTAGCATACCATGTACTGTTTTGTGATATCCTGTTTTGTGACATCCTGTTTTAGCCCATCCTGTTGTGAAATGTGTCGTTTCGTATGAGACCCGTTCAATATTAATGTTTATTAAACGTTATGCCTATTTTACGCCTACCGTGCGGGTCGAAGCTATCGAAATAGGTGATTTAATTTACCTCGGTTAGGACTTACACCACTATTTCGAATTAAATGATGAGACTTTGACCTTTTATTTATTCCTAATTATTCCGTTTATATACAAAATTACACAGTTGGTTGCACTAACAAATTTCTATATCATAAAATTAGCTTGTTAAGCACTTACAGTGTTAAAATTATAGTTATTTTGTGGTTTGCATCTAAGGGAATAAGATCTGTTATTTCCTACCTATTAAACACGTTGACGGTTAAGATGTTTAAGATGTTCGTTGGTTTTGACATATTTCAATCAATGCATGTGTACGATGTTTAAACAAAACCATCTTTCGTCTCAAAAGCGACCTAGATCAGTTATAACATTATACTTAGATTCAGATTTTCAGATTTTTCTTCTGAAGAAATGGCATATTATCCCATAATCAGCTAATTTTTTGCAAGCTTTTTATGTTTTCACATTTTTTTCATTTATGATCATCAATCATCATGGTTCTAGTGGAATTTGAAATCAAAAAAGACGTAATCACGGAAATAAAATTTTTAAAATTATTTTTCGTGAAAGAATGATATGAAATGATTCCTTAATCATCTAATTTTCTTCAATGATATTCATGTCTTCATATATTTTAGTACTTGGGGCCAACCACATGCACCATAAGTTCCTGAAATGTTCGAATTATTATCGCAATTCATTTTGATCCCAATAAATGATGGACCTCAATCACAATAATACATTTGAAAATCTACGCAATATCGATATAATTTTATTTCGATGAATTGTGAAATCTCCATAGTAAATTCCTTTGGGACCGGAAAAATGTGCGAAAACGAATTGTGCGAATATACAATTCATCAAGAATATTCATTATAACTAATATGCTTCAACTTTTGGCTCAGATTTGGGCAGTTTCCCATGATTTTAGGCAAAAATGAAGTTCGGCGTAATTACTCAGCATAGTCTAGAGATTATCCATGTGGATTTTTATGATGTTTGGGCTTATAGAGAAAATGGTTATTTGCTTGGGAAATATATTGTTCAAGCGTATTTGTCGATTTTGAAGCATCACTTGGCGAGAATATTCATATTTCAGCTCCTACTCAAGAAATCGTCAATCGGCTTTCTGTTCTCGATAGAGAAAGAGTAATTGCATACCTATGTTAAATTACAAATTTATGTGAATTACCTGGAATTTACACTGATTTTTTCAAAATGGGCGATCGAACCATTGCGTGCCAGATAAGTTGAATTTATAGAAATTTAACACAGGTTTTCAATTTTTTGCGACATTTAGTGTGTAATTGATTCAGATTTTCAAAATTAAACACAAATCCGACACACTATTTGCCTGAGATGTTCGAATTATTATAACAATTCAATTTGATTTAAATAAATGATGCTCCTCATCACAATAATTCGCTTCAAATTCTGCTTAATATCGATATAATTTATTTTACCGGAAGTTGTCCTGGTTTGTTTTCCGTATATCATAAAATTGAACAATTAGAGAAAATGGATCAATATTTTTTAATATGAGTCTTTTCGATGAATTGTTTCTTTCTCTCGCATATTTGATTTTTCGATGAATTGTTCTGTGAACAATTGTTTGTAGTACAATTCTTCTTCTCTGAATTCATTTCTAACAATTGTTTGTCGCACTTTTATGATGTGTTAAATTGTGTTGCGCATAATTTTCGGGTTGCCAAGCCATGTCTAAAGTAAAGATGATCTTTTGAAAGCACATCCTAGGGTATGGAACTCTTAATATCACATTGTACTAAAATTTAAAAAAACGACAGAGTTATATACACATTTACATATGTGTACTCTACTAGTGCCAACCCGATTCAAATTCTACCGCAGCTCATACATTCAAAATTATATTCTTTACTTTATATTTCTGAGAAATTTTTTATTCTGTGAAATTTTGTATTATAAAATTTTCACCGATCGGTCAAAGTGTCACTGTGGTATTTTGGTAAACCCATATGATTTCTCTACTAGTGCCAACCCGATTAAAATTTTAATTCAGTCTTGTGAAGCTCGAAATTTATGAGAAATCTTAATTCTTAGAGTATTCTTAGAGTACACGTACATAAGTCTGCCAAAAATAGTGATAAATTTGTTGATCGGTGAAAGTTTTGCGATACACAATTATTTTCTTAGTATTAAGATTTGTAAGAAAGTTTAGCTTCACAAGAACACGAATTTAGGTATGCAAGCTTTGATAGAAGTTAAATCGTATTGGAAAATTAGAGGACCCCCGCATGACCACAAATCAAGAACTGCACTTGCTCTTGATGTTCCCTAGTAGAGTACACATATTGGTCTACCAAAACATCTAAATTACAAAATTTGTAAGAAATATAATCTTAATCATATTGGCACTAGCATAGTACCTACATATGAGGCTACCAAATTATTGTTGTGATAATTTTGCCGGTCGATGAAAATCTTGAGATATGACTTTTCTTAAAATCGAGATTTCTAACAAATACCTGGTTGGCATTAGTATAGTCTTCATAAGGGTCTATCAAAATACCAAGTTTGCTAATCGTTGAAAATATTGAGACAGGAATATTGCTAGAGTCCAAATATATAAGAAATACGCAGCTTCACAAGATTGAATTAGGAAGGTTACCAAAATATCACAGTGGCAGTTTTGTCGATTGATAAAAATTTTGGGATATGAACTTTCTTAAAATAAATAATTCTAAGAAATGCTATCCTTTCAAAGTATATCGTTCTATGTCTTCGAACTCAATTCAAATTTGAATCAAGTTGGCATTAGTAGAGTACAGATGTATGCGTATCTTAATAACATACTGAGTCGATCGGTGGAAGTATTGGAACTAAATTAAATGATTGAATGAAATGTAATTTTTAAAATTTGAATCGGATTGGTATAAGGTGAGTACTATTTGCTATCAAACCATCTACGTAAAACTGTTAAATCAAATTCAATCATTGATTCTATGTTAATGTTATTATTAGCACTGTATAATATTGCAGTATCATCAGCAAAAGCAATCAAATCACCTGATAAGTCAATGACAAATACAGAGTTTATATAAATAAGAAATAAAATAGGCCCCAGCACTGATCCCTGGGGAACTGCAATATTAACAGTGCTAAAATGACTGTACGACAAATTGGCACGAATTTTTTGTGATCTGTTCCTTAAGTAACTTTTAAACCACTGAAGTGCTATTCCATGAAAGCCAACATTTTGCAGTCTACGTATCAAAATATAATGATTCACAGTGTCAAATGCCTTGGTGACATCAATACACAACGCCGTGAATTTAAGATTTGTAAGAAAGTGCATATTAGTTTTGTTAAGATTAGCAAACATAAACTTATTAACTTTCAAAAAAGTGTCTTCCGTGGAACGACCTTTAACAAATCCAAATTGATTGGAGTTTAAAAATTTGATTTTAATTAAATAAGACGTGAATCGATGTTTTTACTAACTTCTCATGATATAATTTTTAATAATGATATCGGGCGGTAATTATTTGGATCTGTCGTAGAACCTTTTTTATGAAGAGGTATAACAACTGCAGATTTCAATTTATCTGGAAAAACGCCATTAGAGAAGCTTAGATTAAAGATATGTGTTACTGTATCGCAAATATAACAGCTAATTTTCTTAATAATAGAACTCCTTAAGTTGTCACCAAGCCACCAAGTTTTTGTTGCGTGGGTATCTCTTAATTAAAATAGCAATTCTTTTTTTTTATCTAAAAACTTCAAGAGTGACATGGTCATCCAAGGTTTAATTGGTTTATTTTTAGATTTGTGAAGCTTCTGTCTCAGGTCGACATACTTATTCAAGATAGCAATAAAATTGGCATAAGCAACCACAGGACAAGTCGAATTGTACACAGATAGCCATTTTTCCTCTTTAACAACATCAATGAGACAATTAGTATCGGCATAGATAGAAAAACACATCGAATTAGCAGATTGCATATTTGAATGTATGCAAAAACGTGTGCAATCATCCATCACTCCATTGAACAATTTTGAGATGTGAATTTAAAAGCTGAATTCAACTTTAAATTTTAGAAAAGCGCCAAAAAGCTTCTAATCAAAAAAACAACCTACTACATTAAATGTAAGCAAGAACAAAACCTAGAGCTGAGAAGTTCCGAGAGAATTCTATCAAGAATTCCAGAAATGCAGATAAAGGGTGCAGAACCACGAAAAACTTCGATAATTAAAAAAATTAAGCATTTCAAGCGGTCCAGAACCTCACATCCATCAATACGAACAACAAAACTACACAACTATAGAGCGAACGAGTGATGCCGAGATACGAGTAGTCTAAACTCACGATGGCTTTTTGTTACCAGAATTCATAATTCTGTGCCAGAGGAAAGATTTCTTAATTTGTTGAAGAAAATAATATCCATCCAGATCCAGGAAATTGTATCGTGGTTAAAAGCGTTAATGCACTATAAAATATCGATTAATCCACTAACTAAATTGTTTTACGTTCAGAATAAATATATCGTGGTAATAAAAAATCAAAACAAAACCATGTGCAGTGATCTAGTTGAGCTTCCAGTTTCCTGAATTTAGGTTTTCGTTATGATAATCATAACAAAGCTTATATTAAAACCTGTATCCGAATGCAAGAGCTTTGTTTACAGATCGATAAAAGGAAGCTGTAGATTATATACAGGGTGTCCCAAAATTGGCAGATCAAATGAATCAGGGTAATAGTGGAGCCAAGTTGACGGTGCAAAAGTTAGTGTTTATTGGTAAAATCACATGCGCATCCGCCAAAAATTATTTTAAATGAACCCAAGAATTTTTTCTGTTTTAATACGATTTAGAAGAGTGTGCCTTTCCAATAAAATCATTTTTATAAGCTAATAATGGAGCTGTCAAATAAAAACTTTGGTTTTGTAAACCTTTTTGGTTTCTCAAAAATTTTTGGAAAAGAATGTACTACAGATATTTCACTCACTATCAGAAAAATATGCGACACTAATTCACAATTGAATGTCTTTTATCAATTTTTTTCACAAAGTAAGTCGTGTTATTCAAAAATGCACTTAACAAAATTTTGAGTACTAAAATGATGTTATGTCAGAAATAAAACGTAATGAATAAAATAATTTTTTTTTATTAATTTTAAATAGTTATTATTACTCGGATTTCCCTCGAATTTACCGGATTTTCACTTGATTGCCCCGGATTTGGATTTCACTCGGATTTTCACTGGATTTACACCGGGTTCCTCCGGAATCCGGGAAACCAAAAGAAAACTGGGAAATCCGGAACAATACGAGGGAAATCCTGCAAATCTGTGGAAGTCAGGAGGAAATCCGGAAGAAACCCGTGAAAAGCGGTTGAAATCCTGGAAAATTCGGGAAATCAGGAAGAAATCAGGCGGTAATTCGTAAAAATCCGGAACGTTCCGGGAAATTCGGGGGAAATCCTAAAGAAAACCGGGAAATTTTTGTGAATTTTATCAAAAGGCATGCTCTTCTAGATCGTATTAAAATTGAAAGTAAAAACAAAAGAATTCTTGGTTTCTTTTAAATTAATTGTTTGGTACGGGGGTGCAAATGCGAACACTAAAAGTGGATGTTCATTTTTGGTGATCGAAATTAAATTAAATTCTTCGACCGCCTTAAAAAAGTCAACATGGTTTATTTTGATGCTAACATGTAAACAATACCGCAACTCAACAGAATTTATACTTGTCCTGCGAATGTGGTGCACGCGCTAAAACCTATATTGTCATCAATTGAATCCTGCTAACGTCAATAGAAGATCCGTCAGTTTCAACAAAGGCGTATCCATCACTGATATTCCAATTATATCGCAAAAGTTATACTTAACGTTTACTACATCAGATAAGAAACAATTATTAACGACATTCAAACTGTCAGATTCCCCTAAAATGTTGACCATTCAAGAGGCTCAAGAATGGTCTCAAAAGAAAATTACATTTTTTTAGAGTTTACCACATGCTATAGTTGCACTAACCAGGCAAACACTCAAATTTACTTACTTTTCACCGATTGAAGAAGCTCAATTGCATGTCTAATAAGAACTTCATTAAATGTAAGTCGAGAGAATCTCAGTGAGGTCAGTAAAACAGCAAACTATGATCGAGAACATAAATTACAAGATGGCAAGGTTAACAACACATAAAAGTCAGACAACGCCTGGAAAGTATTAAGGTAATGTGTTACTAACAAAAGGTAAATTAAAAGTCTTCCAAAGCGGCTGGATTTCATAACTTCATTTTTAAAACAATGTTACAAATCTTTATCATATGTGAGACATCATTTAACAGTGCGATCTTAAGTTCTGAATTTTTTCCTAACCATTATGTGGTTTATAGATATGATCGATCACTATATAAAAGCATTAAAATATCTGGTGGTGGAATACTTATAGCTCCGAGTATTCCAAATATCTTGAGGCCATAGAAAAATCGTTCTACAAAAAAGGCATCGATGTTAGAGAAGCGTTGGAATGATTTCATGACTAAAGTCGAATTTGACAAAAAAAAAAATGTTTTATTAGTAGTTAGCCTTCTGGCCTTATTGACCGACGATATTTCTAGCTTTTTCAGTAACAATTACTCTTTGGTTTAGTGTTTAATCCGGCTTGCATGTGCTGTCTTTTTAGAAGCTATGAAATCGTTTGGACCGAAGATAATAAGAATCTACTAAGTGTTTTGGTTGTATTAAAATTAATGAAATTTTCTGAGATAATAAAAACCACATATAGGAGATTATGTGGTGAACAAAATTTTTAAAGCTATACTTTGTTATAACCGAAATTTGGTACGAATGCTTGTAAATCTAAACAAGCATTAGCAATCCATATTAAGTTTATAAGTGCCACAACATTGTCATCTCGAAAAAATATTATGTCGAATGTACGACAAATCAATTTCTCCTCGTATATTTGAATCGTTGCCAATTTCTCGTTATCAGGAAAATTGCTATAATAAAACACCAAATTTAGCACAATAAAAAACTGGAATCAAAGACAATAAAACTCAAAATTTACAACAAAAAATTTCGAATTGGATGAGACACTGATATTCACGCGTCAATAAGAAATAACGCACAACATTGTCGCTCGTGCGATTTTTGATTTCATTAAAACTTTTTAACCAACAAAAATTCATTTTATGAGTCTACGCAAATTTTATTATTTTGCGCGCCTAAACGATACAAAGCCATAAGAAAAAGCACTTAACCAATACTCATCTCATCTCCCTTTTAAACGATTTTACAACATTTTATGCAAGCTCGTAAAACTGTTTTCTGTCAATATACAAAACGAGATTCACTCGATTTGATAACATTTGATAAGATGAAGAAATTTAATTGAATTGAATCGATTTATTTATTTTATCTGTATGTAGAAAGAGTTAACCGTTGGTTGTCGTGATAAAATTGGGTTTAATAATTTAGAAAAATATCGAATTATGTGTTGTGAAAAATCATAGACATTTCAAAATCCAAAGTTTCGTTTTAGTACTTTATTAATTAATTTTAAGAAAGTTTGAAATTTTTCTACATTAATTTTTTATTTTAAAGTTTTTTTGGCTTTTTAAGACAAAATATTATTTCACAATGTTTGCGACTATTCAAGTTAGAAAAGCCAAATACGTCATCTACTCATAATACACCTAATCTCCCTCAAAAAGTTGAAACTTAACTTTCGTACTGAAAAAAATTTGGTTTACTTATCAGGCTGCAACATCCAAACAGCAAAAATTCAAATCTTGCTTCATACCTATAGTATAACACAAGAAGATATCGATTTGGCGAATTATATCACTAAATCAAGAACTTCCGGAAAATTTTCATTATGTTTGTGTGTTAGTTTTTGTGGTAGATATATTATGTGTAGATGACCTCTTTGTTTTTGCTGGCTTGTAAAGTCGCAAACATTGCCCAGTAAACCATAAGTCATATATTATTTTTTGTTTCATCATATATCGGTCTTAAGTTAGTCAGTTTGGAGGTTTGACATCACAATTCGATCACCAGGTTGACCACTACCTAGCAAAACATCATAAATTAGACTTTCGTGTGACTCGAAGTCATAAGGCCTCATACATTGATTTTTCTTATGACTATATAAAAATTAGATTTTTTAGTTTCGAATAAGATTATTCAGAAAATGTTTCGAATGTCATAAAGCGGTCATTATACTGGTTGGTATAATTTTAAAAGTCGTATATTGGTTTTGTACTTGGTACATAGTCATAGTGAACCATATATCAACTTTTTGAATTATAAACAATTAATTTGATTTATTCAAATGTTTTATTTATGTGTACAAAACAAAATATGGTTTATTGTAATTTAATATCCTACAATTTTAAATGTGATTATTCACTATATTTTTAACATTTCACACTTGATAAAATGGATAAATCTCAAAAATTTATTTAATTGGAAAAAATTAGAACAAAGTGATACTTATCGAAGACGCTACAGAAAATTATCTGCGGAAAAATTGAAAATATTCAACAAAAGGTTTGAATCTAATGTTAATCAAAATCAGAGTCAAAAGCAATTTGGAAAGTGAAATCTCACCAAACCATCGTCCTACAACATCGGGGTGAAGTCAAATGTCCAATCAGCCTACATCAATACATTTAATTAATGACTTTCTAATGGTGATTGTGGCAGAGATAGCACGACTAAAGTGATGTTGTTAGCACATTACGATAGTTATTTTAATTCAAATGAAAGTATTACAGACGATGAACTTGAAAATACCGATACCAATAAGGTCTTCTCTAATTCGTTTGTCAGTGCTGAAGAAAATATACCGCTGAATGAATTTTTGAAATTCTGGACACATCAATATAATATAAACCAAGCTGCATTAAAACCTTTGATAAATTATTTAAATACAAATTTCCAAACAAATCTTCAAAGTGACCCAAGAACTGTCATGCAAACTCCTTGTAACACAAGACAATGGTTAACCAAAATAGAAGGTGGGAAATATTGGCATCAGAGGCTTGAGGAATGTTTAAGATCATACTTTATAAATCGTAAAGATACTATTTCGATATCTTTAAACATAAATATACTCGTAGATGGATTACCAATTTTTCAAAGCTCAAAAGCAGAATTTTGGCCGATTCTTTTTAATATATATATATGAAATACCAGAATTTGAACCTATGATAATCGGGGTATTTTATGGAACAACAAAACCAAAGAATTTTTATCGCCATGTAAACGAAATAATTATAGAAATATAGAATGGGCGGTTGCCACTGGTTCAACTAGCAAATCGACTTTCTGAAGCTACGAAACGTGTCGTACCCATGGTTTCCAAAACCAATTATTCAATTTTCATATCTCTTTTAACACCTAATGAACTAATCTGCAATAATTTTTTATGTATAAAACTAAAAAAATAATTTAGTTTTAAAAATACATTTGAAAATAGGTGGTTTTTAAACCTGAACAAAAATATTATTGCAATGGAATATGCGGTTGAGCTAAATGGAAACCAGTTCATTTACGGCCACAAAATAAAATACCGTGAAGATTTTTTCGTGAACCCCATAGAGTCTTCTATTATTAATGTATTTTATACTATAGATTGTACGTAATTTAGTATAAGTGAATTGCACCCGATTAATTCAATACCGTGCAAGTTATTTGCAATAAAATATGAGAACGCCCATGTTGTGCTTATACCGCTACAACATACTTTATTCTAAAATCTTGTTGACAAAAAATATAGTAAAACTTAATTGTATACGTGTTTAAACTTATTTGTAATACAATTTTGATTGCACTGAGTTTTAAGGTTAAAACTCAACTTACATGTTGATTCTCTTTTCGTGTCGAATATTCACTTTATATTGAAAAACCAACTAATCACCATTTAATATATGGATCGCCCTTTAACACATTGGATCTGATTACTAAATATTTTCTTTGTCTATAGTAACATATTGGTCATATTATAACATTATATAGATCATATTAAAATGATTATCATATTACATATTACAAAAAAAATCTATTATAACATACAGCATGAGTAGCTTGAATGGTTAGTGTGCTACGTTTGTATGAGATTCCGCAAAAATGAAAGAGTTCGAATCCTGGTCGCAGTCGTCTTGTGTGAAAGTAAGTGAATAATCAAATTAAGTATATAGTCATTATAAATTAATTACAAATAAAACCGATTTAAGATATAAAAATATGTATATGTAAGACGGAAGTCTCTCTGGGGATTGGTGTGTGTTAACAAATAATTTTTTTTCAATTATATTTTATATATTTTAAAGTCATATTTAGATCATGTAAAAGTGTGATATATGACCTGTCTTAAATTGATCATTAATTTGTCACAATAAAACTCATATCAGTCATAGCAAGATTGATTTAAAGTTTCTAGTCATATAAGAAGTCATACGGATGTTAATATGATTCTTGTACAACCATTATATGACCGCATTTTGATCACACAAACATCATAGACTAGTAAATTATGATGTTTATATGATTTTGTTATATGACTGCACATCATAAAACAAATCATATAAACTTATATATGACCGATTTATTCACTACTTATATGATTTGTGGTTTCCTGGGTGTGAATGTCATTGAAAATAATATTTAGTCTAAAAAAGTTGAAAAAACTTTATTAATCAAATTTCTAATTACATAACCGTTGTTGTATGCAAATTATGGCCCAGTTGCTTCGAATTTGAACAAACTAAATGAGCAATGAATAATAATTTAAAAACTTCTCACGATATTAATAAACGATATCCCCCTTTACGTTCATGAGACGTGTCATTCGCGGATCATATTTCAATTAAGTACAAGTTGTAGTTTTAATATTGTTTTTTATTTATAATCGGTGGCAGTCAACGGCACCTCACTCCCATATAAATACTTATATTAAACGTATCACAAACGAAAATAATGACAACCAAAATCTTTTCATAATGATCGGATTATATTTTTCTAACCCATAACCGTTGCTTAGTATGGGTTCACTGTGCAACATACGACATGAACTTGTCTAAAGGCCGGAAAATGATTTTCCATATACATTGTTGCATGATATTGGTTTATTGGTTTAAGAAAAAAAAGTCATTGCGGTTAACATGCCATATAGGCCCTTTACAATACCCCATTGTACTTTTGTAAATCATTACATGATTAGGCATACATATTAAGAAAATAATGTCACTCGATATACGAGTGTATGACACAATAATTTTATGACATAATGACGAATTATAAAATGCAAGTACATATAACATAATAATCAACCGCAATGGATATGTGCACACGAAACGTGTACATTTAATATTCAATATAAAGTTTTCAAAAATTCACCAAACCATAGCCACACTCAAAACCAAAAAATAAACAAAAAAAAAATTGAAGATGTCAATCAAACTCTACAAAAAATAAATAGAAATTTTCTATAATTTGACACCCGTTAATAACTACTGATCATCCATTGTGCCTACCACCGTATATTGATATGTGCACACAACCGTATTAAGTCCATCAATGCGTAAAACCATGATACAACACATATGAGTGGTGGTGATTGTTATTGTTTATTACCTTTTTGAATGATTTGTTTACTTTTTTTGTACGAAATATGTTTTTGCACAATTAATTTGACAATCCGCTTTGAAATATTAAAAAAAAATATTTTATGCCGCGTGCCACTTTGCAGAAATAATGATTTTAATACCGGTAATATGTAAGTGTATCAATTTTTTGTGTAATCCGAGTAGAATTTATAATGAACACGGATATGATACCCAAAATTAGTCAGATGAAATGAACAACCAAGCAATAGTTGGTACAGATATATTGCTAATTATTTGCAAATTTATTGGTGGAGGAAGACAAAATTGAATCAATTGTTTGTTGCTGAAAAGGGCTCCAAAAAGTTTGATAATTGATTTTTACAAAATCATGTTATTCGAGATCCATATATGTATTTATCAAAAAGTACTATGGCTAATCATTGGCGTTCCTCTAAAAGAATTAATCTAACAGAAAAATCCTCGTTGTCGCTTAACTACTGTAAAAATAAGACAAACTGCTCTTTCTGCACGTCCCTTGCGCTGAAGGACGGTTTATAAAATCACATTGCATGCTTAAGTGGAAGCGGAGTTCTCATTGCGGTACATGTGGGCTTTGATATTTCAGGTTTCCACCCAACATCGATAAAATTGAGCTGATATGTATTAAAATCACCAATAATGGAAAAAATATTATTATTCTTTGCTGCTAGATTCGACGCACTATAGTCAAGTGGAATTGTTATCAGGATAGTGTTGCTGTTATCAGGATCATCTTTTGTCGTTGGTGGCTTTAATTTGCCTGCCCTTATGTGGCCGCGCGCTCTCAAGATTCCACCTATTGCATGGCTATGAATACACACACCTAAAAGAAAAGTATATAGTCACGGATGATATGTTGGATTCAGGATTCTTTCAAATGAGCAATATTCAAAATCGGGCCTGTGCTGTTCCATTTGGCGCTTCAGGAACATCAGGAGAAGCAACATCGAAACTTCGCGTTGTATATTTAATAAATCAAGCCAAATTCTTGAATATGCAGATGATGTCGTGACCTAGTGATATCAAGGACAGTTTCGTACCACTCGATCGTTCCGCAAGAAGACTTGGCTTGGAGGTGAACAGTAGCAAAACCAAATTTGTATCAACATCTTTATGGCAAATCTCGGAATTGGCGACCATAATTTTGATAACGTCGAAAACTTTTACTCGCTCAGAGGGTCGATTCTTGTTCCGTGAAAAAATGAAAAGAAAAAAATATTTTCATTTTCATTTTCACGGATGTTTTTCATTTTTTCATTTCACAGAACAAAATTATGCGATTCTTATTGTCTTAATGAAAACCTTTATTCAGCACAACATTCGTCAATGCTGAGTATTTTTTTTTTCATATTGTACTAGATCGCTGAATACATTTGGCATTTTAGTCTGTCAAGTCAAATGCAGAAAAAAGAATTTAAAAATTTCAACCTTAATTTTAAAAGTTATTAAAGTAATAAATACGTGGTATATGAAGTGAACACATATATATATATTTATAAAATGATGAGTTTGGCTATTCAACTGATAGAAAGACGCAGAAGAAATTATTAAAGGTAATTGCACCAAAAAATTATATACAGAAACTAAAATTTAATTTTATTTTTTAGGCAGAATATTCGAGTGATACGGAAACGTTTAAGAGACACTCAAAATCCATTTGAGATACTCTCGGATACGCAGTTTATAGATTTATATAGGTTTCCTAAACCTATTTGTATGAATCTAATAAATAAATTATCGCCATTATTTACTAAAACCGAACGAATTCATGCAATTCCCAGTAATTTAAAAGTTTTATGCGCATTAAGATTTTTTGCGACTGGATGTTTCCAACGCGCTGTTGGTCAAGATGTCATGGCAACCGTCTCCCAAACCTCCGTTAGTCGGATAATTTCAGAAGTAGTAGAAGCTCTCAATTCTGTAGCCTCGGAGTACGTGCGTTTTCCTACGAACCAAGAAATGATTCGTTCAAAACAACAATTTTTCAACATTTCTAATTTTCCGGGAGTTATTGGAGTATTTGACGGGACACACATACGGATTTCTGCCCCCGTAAGTAGTATCGAGCACGTGTACTACTGGAGAAAAGGTGGACACTCAAAAAATGTTCAAATTGTTTGTGACGCGAACTATTCTATAATAAATTTACATGCGAGGTTCAGAGGGACGGCGCATGATGCCTATATATGGCGTCGCTCCAATTTAAAGAATATTTTGGAAACAAAATATTCAAACGGAGAGCGAAACTTTTGGCTATTGGGTGATAGTGGATATCCTTTACAGCCGTGGTTAATGACCCCTGTCCAAAACGACGTTACGGATGCTCAAAAAAAATATAATATATCCCACAAAAAAACGCGATGTTTAGTGGAGCGTTGCATTGGAATAATAAAATCTCGATTCCGATGCCTTTCTAAAGAAAGAGTTTTATTTTATACTCCTGAAAAAGCAGGTAAAATAATAAATGGATGCGCCGTGCTTCATAATATTTTAATAAAAGCTCGTGTTCCTTTGCCAGATGAAAGTGAGCTAGACTATGATGATGAAGCAGTCCCTGATGAAGCAATAAATCCTCAATCGATTTTGAATGAAGCGCGTAGGGTACGGACAAATATAGTTAATGAATATTTCAATTAAGTTTAATTTTTAAAAATAAATTTCAAACTTTGTTTTAATTTAGATTTTATCTTTAATCTCATTTAATGTATTTAATATATTTTGTAATACATTAAGTTTTTTTTGTTCTAAATCTAGTTTTTGGCGTTTTATTTCAAGTTTTTCTTCCTCTATTTTTAATATTTTAGATAAATTTTCATCATCGGCGGTATTTTTTTTCTTGTTTTTGGGTGGTATACGTGGTGCTGTTTTTTTTGGCTGGGGCAGTTGGATTATTTGATCGTCATCGGTGGGAATTATAGTAATATCGATTATTTCGGATGTTGTCGGGACCGAAAAATCAGTTGTATTTTCATCTAAATACTCGATGGAACTATATTGAGTTATCGTTGACTCAGATTGTGTTGAATTTAACTAACGAATATATTTGATTGAAAGATATGTTATTAAATTTGTATTATAAAACACAATTGATTTGGTTATACTTACTATCTCTTGTTGCTCACCAAGTTCAGGTAAACCAACGTCTCCGTCAACAGCTTGTGGTGTCATGATTGACAATATTCTCTCCTCAATATCTGTTAGGGGTTTTGGCACTTTGGTTCCATTAATACCGCTCTTATTTTTAATCGCAACTAGTTGCGCGTGGCGGTCTTTTGCATACAATCTGAAAATAAATTAAAATGAATACCTATTGTAATTATTAAAAAGTTATATATTATAAACTAACCTTTGGTCGATCCAGAATTTTTGCCATTTATTTCTTATTGGCTCCTCCTAATGCATTTAATTCATTTCCCAAATTATTCCAGGCATTGTCTCGCATTCGAGCTCCATCAACAGACGTAATAAAATTTTAAATACATATTCTGACATGTACCTATTACTTTTAAGGTTTTTTATATTATTTTTACCTGTCATGAGCCAACTCTAAATTTAACTCTAGGAAATCGACTAAAAATGCCTTCTGTGCCTCACTAGGTCGTTTGCCTTTTATCTTTTCCTCCATTTTTCTAAAATGTTCACAATATTTTAATAAATTCTATTTTCTAATAAAGTGAATATTGTTTTGAAATACATAACTACGTAATAAGTATATAAAATTATTATATAACTAAAATATTACATACCTAATTACGCCTTTCTTTAAAACTCAGTTTTGGAAGAAAGAAAAATTAAATTGTTAGAAACTAAATGTCAACTAATTTGAAATTGGTAAACCCCATAAATAAAATAACCAATAGTTGATAAAAGTGTCGCTAGTTGCGCTGGTAAATTAAGAAACAAATAAACAAACCAATAAAATGTTTGCAAATGTCGAGTTTTCAGTTTAAATTGGAATAAATTATCCTTAAAATACATTTAAAATACTTAAATTGTGTATTTAATATTTAGTAAGCCCATTTTAAAAAATTTATTTTTCTTTTCACGACTATAAGCATCGATGAAAAAAAAAAATTTCATATGAAAAGATTGTGACGTCATTTTTTTCATTCTCATGTAATGCGAATCAGAAAAGTTAACTGTTCACTGAAAACACTTTTCATAGCAGTTTTCACTGAACAAGAATCGACCCCCAGGTCAGTTATAACATCGTTGAATGATATGTAGGCAGAAATAAAATCGTTGCCGGACAACGAGTTTTCTACGCCCAATCAAAATTATTGCGATCTAAACACCTGTCGCAATCATGGAAACTCGCACCTTATTCAACATTTTCGGATCAGATGGCCGTAGTGCTATGTGACGTCAAAAAGGTATTGCACTTAATAGTAATAATTTCATCCCTACCATCAAACCCATGGTGAAAATGATATGGTTTTAGGTGCAATGGGTACCGAGGGGGTCGGGAATTTGGTTTTTGTTAAGACTACCATGAATAAAGAACAATATTTGCAAATTTTACAGAATCATTTAAAAGCAGTGCGAATTGAAATATCGGGCCATATTAGCTTGGTTCAAGACAACGATCCCAAACATGCATCCCACTTGGTAAAAAACTGGTAGATCTACAATGTCAAATACATTTTACCGAACCCTCCACAATCGCCAGATGTCAACCCATCGAACATCGACGAGTGGCACCAAATTACGTCAGAAGAACAGGAAAACTTGTGAATTATATGCAGAATCGCCTAAAACAGGTCATAGTTTAGAAATGGTGGTACACAAATTATTAAATATATTTATTAGTAATAATACTAGGAACTACATATATGATTTTTTTGATGTATGCATTTTTCTTTGACTACATTTTGTTATATTTTTGTTAAGTAAATAAATTAATTTTTATATTTTTAAATGTGATATTATTAGTTAATAAATAGAAAGAAAATCAAATACTAAAGATGCTGTGTAAAGAAAATATATGAATTTATTGAAAAAATAAATAAGTGGTATGTTTTTTTATTGATGGAGTGTATAGTATACATATAAAAAATAAATACCCTGTGTGGAAGTCTTAAACTTACTTCTATATAGGAGCGACTAAAGTTAATCAATTTCCAAACAGAATTATTGCTGACATTGTGTTTGTTCTTCATCTGGCGGTATCGATTCGTCTATTCCGATTGGTCGAATAAATTTAAAAGTCACATCTCGTGCGCTTGCCATCATTAATAATTTTTAACATCGAAGATGTTTTTGGGGTCGCATTATATAGAAAAATGCAACGAAATTTTGTCCCAAGAATATGCAACGAAAAAAAAAATAGATACGGGAGAACCAAAACAGGTGGTGCGCCAATTTTGTTTTGTGCTCTCTCTATGCACCTATTTCTCATCTACGACTACGATATCAATTAATGAGTGTAATATACAAATAAAAATAAAAAATAACGTATATACGAGAGAACCAAAACACGCTGGTGTGGTGCGCCGAAAATCAATTTTTGGGCTCAAACTTTTTTATTTTTTATTTTTAAGTCTGGAAATTTCCCCAATCGGAATATAAGTTGGTTTGGAATTCTCTTTATTATTCGAATTTTTCGTCGGTTACTTTAATAATTTTTTTAAATTTATTTTCTTTTTTTAAATTAAGAAACATAATTTTTTCCCCCTACTAAAGGACTAGACACACCAAGCGTCGACGGCGAGCGGAGAATTTAAATATGCATTAATTGGTTTATGTATTATATAGAAACGATAGTATAAACAATTATATACCAATTATTTATAAATTTATTAAAATTACAATTTTTGGATTTTTAATAGAAAAATTGTAATTTTAAAAAATTCACAATTTCTTAATATGACAATTTTTCTATTAAAAATCCAAAAATTGTTATGTTTTTTATAAATAATTGGTATATAATTGTTTATACTATCGTTTCTATATAATACATAAACAAATTAATGCATATTTAAATTCGCCGCTTGCCGTCGACGCTTGGTGTGTCTAGTCCTTAAGGGAAAAACTCCGAATGGGTAAATCGATGGGAAATTATTCAAATATTAGCAAACTTCAAAACAAATTTGAAAAAATTATTAAAGTAGCCGGCGAAAAATTCGAATAATATAGAGAATTTCAAATTGTATTCCGATTGAGGACATTTCTACCGATTTTATTCAATAATAATATAGATGGTAACTTTCCTCGTGCGGGCGGGAGAGAGGAGTAATTGGTCGTTGGAAATTAATCACTATTATCGCGAGTAGTCTCAGTAGCCGTAGTACTACTAAGGTAAGAATTACTTTGGTGGATATAAGCATGGTGACAGGTATTTTTTAATTTGCCCTGTGGTTTATGAAGGTCTTTATCAACAGGTTTACCCTTTTGGTAGATTCTAGACAATAGGATAAATTGGAAACCACAGAATATAATTATCTTTAAATTACGTATCCGCTATAGCAAACAGTAAGATTGGCATTAAGGTCACACCTCAGCTCGAAAGCTTAGCCTTTAAGGTCCCTCTCTTGCAGAGGAACAGAAAAAATATTTTCTACGACTGGTGTTTTGAACTTGGAGAAACTACTCGTAGAGTCGTTCCATCGTAATTTTCTCCCATTCACAGCACCTATTCTGTTGAAAGGGTAATTTTCTACTTTTCTATAAAGAAGATATAAAGGGTGGGCCAAAAGTCACACCTGCGGGTAAATGTTGAAAAACTTTTTTGTTTATTTTTGTTTTTTATTGTTATTTTTTTTTTAAAATATAATATGAACTTTGCATGATTTAAATTTTAATTATGAAAAATAATTTGTGATAGATGGCCACCATTTTCATTAATGCACAATTGGGCTCTTAAACGAGCGTTTTGCATAGCAGCACGCAAAGTATCAGGCTGTATTTCCCTGATCTCAGCTTCAAGGTTGTGCTTTGTCTGCTCTATAATTTGAGGCTTGTTCATATACATTCGTTCTTTGAGATAACTGGTGAACGTGCCAGCCAATTTAATCTTGATAACATGATTCGATCATCAAAAATTGCACTTGGAAGAGTAATTGTGGCACGGGTCGTGTGTGCTGTTGCTCCATCCTGCTGGAACTAATTTTCGGCTGCCACAGGGCGTAAATCACTGTCACTGCATTGCCAACTTTATTCTGAAATATATATGGCCGTTTATCCCTTTGTGATGTCACTCCACATTATATTGTACACTTGGGCGAGTGCAATTTGTAATGGTGAACAACTCTGGGGTTTGTTGTAACCAAAAATCGCATATTTTGCTTATTCACATATCCATTAAGATGGAAATGTGTTTCATCACTCATAAATAAATTGTTAAGAAACTCGTTATTTTCTGCGCACAACTCCAGGAAGCGAGTGGCCCAAATTAATCGTTGCTGGTAGTTAACTGGTAAAAGTTGTTGAACCAATTGTACCTTGTATGGATGCTTGTGTAAATGCCGAGATAAAATCCGCCGAATTGATGTTCTCGACATGCCCAGTTGCCAAGAACAGGATATTTCTGGATATTCTTCAACAGTGTCCCGTACACAATCAATGTTCACCTGGTTCTACACTGATGAAGACGTTATTGAGTGTTGCAAATTTATCTGTATGAACTAAACATCAATCAACATAATGTGGTGGAGTGCGGTTTCTTCCGAACTCTTTTCTGCTTTTTTGAGAGAAGTTTTTGGTGAATCTGCTCTAGGTAAGTACAGAATGGGTAAAGTGAATTGCAGTAGCTTAAGACCAGCAGTTTTACTAAAAATATCAACATTTTATTAGTTTTTAAATGAAGGTTCATTAAGGATCTGGTTGAAGTTGGAATGTTATTTTTAATGTTACACAGATAATTATTTTGAAACTACTTCATTGTCGGCCTCGGAGGAGGTTGAAATCCGGGTTGGTATAAACATTATTTTTGATTAACAATCTTGGGTTTAGAGACGTTTGCCTTGACCTAGTCATAAATCTTAATGTTATTTATCATACTCTGAGATAGTTCCTGTTTTTTGGATGTCGCACCAGTAAACTGTGGAAAGCACCCGATGATTGGATGGTACCCTCCATAATAAAACCATTAATTTTTTTCTTTTGCAATAATATGGATCTAAATGAGATTCTTTAAATTTTTATTCTTAAATACCTATAGCATCGAGTTCGGTCACCTGAACTAAGAAAGTAGTAATTATGCCAGCGTCTTTTTTTTGCAATCATAAAAAATTGCTTAATGGTTTACTATGGCGAGAACTGAAAATTATTTATTTGTCTCAAGGCAAATTATTTTATATGGTTTACGTAAGCATGCAATCAGTTGCGGAAATTTCTTGTAAATCTAATGCTTGTATACTCATGAGTAACGTCATGCCGGTGTTCACAATTTCCGCAAATGCGAAGTAGTAAATATCGTTTTTAATTTTATTTTCGGGTGGAAAATTACTTCCAACATCTTCCTTATCATTCCAATACTGGTTTTTTCCTGTTGATTAGTGCCATCTTTCCTTTAGCCTGTAACCGTCTTACATCTCCCCAGTGGCCCTATTCTGTCTTTCCCTGGGAATAGGGAATTGGGAAAAATATTTTCATAGCATTTTTGTCTAAATTGTATTTTTGTGGCCTACTGAAGGAATAAGTTTAGTGCAAAAATTTTCAAAACAAAGTGAATTGGGAAACTTTTGTTCCACAAAATTTTTATTGGGAAAAATATTTTCCCATTTCACTTTGTTTCAAAAATATTAACACCAAACATGTTCTCTCAGTAGGCCAGAAAAATACAATTTAGACAAAAATGCTATGAAAATATTTTTCCCAATTCCCTATTCCCAGGGAAAGACAGAATAGGACCACTGTAGGATTTACTTTTATTTTATCTTTCATATTCTTCAAACAACAGTTAAACAAATTTTGTTGGGTTACAGAAAGATGCAAATGCACTCTTCAAATCAATTTTAGTTGTTCGCTGAATAATTTTGTATCTTCAATTATCATGTCAAACATACTGCTCATGCGAGAGCACACAAATATTTATTTTATAATTGGCTTTCACTGGCCATGACAAAGCTTTTTTTGAATGTTTAACGTTGGGTCTGCAGCTGTCCAGACATACTCATTATGCTGAATCGATTATACAAAATAATAAAAATGCTATAGTTTGATCGATCGATATAGAAAGTATATATTTTCCAGTTAATAATTTAAGACACCTATTAAAATCTTACCTAATCGTATGTAATCTCGAAATCATCGAAAAATATTTAATCTCTTCCTCAATCAGTTCATAATAATAATAAAAGTAAATCACGTTAAAAAATACTTTATTAACAATCATAAAACAATAAATAATAATCTCATCGAAAAAAAATGTTTCTTTCAACTTCTAGTGCAAAAGAAACCGAACTTCCGATTTACAATAATTTAATTTATTTATTAATTAAATTTATTCAATCTTAAATATAAAACATTTCATTTTTATCAAATTTAAATATAAATGCATACAGGGGTGATGGTGATAATAAGATTTGGGGAGTTTAAAGTGTTTGGGGGGTTTGCAATGCATTCAAGTTTGTTTTTAAAGCTTTTAGGATTGGGGTCACGTGTAGGTTTTCTCACCACGTTCATTTATGTAATACTCTACCACACCGTTTCCATTTGTTACGTACACATTATTATCGTTAATAGGGGTTTGGGTTTGGTACCGTGTCCCTGTGTTATACGAATAATAATTTGTTGGTCTCGATGTCGTCTGTGTTGATATTGATGAACTGGATGATGGATATGAACTGGACGACGGGTATGAACTGGACGATGGATATGAAAATTGATGGTAATATTGGAAATTATTTTGATTTTTGTTTATTGGTGTGGGTGTCGAGGTTGGTTGCTGGCGATTTATTATTTTGCCAACACGCGTTGAATGAAACGCCTCATTATCAAATCGAAGATTTCCGGTTCCCGTTCGATCGGGGAAAATCATTTTTGTTCTATCGTAATAGTCTAATGGTTTTGGAATAAACTGTAAATGATCTTCCCCGAATTTTAAACCTTTCGTACCTCGGTGATCGTCGGTAATCGCATTACTATCCTCAGATGGAAATCTGAGAATATTTTGGTATGAAACAGCATTTCCACCGTGTATAGTTGTCGTAACCGGTAATTTATATGATAAATTATCGGGGAAAAACTGTTTCGGTACACGATTAGTTTCTACAAACTGAAATATGAATTGTTGCTCTTTCGGGAAAAATACACGTTGCGGTTCAATTTCTTTAGAGGTTTCAAAAACGACTGGTATTTGAGGTTCATTTATATTTAAAATCCGTCGTTGTGCCTCCGATTTTAGATCGGGAGAAATTTCTATTGAATTCTCGTTTGAGTTCAGCAACTTTTGTAACAATTGTGATTCGGAATTTGGAGATTTAATTTTTTTCGATTCGAAACTTTCATACGGATTGATTAGTTCCAAATCTAGGTTTCGTTTTCGACTAATTCCTCGTTTTAATTTTTTGTCAGTATTTGCGTCATCATCATATTTTTGTTCGTTGATACTACGCTTTGATATTTTCCGTCCAACAAACCGGTTTCCGACCAGCCCAGTTAGTAAATTGCTTACAAAATCACCGACACCATTCCCTGACGATTGCGGATTGTTTACATCGTCGCCATTATTTTTGTTTTGGTACCCAGCTAGCGATGCTAGTGATGATAAAAGACCGACATTAGCTCCCAAATTACTTAAATTTATGCCGCCATTTTGGTTAAAAGCGCTCGCCAAATTTTGAAGTGTCGCCAAATTTGTAAACGTAGATTGTATGTCTTGCGGATTATAATTTTGATTTTGATTATGCTGATTCTGATAGTTTGGTTTGTTTTGATTTTGGTAGTTGTGATAAATGGAACCAGTGTCATCACCGAATGCTGCGCCACCATTAAAAAATCGGAAAAATCCACCACGATGATTGTTCAGGTAAAATAGTAGATCCTCCTCGTTTCGAGGACATTTTGGATACGCGCTATCACAACTGTGTTCACCACCGCTGATTCCGAGCAGAGCCGCCCGACCAAAATTTAAAAATGGTGAATTTGATGGGAGTGCAGCTATTAACCTGTAATTAAAAAAATCCCAAAATTAGTACTGTTTGTAATATACTTTTTTTAAATACTTACGTTGTTAGCGCTGGTCCACTCAAAAAACTCGGTAAATTATTCGGCCGATTCGGATTCCCGACCATCTGGCATAATAATTTCGGGACACACTGGTAATCGTCATTACTCGAAATATCTTCTATTGCTTTTGTTAATTGATTGCCAACATTACCACCAAACGGGCCACCATTAATTTGGTTAGGATTCTGTGGTCCAACTCCTGCAAATGATCCACCGCTGAATTGATTTAGAAAATCTCCATTTTGTGTAAATGGCGGTGGATTAGGCCCGTCATAGTAATTATCGTACTGGCCAGCATAATTTTCATTATTTTGAAATGACGGGTCATTGTAATTTTGCGGCGGATACGGTTGCTGTGGTGACGGGTATTGCTCATATTTTCCCGGATTTGGATTGTAATAGTTATTATAGACGGGTGGTATTAGTCGATATTTTTTAAAGTACGGATTATTCGCTAGATTTGGTAAACCCTTGGGCCGATAATTATTCGGTCGGGAAGGCCCTGGAAGCGGTATCACTTCATTATGAGTTGGATAATAACTTTCTTGTCGCTGCGGTATTACTTCGTTTTGGTTCAATAAATAATTTTCTTTTCGTTGTCCATTCGAAAATCTAAAATTTTCTTGGTTCGAATTTTCCTCATATTGCGGCTGGCGGTTGTAGTTGTAATCTATAATTGGTACACCTTGCGTATACTGTGGTGAATATTGCTGACGTTGTTCTTGTTGTATTTCATAAGTATTATATTTATTGCTGTTGTCTTCATTATTATCATCATCTCGTGGAAAAAAACTAATCGACTGTGGGTAAGATGATAACTGCCGACTAGAAATAAAAGAGTCGATAAATCAAACCAAATTGTCTAATTTTTATGTTATAAATATTTTATATAAAACTAATTTTAAGATCGAAACAGAAGTTACGTAGTTGTATACTCTTGTGATAGATGTGTCAAACGTAATTACTTTACCTTAAAAGTATTTATAATGAATATTGGTCGATCGGAAACATTAACGTTACTTATTAGAGTTAGGCAATAGGATATACATTAAAATATAAATCGGATTAATTCGAATATAATTGTGTTGCCCTTGTTAAAGAAATAATTAGTTTATTATTATTTTAAAGTAGGTAAATATCGGTAATGATCAAATTTACCATCATGATTGTCGTGCCAAGCACGATCCAATTAAAGATAGTTTTTGTATTGGAAATCTTGACCCAATATATTTTTTATGATTTGATTGATTCGTTATTGTAAACAGTAATCGTTGTTTTAATAATGGTTCAATTTAATTAGTTATTCATATAAATAGTTTGGTCGGGTTAAATATTTAAAAATTGTATGTTAACTGACACAAAACTAATGTGATATTAAACCAGATTTATCGAACTGTACAGTTTATTTTACATGCTGCATAAAGCATAAACCAATTTTGCTATCTTTAGCAATAATTTATTGGATTAGCGCATACCAATTTGTATCAGATTTCCAAATCATCGTCATTAAGTATAATGGATTAACTTTCTGATTTAAAGTCTGTGCGTAAGAAATTTAAATTATGTATTATTTAATAACTATATGGTATTGGACCAAATAGTTAGTATTATTATCAGATGTTACGAAACCAGTTAAGTTATAAGTAAGGCAAGTGGAATAGGCAATAAGTAATTTTGAGACCATTTCTAAAGAATATAATTATTCACGTGGCATACAGGGTTGGTGCTATACAGGGACGTTGTGAAGACAGCCAAAATTCCATCCCCGAAAAATGCGAAGGTCATTTACTGCCATGACAGCTAAATGGCTGGGACTAAAAATGTTGCTTTTTCATGATAATATGAAAACAGAAAAATTTTCGGGGTCAAGATAAATAAATGTCATTAAGTATTTACCATCCCCGATTATGTTTTTAAGAAATTTTACGTGATTTATTTTATGATCGAACTGCTAACTGCTTTGGTCCTATGATTCAATCTGCTAACTGCTTTGGTCTTATGGTTCAAAGAAACTTTTGAGTTTTTATAGAATTTTCCTATAGGGCCCGGACTAGTGGGTTACATCGGGTGATAGGGGAACATTTAACGTATTTGAAATAATTTTTTAACAATTTTTGTTTGTTTAGTATTTGAATAAAATACGTTATAAGTTTGTCCAATTTGGACGCAGGAATATAAACGCAAAGTAAAACTACAAATACAACTAAATCGGTTTTTACGCGGTCTTTTTTACACGGCTTTGAAATAACACGGTTTTGAAAACACAATTATTTTAGGCATTTTAGGACTATTTTTCTATGTTCCCAAATGTCTTCTGCACAGTTTTTTTAACACGGTTGGAACGTATCACCGTGTAAAAAAAGTTTTGGGTGGATTTATTTTTGAATCAAGTTGAGTATTTTATTTTGAAGGTTTATAGATGCCATTTATGTATGAAAAACTATATCACTGCAATGTACACCTCAGCTGGATTTACAGACGCCGATCCGATGGTCAACATTGTTGATGACATTTTCCAATTATTGAAATATTAGTGAATATTTTACATTTAAATACGACACAAGCGGTATGCAGTCTAGCTAGTGAAATTGGTATTTTTCGTATTAGAATATACATAATCTCTGTTTAATTTTTCACATTTCTCACTGCATTTTAGTGTGCAGGTACGATAAAAGTATAAGCTAAATTATTCATCAATTACTTTTAAATACTCTATCGTTAAGATACGCAAGACTGTCTTAATGAAAATATTTCCGTCTTATTTAAGTCCTCCGTCTTAATAAATTAAAATTAATAATGCCGTCTTAAAATTGTGTTGTGGAAACTCTCCGAAGAATATTGGACAGCTGTCAAATAGTATTTGCAATGTTTATTTGTTAGTAAATATTAAACTATTTCCAGTTATTCACGAAATATTTAATTAATTATGGTAAATGTATGTAATTTACTGCATATTTGTATAAAGTAGTGACATGTGTATTACACAGTAAAAATATGTTTTTTGGGGTAGGCACACTAAAACAAATCAGAACACATAAAACAAAAAAATGGGATTTTAGTGAAAGATGTAAGATATTTCTGAAAAGTTATCAGCCACACTAATGTTTAAATAAATAAAAAAAATGTATTTTAATGTTGAAATAATTTTCTTCATTAATTTTCATTCAATCTCCAAATCCGTACAGAATGCATTTTTTAGGAAAGGTCAAACTGTGATCAATAAGACCACCAATTTTGTATGTCTACATTTTTTAAAACCTTCAGAAAACCTTCGTGCTTCAGAATCGGGATGGAAGGTATAAAAAAATAATACTTCAACATGAAGCTGTCTGCGTTAAAATTTTACGAAAATCCACAAACTACTAGCGTACTAGCCTTATCTTTTGAAATGTTTTGGAACAATTGATTTCGGATTTGATGACCTCGCAACATCTTAGAGAAGTTAGTGGACCGCTTCTAATAGCTACCTTTTGATACTGAAATATTAACCCCTCCAACTATGGTTTAGATGGGTTTCGAAAAAGTGAACAAAATTCAACATTTATGGGTTTTCCATTAAAAACATTTATGGCGCAGAGCATATATTATTGTATAATTTTTTTTAATTAATTTTGGTAATCGGGTGTTCAAGAAACTAAAGTTACCGGCATAAAAAATCAACGCTTTATGTCATTTAAAATTGGAATCGTGATTATATTCGTTACAGGCCTGGGGTGTCATTGTGAAACATCACATTTTCGATACTTTATCGAAATTTATGTCTCTTTTTCCTAAATTGAAATTAGCGACTATTGCGTGTATAAATTACTTCGTTTCTATTGCTATCACAACCTACTAGAATAATTGTGACAATATCTCTTTCTCTAATTTCGTTGAAGTATTGTAAACAAATTATTTGATGATGGAAATCGAGTAGATATATCACAATGTTTTAATGTAGCAGGCTTGTAAATGATATGAAATACGAAATAGTATCTCATTTTATTCTATAGAAGCGAGACATAAACTTCGATAAATATTCGAAAATGTGATGTTACAACATGCCACCCATGGGGTGACATCACATTTTTGATACTTTATCGAAGTTTATTTCTCGCTTTCCTAAACTAAAATGGACAACAGTTTCATTTATGAATTATTTCTAATCTACTATACAGTATTTTCTGTCTTTCTCTAATTTTGTTCAAGTATCGAAAACAAATTATTTCGTGATACAAAGGGTAGAATATCACAATTTTTCAATATAGTACCTTGGTAAATGATATAAAATAGTATCACATTTTTTTCCAAAGAAGCGAGACATAAACTTCGATAAAGTATTGAAAATGTGATGTTATAACATGTCACCCCTGGTCTCATAAGACATTTTAATGAAGCTTTACAATGGAGACGGTTTTAAAAAATTCATTCATAAGTTGATGTTGATATATGAGCCGTTTATTTTGAAAGTGGCATAATTAAATTTTTCCAAAAATCAGGTTAATGCTAAAATTAGTTACAATATGACTGTCATATTGACAGTCGCGTTCACACAGATATATGTTGGTTCGGGAGGTACCGGGAGGGTTCGAATACCGATAAGGGCAGGACGCAAAAGGGATTTTTCATCATTAGATTACCACCCCCTGACATATTGATTGGATTTTTTTTAAAATGAAGAGTTTCCGTTAAATAGTAACTAATTTTACCATTAACTTGATTTTTGGAAAAAGTCAATTACTTCACTTTCAAAATAAGCGGCTCATATAACGCCCGAAACTAGCAACACAAGTATATATATATATATATATATATATATATATATATATATATATATATATATATATATCCATTATGTGTCGACTTCGTGGAATACCAAAACATTAATGAAACTAACATCAGAATATATTAAAACGATATAATTATTACACGTACACAATTATATCTTCTACTGGCGATCGTGAGTTAGCCGACATCTCCCAAACAATAACTTTGCAGATATCTAGCATATTCGAACGAAATATTATGTAAGAGTTATATCCAACAAAATCGGAAATAATAATTTCGCTGAACTAGATATTTCCTAATCCTAAGAAGAACCCTTTTCTTTCAAATTTAAATCCCAGTGTTCCTAGTTTCCTTTCCATTAAAACCAAACGAGACTAGGAAACGTGATAACCCATAAAACGCTACACTACGGTCTGTGCCTACTAGTGAGTCTTATAATGAAAGTTAAGTACCTACTTAAATTCCGCTTCACAGATAAAAAATTTTCTATGTCAAATCCGGTTCGTGTCACATTGCGAATTAAGCTACAGATTTGACAGTTTACAATAAAAATTCCCACTTTTAATTTTATTATAAACAAACAATAAAACACAACAACAAATAATTTTCACAACTATTAATTTATTCGATGATCACCATTAATCACTTAACTATTTAATTGACCTACTAAATACTATCGCTTTTATTCTATCACGCACCGCTTCTAAGACTAATTTAAGACTCATTCACAGCGATCATCGCACCCGTATTTATAAACCTCTATGAATATTGCAGAATGTGTGCGAATAATTGCAAATGCTATAATCTGCTATAAAACTAAACTATTATAAAACTGCTTTCAAAAATGTCATTTTCTAACCATAAATGAGATTTTAGCATTATCCCAACTTAAGCCTGCTCGTCTCAAACAGAATCGAAACTGCTGTCTCTGCAGCTTAGAAGACTGTATAGTGCCAACCAATTCAACTTTTACTTTGTTCTGGCTTCTTAGCATCATTCAACGTAGCAGTTATTATGGTCCATTTCATTTCAGATTCATCTTGAATGACAATACAATGACTCTGCCATCGCCGGTAAATCAAATTGTTACTCGCACATATATTGAATTGTATTTTATACAAAAATATTTTTTTTGTAAAATAGTAAATTATAACGTTCCAACACAGCATTCTGAAGCTTTAAGAAAGCTGCTACAAAAAAATAAAAGATAAAAAAAAAAATCATCTCGGCATCCTCTGCTTGCGCATCTCTTCACCCGTCCTGTCGGCCGGAAAAACCATCATTGCTTACTCCCTCCTTGACCAGCATTTTAACTGTGTTTTTCCACCATCTCCTGATACTCGACTATTAGTGAAATAGGATCTAGCCTAATCCATTTAATATCGCTGTCGCTCCTCCAAATTCTTAGTCGTTTGTGCTTCTATCTCATAGTCCATGGGATATATGTTACACGCAGATACATGTTGGTTCGAGAGGCACTGAGTTCCAATCCCGATAAGGGCAGGACGCAAAAGGGATTTTTCATTATCAGATTACGATCTGTGATGAGCCCCACTATGACCCCTTGTCGGAGTGCAGAACTCATGGGCCGACCTATCTTCCATGCCAGTACTATAGGCTGTCATGGAGCTATGCATTGTGCAGGTGGTTGCGAAAATCGGATCTATAGCCGTAAGTTCTCGATTTAGCAACGACTCCGTAAAGTAGGACGTAAAAAGCGAACTGCGAAAGAGTTGGGAGTGCTTCTAAATCAATTGCTCGGCAATTTCCGAGAATATCACCTCACTTGTTACAAGTTTCTAATTTTTCTTTAAGTCGTACTTACCGACATCATCCAAACGTCGCAAT
Source organism: Nephrotoma appendiculata (assembly GCA_947310385.1). NCBI lineage: Eukaryota > Metazoa > Arthropoda > Insecta > Diptera > Tipulidae > Nephrotoma > Nephrotoma appendiculata. Next base: position 223,546,665 of record OX371223.1, read on the forward strand.
TCAGGTTCTATTTTCTCGGTCAACAATGGCTTTATCACTTTTCTCAAGTTTACTGTCATTCTCCGTTACATAAATAAACCTTGCACTAAAATTATTGGGATCATCGTTAACAGGTGATCCAATGTCGTATTCTTCTTGAACACCACCTCTTCTAGCTGCACTGACAAGCAAATGGGTCACTCAAAATTACGAGTTTTCTTTTTCTTCTTGCAATGAGGCAAAATTCCGGTTGAATTTTTAATCATCATATTGCTGGCTCAGCTGATTTCTTGTTCTTCTGTGTCCTTTCCATACTCGATTTCACAAAACTCAATGGTAACTGCAGACCAATGGGTCATCCGATGTCACAATAATGCCTAGCCAGTACTACCCTCTGCTCTCTTTCGTTCTCCAAATGCCGTTTGTAAATTACTTTTTCGCTCGATTGGTCTAGTTTCTTCTCGTTGATTTGAAATGACTGCTTCATTTTTTAATTCATCTCTCATTTGTTTCATTTGCTCCATAAAATTAGGAAGTCATTGATAAAATTTTTGATTAGTTTCTTGCGTCAAATCCTACTGAACCTGGTTTATTTCCAAAACAATTCGAAGCGGAGCAACCAACATTTGCGTAGTCTCCATTTTACAGATGGTTCGATAATTCAACAAATTCACTTTTAAATATTCCCAAAATAATTTTCCCGAAACTATTTCCACTTCCAGTTTTTGCGGCTTTATGTTAAAACCCTATATTTTATTGAATTCAAATTAGTTGTGTTCCTATTGAATAATTAATTAAAGTTCAAAGAATTTGTTTCAATTTATCAACGGCCCATATCACAGTAAATTGTATCAAATAAAAAACCTCTTAACGAGGTAAATGTTCGAGTGACGAAAGCCCAATTCAATTCACAAAATTTCTGATATCAAATTTGTGCCGAAAAAAACAATTGCATTCGATTTGTCAACGATTTTTCGGAACGTTAGTGCATTCGCGCCGAATGCACTAACGTTCCGAAAAATCGTTGACAAATCGAATGCAATTGTTTTTTTCGGCACAAATTTGATATCAGAAATTTTGTGAATTGAATTCGGCTTTCGTCACTCGAACATTTACCTCGTTAAGAGGTTTTTTATTTGATATCAATGATTTTAACACGGCAAATTGAAAATGAATTGAATTGCGATTCGTTTTATTGTGTTCAGTCAAAACAGTTCACACACACTCGATAGCCCACAATTGGCCGCTACGTGTTATTGTGGCTTAAGTCGTATTCATACAACAGATAAAAATCCGGGAGTTTTCTATTCCATCGTTTTTACCAATTACATCACGTAAATTATACAACAGACACGCTTTTTTCAAACAAAAAGTTGAAAAAAATCTGGGATAGAAAAATCTGAGATTTTTATCCGTCGTATGAATACGACTTCATACACAGACGCGCGGCATTGAAATTACGAATAGCCAGAGGCGAAGAACGAATTACGCATACTTTCACACAGCTGTCGGCTGTATGCTACGGAGTGTGCATGATTCGTTCTTCTTCTCTCGATATTCGTCACTCCAGTGGCGTGCGTCTGTGTATGAGGCACAATGCTCTATTCCACACTTGATCTCACAGAAATTATAACTTTCTTCTATTCTTTCCCCGTTTACCTATGATACTGGTTTTAATTGCGACTGAAACAAATTTTCAGTGAAATCACACTAACACAAACATAAATGAAATAAAAAAGACGGGAAAGGTTCGGAACCGAACTTTATAAGCATTTTTGTTGCCTATATAGTATTAACAGTATTATTATTCCGTGTCTAAGAAAAAAAGGTTCTATGCAGTGTGGTTTGTGTATTTCAAATATCACAAACACCCACATCCACCTAACTCCATCTACACCCAGCCCAACCGAACCCAATCAATCGCAAACCACGCCTCCTAAACATTACTACCTTCCCGACCCACTATCTAATTTAAACACTCCAAACCCATCTCACCCGCATCACCCTACACCGCACTACCCATGTTGAAAAGTAGTAGGATCAGGTCTCATCATTAGGTTCAGATAGGTATTTTTTTCATTATGTTCAGGACGATAGCCTACGTTCTGGTGTACTGTTTCTGGTGTGTGGTAGACGATTCTATTTCTTTATTTTGCATGCATTTTTCCAATCTTCATTTTGTAGTATTTTAGTAGATTTTATTTCAGAATCCTTTACCACATGCCACAAACAGGTCATGCCGGGTGTGATCTTATTACACACCCGGTTCTCGTAGGCTATCGGCTGAACATTTGTAGTTTAGTTTTTAGTGCATGTTACAGAGTAGTAAAAATTTAGATCAGATGCATGTGTTTTTGGTAGAAATTCGATTGAGTAATTCAACAATTTTTTTGCATGTTTCTTGCTGTTTTGTCACTAACCGCATGCAGCTACCATTCATTTTTGATTCCTTAAACAATACAATAAAATATTCTTATTTTAATGTGTTAGTTGGAAACAAAAATTAATGGTAGCTATCCTCTCGCTAATATTCCATCTTCATGCGATGGGAGAGGAGATAAGTTCTGTTTTTTTTAAAGAAATCATCATAAAGATTAAAAAAGTATCGATTTAATGCCAGGAGACTGTGAAATGTTCAATGTTTTTAGTGATTTTTTCGATCACATCAATTTGTCAGTTTTTTAATTTTTTTTGTAATGAAAACAGGGTCACTGGTAAAAATTCTCTTATCAATGATAATAATATGATGTATTTATATTTGTTTCATTGTAATACGTTGATTCACTATCATTATGAACCGCAACGGACCGATGTTAGGGTGCATTTGAGCTAAAAAATGAAATTTTGCAAAAAATTAGGGAGACTTTTTAAGTAATGGAGGGTAATATCTAAAATATACGAGTTTTCTGGGACAAACGGTTAATGTCATATTGTAGGTGAGGTTTGTGGCTAATAATCCTGAAAATATGTACCAAAAGTCTTGGGCTCATTTTTTAGCAATTTGGCCGAATGTGGCCGGCCGATTTCGCATTTTTCAGTTTTTTGGCCAAAATGACCCTCCACCCTAATTTTTTGAATTTTTTTTATGCTATTTGATAGCTGGCGTCAATACATTTCCAACGATATGCATATGTCCAGGGTATGTCGAAAAGGTTCAGCGCTGTGGGCGGGACAAAATGGCCAAAAATGGCCGTTCAGAGGCTGGCCGCGGCCAACATGGCGGTCAAATCAAAAAGTTGTAGAACAAAAGTTGCTTATTATCAAGTACTCCAAACCCTGAAAATATGAGATCAAATGAAAGAGGTACGGACAAACAAACATATATACCAAAGCAAGATTAAATGGTGACGTCATAGAAAAATTTAAAAATGTCATAACTTTGGTTAAAATCATCCGTTTACGACGTTTGAGGTGTCGTTGAATTGGTATTGACGTCTACAATCATAATTTGCTAGTTAAAAAATAATTGAGGCACTTTTTGGGGCAGTTATACCCGAAAAACTGATTTTTTGGGGCAATTTTCGGAAGGACATATCTCCACTCAATGTTGGAAGAAATTTATGTTTTTATACATTATTTGGGTTTATATTTCAAGACCTTTTTAATGGTATATAACATGACCCTGGCGGCCTCAAAGGCAAAAAGTTCGAAACTTGCTGTATAATATACTTCGTTCGACTTCCAGCACAGTAGATGCTTTCGTCACTCGTTTGGACTGCCGTCCAAAGTGATTATAAAACTGACTGGTCTTCGGACGGTTCTGAACAGAGTCTAACATTGTTTGTGATCACGTCTGAAAATTCAACAATATTCAAAGCCGAATCCGTTTTATGCACAATCGTAATAAACTTTCGACAGAATGTATTAGATCAGTTGAAGCACCTTTGAACATTTTAACAATACACGAAAATTCTACACTCAAAGTAAGCTTTAGATTCTTTAATCATTTATATGAAAAATTATGGTACAATAATAGCTGCGTTTTTGTGAAAAACAATCGGGTTTAGTTTGCGATAGCTTTTTTCAAATTTGTCCAATTTTAAATTAAAAATTTAAATTTGAATTAAATCTTTTTAATTCAGGGTAGGTACTTGTTAGAGTTGGAAATTAAAAAAATATTGTAACAAAGACAAACCAAACCGAATACCATTTTGGCGAAGGTTAATAGAAGCTTCCAACAAAACATTCCATTACATAGTCTGTCATAGTCGAAAAGTAACCTCACTTAACTTTTCCTTACTGGCATTACATGAGTAATGACATTTCCAATCATTTGACTATCATAAATTATATATATGATTAAAATTAGATTAAATTTAAATTAAGTTATACATACGCAGTACGCTCTAAACACAGTTTGTGCAACCGGAGACAGTCTGGTTTGATTGTGTAATTTTATAACAATAACATCACTATTTGTTAGCAACTTTCCCCGAACAGTAAACACGTAGTTACCCAGAATTGATATCGCCTACACCCAACAACAACAAAACATTGATTACCAAAATTGGCAAAAGTTGTATAATAAATTAAAAAATTTGACCTAACATTATTACTTTGATGTGTAGGTTGAATTATCCACGTCAATTTCCTTTCATTTTTCTTTCTAGAAATGAGCATCATGATATCTTAACTTTCTATGTTCAAGTATCAGAAAAATGTTAACACAAAAGTTCATATTCAAAATATATTTCATACATTGTTTCTGAGCACAATTGCCGGTATACAATTTTGGATTTCTTTAGTTACCCAAACAATTATTTCTTAATGATATGTAACCTACTTGTAAGGTATTTCCATTTTTGAACTTAGCCGCCGAGTAAGAAAATCGCTTAATATGATCTTAATTACACCTTAAAATGCCTAAGGGTTAATTTACTAATGTATGGATGTAATACGCCACTAAAAAACTTATCGCATATCAAAAATTTCTCAACTCTTAACTTGAATATCCTGTACACTGCACAACATACACCAAATCATGTTTGCTAATTTCAATAAAATTTATTTTCTTACTTCCTTATCATTATATTTATGAGACCGCATCATTATTAAATTACCTTGTTGAATCGGCTAAATAGTTTGTATCCACATTAATATTTTTGATCGCACAACAACATTCACCTAACAAAATTACGATAAACGTAAGATAATGATTGATCAACAAATTTTTCACAGTCCGCATTCTCATATTTAAAACACTTCTTGCTGTTTCTTTAATTTTTTGCAAATTCGCACCAAACTTTAAAAAAATTTCACTTTATTTAAACATTTATAATAATGCACAACCACGATCAAATATAATTAATTCAAATATTTACTTAAACACTAAATATCAAAACGTAAATAATTTTTTATAATTTTCAAAAATAATAATTTTTGTCGCGCGTCTAGCGAATACAAAAATTCAACGATCAATGAAAGTAAAACTCAAGAAACATTTCTTGATCACGATGATGGAATATAATAGAGGTAAACGAAAAAGATCAACAAATAAATGATCGTAAAATTTTTTCTGTGTCATTTAACGATTTTTGTTGTTCTCGTTGCCATTTTGTAACGATCATTGAACCATAAACAAGATCTTCGATTGGGCTGATGATTTTTTTATATATTTTATTCGTTTTAACACGAACACAATAATATATGGAGCACTTTCGTTGCGTACGGTGCTAATAATAATGTTGTCATGAACATGAGAAAATTGTTCGATCACCTGAATCGTTCGATTCGTATATTGTGCTTTCACTAGTTTTGCCATTTACGAAAATCATGAGTAGGTTATGTTATTGTTGTTGTCTTATGTACTTGAATCTTTGCTGCAGAATAATTGTTTTGTGTTTATTTATATTTCATGATTCTGTTTTTTTGGGAGAAAGTGATTTGATTTATTATTAAACAAGGGTTGCTTGTAGTAATGTGGGTGTGGGAGTTTTAATTTGTTTATCTCTGTGTTTTTAAATCATTTTAATTTTAGTACTGCTGTATATGTCAAGTTCTTTAAAGTTATGCTATTCTGGCAAAGTTTTTATTGATCAACGTGTCGGGGTTTCAGAAAAACAATTTCTGGCTCAGTAATCGAACATTGATAATCACGACAGGCTTAGAAAATGTTTGGTTTATTTGAAGCGTTTAAATATCTAATTCACTATAGGTGCAATATTTCCGTCCCACCTTTAAGCGAACATCAGTCTACAATTGTTACCCACCCATCCTTTTCAAAACCTAATAACAAAGTTTGATTTACTATTGCCCTATCCTTCAATAGTTATTGTGTCTTTTTCGAATTCTTGTGATATATTCGATTGTTTCTGTAAAGTGGCTGTTTCAAATTGTTTGTTTAGAATCATACTAACACGTGCAATTAATGAAACGATATTTTTTCAAAAAAATTGATCCGCAACCATGGGACACCATTGGCACAATTCTGGTAATTCCCTGGGAATAGGGAATTGGGGAAAGATTTAAAAACTACATAGTGTTAATTTTTTTGAAAACAAAATTAAATTGGGAATAATTTTCCCTGCCAATTTAAATATAGAAAGATTGTTCCCAATTTGTAAATATTTACATCAATCTTTTCTCTTCAGTAGGTCGGAAAAAATATTTGAACAAAAATTACATATAAATTCAATTTCCTATTAACGGGGAATTACCTAAATAGTGCAGGAGGAAAAATTACATGATGCTACAATCATTCCACCACAGTCCAACATCATCATCATACCTCATGCCAATCGATGAGCCAAAGCATCAAAAATACATCAACCTAAAAAATTATTGTAATATTTTCGAAATGAATAAAAAAAATCGTATTTCAAGAATCGCAATTTACATTAAAGTCATAAATTTTCCAATTCAATTATACAAAAACACATTTTCTTCAGTAACGTAAGTACAGAAAATAAAAAATTAAATTCAAAGTGTATTGGTAATGTATTGGTAAAGAAAATAAATAAATTAAGTATAGAAAAAAAGGAAATCTAAATAAGTTTGTTATTTTTGTGAAGATACAAGCAAATAAACATAACTGGCCTCTTCCGTTGTGGTAATTATTCTATGTGGTTGTCTATCCCGCCTGTTCAACAATCCGGTGTTACATGGATTTAGAATACGACCTAGCTATTTTAATATTCGTTTTTGAAAATAGTTTTATTATTTTAACGAAATTGTTTCTAATTTCATGAATCATTCGAATCCGGTTTGCTATTACAATCGAAAACAAGTGACTAAACTTGATAACTGGTCTTACAAGAGCGTGATAGATATCACATTTTATATTGCAAGATTTGTTCTGAGTGCACGATATTTCCGAATAATATTCGATAACGATCCTAAATATTAAAACATTGAGATCAACCTTTTGGTTTCTAACCTCGTCTGGATCGAGTTACGAATTAATGTGCGACCACAGTAATACCCTTGAGACCAAGCTAATAAAATATTATTGATTATTCTGTAGTAATCTATTGTTTAAAATCAAAATTATAATTCTTAATAAAAATTGTATGCGTATCTAATCAATCGAGAAAAAAAATATGTTTTATGAACAAACTTCAAAACTATAAAACGCCAAATTTCAAAAGTCAAAAACTTCGACTTTTCGTCGATAGGTGGAAGCAAAATCGTTCTGTAATTTTTTCATCAACAATGAACTCATTAAAATAAAACTCCAGTAAAAATACCGAACACAACGAACGGAACGAACTACAACAATGAATCCGCCTTGAGGTTACTACTTCTTTTTACATTATTTGCCAGCACTTGGCGAAACACACTTACACTTAATATTATGAGGTGACAGTTGTAATTTTATATAAAATTTATGATAACTTTGAATATAAGGTGGTAAATGGAATATATTTATTTATTTATTATTTCACCGAACGTCTTTCTTCGCAACGTTGAGCAACAATTTTCTTTTTACGCTTTCACTACGATTGATGTGTATTTGATGGTAAGGCGACTGAAACTACAAATTCCAACTGTGCTTGGACATGTGCAAAATATAAGCTAAATTACCACCTTAAGACCCGAGGCTTACTACAAAAAAACATTTTTTGGTAAAGTTCGACTTTATTCATCAGCATATAGTTTCCTTCAAGAGTGATACTTTCATTCCAATGCTTCTCTAACATTTTGATGCCATTTTTGTAAAAATATTTATCTTTGGCCTCAAAATATTTGATTGTTTTGAAATTCTGAATAACTAAATATTTAGTTCTTAATATCTTTCTTGTAAATGATAAATTTTTTAAAATATTTACATTATTTACATATACACAATATTTACAAAATATTAACATTTTACTCCGGAGCCTACCTGATTATGATGTTCATTATATTCGGACGTTCTGTGATCTCGTCAGTCTATAAAAGCGTTGCACCAGAGGAAATTTTTGATACTCCTTCTCATTGTGGCACCACCAAACAGCAGCCAGCATTATTGATAGTCTATCTGCAAATAGAGAGTTACGGAGCTCTCACATTAGAAAATTGTTTGCTTTTTCCTTTTGAGTAGCTCGCACAATGAATTAAAAATAAATACCAAAAATTGGAATTGGAACCAACTGCGTTTTATTTTTCTTCCATACTAGTAATATTTTTCAAATTGTATTTTATGTTATTAATTTTAATTTTAAGATATATTAAACCAATAAATTAGTATTTTTTGTGTTAGTTTTAAACATGTTTTGTCTGGAAAACGATAACGAAAACGACGATTTTGAAATGTCGCTAACTTCATTAGCCTTTTCTTAAGGCAAATTTTAGAGTTTGCTAACTTTTTCCTTAAAAAAAAAAAAAAAAAAAAAAAAAATTCTCAAGTTTTATTTTCAAACAAACTTGTAAGGTTCATTGTGAGAGCTCTGTGATTATTATATTTGTTCATTCATTTTTTCTTATGGTTTGATCACTTATCTTTTTGTTAATTATTATTAATATTTTATTTAAACTTCACATCAATCATATTTGCAACTTCTTATCCACTGTATATTATTATTATTATTATTATTTTCTCTTTATTCTCTTTTGACATTAAATAATTTTGTTTTTTTTTCTTATCACACTGAAATTGAATTAAGAACTTATAAATGTAATTTTGGTAGTTCAAATTAAATAGACTAAAATATTTTTTACTATCAATATTTTTATTTTGATGAATTCCATGGTGGTCCTATCAATTTAATTAAGGGGCGCAAATCAATTTTATTTATTACGATGGTTACATTAAAATTATTATTGTTATTTTCAATGAGCACCTCAATGAACTTTAATCTTGTTTATTAAAATATACATAGTATAAGAAAAAAATTAGATAAGCTGCTTGAATACACAGGTTCCGGTAATCTACGGCCTCAAATTATTGGTTTGTCTGAAAATTAGATCTTCGACGATGAATTCGTAAATTATGATTTAAAGGGGTATGATCTATTCACTTCTTGCTTACATGATAAACTTTCGGGAGGTGTAGCTGTTTAGGCTCATAGCAGTTTGAATTGCAAACAATTGTATCTAGTTTTCCAAACATTCAACGCTGTCGGTTTGACCTTCTTTATATGTTCTAAATTAGTTTGTATTATATGTATATATCCTCTTGGTTCTACTGATATCTCCAGTTTTGTTGATGAATTCAGTGTGCTTTTATGGGACCTATCTCATTTTAACATAATTATCATGAGTGATTTGAACATTGACTTTCTCAAGCAGAATTCAATACTACAATGCTAGCAGCCTGTTGCTTTTATTATCGGAACATGCACTGAGAGAAATTATTGCCCACAGAGATATAGTTTATATAGATTTTTAGATATAAAATATATCTCGTTTCGGGACAAGAATATTTTATATCTGTAAAAATGAAAAATATATCTAAATTTTTATAACGTTTAGAGACATAAACATATCTCTCTTAGTTCGGTATATACTCCTCAAAGTTAAAAACAAATACTAAATTCGTAATAAAATATATCGATATCAAATATATGAATTTTCCCAATTTTATATAATTATAACTGGACAAGGTATTTTTTTTATTAAACAAAGATTTATTCATCTTATAATTCATTATTTATTTTAACCATTTAGCATGTCTTACATATTCAGTGTGGATATTTTTATAACTCAATTGAATATGACATTTTATCATTTTGTTTTAATTGATTTTAATATTTGCCATTAATTCATTGGTTCATTCCAAAATCAATACAAAAATTTATTGTCTCAGATCAGATCAGTTATATCTGAATCTGATCCAGAAGAACTCTGATTAGAGTTCGTCTTAAAAAAATTTAAATTCGAGTTATATATTTCTCATGTGCATATTGAGCTAGTAAATTTTATATTTATGACGAAAATTAACAAATTATATATAAGTTTTAGAAATAGAAATTATTTCCCACATAACAATAAATATGCTTTACTGCGATATATTTTATTTGGACTTGGGTAAAATATTTATCTCTGTTACACATAAACTGTATAACTGAAATAGCTAAATAAGCATATACAAAACAGATAAAAATATTGCTATTGTAAAAATTTGTATATCTCATTGTAATAAAATTTACGAGATACGCAATAAATAAGGCTGTTTGAGATATATTTTATATTGACCTTGGTTAATTTTAATACACATGCTTCTATATTTTATTTCCAAATCGGTAAAATGTTGCAGATAAGTCATTATATCTATGAGGAAAATAGTTTTTTTTTCAGTGTGGATTGGATAATATCTTTGAACCAACACGAATTACAAGTACCAATCAATCATCAATACTTGTATTGATAATGTACTGCTTAGATTTTATCAAAAGTATTTTCCAGTAGTTTCTTACAGTGTATTAAACTTAAAAATTTCAGATCACTGTTAAATCGAAATTAAATTATCAGGAACAGCGTTAATGCAAGCCTTATAGTTGTTCCGATCTTTAAAAATAATGATAAAACAATTATAAACAACTATCGAATTACCTTACTACTTTCTGTATTCTCGAAAATATGTGAAAAGCTATAAAATGTAGAATTGTTATCTGCCTACAGAAAAGAGATTTTCTCTTTCTCTCAAATAAAAATAATAAACAAGCTATTGCGTCAGTCCTAGAACAAGTAACTGAACATATTGAATAAGGGTTTGAAGTATTAACTCTATTTATATATTTAACTAAGGTTTTTGATAGAGTCATCATAGCACACTGCTAAAAATGTTATATTGTTGTGTATTCAAAAGGACAACCCGTGATTGGTTGTACTCGTACTTGAATGGGCCAATGCAATTGGTAAGAGTAGATCGTTAATTAAGTGGCGAGTTACCAAGTAATGTGGGAATGCCACAGGGTTCGGGTTTGAGGCCTTTATTATTTTTGGTATATGTAAATGGAATATTTCGACAACAAATTCGAGAGTATCCAACTGCTTTTGCTAATGATTTTTAGTTTACATATTCTAGTATAAGTTTTCGAGATAATATCACGCTCATAGATAATGATTTAAACTCTTTATTTGGTTGTAAGCTCATAATTTTGTTTTGTGACAAAACCTGAATAGATCGAGATTTAAATTGAAAAGCGCACATACAAGGGTTGAAGTCTAGACTATTATTTTTCTCTAGCGGACTCAATTTTGCAATATGGTTTATCATGTTGGGGTAGTGCGTATAATGCGTGTAATCAAAATTGTGTGCTTCAAACCATCATTTTCACCATCGTGGCCATTATTTTAAAATCTCAGCATACTGCCATTACGTCACATAAACATTTTCAAGGTTCTAAAAATATTTAATGTTACGGAAATCTTTTTTTAATATCGTACCTAAATCTAGAATACAAATGTACTTAGATCTAGAATATACAACCGTCACTTATAAATCGAAAAATCTAAGCTACTGGATTTATGATAAAAATTGTCTTGTAAGTGGTATTTTTTAAGCCCGAAGGACCTTAAAATTGTAAAAAATAACACAAAAAATTAAATTGTAATCAAAAATTTTTTTTATTCGAAAGATCAATACATGGCATTAATATTTGAAAATGATTTTCGAAGGCGTCAACTGTTGCTGGTTTATCAGCATATACCAGCGACTTCACGTAGCCCTATGAAAAATAATCGAGTGTGGTCAAATCGCACGACCTTGTAGGCCAATTGAAAGGTCCATTTCTCGAAATCAATTATCGCCAAATTTTGATTTTAATAAGTCGATGGTTGCAGTTGCCGTATGGCACGTAGCGCCAAACTGTTGAAACCAAAACTTGTCCGGGTCATAGTCATCTATATTTTCAAACAAAAAGTCATTGATCATCCTGCGGATTTCTGGACGGATATAAGTTGCGCGAATCAACGACTGATTTTCAAAGTAAATTTTACCAATTTCGTAGTATTGTTCAAGCGTGAGTCTAGTCATAATGATTTGCCAGAGTAAACTGAGATCTGCCAGTGTATATTTTTAAGTTCTATCGCAGGCTTAAAAGAACACTCTTTATTTGCAAAAAGGTCAAAAGGCAAAAATTGGAAAAGCTGCCACTTCTGGAACACAGATGCCCATCACATTTCGCATGAAGTCTTTTTCCGAATAGACAAATTGAATGGTCTGTAATAATTAATAATAATTTTTTTTATCCAAACTCGTCATTTCTGGTAAAATTTAAAATTAGATGTAAACTAATTTTGATTGGAATTTAATTTACAATCATTTTATTTTAATCGTTTTTTTCATAAATACTATATACTTTTGAAAACATTTGTAAAAACGAAAAGCTTCTATTGAAGCTGCCACTTCCGGCACACCCCAAAAACACTGTGATTTCGGCCAAAAACACTGTCATCTTCCGGAAAAATGGAATAAGTTTAAGTAATAAGTTTCACCAATATTAGTCAAATCGGCTGAGATGTAAAGAGGATACAGATATTAATGAGAATTTTAATGAGAATCTTTTAGTACATCGATAGTAGTCGATATTTTTGAAATTCAGATACTTTTAAAAATTTTTGCAAAAAGCTCCTATAGCAGGTTTCACTTCCGATGGACGAATTTTGGTTAAATATCACCGGGCTCTCCAAATTTATAGAAAAAGCTGAAGTATGAAGTTTTATTCTGATCATTCAATCCAGTATATATGTGCTGAATTTTTATACGTATCTTTCAAAATATTTGGCAAAAACTGAGAAAGATCATATGGAAGCTATCACTAGCAGTAGACGGATTTCAGCCAATCGGATTTCCTAATTTTGTGGAAATGCTTAAGTATGAAGTTTCTTCCCAATTAATCAATCCGCATGTGCTGTACATTGCCGAATTTTTGTTAAAAACATTTTTTGTTAAAAATGCCATTTCTGGAAAGTCATTTTTCGAAAGTTAATTTAAAATCGTTTTTCTCGTAAATGTTATACTCTTTATATTTACATAAAACGGAAAAGCTTCTATGGAAACTTTCACATCCGGTAAACGGAAAAACTTTAGTATGAAGTTTGATCCCGATCAGTCTGGACTGTAGAAACGACACAGGTATTTACACTTCACGGAACCACACAAATACACATAGATATTTTCGAAATGTGAATCAGCAAAAATCCCAAGGTTGAAAATGAAGTTCAAGTTATCACGCAATACATCGACGTTAGTCTGCAAGACCAAATTGCACATTTCATTTAATTAGTTAAATGCCTTAAATTAATTTTTTGAAAACTGCAATTTGGTCATGTAGACTAACGTCGATGTATTAGGTGATATTCTGACTAGAGGTTGACCTTGTTTCTAGCGTAAGACGGATGTATAAAATGTCTAACCATTCAAAACGTGTCTTTGTCGCTCAGTAATAACAAAGTTCAGTATTCCAGTAAGAAATTACGAAACGATTGATCGGACTTATTGAGGCCAAATGTTTGACTAGATATAGTTTATTCCGGGGCTTTAAGGTGGATTTACATATATGACGTGTGACGTGTGACAAGTTGAAATTAACGTCACGCTTTTTTAACAACAATTTACATTTGCGACGGATGCCACCACGCACACTAATTAAATATTTTTTGAGGTGTATATTAATTGTGTTCTGTCACAAAAAACACTGTGGCAAAACAATCAAAAATTTGTTTGCGTATTTCTAAATTTTTATTTGTGTGTGTGACCGTCACGGAAAAGATAAAATTTGTTCATGTCTCGGCGTGTAGCGTGTGCCGTGTGACGAATGTCAAAATAGTCGTTTATGATTGGCTATAGACACCCGTCACACGTCACCCGTCGCATATGTAAATCCACCTTTATGGCTACAATAATTTGTTTTGGCTCAAATATGAGCCGCTTTCTGCATAACTAGTTGCCAAAACGCCTTGTTCGTATTACCAAAAAAATTGAGATAGTCAGTTTTTACAAGCCTCTTTTGAGGCCATTTTTACACCAACAAGAACACTTGTCATTTGAGAAAAACAGATGATAATCGCTTGGTGTCACGTCCGAACTGTGCATAATAACCTTCCAACTAAGCTCCCGGAGCTCTGGTGGGTCAACATGGATGTGTGAGGAGTGGCGTTGTCCTGGTGGAATACGACGCCACACTATTGGCTCATTCTGGCCGCTTCTGTTCGATTGCTGACTCGGCCCAATTGCTGGAAATGGAGGTCCAAATTATTTGTTTGTCCATTGAGCAGCAGCTCATAGTAGATGAATCCCATCAAACATACAACAAAACCTTTCTGGCCGTCAATCCTTTATTAGCCACCATTTGGGCCGCTCCACCAGCTTTCGACCATAATCGTTCCCGCTTGACATTATCACATGTGTTGACTCAATTTCGTTCCGTTTGCACAAGGATCAGCAGATTTAGCCACAGATCGTGCATCAGTTAAATATGAAAATTTGTTTATGAAAACAACCAATTTTGATTTAATAATTTTTTATAACTCTTTAATAAAGTCAATTAATTAAAGCTCCTGAATCTATTGAACGAGGCATACTAGCTAATAAATTTTCTTATAAAGGGTTATCCAATTTAAGCTTGATAAAGTAAACTTTAAAAAAACACACAAAATATTCGGAATGTATTGTAATTTTTATTTCATTTTACAGATTGATCCTTGCCATTTTTAGTTAAACAAGATATCATTCAAATGTCCTCCACGGGACTTCTTACAGGCCTTGATTCTTTTGAGGTAATTTTCAATGACTTTTCGGCACATTTCGGGCGGTATCTCGGCCATTACCTTACGAATATTAGTTTTCAATTCGTCAAGAGTTTGAGGATTGTTTGCGTAAACACGATCTTTTGCGTAGCCCCACAAAAAGAAATCCAAAGGCGTTAAATCACAGGATCTTGCAGGCCAATTGACATCAGCCAATTGCGAGATCAAACGCCCAGGAAATTTCTCTTGCAAAAGATCTCGATTTGCTCGTGTTACGTGACTGGTTGCTCCATCCTGCTGGAACCACATATCGTCAAGATCATAATCTTCGATTTTCGTAAAAAAATAATCGGTTAACATGCGGCCATAGCGCTCAGAATTGACGGTAACGGTTCGTCCATGGTTGTTCTCAAAAAAATACGGCCCAATCACACCACCAGACCACAATGCGCACCAAACAGTGACTTTTTCCGGGTGTAATGGCTTCTCTACAATCAATTGTGGATTTTCTGAGCCCCAAATTCTACAGTTTTGCTTATTAACGTATCCACCAAGCGAAAAATGAGCTTCATCACTGAAGAAAATTTTGTTCGAAAAATCAGCATCAGCAGATTTAATAATTTTAACGCGTTGGTCGATTGTTAAATGCTCCATATTCTTAAATGGCAGAATGTCAACTAAATAAATGACAGCGTACTTGACGTTTATCTTTGCCAGATGTCGGTATACAGATTTCTACTTTATCAACCTCGAATTGGATAACCCTGTATTTATTGTTAGATTTAGGTCATTGTTTATTCAAAGAAGATCGTTCAAAATTGAAATGGAAATTGTGCCATGCTAGCTAGTCTGCCTCATCCAGCAAGTTTGGGAGCTTCAAATAATTGATTTTGGTGCCTTTCTTGTGTCTCATATTAATTAAAATACTATAAAAAGTTATTAACTCGAATTTGGTTGTTTTCATTGGTTGTTTTGTAAATTAAGAAGTATAATTTTTGCATGTAATAGAAAATAATCATCCCCATTTACGTACTTGTTGGATTGCTTCTAAATATTGGTCTGCTCTTTTCCAAAATTTGTTTTAAGTTACGCATGAAGTTGGCAAAAGAGGTATAATCTTTAATATTCACCGCACAGTTCATTCTGTTCAAACATTTTTATAAAGTGCTGTTCCCGATTTGTTGAGCTTTGTTTCGTTTTTGCACTTTTTGATTAGCACCGCATACTAACAATCGTCATAACAACAAAAACACTTTGTTCTTATTCGCAAAATATAAAGTTCACTGAATGGAATAATTAGCATAAATTATTCATACGAGAACATGTACAATGCGCATACTGATGATGTTGACATTTTAATTTAACTTTTAATAGATTTTTTCAGCAATTCAAGTTCATGAATACAATTTTATTGTTGCTAATATTATCCAATAATTGTGAACATAATGAACTCTCACGGTTTTCATGATCTATGGTGTACATTTTAAAACAATGGTATTCAAATTTACAACACACAGAAAGGAAGTTAATCACGAGCTTTTGTGCATTGTAGAAAATAAATCGAAAATTATTAAAAGCAAATTATTCCAAAAAATTATTCATGAATTATGAAGTAACAAGCAGCAGCTCGAATAGCGAAGACGGCAATCTTGTTTCTTAATTTAATGAAAAGAAATTTGCAATACGACAAAACAAACAAACTTTTACCTGTGTTTTAACTTTTAAGATGATTCAATAATATTTATCTTTAAATTGGAAACGTTATGTAACAAATGATTATTTATTTTGGTACGGATGCTAACAAAACGTATTGCAATTGAAAATAATAAGGATTTGGTAATCCGAAATACTTATGTACATTGAATTAGAAATTATTAATTTTGATTCCATTTTTTTCCTGTGAAATATCGCCCGCACAACTTGTTGGATAGTTATTTGTTGCTTGCGTTGCAACTTATTTAACGTTTCGGCTTTTGTTAGTTGGATAATCGTGCTAATCTGATAGAGGTTTAAATTAATTTATGCTCGGTAGATTTAACATGACTAAACGGTTTGATTTAATGTGTTGTGGTTTCACCCATACCCTTGTGTTTATTCATGTGCTTTGAGACAATTTTCATTGTTAGATTAAAGTATGAATGTCATTGTCATTATTTGTTACAAACAATACACAACAGTTTTATATGAACAGCAGTCGATTATGTAATGTTTGAGATTTGTTTATGTTAAAATAAAAACAATACTTCAAGTTAGGAATTACAATTATCAAATTAGTTGATTCAAATTAACTTTCGATTATTACAAATGTTGTAGCAATACCTGGACTTCAACTATAGTACAACTCGGCATGAATTACTATTTATTGGGATTTTCCGAAAAACGTTGGCATTGGCATCTTTGACGTCGATATCGTCTTTGATATAGACTTTTTAAAGGCAAAGGCAAACATTGATTTAATTAATAATAATATTGCAATACATTGGAAAATTTAAACTCTATAATCTTTGAATACTCCAGATTACACTCTTTCAAAGGTTATTTTAATTTTTACGCAAACATATACCATGAATATATTTTGCTGATGTCTAGCAACGGGGCCTGTTCATATTCTTCAGATGGTTTACAACACTATCATACTTTCGTTAGGCCTGTGTCTGCTCTTGTAATATATTCACTCTACGTTAGCAGATCCGCAGGGGTCACCACCCTCAGTAGTTGTTCCAGATTTGTCTTGGAAATTGATTGTAGATGTGTTCATCCTGAGCCTTTCAGTTGCAAAACAACAAAAATGTGTTGGTCTATTGCCCATCACACACGCAACGTCATCACTCAACTTCTGAAAACCGTAATAATTAATACGGCACGAATTCCAAAATCACCATTATAAAGTAGTATATGTTTTTATAATCGAATGAAATAAAGAAAAAATGGGTTGACACCAAGTTGTGTTATTTATGAACTGAAACATACCAAATGTTGTTGCAAGAATAGGTAATATTTTCACATAATTCACAATAATAGGAACACATAGTGGTGATGGTTAAACCTGGGTTTACACCGTATTGTTTAACCAATTTAAAACTCACGAATTTTTTGGTGAACATTTTTCCTCTGTTTCGTTACTCTTTAAAACATTACATACTCTTTGCCAGTACTCAGCAGTTGATTCGCTGCTGCTGTCACCAAATAGCGTTTCATAGTTGGGCTGAGCGGTTCATTCGCGGTTGTTTTGTCGTCAAATACCGTTTCGGTCGGCTGAAATAAAAAATAGCGTTTTGTGATTCGGCTGATGACACGTGTTCATTGGATCACACAATGATTTTTTTTTTCGCTCGAAATCGATGCGTCTCTACCTGTGTGTGGTTTTCACCCTTGTTTGACACTTCGTAAGCCGGGTACTGGTTATGGTGCGTCTGCGTACCTGTGCTCGCACTCACCAAGTTGTGTTGTTTTGGTCTGCCCCAATCGCCCATCGAGAGATAGCGCGATGATTTTTCCTCTGTTGTTTTTATTTTTCTTTCTTAATAATCAGTCATTATCACCACACAACACCGAACAAAAAAGATATTTTTCTTCTGTCCATTGGAGGTCCATTTTTAAATGTAAATAAAACAAGTTGCGTGTGAGATATCTACTAAATCTAGCGGGATAGAAGCGGTAGCGAGATAGTCAAATTCTTGTTGTGCTTTATTATGCCTGGTACACACGGAAGAATATTGACTTTGGAATAGGCGTTGCTATCAGTTCAATTTGCAAAGCGTAATTTAAATGAAATGATCGTTTCATCTAAGGGATGATAAGCACCCTGTGTCCCACACCATATTTCTCTTTAGTCTGGTTTAAAATTAAATACTTCTTTTATTGATTTGTTGACATCTGATATTGATTGTGGTAAGTCATTCGTCCACATACGACAATAGAATTCGCACGAAATTGACTAAAGAATGGCTAGACGGAAAAGAAAAGCCGGTGCCACTAAGTACCGTGACTACACGTGATAGAATACATAAATATTCTTACAGCTATAAATAACCTTGGTATAATAAATTCCGAGTTTCTTACCTGCCACATCTTCTAATTGGTACGCAACGATTCCTATTCAATTTCTAATTCAATTCTCGACGCTGGCTTTTTCAATTTTCTATTCGTTCGTTTTTCAAATATGGATTACAAAGAAGACGTGAAAAATACTCAAAGACTCCATACAGGAGGATTGTAATATAAACTTTACATATCATAATCCTGTTCAATGTATTATGAAGCGTATATTTGTGTATTACATTTCGTAAAACGGAAGCCAACTTTGTGTGATTTGCACCGAGGTAGGATCGAATTCAGCGTACTATGGTACGATTGGCACGTTCGGACGTGTTGTTATTAACACATTGCCGCACACTTTTTAATTGACGACCGTGCTCAGAAACACACTTTTTGTTTTTCAATTGTTTATGACTGCCAGTTTTCCCATGAAAACTCTCGACGGTTATAGCCGTCATTTGCTCATCACATCATTTTTTCTATATATTTCCGCCTATAGAAACAAATCACGGCTATAGCTTTCCGATTTTTAGGGTGATTTATAGACAAATGACGGCTATAGCGGGTATAGCCGTCATTTGCGCGAACATAATAGGACGGCTATAGCCGTCATTTGTTTCTGTAGACGGAAATAAATTGAATTGCTAATCATGAAAAATCGCACAAAAAACCATTGATATGTTATCTGGAATGTTACATCTTTTTTTCTTTGATGTACATATTACTGAATAATTAACAAAATAATGCATTAGTACACTTCGTAAGAATGATGTTCCTTTTTACCACGCTTATATTAGCTCACTGTGTGTGTCTATTTGTATCGTCAATTTTTGTAATTAATTTTTCATACACTTGCGATAGTCCAATTGAGCTGAAATTTTGCATGTAGGCTTAACTTCGATGACAATACAAGATTCTAACATTTTTGGACATTAAATATGCTCTGGCATATTTGGGGGAGAGAGGGGGTGGGGTTCAGACCTAATTGCAAGTGGACAAGCTTATGTAGCTCTCAGTAGAGTCAGATCTCTCGAACTGACTAGTAAGACGTGATAATCGAAGAAACATTTGCACAGCATGGGTGAAATGGTGACAATCCGCTGAATCATAATGCACACACACCTACGAAACATGTATTCGAAAGAAGCTCTAATTTTTCCAGAATTATTGTCGCAGTCTCTGGTATTACAATCGTGATCATTGGTCAATTTAAGATGAATAGTGCCAAGTCATGTAAATATGTGTGCTCAATAAAGAATGTGGTGGCGTCAAAGGCTTGAGGTCGTTGCCTGAAATAATACAAATAGGTCGTGAGTTGAGGATCGCGTTAAACTGCATCAAAAGCGTTATCATGTCTCCATAGGTCAGTAGCGCCTCCGACAATGTTCTTTTTAAGTGGTATTTTGTAGGCATTACTACAGTGTCATAAGGTGGATAAAATTTCCGAGTAATCTAGTTCTGTCCAATAAAATTAGAATTTGCATTATCATTTACAACGTCGAATAATTCACAGGTGTGGAGTCGATTTTGCCCAAACGACGTTTGATCCGTTGTCACTTATAATTTAAGAGAACGACTTGATATAAACTGCCGGTAGGCTGCACTGCAATGAATATATTTATTTATTTATTTAACCAACAGTATTAATTTACATCTGGTATTTAAAAAATAGGTTTATTAATATTAATCAAATTTGAGTAAAAAAAATTTTTAAAACTCTTTTAAATTCATCTCTGGACAAATTAAATTCGAACACGGTAGATGCAATATTAAATACACGGCTAGAATTACAAACCGGGCCCGACATACCAAAATTAGACCCATGGAAGTGCAGATCAATCGCTAAGCCTCGGTGTCTGAGTAATCTCACTGGGGCACGTATTGAAAACAATGACAGTAGATGTGAACAATCAATTCGGCCCATTATAACGTCGCGCACAAACATTGCGCAAGAAATTTGTCTTCGGACGAACAATGGTTCAATATTCAGTAACAAACAACGGCCTAGATACGGCGGAAGCACATACCTAGGAGCGTTTACCTCTCGAGGAAGTCGCCTTAAGGCAAACAACATAAATCGCTTCTGAATTGATTCTATCCGGTTAGAGGAATTGTTATAGTACGGATTCCAGACAATTGACGCATACTCCAAGTGCGATCGAACAAATGAAGCGAAGAGGACTTTTAGAGTATATGGATCATAAAAATCTTTGGAGAAACGGATTAAAAACCCTAGCATTGAATTAGTCTTATTAATATATCTGTCAATATGGTCCTTAAACGATAAATCTCGTGAAAACAAAACTCCTAAGTCTAGAAAAGAATGAACTCGCTCTATCATAACGCCGTTTAAGAATAAACTATTATCATTTCCATAACGTCCATAACGTCTTCTAGAAAAATTCATAACTTTACATTTAGAAACGTTCAGGCAAAGCTTACTCAAGCTACACCAGTCGCAGAAAACGTTTAATTCCTGTTGTAGATTTAGCAGATCGCGATCATTTCTAATCTTACAAAAGATTTTTACATCATCAGCGTAAATCAGAAACTTACAATGTTTGAAGCACCGTTTCACATCATCTATGAATGCAATAAATAATAGAGGTCCAATGTGGCTACCTTGTGGGACGTCAGACAAAACATTTATGTCTCTAGATAAAATATTATTTAAAAAAACTTTTTGAGTTCTGTTCGTCAAATATGAAAAGATCCACTTTAAAGGAAGAGCATCACAATTGTTGAGCTGTTTCAGTTTCTTTACCAATAAAACATGATCAATTTTATCGAAAGCTTTGCTAAAATCAGTAAACACTACCTCAACACTATCACCACCTTCTAATGCTAACGTCAAAAAATTTGTAAACAAAGCAAGATTTGTGACAGTTGACCGTCCGGGGTAAAACCCATGCTGGTTTGCTGAGATGGAATTTTTAGTTAAGAAAAAGATGCGGTCCTTGACCATCCAAATAATTTAGGAATAGCGGATAAAATAGAAATACCGCGGTAATTTTCGATATCCGTTCTCCGTCCACTCTTGAAAATTGGTTTAATGAAACTGGATTTCCAAATTGAAGGAAAAACTCCACTCTTCAAACTCAAATTGAAGATGTCCGTCAGCGGCCGAGCCAAGACCGAAGCACACTTTTTCAACACAAGCGGGTGAATTTTGTCCGGGCAACAACTCATATTCACATTTACATTCAACAGAGCGTGCAGAACGTCATCTGTAGTAAACTGAAATAAAATGTTTGGATTATTACTAAAAACAAGTTCGTCATTCCCTCTCGAAGACGGGACATACACATTTTCAAAAAATGCTGCAAACATGTCAGTGATACTTTGTGGATCACTAGCAGTCAAAGAATTGAAAGACATTTGCGAGGGTATACCTCTACAATTCCGTTTCGAATCAACATAACTCCAGAAACATTTAGGGTTGTTTCTAATATTCGATTCAATCTCGACAATATATAAATTATACAAGAAACGATTTAAAATTTTAAATTGAGATCTGAGAGCGCTAAATATTTCATAATTTACGACGGATGGGTTTAATTTATATTTTTTATGAGCTTTAGATTTCCGATTTTTTAATCCCGAGAGGCGACTATTAAACCATGGCTCGCGCATCGACGAAACTACAGGTGAACGGGGAATAAATTGTTCAATTGCCAAGTTCATTATTTTATAAAACTGATCAATATAAGCGTCTAAGTTACCCGTTATATATTGATCCCAATTAATATTGTCCAGAAACTCATTTAAAGCATTATAATTTCCCTTTTGAAAGTTGAAAGACTCACTAGAATTAAAATTTACATTAACATTAACACAATTTTCAAATATTAATTGAATATGTAGTGGTATGTGAAAAATACTTGAAGAACCGCCGAGATCATTACCAGCAATGATTGTGCCGTGCACTTCTACTGGAATGAACACCAGATCGAGGATATTGTTACACTGGTTCACGATGTTATTAATCTGTCTTAGCCCGAGTGAACAGATTGAGTCCATCACCATATCTGAAGTTAGATCACCATTGAATGGCAGAAGTTCATCATCAACAGTAAGCCATTTTACTTTCGGTAAGTTAAGATCTCCTAAAATCATCACCGAATCAAAATCAGGAGCTGCAACTGCTAGTTGGTTTGAGAAAAATAAAGACAGCTCACCATAAATATTAACGGAGGATCCGTATGGTATGTAAACAGCAACTATCAACACCAGCTTTCCGTTGAAAGCAAGTTTAACAGCCAAAATCTCCAACTCGTTACTCCCAAGGTCAATAATATCCGCACGTATATCTTTCGAGACAGCTAGCAGAATTCCGCCACCTCTCGCTGTCGATTCAAGATCCGTATAACGATCGCGTCTGAAAACATAGTAGTCTGAAGGGAAGTACTCTGCAGAATTGTGCGAGCTTGTCAGCCATGTTTCCGTGATGCAAATGACATCATATTCATTTTCCAACACCGATAAGTACATTTCACGCGATTTTGATCGAATTCCGCTAGCGTTGTGATAATAAATAGACAATGTGTTGGTTTCGTCGGAGAGTGGCAGTGTCAGTTGAGCGATACGTGCAGACAGCGGCATCGGATTTGAAAAAGGTATGAAATCGGTTGAGGTTCCAGTAGATATTGTTGTTACAACGTCGTTAGAGCTGAGCGTGGGACTAAAAAATTATTATTCATTGATTTCCGACGTGAATTTAAAAATTCTTTAATTAAGACTCCAGAAGGCCACGCCGATGAATCCAGCAGTTGGTTAAATTTGCTTACAGGAATACCGATTTTAAAAGATACAAAATTGCGATCATCATTACGTCGAAAGCAATATAATACAGGTTTCTCGACTTCAAATTTGTTTTTGATATACATCATGAGATCGTCATCAGTAACGTCCTTGCATAATCGAGAAATAAAAATCCATCGTAGCGGTTCAACGGTACCGCAAAGTAGAGTTCAAGTCACCACTACCAATAAAAATTTTTTTAGGCGAATGCATATTATATTATTGTCTAACGATTTAGCAGTTGAAGCCTTTGTTGTACCATTATTCATACTACTCTTTGATCTTGTAAGTATTGGTGTAGCAGATTCTATATCAGTTTGTGTTGTTGTTTTTTTTTAATTTTAAAGACGACGACTGTTGAGATGGTGTTGGTTTTAACAAACTTTCCACGTTATTATTAATAGAATAAATCAATAAACAGAACCACAGCAAGCATATGAATAGGTTTGAAACCTCTACGTTTCAGAAAGGCCAAAAACATGTGACCCGAATGAATGGTAGCTCGGCCATAATAAATTGAAGAATTTCTGGCGGCTTTAAAAGCCCTTTCTCACACAAATTTCGAAGGAGCGCGGTGCGGTCCCAATCCAAGGCTAAACAATTGTGGAATCATTTAGTAATTGTTGAACTTTTGGTAAGTGACAATGAAGAAATAAGCAAGCAGGTGAGAAATTATATGCAACGTATTAGTGCTCATCAAAATGCTGAATAGTAATAATACCGAATAAGACGGTAGTAAGACGGCTGCGAAGGAAGGAACCACTTGATTTAATTAATTCAATGTGCATCTTATTAGGGTTGCAACCCTCCAAGCGAGAATTTAAATTCTGAAAGAGAAATTATTAAATGATTTGTAAATCAGATAATAATTAAATATAATTAAAAAAACGTTTCTTTTACAAAGTGAACTAAAGTATAGAAATCATAAAAATTTTCGACCTCGAGATTTTTGCAGAGTTAAAATTTCTTTTTCTAAATTGCCGAAGTCAAAAAAAGAAGATTATAAAAATTTTCTTTGTGTGTCTGTGTATGCGGTGTCGTGCAGACTAAATGGCTTTGCTTTCTACAGCCCCAGACGAATTCACTGATCGGAATGATGCTTCATACTTAGGTTTTTGCATATATTGGGAGATCCCAGTGAATTTTGGCAGAAATCAGTACACCGCAAGTCGCGGCTTTCATAGGAGCTTTTCGAATTTTGCAAATATTTTCTAAAGTATATATCATTTACGAGCAAAACCAGAGCCATCTATGATTTTGAAGAGCCGTAATATTAAAAAGAGAGCTTTCAGTAGAGGGGAAGCTTTTATTGAATTGCTATAAGAAACCGTGGTAATTGGAAAATTTTTGAACATGAATTTATGAATAAAAAATTAAACAAATCATCTAAATTTTAGTTTTATATTTTTAATAAACTATTCAAAGAACACATATTTGAAAATCAGCCATCATAATGTAGTATTTATTTAGTAAATTTAAACTAAAGCGGAGCATAAATTTATTAATTTTCTATAAAAAATGAGCTTTCCGTTTAGTTGTGTAGGTTTATAAAGTAAGATAATAAAGGGTGCTGCCGCGAATTCCTCTTACATCCAATTTAAAATTTAGTTTTATAAAAATTTAACTTATTTGGTAAATTCTGGTCACATGCACCTCAGAATTTTTGAGATGAACGATGTACTTAATAGCAATCTAAACATTACACATTTATTACAAAACTAAAGAGAAAACGTGAGCTGAAATGAAATTTTATGAATCACCATGTAGAAACAATAATATTATTCATATAATAAAATTTTTACATCAAAATCTATTTACGAAAATTATTAACGATGTCATGACAACGTAAATAACTTCAATTTTATCCGATTGCAAAAACGAGCTTTCTGTAATTTGAAAATCCGTTTTCAGATGTCTCTGTAATAAATTTACTTGAAATTACAGAAAAGCGTAAAATAATTAAATAACTATTTACGAAAATAAACCATTATTATTGTAAGTTAAGCGCGAAATCTTTAATACAATAATTTAACATAACTAATAAAACTCAAAACAATTATTAATTTTATTTATTGTTCGGTTGGCATAAATAAAGCTTTTCATCGCAAAATATTTATCATCGTAGTTGCTGCGCGCTGAAAAACAATAATAGAAAAATGTCACATTTTTCCAAATTTTTTCTTTTCATATTTCAATTCGCTCGTATTCGGTTATTTTCAGTTCCAGGAGATTTCAATAATCTATTGAACCAGGCAGTATACATAATAAATTGTTAAATTTGTTAACAAACATTAGGTTTTAATATTTAGCTTCAATGTATACTTAGCGACATCTTTTGATTGGTTTATTAATTGCGAAAAGCTCTATAATATAATGTTTTTATTTTATAAAGCTCCGGTTTGCTTATACTACAGGATGAAACAGTATAGCCTGCGAATTTGTTGCGATGCAATTTTTAACAAATAACGAAAAAACAGTTTTCGAAGATTGTTCATCAACAATGCAGTAATAGAATGCAGAACACAATAACCCCCATATTACATAGATACTCAAAAAACATTTTTTAACGAACGTTTGTTTTGGGAAAGAAATGCTGAAATTTTTGATGGAACACTCTATACTAATTTTTTACATACACATATAAACAAATTCTTATTTCTACAATAAAAAAAATTTTGTGGTGGACTAATTTGAATTTTTTTGCGTTAATTCGACATAATATGACTCAATTTTAAAATATGCTTTTCCTGAATATTGAACTAACCATTCAAATTAAAAATTGAAAGGAAGCATTACTGTTTTTATATACAAAAAATACGTCTAAAAAAATATTAAAATACACTGGTTGGTATGAAAAAGAACAAAAACCTTCCCCTCTATGGAAAGCTCATGGAAAAAAATGGCGGAATCTTACGGCTCTTATATTAAGGTGGCTCTGGCAAAACATCTACGATCCAAAAGTTTCTAAATTCATTTTGCAACCATACCGGTCCAAATCAGTTTTCCAAAAATTAAGCGGAAAATTACCATTTTTATCAGCTCCTGAACAGTTCAGACCGATTTATTGATCGGGATGAATCATAATGTTCAAGCTTTTTCATAAAATGGGACATCCCAGTGATGTATGGTCGTAATCGGTTCACCATAAGTGCTAACTTTCATAGGTTCATCTCCATGTTTTGCAAATATTTTGAAAGTACAGGGTGCTTTTTATGTTCTAAGTCCAGGTTTACTTTAATGAATTTTAAATGGAACACAATTTTATAAATTATATTTTATTGATTAATCATAAGATCTTTAAAATTACTTATGGAATATAATGGCGGTCAAGATGCTGTTCGCGGCTCAAATGCGAGCTCTTTTTCAAAACATTTTCGCAGGCTTCTTGTCCTTCAGCATCAAGTTTGTCGTTGGTTTTTCGGTGGATCCGTTCACTTCAAGCACCTCAATAGGAAGAAATCGGGAGGAGTCAAATCAAGCGAACGTGGGACCAGTCGATATCATCACTTTTTGACATTGTTCGGCCGGGAAAAGTTTCTTGCAAAACTTTTATCGTATGACGAGCTGTATGTGATGGGGCATGGTCTTGTTGGAACCACTTGTTCTGTGGGCCTTAATCCAATTCGGGCACAATAAAGTTTTCCAAATCTCCCAATAGCTGTTACGAGTAACTGTTACAGTATTGCCTCTAGCATCCTCAAAGAAATATGGCCCAATGATGCAAGTTACTCTATGAAGATTTATTGGTTACTGGTATATCAAATGATGGTTTTCAATGCCCGAATAGAAACTATTCTGTTTATTAACAAAGCCAGCCAAGTCGAAATATATATGTTTCGTTTTTCCAAAAATGGTGGTCATCTTCAACGTGCTGTAACGGGCTACAAATTCGAGCACTACAACCTCGTCACCGTTCATCTGAATTGAGAATTTTTGACATCATGATGGAGACAATCCCAATTCTAGTGCACGGCGTCGATAAGACGTGCCTAAACATTCTGCAACATTTTGCCTCACTGCAACAATTTCTGGTGTACATTTAATTTTCGCCCAGTTTGACTTGCTCGGCAAATGATTAACACCAAAAAAAATCTCGTAATACTCTCCACGTATTCACAATCACAATTGAACATTTATTGGAATAAGAAGTTGTAATAATTTCAACACGTTCTTGCGGCGTTAGATGCTCCATAATAAACTGTTCGACTCAAATTCAAACTGTCAAATGGCATCCAAAACAAAATGGCGGCCAAATAAAATTGAGATGGAACATATAAAGAACCCTGTATATGACATTTACGAAAAACAAATTAAACCAAAAAATTATAAACTAAGTTGCAATCAAAGATTGTTCGAATCATTTGATTAAATTTATTCGGAAATGACGAGTTCGATAAACACAAACTTTATCTCACCAAAATTCGGCATCACTAGTCCAGGAAAATTTACTATTCGGCACCAAATTTCATACTTAACCTTTTTCTATAGGAAGATCCTATCTTTAACCATTGTGAGATCGTTGCGAAATTTGGTGGAAATGTGTGTACGGGAAGTGGCACCTTCTATTGGAGCTTTTTAAGCATTTTTATTAAAAAAAAATTCTATATGGTTTCAGTTTGCCGTCTGTCCGTCTGTGTCTACGATAACTTGAGAACGGATAAAGATATCCACTTAATGTTTTCACTAAAAGTTCAAGCAATTTATGGGAAAGTGCCCTATTGATTTGGACATTTCTCTGTTTAGGGTGTTTGGAGATACGTAGGGGTTTGTTGACCACCCTCCTTAAAAATGATAGAATTTTTTTTTATTTTTTATTCTATTTTGGTTTCATAGAGCATCTGAATGTGGAATAAAAATATATCTCGTAGAGATGTAGGTTTGTGTGGGTGGTGTGGTTATGGGGTGGTAGGAGTGGCGGTATGGGAGGTGGAGGGGGTGGAATAAGGTGTTTTGGGTTTGGTGTGGGAATTGGGATTTGATGGATGAGGGTTAGTGTGAGTGGTATGTGTGGTGTGTGTGTAGAAGTGGGTATGGAGATGGTGTTGATATGGTTAGTGCAGTATAGGGTGGTGCGGGTGAAATGGGTTTTAAGGGTTTCAATTGGATAGTGGGTGGGGTTGGTAATAATTTGTAGGTGTGGTGGTTTGCGGTTGATTGGGTTCGGTTGAGTTATGGTGGATTGAGTTCGGTTGGGCTGTGTGTAGCTGGGGTTAGATTGGTTTAGTTGGGTGTGGGTGGGTGTGATATTTGAAATACGCAAATCACACATCACGTCTTTATAGTCAACAAAAATGCGTATAGAGTACGGTTCCGAACCTTTCCCGTCTTTTTAAATGTTGGCAATGAAGTTGTCAAGTTTATAGCATTTACAATAAAAACAAAAAAATAAAACGTACCAATAAATTAGTTAGAATTAGTTAGAATTTAGTCTCTAAATTTTCAACAAGGGTTGACGTTATTTGTTTTCTGAAATTTAAGTAGAGGTAATATTTTTTGATTAAACGTAACGGTTTTACCTATAGTTTGGTAAGCTTAATTTTTCGTTTTGGAAATTAAGTGTGGTGTATTCTAGATCTACATATGTATACGTTCATTGTAAAAAAGCTGGATGTTGGCCACAACGTCTACACTCCTTTTTTCTATAATTAGGATGCGTTGCTCTTTGATTTGTAATGTCTCGTTTAACGTCGCATATTCGATTTAAATTTTTTAAGATCAAAACAATTCGGTATTCTGTAATGGTTCGATTGGAACAAATATTTAAGTTACGCCTTACTCATAAAAATGTAGCAACTTTCATAGAGGTATTTGAAATCTTAAAGCTAAAACACCGAAATTGAGATGTTGGAGATTGTTCTCTGTTGGTTTGGAGCGAGGCATGTAGGGTCAAGTGATAGACGGCATAAACCTTTCAACAGTTCCGTTGGACCAAACACTACGACCTCGAACATTAGTTGGCTTGATAAATATGATATGCAGATAAGATATGCAGATTTTTAGATAGCAAGCTATTTGTTTGGTAGCGTTTCTACACGTTAAAAATATTAACAAAAAATACAATGCTGCAAGCCAATGTTCTTGGTAACTTGAAGCATTTGTATAGTTATTTGCTTTTCCTTGTTAATCTGTTTAAATTTATTTTCCATATTTGGTGTGCGATTTCTAAGAAATGTTGGGTGAAAATTTCTAATAATATATCATCATTACTATTTAACTAGTAGAAGCGGACAATTGAAATTGTCCGACAAGCTCTCGATAAAATAGGAAAAATGCAACAGACGGACGGACGGACAGAGGTGTAAAACCTCTGAAACAACTAAGGTGCTAATACAACAAATTAGCCCATAGACAAAAAATTAATAGAATCTTAAGCAAATCAAAAAAAAAAATGACAGAAACTAGTTTTGCAATAACACTCTTTTTATTATATATTTATAAAAGTATGCCTAGAATAATAATTGAAAATTTAAAAAAAAAGTAGATAGCCGCATCTGTGTGACCTCTATTTTAGAAAAAGTTGAATATCTCAAAAACTACTTGACCTAGAGTTCCCAAATTTTAAATGTGACCTTTTTAGAGTAGTATCTCTAAGTAGTATCGTGCAAATTTTGAGCTCTCTGGTATGTATAGTTTTTGCTGTGATAGTGCCAACAGACAGACGGCCTAAGTCATTGTATAAGCTTGCTCGCAAGAGCGAGCGCTAAAAATTCATTACTATATTTGATTTTAAAAGATTTAATGTTAATAGTAGGAAACGCTATTAATTTTCTACATATGAGCATATTTGACCCACATATTTCATAGACAAGTTTTATATTATTTCATCAAATCGCGATATATTCGATATTCATAAACATGATAACTTATTGTGGTGCAAGATTATATAACGCAGGTATATAACGCAGAAAAAATAATTTCCAATTTCTTTCTTCACATTACCACCTCATATAACTATAATTAAAATATTATCGGCTCTAACTAACAGAAAATCGATAATAAATTACAAATATTTATATTTAGAAATATTTATATTTAAATATTGTTTACTTATGTGCTTTTAGACTTACTTTACATTGTTTTTCGCAATTAAATGTATCAACGACGATTTTACATTTTATGTTGTGTATACGCATTAACAAGTATAGGGTGTTAATGACAACATTACACTTGTTGCTCTTCACTAAATCAAGAAATGATAGATTCCGGAAGCTCAGAAACTTTTTCATTCGAATGTATATGTAAGATATGATTCGAGTGTAGTTAGTTGTAAAATAGATTAACAGCAAACTTTTGCAAAACAAACAAAAATTTCTTAATTAATAATGTTATAGTCAAAATCAACGATTTGCAATAATAACTTTCTTCTCGCTCCTTAGTTATCACCTACGATCAAAGTCAATGAACTTTTTATATTTTTTTACCATACTTTCGTAACGAATATATTTTATCGATGATGTCATAATTGATATCTATACCATTATGCGGTTTTAATTTGTTTATTAATTAATTGAATATAATCGCGGTTTTGTATTAGTTTTGCGGAAAAAAGCGATCAATATTACGTGTTATGACTAATGGTGGAAAGTCGATTAGCCGCAATATTCCTTTGTTGGAAGAATAATTTATTAGGATTAAGAGGTATCGTAAATTATTTTTCATGCGGGCAATCATTGCAATTCAATTGCTGTTTACTCATTATATATTATTATATATATATATCTGTCAAAACTATTGTTATTCAAGGAAATTTGAAACTACGAGTCCATGTATTTGATGGGCTTCCATTTCTCATATGTGCACTGTTATTGAAAATGGGATGTTCAAACATACGTTTCTGTTCTAAAGCAGTAAATCAGAAACAAAAATTAAAGTTCAAAACGAATTATTGGTCTTAAAATTTTAATTGTTTGTATTAAATTAAGCAACATGAAAATGTTGTGTGAAACACCTACGTGAAATTGCCCCAAATTTCTATCCCAAAAAACTACAAATTTTATCGCGGGCAAATCCAACATCAGCCAAAATTTTTGCAACGTTATAAGATTTTTATTTTGGGCAACGCTCGCAATATCACAGCTTTTACCTGCGAGTGTTATCAACATAAAAAAATTAATTCGTTGGCTATATGAAAATGCCAAAAAATCGATGGACTGTGGTGACAAAAATACCAACACGCGACATGTTGTATAGTTTGTGCAAACCAACCAGCCCTGTGAAAATGAAAAAAATTATCAAGGAAGGAATTTCAAGGGGTGTTGTGTTGCGTTGGTGTTAAAACAGTGGATCTCCTAGGCTGGTGGCTTTGAATACCGGCTGTTATCTCCAAGATGTTGCTGACTAGAGTATGAATTGACATTCTTACTTATTCTTTCTTACGAATTCTACTCTACACACGTATAACATTCGGCGGTGGAGTGGTTAAGACATACACTACAAAGCGTTGCCAACCCAAAGGTCGCGAGTTCTAATTTTGTTATAGTCAGATGAAGTATTGTTATTGAGATTTGGCTTTTAGAATGACATTCCAAGTGGACAGGAATATGCAAATAATGAAAGCAATTTAATCATCAAGCCACACAAGTCAAGAATACAACTACATAGAAGAAATTAATAATTGCAATACACATTGCACACACGCACATTTATATAAGCGGCAGCAATTTGGGACGCTGGAACAGTTGTAATTACGAAAGTGAACATTGTAAGTCGAAAAGTAAAAAGTTTTTGACAACGTTGAATAATTAAACGATTTGATTGTTTAGTACAGCCCCAGAGCTAGATACTATACGTCCAAATTGGTGTAATGATAGATTCGTAGATCAGGCGTTTACAGTACAATACAGGCTTCTATTAGCCAGTACATCTTACATTGTTTTATTTTCATTTGCTCTGCTTTTTGTCTAACGTGAATCGTGATATTTCCAGTTCAATCTTGAATCGAGATGCAATCCGAGATATTTAGCAGATTCAGCTTGGGGAACTTGTACCCCAGTGATAAATGTATGGAAGTTGCTATTTTTGTGCCGCAACGTGTTTGTTACATGTACTGATTTCAGCTCATTAAGCTTTATTTTCCAATCCCTGGTCCATTGGCTGATTTTATCGAGTGCTTGCTATAAGTATTCTACTGCTTGGTTCTGCGATTCGCTTGATGCCAATACTGTGGTATCATCAGCAAAAGTTCCGATGAAGGTTGTTTCCGTTGCGGTATATCAGAAGTGTAAAGTAGATACAAGATCGGTCCTAATACGCTACCCTGGAGCACCCCTGCTATGGCTGGGTAAAAGTTAGAGTATGTTACTTCATGTGATACTCTAAATATTCGTTTTGAGAGATACGACTCCAGCAATTGGCAGTAATTTTCTGGCATTAATTTACTTATCTTGTAGATAAGACCCTCATGCCACACTCTATCGAAAGACTATGATACATCTAAAAATATGGCATGGCAATATTTCTTCTCTTCAAATGCTTGCTCTATCTTTGCAGTCACGCGATGAACTTGATCAATTGTCGAATGTGTATTCCTGAATCCAAACTGGAAGTCAGGTATAATGATCATTGGTTTCAATCGTTTCAATATCAGCTTCTCAAACAACTTTGAAATAGTAGGTAACAAACAGATCGGCCTGTATGATCCCATTTGCTTGGCTGGTTTGTTTGGTTTTTTTATTATGATTATTTGTGCAACCTTGAAACACTCAGGCACATATGTAAGTCGAAAGCAAGCATTATATATATATATATATATATATATATATATATATATATATATATATATATATATATATATATATATATATATATGTTAACATAGTCACTGCTCTCTTTGATAACTCCTTAAACATCCTTGGTGAAATTTCATAAATTCTAGGTGACTTTTTGTGATTCAAATCCAAGTCTATTTCTTGTGCAATTTCAAGTGGGGTGACACTTCTGATATTTGATGGAGATCTATAGACTGGTTTAAGATCAATCCTAGATTGTATGTCGTATGGTTGAATACTGATGCGAGACGTTGAGCAAAAGTTCTGCTTCTTCTTCGTTACGACATACCATTCTCCATTTATGTTCCTTATAGGTGGTACTTGGATTATTGGCCACTTTTATCTTTTAGCAGCTTTCCAAAGAGAATAATTTTTGTCAGCTTCAGGACCCTTTCAAATAATTTTCAAAACAAGCTTCTTTATGTTTTTTAATAAATCGGTTAACTTTATTACACAGTAAACAGTAATAGTGAACAGTGAAAGTGAAAGTAAAAGCAAATTAGCAAAGCAATAATCAAGTGAAACTGGTGAATTACTGTAGAAATTCAAGGTGTTTGATTTTTTTTTTATTAGTTTTGCAAATTAAATCGCTGACTGTTTTATTTGCAAAATCCAGTACGAATTCCTATCGAACGTACGAAACTCGTATCAATATATTAATACACATTGTATACATATTATGGTGATCACTAATATTGTCAGCCTTGAATTTTATTAAAAGTGGCACAACCCTCCTGATGTCCAGGTGGGTGATAATCTCTGTACTACGCTTATTATTATTTGTTGATTTACATTTGGA
Source organism: Nephrotoma appendiculata (assembly GCA_947310385.1). Classification (NCBI taxonomy): domain Eukaryota; kingdom Metazoa; phylum Arthropoda; class Insecta; order Diptera; family Tipulidae; genus Nephrotoma; species Nephrotoma appendiculata. The sequence goes on from OX371223.1 coordinate 223,581,159, forward strand.
TACTACAAATTTCTTCTAAGTAGTAATTCCAAGGATGTCTAAGGAGGAAAGAAAATCTTTGAGAAGGGTGAAAAGCATGTGAGGAAAGAAAATCTCTAGTGCTTGAGCGGATTAGGTCCTGAGCCCCACAGATACACAAAGTAGCTATTCGCTGTACTATCGCCAACGGTTTATGGTTGGTAAAACTATTTAAAGCTACCACCAAAGAATAACCCCATATAATAAAAAGGGCCTTATAGTAGAAATTAAATAGAAAATATTGACCATCTTTTTCAATTATTAGTTTAAAAATTATTCGCGTTCTCACAATGATAAGTCGTTTATTGGACAACCGCCGGTATAATGCCATCAGGTCCTGCCGACTTATGAGGCGTAAAGCTATTTATTGCTAAACCTGGAAAGTGAGTTTCCAGTAGTAGCTCAAAGGACCATCCAGTCGTTGGAGATAGCTTGGAGTGGTGGGATTTTGAGATAGAACTTTGCGCCGCCTAAATGTATTAGAGGATTCCTTTATTTTAATACAGTATAGCTTCAAGCATTTGTTTCAGCGTTTCTTAATTCGTAGTTGTATGAGGAACGGCTGGTATCAATCCCAATCCTTAGAATGCAGTTTTCTGGGCTCTTCTAAAGAGCCTATCAGGAAGACACACACCTAATACGGCTTCCTCATTCTATAATTAGGTGTTTGGTTGGTTTTGTCTTTAATTAAAGTTGGAGATAACAATTATCAGAAAAGGAATGATCCTTCGACACCTTCGAATTCACTTAACTATTCAAAATGATATCTAAGACAAGTGCAATGTCTATAGACATATGCTATACTATAGTATTTCTTGTATTTTTACGTTTGTCTACAGCCAATATTGCTTTCACATAGGTAAGTATTAAAAATAAAATAAAGGAGTTCTCAATTCGTTCATTTCGTTCATAGAATGACACTAGGGATATCTTCACAATCATATGGAAAGTAAGCCAGAGATGTTGATGACAATTATTAGCCAGAGATGTTGATGACAATGCTTGTTGCGACCACATCTGAATTACTCAATTGAACTACTACCATTACTGAATTATCCTTAATTCAGGATATTTATTAACAAGAAAGCAGAAACTAGTTTTAAATAAATTCTTCGTGCGAAGTCCAAATACAAGGTCTCCAAAGACCCAAGACTCTACAATTACGACAGTGTATATCTCCTCTGCTTTTAGTTTGAGTATGAGTGCAGCCGACGCTGCCTTTGGAGTGATAGAATCTGCAGAAACTTCAACACTAGGTTTACTCCTTTACTTTAACCCCAATCACAGATGCAGCAGAGTCTTCCAATGACTGAGATTCTTCCGAGGATCCAAAAAGTAATTTCATTACTGACCAAATAGCTCAGTTGTTAAAGCTTTGGCATTTGAATCGTTAGGCACCGGGTTCGAATTCCCATACGGCCAAGATGCAGAAAGGATTTTTCATCATCAAATTACGATCTGTGATGAAAATGAACACAACTATGACCCCTTATTGGAGTGCAGAACTCATGAACAATACAAACCTATCGGCATGAACCTATCATGGTTCAACGAAAATCGGTCCTATCGCCAAACATCCTCGATTTGCGAAAGAGATTGGAGTGCTTTGAATTTCAATGAAGTAGATATATATCTTCATGTTCAGACACCTCCGTTCTCCATAAACCGTATCTAATTAAACCATTAGTTTTGAATTTTGATTTATAGATGGAAAATGTGTAAGAATCTAAACAATCAGTTTCGAACGGATGAGATTACTGCATTGAAGAATTTCCTACGGTTGTGTAATTAATTCGAGAATACTGAAAATAGACCAATATACGGAACAATCACAAACACCATTACTATCGAAAAACCTAAAAGTAAAACATTAGTTTTGGGCTGCGCAGCTAGCGACCCTTTATTTAATATGATACTAGCTCATTTATCAGCCTTTGGTTCTTCAAACTTGGTTACTCTCCAGTCGGCGGTTGGCAGTTCCGGGTAGTTTAATATCCCTGTCTGTTCCCTCCGCTAACGGAATCTTATTGAACTTTGCTAGAGCTTTTCAATTTTCTTTCCTGGTTTTGTCAGTTGAAATGAGAGAACCATTTCGGCTTGTGCTAATTTTCCTAGAGATTGCATTCGATTATGGCCCAAGAGAGCCAGGCTTATCAGGTTACCGTTTTTAAGAGCTCCGGATTCTCGATTTTGTGTTGTTAGTTTGTCAAGAAATGTCCATCTGGAAATGTTATCCGGGGAATACCAGGTATACGGATACATCGTTAAAGACTGAGCTTTTTATGCACTGTGCCCCCAGCCTGAAATAGTTTCAGCACGGTACGATTAACATCTTAACCAGGAACAGTTCATGCAGATTAACTGTCAGTTGAATCCACATAATTATTTGTGAGATTTGAATTTAAGCGAGATGTCCAAACGATAAATGCAATGAATTTTTCATTTATCAGAGGAGGTGTTTTTAACGGCGCAACATCGTGTTAAAATTATTAAAACATTTTATTTTGTCAAGAAGTCGTTTTTGTAAAAAAATCATTATGACTGAGCAACAAATCACATTTCATCTTGGCTGGCTTGGTTAATAAACCTGCTCTTAGAGCACTGAAAACCGTTAATTGATACAGAAAAGTTGGTGCGCCGTTAGAGCCGGTGGCATCATCTTTGAAGATGCTAGAGGCAATGCTGTAACAGTTACTGGTGAGCGCCATCGGAACATGTTGGAAAACTTTCTTGAGTTGGATCAATTAGGTCTACATAATATGTGATTTCCACAAAACGGTGCCTCATCACAAACAGCTTGTTGTGCGAAACAAATAGGGAGAGAAATTGTCGGCTGAATAATGTCAAAAAAAAACGTAATATTACTGGACTCATCATCCCCTTATATGACCACTCCCGATTTCTTCCTATGTGCAAAATTTTCAGAAATAACATCAGAAAATTGCGAAAATGGTATGAGAAATATGCTTAAAAATGGAAAATTGGAAAAATGGAAAATTAAATCTTCAATCAATAAAATATAAATTACAAAATTATAAGGTTATTAAAAACAAACATCGACCTGGAACATGAAAAGCGCCGTGTAAAGACGTTTTTTATAGGGTTGTCAAACTTAAAAACTTAAGCTTACAGAGAAATTACAGAGCATGTTTGGCTGCCCATAGATTTGGTATACTGCCACGGACGATGATCTAGCATGTTTCGCATGTTGCATTAGTTAAAAATATAAATACATTGTCGTCAAAACCAACGAAGCAGGAAACTTCTTGAGTTATCCTTAATGGACACTGTCGTCAAATTAGCTCCGTATAGTTGACACTTGGTAGTACATGCCAATTCAAATAATTAAAACCAAAATCTTTATCTTTGTAAACTAAATATTAGTTATACTAATAATAATATCTTATATTTGTTCGCCTCATTATCATTTTTGTCAAAAGCTTAGTAACAAAAAACTAATTAACAACAATATTCTCGAATAACCTTAAATACCTAATTAACAAAAATTTACATAATTAAATTATGTTAATATCTAATTTATTTAAAGCTAACAAATTTATTAATCTCTTATAAAATCTTTCTCTAAATAACTACTTCGGTTGCAATCTAGTCGCTTCGCAAGCTGCTTACATAGCTGCACATTTCGCATTACATCACCTAGGAATACCGACAGTAAGTACCATTCCTTCATTCCGCGTGACTGGAATTTATAGTCCCTAAAACGAAATTATAAAATATTAATTTTAATCTTGTATTTTAGACTATGTTATATATTTACCTAAGTATATTGTTCCAATCCGGTTGTGAACCAATTTTTGCTCGCCGTGATGCATGTAATCGACATGGTTCTTCGAGTACGCAAGCTTTATCACCGAGTTCTTGAAGAATTTGTTTTTCGGCCTGAATTATGTCGATTGCGGTACGTGAATATTCAGTACTATTCATTGGTGATCGACGATTTCTGCTTTGGTATGTTTCTGTGATAAATAATTTAAAAAAATGTTCATGTTAAAATATAGCATACATTTAGGGAAATAAAAATAGTGATCGTTTAATATTTGATCGTGTAAATTTTTAGAGTAACTTTAGGCGAAATATGTTTTATTTTAACCGAATCAATTAAATTGTTGAACGAATAAAAACGTTACTGACCTACTACTTAATTGAAAGTGAATTTGGTTTTATATTCGTTTATGTAATTTTTATTTACTAGATCTTTATCTAGATGTATTTCTTCGTTAGTGAAGTTATAATATTGTTTGTTTGTTGGCTGATTCTTAGAAAAATGAGCAGATATCATCAAATAAATTCAATTTTTTACGTGCCAAGTCAAATCAATCTAGAAAAGGACAACTTAAGAGGAAACAATTCACATTAATCTTTTCTCACAAGGGGTTTGGGACCAAAAAACGTTTTCTATGAGATAACTATTGTTGACGGCCACCTTCTGCCAGTTGATTGTTCACGTAGTAGTAGATATTTGTCAGTGTGGAACACGTAAATTTTACCTGAAAAATACTTAAACATTAATGACAAAATTTGAAGGGAATCAGTTGAATAAATATACCAACATACATAAAAAGTTATTAATTCTAAAAGAAACACGAAGAGAGAACTACAAGATGCAGCTATCCAAATTTATGTTCCGCTAAGTGTTCCTTATTTGAGGAAGATGAACCAAGGGCTAAATTTTTGTATTATACAAAGAACGGTGGTAGATGTTGTAGTCCACTGAGCGATTGCGATGAAAAACTATCAAACGGAAGAATTAAGGTAGGGGCAGCGTCCAAAACTTAAATTTTGCACTCGTTGGGAGACAGTATTTCTGACCACACCAGGAAAGTGTTCGAAACTTTTCGTAGGCTGAAGTAGAAGGAGTTTAGTATAATAAACGAGATCATCAGATGATCAACACTGGGCCGTACACAACAGTAATTACCAGAAGTCAAAATAGTTCGAAATTCTAGAAAGGATATTGCTCGAATATTTAATATTAGTTTACAATCTAGGTCAATTATATCGAATTCATAGATGCTGAAGTGGTATGCGCTTCCTAAATGATCGTTTGAAATAATACCAAAATGGTTGGTAAAAGAATTTCTAAACCTAGGTCTACTCCTTGGTAGCGGTATCAGAAATACGTATTGAACTTACCGATTTATTGCAAAGAGAAATAATTGGGCCAATTGAGCCTATTGAGATCATGATCTGATTTGTCATTACAGCGTTATTTCCAAATAAACCAATAGATAACTCACTCGCTGTCTTAAAGGAATGCCGTGGAAATAAAAACGCTGACCTAAAAATTAAATTTTACTGTTCCAACGCTGAAATGTGCATGTAAGTTTCCTCCAGTTGAAATGTCACATTTATAAGAAAACTTTCGGAATTTCAATGAGAAACTCATTGTCGCCTTTTTACTGCAAACTTGTATATGAGACCTCAAGAAACACTTGTAACGAACGAAATTTTTCCAATATTTCGGATAAGTATTTAATATCCATTCTTGATTATTATGTTATCGGAATAAATCAAATATGGCAAGTTTTGAAGCTACTCAACCAACAAGCTGAAACAATCAAATGGTCGTTGGCAGATTGATAAACATTCCTCAAAAACAAAAAGACTATGACCAAGAAGAGAACGGAATAAAGTTAAATTTAATTTTAATTATAAAATTTAAAATAATTTTTAGGCACTATGTTTTACAAAGTCTGTTTAGTTGAAATCGGAAGACATCAATCCCTAAACATAAAATGAAAAAGCGACGAACCTGATATTATGTAAGTAGTCAAAGCGTGCTATGAATGATTGAAGAATATTGCATTGTCATCGAGTACTAACCCCGTGCAGTAAAACAAACGCGAAACCGAGCTAAATAAACCATAGTGCATAGTAAATAGTAACATACCAATAAATGGTTAAAAGACACAAATGATCAACCAAATGGTGCGTGCTTCTTTGAAAACACAAAAACTAAGCAATGCAACAAGCTTTAGCAGCAGAACAACGTTGTGGCAGTTGTAAAGCACGTTGGAAGAAACGTTGTAGGGCACACTTAAAATTAAATTCTTTGGTATAAATAAATGAAAAGTTCAGTCGCTAATCATGCCTTCGATATTTGTGATACTGACGTCTTTAAAGAATTTTATTTGTTCATGGAACAGGAATTTCTTAATTGCATGGTGATCCATTTCCTGACCCCTGGAAAGTTTCGTGTATTTAACTAATTTTTAAAAGAGGTAGAAGGAAGGAGATACGTAATTATCGAAGAATTGTCATTCTTTCCGTCATACCTAAATTTTTTCAATTAACGATTCATAAAATAATTATTAAGTTTCCACATTAAACCAATTTCCACACAAAACCATATCTTCGACAAAGCACGATTTTTATCCAGGAAGGTCTACAGTCAATATCAAATAAGTTACAACTTCTGTTGTAACTTATTTGATATTTTATAATCGAGACAACAAGTTGATGTCGTTTATACAGATTTTGCGAAGGCATTTAACAACATTGATTACTGAATTATTATAGCTAAGTTGAGGCAATTGGAATGACAATTCATTCATTAGATTAACTGCACTTTTATCTTCGCAAGCTGCCTTCTTCTCACCGATGACATGAAAAATTTCACTCGGGTTTACATCCAAGCCGACTGTAACAAGCTCCAAGATGATTTAGATAGATTTTGTAAATAGTCGATTGTCAATAGACTACGCCTTAATGTGATTAAATGTAGAAATCTGACCTTTCATCGTGTTCACCTCCCTATATTGAGCCAATATCGTTTGTACAACGAAGTTAAGGACAGAGATACCAGGGAGCCTTTTAATATTAACACTATTGTTAAAAAAATTTACCATAAACTAGGCTTCATCCATCGAAGTGGTAAAGATTTTTGCAATTCGATAACTCTGTCTTCAATATGCATTTCATGTGTGTGATAAATTTTAGAATATGTATCCACCAAATGGTTACCGGAATATACGGATCATACCGCAAATATAGTCGGACAGTCGAATTAATGGTTACGCCTTTTCAAGATCGCTCAAATTTATTATAAGTACAACTTTTGGAATCTTAGTTAGAGATAATTTCGACTCTCGTATACCGGTTCCACAAAAGTCCTACAACGGTTAAATCTCTACGCCCCCGAACGTCGTATTCGTCAACGCGGATGATTATATCGATCAGTTATCAACAATCTACGGTCTTTCGGAACAAATTTTAAGAGTATCGACCGATATCCCGGTATTTCGGTATAACGGTGGTGTTGAGAAAGTAAAATTCATAACCTTTTTTTACCATTTCTCTCAGTGCAGTAACTTTTTTTTGAACAGAACTCTTCCCGCATTGTAATAATATTTGAGTGAACCCACTATGGTTAATAGTAAATCATCAGATAGATTGCTCAAAACTGACGAGAGATTACATCAAAAAATAGTGCTGAATAAATTTTTATTTAAACGTACAACATATAATTTTTGTCAGGCTTGTTCATAGAAATTATGTCCTTTGGTGGTCTTGAAGGGAAATCTCTAAAATATCAAGATATTGGTCAAAATGAACTCAAAAATTAGAAGGAGCCGATACAAGTTTCACTCAAAAAATCGTATGCTGAACACATCCGTTACTAGGTTAGAACCATAAGAACTATCTCCATATGGGAGCAAGGACTCAATTTCTATGATGTCTTGGCCTTGATGCTTTCACTCAAAAATCTAAGGGAGTCGATGAGAGTTTTACTCAAAAAAATAGAAGTGAGCAAGTTTGATTGAAAATTTACATACATTGCGGTTCAATAGAATACCGCCACTCAATCAAAAAAAGCAAAATTCAATTTCCAACCGTTGTTAGTGAGATAGACAAAATTATGAAACAGAGAAAGAAAGATTTCAAGATAAATGTGTTTTTTGTTTTGTTTGGAAAAATGATTCAGAAATGAATCCGCCACTTGAATAATTACTTGAAATAACAGCATTATGTGTGATTTCTTAACAAATTTTTTTTTTTTTTTTAAATACAATAATAAAATATAATTACTAATATTTAGTGGAACTTCCGTTTTTCTGAATAACTTCAAAAGTATGATCCTTAAGTGAGATGTACAATGATGTCAAGTATAATTGAGTAAAATTTCTGCCCAGGCCGCTTTAATCCCTAAAATCAGCTCTTCCTTAGTATCATACTGCTTCCCTCCTTCGTATACTTTACGTTTGAGCCAGCTTCAAACATTTTCTATTATGTTTAAGTCCGGCGAGTATGGTGGCCAAGGCAATAGCTAGACATTTCAGCTTGTGAGAGTAACTTGTGATGTACTTTACAACGCGAACTGTGTGCGAACAGGTCATGGATGTTAGGGAAAACAGATTCCAGTAACGTAGTGTAACTGTTTCTGTTCTTTTTTGTGCTTTGAAACACCCAATCGATTGTGCCATAATAAGAGATTGAAACCCAGACCATTACGCACTCTTTTCTACTATGATGGCGAGTTAAAAACACTTGCTCTTTCCTAATGTCATGAAAATAATAATTATACTCATGTGGCCCATCCAGATTATTATTTTTTTCATCATAAAATAAGACTTTTCGCCAGCCGTTTCTGCGTTTGGTTATCATTCAGTGCTGGTTTTTTCTTTAACTTCAGCCGCATCAGATGTTTTGCGTCTGGCGGACAGTCAATTTACTAGCATTAACACCAGATTGAAGGGCTATTTTTGTTGTAGAAAGAGCCAAATTGGAGGCTAGCCAAGATTTTGTATCTTTCAAAAAATTTAGTATGGCTGCGTAACCTCGTCCGATCCTACGACCTATAACACGGTTTGAAAGCCGTTCCTGATGAGACACATCTCTTTTGGTCCTTTCTGATAGAGTTAAACATTTTTATTAAAAACATTTATTAAAAACTCAATAACAAAAATACTCATTTTAACTTCACTTTTAATTTTAAAAAAAAAAACTATTCAAATTCATGAACAACGATAGTATGTTTAGTGGCGATAATCAAATGAACCGAAACAAAGTCATGAAATTCACACCAGCTGTAAATTGACGTTTGCCTGTTTTGATTGAGTGGCGATAATCTGTTGAACCGCACTGTATGTCATTATAAGGCTAAGCCATAGGGTTTACATATCGCCGAATAGATATGGTGGCATTTTTGCACGATATGCGAGAAGCTTTGTTGTTGGTCATATAAAGAGATTCACTCTAAAATTAAGCGGAGTCCGTAGGAGTTATTTTTCCTATTACTGTGGCATTACAATGCGTATATGAAGTCTTGAATCGACTATAGTAATATACACTAAAATCAAAATGAGTCAGTTGAATTTTTAGTCAAAAAATTTAAACGGGCACATGCAGAACAATTAATAGTTATAAGTTTTGAATAGTGAAAAATTTAGTTTTATTGAATCTTTATTTATCACGCACAATTAACGAATTAACATAAATAAATGAATTTATTGAACAAAATATTTTGACATTGAACCAGTTGGCCAATAAAAGATGAATGAACTTGACGAATCTGTTTGCTGCTCAAATGATAAATTTTGAGGAATTGATTTAAATATACCTATAAAATCAGTGAGTTTAGTGCTTGCAGGCCGACGTTTCCGACCACGTCCGATGCTATTAAATAAAATTATTTTTGTATCATATTTTCTTAAAGAAGTAGATTTTACAACACGTATGTTACAATAGTTCGTGAGTACATTAATAAAGGAAAAAACTGTTTTATTACTGCGAAATATGTGGTGAAATGGGAATCCTGTATTTCCGAAAGGATTCACACTTCAAGCCACGGAATACTTTTTATGGTATTAGTATGCAAAGTGATTTGGAATAATAAGAACTAACGTCTTTATTAACCCTCATGGGCTCGCGAAAGGTAATTGCTCCCCTCAGGTCGGTTAGCCCCCATTTCACTGGAAAATAAAAATTTTGGACATTTACCGATATACCGATATACAACTGGAATGGGATTGCATTGACCTAAAACGAAACAATTAATAAAAATATACGATCCGGATCAGGAAACTACTATGTTGAAACATTGTGCTGAATCGAACAAATTAAAAGTGAATGTGTTATTTCCCCACATGGTATGAATACGACACACCGTATTTGAAATATTTGGTAATGGTCGAATGATTAAGATCTGTACTCGATCGACAAATAATTAGAAAAATGTTGCTAACGATTACAAGGTCAAGAACGACTCTATAAGCAATTTGCTTTATAACACAAATTGCTCGCTGTTTAGATCTAATATACTCGTAAAAGATTCAAGGTTGATAAATTCTTGCAACTCATGTGTACAGTGAAAGTTTATAATGGACATTGCAATAATATTGACCTAATTAATCTTGATTCTTGTAACCAGTACTTAATGGTTACACATACTTAATATTTCTATTCTAAACATGTAATCATTAAAATCATAGTTACGGTTAGTTAAGTCTGTTCCAGAGGTGTATGCGCGCTAAAGTCATTAGGTGATCATTAAAAAGACGTTAAAGTTACGTAAACGCAAGTAACAAGATGATTGACATCGAGTGTACAGTACAATGCGTGTGGTGCATTGTTGATAAACCAACCCATTAATTAAAAAACTTGTTATGGTACAAAAACTATCAGTTAACTAAGAAAGTGATTTATCATGAATATAATACCAATTTATTAAATATTCATCAATCAATAAAGATCGCGTGAGGTTGGCAATAGACATAAATTCCTTGATGAAATGACTATGTCTATATAGTTATAATTATGTCATACCACTTTCTTTCGATCAACTATGATCGTGATCTTATAAGTTTATGTAATTTTTACTTTCAAAACATTTTCTTTACCAGTCTATATCCATATAAATGGTATAAAACATGCAGTTCAAATGTAAGAACAAGACAAGGTAGTAAAATATGCTTCAATGTATTATCATCACATAATTTACCGACTTAATTACTTTAACGTAATATAGTTTTTGAACAAACGTAATTTTTGTACGTCACTCGTCAGTGAATTCTCTATAAATTAACTAAAGAAAAATAATAATTTGCATGCAAATTATACGGTGCAGAATGTTTTTATGTTGCCGGTAAGTAATTACTAAGGAAACGCACACCATACCACTATAAAGAAACAAAACAAAGCGAAAACTTTTCAAACAGCTTAACGATCGACTTCGAACAGCTTAACGATCGACTCGCGATCTTTATAAAACGTAAACATAATAAGAAGAGCGATGACACAGAAAATTCATAATCGCTTGTTATAACATCGATTGCGATTATGAAATCGATTAAATAACTAACTCTCTTATGGTAATTTGATTTGGATTTTCGGAAATGAGTTTTCGGAAGTGATAATTTATTTTTTTAAATAATTTTATTGTAAGACAGATGATGTGCAAGATGTTATAAAATATATGTAAATTGTGTTATAATTGGATAATATATTTATGGTTTATGCAATGTGGTTATTAATCAAAAATTATGAGTAAAGTACTTAAAGTGGGTTTTAAGTAATAGTGGAGAATGTTTTGCATTGTTGAGCATTTTGAGGAAGTTCGGATACGATTTTTTAACCACACTGCAATATTGTACATTCCAAATATTATTATTATTGATCGGATAGGCAACTTTCATTATGTGTTTTTCAATTTAAACGAAAAATTTTAGAATTTAATAATAATTTGAAAAAAAGGCAAATGGAAATTATATCAATGATAAATTATTTTTTTAATCTTTCATTTTATTCGCAGATTTTTATTGTAAATAATTTCCGGTACAATTTCAATAAATTCTGTTTCATTTTGAATATTAATTTAAACAGTTTTGCCCCTAATTACGATCTAACTTTACGTAACGCAATGGAGCGCCAAATACCCTGTATTAGTCTGATGTTCTTTCCAACAAATGAGTCATCATTGCAAATGATTATGAGTAATGAGTCGTATATCCTATACATACCTAACCACAATCAAAAGTTATAGAAACATTACCGTTAGATAGGCCAACACGCATGAAATTGTTTGCTTTTATTCCATGATTTACCCATCTCAAGACCACCAATAGTTTATTCACTAACCAGTTAAAAACTAATTATCCAAATGCATATGTAGGTTAAATGGGGTTTGTGAATAGTTTTAAATGAAATTTTGGAACATCACCATTGCCATTGAATGTATACAGAGTGAAACTCCGCACCAATATGTTAACTAATAGTTACTTAAATTTGATTTGTAAGAATATTTGAGTTATAGGCTACTTTCATAAACTATTTGAAAATTTAGCGAAATTATAATACATAACTTTAGAAATGTAACCCGTCTGATTAATGCAACCAAGTTTCCATTTTCATTTAAAAAACTCATATTGAAATCAAATCTTCATTACACAAACCGAGTTTCATTATTATTAGTTCGAAAACGGCTAAATTACATTATATTTGCCAATTCTCTGCAATCGAGCAAGCTTAACCTGAAGTGGCACTATTCTGGCTTTCCCTGGGAATAGAGAACTATGGCATTTATCTAAATTGTATTTTTTTCACCTAATGAAAAGATAAGTTTAGTGCAAAAATTTTCAAAACAAACTTAATTGGGAAACACTTGTTACACAAAATTTTTCTAGGGAAAAATATTTTCCCATTCAACTTCGTTTCGAAAATATTTACACCAAAGTTATTCTCTCTGTACCCCAGAAATTTAAACGAAAATGCTATAAAAATATTTTTCCTAATTTCCTATTCCCAGGGAAAGCCAGAATAGGGCCACAGCGGCTAATAATTTTTCCAAATCTTTGGTTTTTCAGCATAACAACCGGTTTTGATGACGATTACTTTAAAAAAAATTCCCAATATTAATATACCATTGATGAACCTACCGCAATTGCTTCTTGGTAGACAAGCAGGACCCTCACAAATATTTATCAAAGTTTGAAAAACTAAATTTTAATTAAATACATGTTTGACCTATATTCAGTGAATTATCATTTTCGGTAAACTGCATTTATTGATGAACTACTGAATAAAGTGAATTTCAGTTTTCGTTGAAATGTCTCTTGCGGTGATTTGTTGTTTTTGTTTTTAATTAATTTATTTTTTCCTCGTGCTACACACAATATGGATACTAGATTTTTCTTCTCCCGATGATGTAATAGGACATTACCCCGAGATATTACCCTCGCCGGAAAATATTCCGCTCCGTTACCCCCGGTAAATATCCATCCGGCCTTAAACCAGCCCCGATCCTTGTCACATTAACATCATTAACATTCATTTAGCTATATTTAAACTCATTTTTCCCTAAAGTCACGAAAAACCACTGAAATCTGGGCAAATGAATATTTTCTCAAAATACATGTGAGTATTTTCATCACGATTGAAGTAATGAGGTGAAATATAAATTGGTCAAGAGTATTTTTCCATTTTCGTGCGTCTTTTGCAGAGAGAACGCTCCAAAATAGTTAAATACTCGAACAATATATTTCACCTCACACATATTTCCATTTTCTTAATGATCCCGAAAGAACCCAGATTTGTATGGGAAAATATATTGTTCAAGAGTAGTGTTCGATTTTGGAGCATCACTTGGCGAGAAGAACCATAAGCTAAAATTTCATAAAACAGCTTACTATTTTAGAATTTAGACAGAGAAAGTGACTTTGCGAAATAACATGTTTATGTGAATTACCTGGAGTTTCTACAAATTTATTAAAAATGGACGATCGAATCGACGCGCGCCAGATAATTTGAGTTTATATAATAATTTAACACAGGTTTAAAATTTTTAGCGACATACTCGTATATTGTGTTATAGTTTTAGATTCAGTTTTTCAAGCTAAACTTGAATCCGTCTTAAAATAAATTGGAATTGAATTAATTGTAGGTTTGAAATTTGTTCAATTCTTAACCAAAAACATACAAAAATCGACGACAATAAAGTTTTGACTATTATTTATATGTTCTAAATCAGAATCTAAATCAATTTCGTATGTTCGTTTTTTGGGCCGTTCAGCATAAAAAGTACTTAAAGTCATAGATATAAGTACTTACACAGATCTGTGTTTGGAACAAAGTTATTCTATCTCACGTAAACTTTTATAAATCCCAATATAAGATGTTTAGCAGATGACAAAAAATCATACTTTAGTTTTTCTTATGTCTGTGAAGTTAGCCCGTAAATGATCCCGGAAAAACGCGATGGCAACACTAACATACAAATATCACGACATTTTTCAATGTCATCCCGAAAAAATATTTATTTCACGATATTTTTGAATGTCATCCCGGAAAAAAAATGTCATGACAGTTTTTTATTGTATCAATTCATAAAAATTTATAAACAATTTGTTTTGAAAACTGATGCCAACCCGGAAAAGATTATGTCACAATAAATTTTCTAACAAGAATATAAATAATTTTTGAAAACTAAAAACGTGTATAATATCAAAAAAACATGAAATGATATATAAAGTTAATAATATAGGAAAATTAAGTACAGGAGTAGGAAAACAAAAAATCAACCAAAATAATAATATAAGTGGCAAAAAAATTCTATGATTTAGAGTCGTTTGAATTTATATAACATAAGGCAAAAAAATCTTTGATTTAGAGCTCCGCTCTAATCACGATTTATTCTATGATTGAGAGCCTCGCTATAGTCGTTTGAATTTAAATGACAAGAGGCAAACAAATTCTTTGATTTAGAGCTCCGCTATAGTCATTTGAATTCGTAGAAGAAGTCCATTACCAGAAATCGGACTATATAGGTTTTGTAGTTCAGGGATTGGCCTGTTTAAATAATAATAGGCAACAAAATTCTGTGATTGAGAGCCTCGCTATAGTCGTTTGAATTTAAATGACAAGAGGCAAAACAATTCTTTGATTTAGAGCTCCGCTGTAGCCATCTGAGTTCCTAGTAGATGTCCATTACCAGAAACCGGACAATAAAGGTTTTGTAGTTCAGGGATTGGCCTGTTTAAATAATAATAGGCAAACAAATTCTATGATTAAGAGCCTCGCTATAGTCGTTTGAATTTAAATGACAAGAGGCAAAAAAATTCTTTGATTTAGAGCGAGAATCAGTAAAATCAAAAAAAAAATATTGACGAAAAAAGAATCAAAAATTTACCTGCCAAAAAATTAGTTTGTTGGTGAAGGGGAAAGAAACGAAGAAAGAATCACGCTGAAAGAATTAAAGTGTGGAACCGCGGAATGGGTTTAGCGAGAGCGCCATCTAACAATGAAGGTTAAAATTTAGAAATAGGACAATGCCATTTAGTGCTATAATACAATGATAGATGCTGCTACTTCTCCTTTTTGAGTTCAGTTTTTTTTGGCTTCAATTTAAGTTCAACATACACAAATGTGTACGTAAATAATGACAGGTTGCAATGTCTTCCGTATTTTAACGGATCTTAGTTAAATGGGAATTCTTAAAAAAGAGCATAATAATTTGATAACACATAAATTATATAAGATATTAATTATTTGTTTTTGATAACATATTAATTATTTTATTATTATTATAGATAGTGTTATTTTTCTGACCAAAACATAACTAAGCGGTATACACAAATCTGTATACTGGTCTTCAATTTATACATAATTCTATGTTTGACACATTCGTTTCTTGTAATCAAAATTGGCATACACAATTGTGTATACTAGGCAGGCTAGGTTCTATCCCTTTTCCTGCCTGCCATCACAATTGTGTGGGTAACGAAAACGAATCATGTCAAAAATTGATTTTTGTATGTGTTTTGGACCAACATACACATTTGTGCATACCACTTACCGTAGAGTGTGTATTATAATACCATGACAAATAAAAGCTGCGTTTTTTTATAAAACAATCGAGTAGAGTTCGCGATAGCTATTTTCTAATTGGTCCAATTTAAAATTAAAATTTAATTTTTTTTAAATTAAATAATTTTGATTTAATAGAAATGTATGTATGTATAACCAAAAAAATCAGTCATAAAAGTTGTATGGTTTTCTTGTTATATCGTTGTTCTGTATAATTCTGTATAATAACGGAGTACTTCAGAACTGAGCAATGACAATGACATTTGTTTAATACCGATTCCGGACAATCATAGCGCAACCGTATTTTATTATTGAAACATGGTTTGCTAAGCCTCATTTTGTGTCAATCTAATTGGTTTTATAGTAGATTAACTAAACTAGTTTAGCAAAACTCGTTTAGCTAAACCCTAGTCTATCAAGGGTATCACAAATAATTTTCGCGAAATAGCTCTTAATCATAGAATTGTTTTGCCTTTCATTATTTAAACAGGCCAATCCCTAAATTACAAAACCTATATAGTCCCGTTTCTGGTAATGGACTTCTTCTACGAATTCAAATGACTATAGCGGAGCTCTAAATCAAAGAATTTTTTTGCCTCTTGTCATTTAAATTCAAACGACTATAGCGAGGCTCTCAATCATAGAATTTTTTTGCCTCTTATTATTTAAACAGGCCAATCCCTGAACTACAAAACCTATATAGTCCGGTTTCTGGTAATGGACTTCTTTTACGAATTCAAATGACTATAGCGGAGCTCTAAATCAAATAATTGTTTTGCCTCTTGTCATTTAAATTCAAACGACTATAGCGAGGCTCTCAATCAGAGAATTTTTTTGCCTATTATTATTTAAACCGTCCAATCCCTGAACTACAAAACCTATATAGTCCGATTTCTGTTAATGGACTTCTACGAATTCAAATGACTATAGCGGAGCTCTAAATCAAAGAATTGTTTTGCCTCTTGTCATTTAAATTCAAACGACTCTAGCGAGGCTCTCAATCATAGAATTATTTCGCTACTTGTTGTATAAACAGGTCAATCTTTGTACTACAGTATAGTCCGGTTTCAGGTAATGGACTTCTTCTACGAATTCAAAGGGCTATAGCGGAGCTCTAAATCAAAGAATTTTTTTGCCTCTTGTCATTTAAATTCAAACTACTATAGCGAGGCTCTCAATCATAGAATTTTTTTGCCTCTTATTATTTAAACAGGCCAATCACTGAACTACAAAACCTATATAGTCCGGTTTCTGGTAATGGACTTCTTCTACGAATTCAAATGGCTATAGCGGAGCTCTAAATCAAAGAATTTGTTTGCCTCTTGTCATTTAAATTCAAACTACTATAGCGAGGCTGTCAATCATAGAATTTTTTTTGCCTCTTATTATTTAAACAGGCCAATCCCTGAACTACAAAACCTATATAGTCCGGTTTCTGGTAATGGACTTCTTCTACGAATTCAAATGACTATAGCGGAGCTCTAAATCAAATAATTTTTTTGCCTCTTGTCATTTAAATTCAAACGACTATAGCGAGGCTCTCAATCATAGAATTTTTTTGCCTCTTATTATTTAAACAGGCCAATCCCTGAACTACAAAACCTATATAGTCCGGTTTCTGGTAATGGACTTATTTTACGAATTCAAATGACTATAGCGGAGCTCTAAATCAAATAATTGTTTTGCCTCTTGTCATTTAAATTCA
The DNA here is from genome assembly GCA_947310385.1 of Nephrotoma appendiculata. Taxonomy (NCBI): domain Eukaryota; kingdom Metazoa; phylum Arthropoda; class Insecta; order Diptera; family Tipulidae; genus Nephrotoma; species Nephrotoma appendiculata. Next base: position 223,598,701 of record OX371223.1, read on the forward strand.
AACGACTATAGCGAGGCTCTCAATCACAGAATTTTTTTGCCTATTATTATTTAAACCGTCCAATCCCTGAACTACAAAACCTATATAGTCCGATTTCTGGTAATGGACTTCTACGAATTCAAATGACTATAGCGGAGCTCTAAATCAAAGATTTGTTTTGCCTCTTGTCATTTAAATTCAAACGACTATAGCGAGGCTCTCAATCATAGAATTATTTCGCTACTTGTTGTATAAACAGGTCAATCTCTGTACTACAGTACTTTGAAGTACGCAGTAATTTATATTCGTAAGTGTATTTATTACTATTATTTAATTAATTTATTTTATTTAATAAAGTTATTTATTAATTAATTATTATATAATTAATCTGGAATTTTGACAATTTTTACAAGAAACCAAATTTTTGTGACATTGTTGTTGTTTTCAAATTTAATTATTAATTATTATATAAACAAACCCACTCGTTCATATACAAATTATGTAATTTTTTATTTTGTCATCATGTCAGCTATACATTATAGCTATATATACATATAGCGCAAGCTAAAATTTGTTAATCGGTTTTTATTTATAATGGCCGCCATTTCGTGTATTATTTTTCATAATAGTTTTTCTTACTATCATTATATTTTTATATCGTGATAGTTATAGTTTCATTATAATTTCTTTAATATATAATGGTGTTGCCATACTTAACTATAATCATTTTACGGGATGATTTTACGGGCTAACTTCACAAAGGTTGCCTAAACTATCTTGCTAGCTAGGTTACACTAAAACAGAAAGCTGACAACAGAACACAAAGTAGAAGAAGAGTTTCATAGTTATTAAGGCACCGTGTGCCTGAAGAAAAAATATTCGTGAGATATTTATCTTTTCCAGTTAATTTTGGTCAAAATCGGATACCTTCTTTGATTAAAAAAAAGTCAATTCTCTAATACGAAAAAACGAAAAAACTACTTGATTGAAATTTGTAGAGGTCGACGATTCTAAATTAAATTTGACAAAAAACTGTTTTGTAGCAAGTTGTTTGACTAAATGTCTGTGTCCTCTCTTCAGCTTACATGGACTAACTGATAGGGGTGAAACTTAATACGCATTTAATTTGTATCTCTACAACCAGTCGCTTCAGATGGAGTTAGTAGGGCTAGCCTGGGCCTAATTAAGATAAAACTGTAGGCTTCATCTTCGTTCATTTAAATGAACAGAAATCCAAATAACTCGAATAAATATAGAAGTTTATTATGCTCCCAGTAAAAGTTCTTTCTGTCTTTTAAGAATAAAAGAAAAAGTTTGAGTCGAGATGTTCCCCAGGTGCGAAACACAAAGCCAGAAGCAATGTTTAATAATTTTAGTGATAAAAAATTAAAAAATCGCGATAACTATCAGATATCAGATCAAATGGACGTAGTATGAATGAGTAAGCAATGAATTCGTTTAATTCATAATACTTAACCATAAGCATCCGAAAATAAACGACAATGGAGTTTTGACTTTTATTTAATACGGCTTTACGCCTTTATTTGGACCGTTAAGCATAAAAGTGAACATAGTTGTCCTACGCAAAATTTGGTGAACCTCGATGCAAGATGTTGACCAAATAACCATAAACTTAGTAAACAATTTCTGTGCTTAAACTTGTTAGTTACATCCTACTACACAAAGACAGCACAACAAAGCAAAATTTTTGGTTAGAAATCTATTATTGGAGTTCTTCGATATTTAAGACATACAATGGCTATAGCATTGATTAAACCGGTACATTCTTATCTGCGAACAACTAGATGGAGAAATCAAAATTATTAGCAAGCGCTAATAATCTATCTATCAAATTTAAATAAAATTGTATAAATATTTATGTGGGTTCTATCTGGTGGTCTAATCGATCGCATTTTCTATGGACCGCAAAACATTTATTTTGCCTTAGATATTCGTCGTCTGAAATTGTTATGATGACAATTTGTGCTTGAGGAAAATTTACTATTGAGATATTTCTCCTTTCCAGTTAATTTTTGCTCAAGCCAGGTACCTTACTTGATTCAAATTAATAATTTTAAAAACGTACTGCATTTTAAAACGGCTACTAATTTTAGAATGACTATAGAGTGTTATTGGTAGTGGTCGAAATATCTCCACTCGGGGATAAAATGAATAAACATTAGAGTATCTAATGATAATCTTACAGTGTTTTGTGACCTCAAAATTTCTTACATTTAATTATATACATTCAACGATATCAATGTCAAGTATAAATTGGATTCCGTTCACATTTAAACCAAGAATTTATTGGAAACACACGTTTTGTAGACCTAACCATTATATTAAAGAATTTTCTTAGACGCCCTTGCTTTAGAAGAGCAGAACAAGATGTACTCCGTAATGACTAGTTGATTGAGTAATTAAAACAGAGGAATGCATAACGGGCCGCTTTTCCTAAACGAGTGACGTTTGAAAGCCGTAATATTTATAACAAATTGCCCATTTCCAAATACACCTTTTCATTAAGATGTGAGCAATTTATAATTTAAAATATAGGAAAACCTTACTCAAATGAACTTACTGAAATGATTATCTATATAAGAATACTTAATAAACACATTTTTTATTAATCACTTGTTTTTTGTTTCGCAGTTAGCAAGCAATAGAGCTTGGCAGAGAACCAACTCAATCTTTCAAGACTTCGGTTAGTAAGTGTATCAACCAATGCCAGAAGTTATTTGATGGAACTGGTTGGAAGTACTCTGTCATGAATCCATCTGCCCCGATCCTTTATGGTTTACCAAAAATTCATAAGGAAGGCATTCCGATTAGACCAATAGTAGCGTATTGCAATGCTCCTGCCTATAAGCTATGTAAGGGTTTCATAAAAAAATTTTTCAATTGGGCGCATTCAGGACACCCAACAGTTGGCAACATGTTGAGTAAAATCGCAGCCAACGCTATGAAAATGTTTAGCACTATGAAATTTTTAAATCAAATTGGCGATGATTTTACTAATCATGATAGGGGACCTGAATGCGCCCATTGTCATACTAATTTCTTTTCGGCTTACTCGGTTAAGAACTCGGTAGAATTGATTAACAAAATTCAAGACGTCGACATTCCGTTACATTCAAAACTAGTTTCATTTGACGTTGCCAGTCTTTTCACTTCTATTCCGATTAATACTTTGTCCCAAATAGTTTGTAATTACTTAGATAGGGATGTTGTAGATGAGAGCTTACGTCATGAACTGAAGTTAGTTTTTGAGACTTGTATTAAACAAAATTATTTCTGTTTTGATAATACATATTTCAAATTCGCTGATGGTCTACCCATGGGCTCTCCTCTGTCACCTTTGTTGGCTGAAATTTTCATGAATTTCTTCGAACAAATGATCATATCAAATAACAATCCTTATTTTCGTCATATAATCTTTTGGTATAGATATGTTGATGACATATTATGTCTATGGAATGGAACTGATAGACTGTTAGACTCTTTCCTTACTTGGTTAAATTCTCAATATCCCACCATTGATTTTACGTTAGAAAAAGAAGAAAATAAATGTATTAATTTTCTAGATATAACAATAACCAGGATTAATTCTACTTTAGACTTCAAAATTTATCGGAAACCCACGTATACAGACGCTGTTATCCCTAGTTCTTCAAACCATCCCCATAATAATAAAATGTCAGCTTTCCACTCACTCATAGATAGACTAATAAACATCCCTCTGTCAAATTCAAATTAGAACACTGAGTTTAACATAATTCTTCAAATAGCAACGAATAACGGATATGCAACTAGGACTATATTAAAGTTATTGAATAAAAAGCTAAAGCGTAAAACTCTAACGGGTATTTATCCACCGGATAGTTCAACGCGGGAAAATTGGCGTCGTTTAGAGTATATATGAAACACGAGCCAACGGATTAGCAACATCGTGTCCAATTATACCAATATTAGTTTTGCTTTTTATAATAATAACACAATAAAGAAAATGATTTTTAACAATAAACCTAGAGTTGATATCCTTTCCAAATCTGGTGTCTATAGGATCAATTGCAATAATTGTAGTTTCTCCTATATTGGTCAGACTGGGCGCAACTTTGGAGTTAGAGCTAAAGAACATTTATCTGGTTGCAATCAATCAACGTTCCATAACCACTTAACTTCAGAAAATCATACAGCTAGCTTGAACAATTTAGACATATTACATATACAACCCAAAGGCAGACGTTTAGATACCTTAGAATCTTACGAAATTAGAAAATCAATATTTCTTAACCAAAATATCCTTAACGAACAGAGAGTAATCTGGTTCTCATCAATTACAGATCCCGCCCTTTTCTATTCTCACGTACGCAATAATATACCTTGAATTTTGTTACTCAACCTATGACTCATCGCCTACCTGCGCGATCCGTAGATTAATTTTTATTGCTTATTTTTTGTCCCTCCTTCTTTTATTTATATTTTGCTTTTTTCTGCTATATAACAAAATTTTTACTAATACAAATCAGTAGATACTCCTGATGATGACCTAACAAGTCGAAATCGATCGAGTGATTTTTTAAACATTTTGAAAATTATTCAAAATAACTGCGAAACAAAAAACAAGTGATTAATAAAAAATGTGTTGATTAAGTATAAGTGTGTTTCGCCAAGTGCCTACGGCAAATAGCGTAAAAAGTATATAAGAATATATCTCCTATATTTCATTACACCCTATTCAAAATAATATCGCCCTACTTTACCTCTTTTTATGCAAAATATGTATTAGAGGAAGTAGTAACCTTTAATTTATAACAATTAAATTTGTATCAGTTCGATGAAAGATCACTAGTTCGGTTTTGTTTTATAAAATAACCCATACGCCAGTATGATGCGTGTGAGTGTTGCAGTTGGGAGTCAGAATGATGTATTTCACGACGGTCACGATTTACGTCCGTAAACCGAAATAGAGCCTTGAGTTCTAAATTTTAAATATTACTTTTGGGTAGTTTGCAATCACTGCCGGTTAAAGCAGGGTTAAAAAGATTAACTATAGATATTCTTCTACGTCTTTCTAAACTTCTTTATCTATTGGGAAACGTGTTAAAATTACCGTTTATGTTTCCTGAATAATTGACTTGGAGAACTAAAATATATTTTAGTCACGTCTGCAGCTGACATCTCATCTATACTGCGCAAGGTTTACAATCAAAATTGGTTTTCAAGCGCATAGTAAATTTCAATTAATATACATTTGATATAAAATAGAGAAATGGTTAAAGGTAAATTTACTCCTATCTTACACTAGCCGGTACGCAGAAAATTAATCGGATGTCAGTGTGCAAGAATAATAATTGATTCAATGCCATGGTATGTTCATGCAGATGGTTCCATATATGCTAATAGGAAAATTTATCACATTTATATTATGGAACGATATGATGAATGAAACGATATGAATTTTGAAATTTAACACGACCCATCACGGTAATCGAATTGTAATGCCCCAAAACTATTCATACATGGTAGAAGGTTTGAATACGGGAATTGTCTAAATGTATTGTTGATTTATTATTGATAAGTAACAAAAAACTTAAACTTTCACGAATACTGTCGAGCAAAACCTTTCATTAAAATTATACTAAATATTTTGCGATATTCAAGTTTAAATGAAATGGTAAATTGGCAAACAATTTAACATTAAATATACTTTTAAAATGCATGCAAGATATATGTACATATGAATTGGCAGACTATGACTATTATGAGAATCAGTTTTATTCTTTTCATAAAAATAAAACCTACAGACATGGTGATAGCATGCAAGTATACAAATAAATCTTTCATGAAATAAAATTGAGTGACATATTTTTTATCCATTGTGAAAAATACAAAAAAAAAAGAATTTCCAATTTTATGTAAACTGCAATTTCTTGTTGTTTGTCCGGGTATTATACTAATTACCTACCACTAAAAATACCAACAAATCAAAACAAACTTTCACTCAAAAGTTATTATATAATGTTTTAACTTCATGGTGAATTTTTCATCAAAATATTTGTGAAACGAGTATTGCAAATTGAAGGTCGATTACATTTTAATCTAAAAACAAACGGTTGATTAGAAATGGCAGAAAAGCACCTGGTGGTCGCTAAAAGTTGATGTGTAACAATCCATACGCTATTGAATAAATTTCGGCTACAGTCAATATTTATTGTGTCATCCCCATCGGTTGTTTTTAATTTATTTGTTTCAGTATTATTTATAAAATATAATTTGGTTTAAGGTTATTACAAAAATTGAATAAATATTTCCACACAGTGTAGTTAAAACATTCTCTAAAAGAAACTTGCAAAAATATGGTTTTGCAATTTAAATTTTGACAAAGAGCCACTGGAACAGAATAAAAAAACTACGCTTATAAGAAAGAAAGTGGCAGGCGTACGACCGAAAATTTCAATCAATTTCTTCAATTGCGTTACAATCTTGGTTTAAAATTAGAAGTTTTCAAATTTATATAAATGTCAAATTCAAATCCAAAATGTTTCTTTTAATACTCAAAAAATGGTCTAATTGCCGATCTCAACAGTTATAATTTTGAACGTCAGTTTGTGTATCAGATTTTATAAGCTACCTTATAACTCGGAAAATATTGTTCAGATTAGCTTGCGAGTTCTTAATCGTTCAACAGCATTATCTGATCAGGTTTTATGGTATATTTGATCAAGATTTGCCTAGAAGTCATAATGATATTGGCAATCAGATGTTGTGTATTTCCTTTAACATATTTTTCAATTAGCGTTTCTTTAGAGTTTTGTTTAGGGAGATGTTATTTCTGTATCGGAAACGCACATACTCTTATTTATCACAAACTAACATTGTTTGGTCAAAACAGCTTTTGTTCTTTTGGATAGCCCCAAGTGACATTTGAACAGGTGGCAAGCCTTAGTTAATTTATGCAGTAACAAATGAAAATTTTAATTACATTTCCAGAACCTTTGAGAATCAATTGTAGAAAAATTAGGCAAACTGTCCTAGCTGCCCAAACCTGTCATTTGTTTATAAGCAAAATATAAAAACTGAATAAAAAAATCTATTTGTAAAACTTTTCTCTGGACCTTAGAAGTGCTTTCGGCAAAATTGCATTCTTCAAAATTAAAAGAATTAAGCCAAAATTAAAATAATTAGGCTTCCACACAAAGCGAGTCTAATAAATGGAAATCTACATATATGTGCAGGTGCTTCACATTGTCTATAAGTGAAATTCTGATGCATTCAACTAAATAATACCCCCTCACCCTCTGATTATTTATTCAACATGCTTTCTAAATTCACAAATTTTCTTGCTTCGGGGTATTTCCTTTCAATCATTGGATGGAAATATTTAAAGCTAAGCACAGGGCGCGAATTAAGGTATAACTAATTGTTTGCATTACTCAAACAATTTGTAAATAAAGTATAAATAATTATAAAAAGGTGCAACATCAGAGCTCCAATTGTAAAATGTTTAATAATAATATGCGGAAAGTTAATAATTTTCCTGGAATTAGCAATCTGGTACGTCTTAAGTATCTCACTGCATTTTAATGTTTGAATAGGAGAACAACCCGAACCCAAAATAATTTAAATAATCTTAAAATACAAGATATCGTAACCATTCTAAACGATCTACCAAAAATTCTACTTTACTGCCAGAAAATAACAACAGTTTTGTAGAGTTTGTTTTGCACATTACAATTCCAAAAAAGGTAATTTAAATCAAAAAATGATGGAGTAGTTTCACCACATAGGTTTCTACGATTAGTAAAAATCAACAAGCATGTTTTAGATGGATTGGCCGGAACACATTTGTGTTTTCCTGAAATAAAGTTAGAATAAGATCCTCAATATTTCGCTGAATGGCCCTGAAATTATGAAACTGAACTAAATGTCGACAAATAACCAAGAAGCACAGGGACACACTGCTGTGTAGACCTGGCTTTGTTTCTTTGGCTAAAATAGTGCTGTCATCCAGCTCAAACTCAACGACCCAAAATGGAGGCAAATGTGCAATCCAATTAAAAAAAATGGAGGAGTAAATATGTTGTGACCAACACAAGACTTTCTTTTACCATGAATGTATAGATTTCGAATACACCATGAGAAAAATTAAAGTTACTGGACTTTTGATAAAACAGTTTTGTATAATTGAAAAACATTATCCCTGGTTGAAAAAAAAATTAATCTTTAAATTTATTTATATCTTTGAATTCATTTCCTTTTTTGTAAATGCTAATATTTCAAAATAATTGCAAAAACTAAAAAAGGTTCCTTTAAAGCTGAAATTTCGGTACGCAGATTTTTACCAAATTGTGAAATAAAGTTTTTTTTTATCAAAACTCGTCAATTTCAGTAAAAAATTTATGTAATTATTTGATCTAATTTTGTTTGAAATTTGATTTGAATTTTTCCAAAATATTTGCAAAAACACGAAAAGCTGCTATGGAAGCAGCCACTTTTGGTGGACCGATGACTGACAAAGTTCACTGGAATCTCCCAAACTATAGAAAAAGCTTATACTTCATCACGATCAACACATGCATTTGGGCTATATAAGGATAACCAAATTTTTGTTTAAAAACAGTTTTTTTGTCAGAAATTGTCATTTCAGCTTAAATTTTGGAAAACTGATCTAAACCGGTATTTTTACAAATTTAATTTTGAATCTTTTAGTTTTTAGTTTCGCGCAAACAATGTACTTTTCACAATATTTGCAAACAACGCAAAAATTCCTATGTAAGCTATTACTTCCGGTAGATTGATTTCGAACAAACATCACTAGGATCCCCCCATTTATGGTAAACGCTTCCGTATGAAGTTTCATCTCGATCAATTAATCAGTCTAGCCTGTAGAGAAGCTACACAAAGACACAAACACAAAGAGATTTTTAAAAACCTTTTTGTTTATTTTGACGATATACCGAATGGTAAATTTGCAAAAATCTCGAGGCCAATTTTTTTTATTACTTTACTTTATTTTACTACGTAAAAGAAAGAAGAAGTATTTTTTATTAAAAAACTGAAAAGACAGAAAAGTCGGCTTAAAATACAACAATTTATTACCGAATCAAATCTTTGTTCAACTAAAATTATGTTAACACCCTAAAAACCGATATTCTAAGAATTTTTGTTTCGATTCTAACAGCGTATTACTGGGGCAGAATCCTGAAATTCATTTACCGCATGTAATGACTTTTGACAATCAATGATAGCTTTGACTATGTAGGCCAGCTTTTAGCAGGATTAGATTTCTCTTATTTAGTGGTTACGATACAATAATGTAGATTAATTTATATCACTACTCTGGTGTAAAGTGCTGTTTATATTATAAAAAACCACAAAATAAAATGTTTCTATAGCAGAAGACATTAAATATTTTATAATTTCGCCTTTTGTCTTCATGGAAGGAAATATTGTCATTTGATTTGGAAATTTATTGCTAGTCGGAACAAAAAAAGAATTTTCGAATTTCAAGAAAGTTGAAAGTGTTACCCTTGAACTTGGGTTCCTGATTATGATTATTATTAAATAAAAATTTTTTATTTAACAGAGGAATAAATTGGGCAAATTCTGGTCAGTTGCACACATACCAAAAATAATATTATGAGCACGGCTCTAGTGTACAAGATAATATTAAAATCAGTAACAAAAAACAGATATTCAACGCCGTGTTATTTGAAACATTGTCCAGAGCATATTAAAACTACCAAATGAATTAAGATTAAGTGAGTGATATAATATTCTGAACTCAACACCGAAAGCCGATCGCGGGCTGTTTGAATTTAAGACAAGATACTTTCACTGTTCGTTTTTGAAATATTGAAACATCCTCAAATCTCTACGTGGTTAAAAGGCCATTTATATATAGAAAATTTTAGTGAATTAAAATATTGAAAGTAATCTATAATAATTAACCTTACTATTTGGTAACATCTACATTTAACGGGCCACTGAATTTAGCAACAGAAATGTATGATTTCAGCTGAGGAAAACAACGGTCACGTTAGCTACACGGAAGCGGCAAGACGAAGAACAAGTGACTACCAAACAACAAAGCGTAAGCTAGAATCGACGTTAACTCAATTTCTAGATAAAATATAATATTTTAATGGAATTTACTAAAAGTTGAGCGACATTGCGAGGATTTGGCAGTGCTTTATAAGGTTTGTGTTAGACATTAGAATTCTAAAATGGTTCCTAAATATTTAGCACAAACTGATTTTTTAATCGTGTGAAAGGTCAGACAATCTCTGTTCTTACAATTAATAAAAATCACTAAATCAGTGTCAAATGAGTCGAGTAGGAGTTGTTTTACCTAGAATTGCGTGACTACGAAGTATGCCATAATAAACCAATCAATGATCTATTCTAAATATGTTAGAAAGCTAGAAAACAGTATTATCCTACTGTACGTCGGTAAAACCAGCAAAAATTATATTACAACTGGTTTTGTAAGTTGCATGGGATAGAAATTTAATAGCAAAACATCAAACGTAATTAGCTTATTGGTAAAATTCAATACAGCACACAGAGAATCAAAGGTTGAGTAAAGTGAGAGAATCATGTCGCCTATTATCAATCTTTACCAATATTTAATTTGGTTTAGTGGCAAATGACTATCTGGTAATTACTGGTAATTACTTCGCTAAATTTAATCCACGGCAATGTGTAAGCATATCTTAAATATCTATCATAATAGTTTTGTGCCGTTAGGAAGTTTACGGCCAACCTGAAGGTTTGTTTTCAACTTCTATTTTAAATCTCACAGAAGTCAAATTTTTTTCAAATTTTTTGTTGTTAATTGAACAAAGAGTTTACAAAAGCGGTTAAAATAGTGCTTAATAGGGGATAATGCTAACGAATAAGTTTCCTCCACCGATCGGACTTGAAGTGTAAAGCCCAGTAAATAAAGATTTATTTTAAGTTGCCATAACGTGAGGTACCCTTTTAAAATTACGAATAAAAGAAATAAAAGGATGCATCTTTGATTAGTTGTTAAATTGTATTAATTATTCAGTATTTCCAACCTCTCAGGGCTATATTTAGCACTTTTCCATTTATGTTAGCACTATAAAAATAGTTTTGTCCCCAAGGGCAATTTAACACTATTTCAACATATTTAGCACAATTTCTGGCACTTAAAAAAATCTGGTATACAATAAATGTAATTAGTTTTAATATTTGTGGTCAGCATGTATGCTCCAGCGACCGGAAGTCCCGGGTTCGATTCCAGGTGGTGACAGGGAAAAAATTTCACAGCTAGTTTAGGATCAATGAATTAATCACTTATTTTTCAATATGAAAATATGATTATGAAACCTCATTTGAGGCGGCCAAATCCCTTCATGGGATAAATTGGCACAGAGAGAGAGAGAGAGAAACATCGCATCCAGGGTTTACGCCACGTTATTTCTAGTTTGACATTAAAACAAAAATTAAAACGCGTTTTTTGATATTTTACACAAAATGAAAACCAATTTTCGCTATAAACTATGGTCATTATTATTACAGGCATTAACGAGATATGATTTAAAAAAAAAATACTTGATTAAAACTTATTAAATGCGCATTTGAATATTCTATTAATTTCATTGAGGATTTCAAAAAATCTATTTTTATTATTCCCGATAAATGAAAACAAGCCAAAAAAATAAAATAAATATCATAATATGTCGATTTAGGAATATTTCGATTTTTACGATTAAATACTAATTACCGTAGAACCGTATACTAATTACCTAGCTAAACGAAAGAAATCGTTAAGATCAAATATTACGTATTGGGTTATTTACGTTTGTTTTCTTTCAATAGTGGTTTTAATCTTGTTGATTCTTTGATTATCATAATGTTAAAAACAAAAGTAAAGTTAGAATTGAAAGAATTCAGAATGTAAACATCCTCTATGTTTGCTTGTGTCGTAATTCTACAATTTTGCTAAGTATTTCCTTCTCATAAAATTTTATGTTATTTAATTATAATTAAAAATCCAGATTTATTCAAAATTATAATTTATAACCTAAAAATCGCATTTTGAGATTATACTTAAAATTACGTAATATTAGTTTTACCACTCTTTTTTACTCTCAATGTGGCACTATTTAGCCTAGTCAATCCAAGTCAATCAACCAGTTTCAACCTAGATCAATAATAACAAGCCACACAAATTAATTTTAATCCTTTTGGAAATGACAAACTTTGTTGAGGGATTTTCTTATTAGAACGTCAAGTAACAAGAGCTCCATCTAAAGTGGGGACGCGCGTAAAAATCACTCATTGCACTGATTCGATGTATTTATAGAAATAAGATCATCTGGGCTGCGCTCAATCATGAATAACGTGGCATTTAATTTAATATTGTTTAATAATTAAGATAATTTTAATATAACTAAATAACCATAACATTGTGAGAAACCTATCTCATTAACTCAAGAGAAACAGACCCACAGTCACCCTTATTGTGGTTATCGTGCTGATCAACAATCAACACGACTTTGTTTTGTCGTGTCGTTTTTTATTTTGTATTACGTAACTAGAACGAATCGACTTCGGATTAGTGTTGCCATGTAATATTGAAATAGATTTTAATTATTGTGAATTTTTCGATTAATTTAGCTTAATTTAGCTTGGAGGCTTTTTATAGTATTATCATTGAGTAGAACATCACTCAATGGTATTAGGAGGAATATTTCGCCCAAATTTCGAAAATATGATAATAGGAAAAGGAAAAATTCATTAATTAATGTGTATGTACATATTTAATTTATGTGTTAATTTTTATTTGTAATTAAAGTGCGTTCAACAAAATTTTTTTTCACCAATTTTTCAGCCAATTTTGAACTGTCGCTTGTTTTGGAAAATAAATTTTTGAATTATGCACCGATATAAAATTGAAATAACAATTTCTAGCTCAATTTTTTTTATAATAATATTTATTAGTTCTTAAGCTTTCGGGACCTTTTCGGTTCAATTCTCAAAAGAATAATAAATCACTTTAACAAAAAAAAAATAGTTTCGATATAAAATAAAATCGAAATTAAGGCTGTCTTAAATGAAGCTATTTTTCTGTAGATACAATAGAATACAATACAATAGAATACAATAGAACTGGATTTTGTATGTAACATTTCTAAAATAGATCTTTTTCTGAAATTTGGTTGCTTTTCTAAAATGTTTACATCTTTCAAAATAATATTATGGTTGATACATATCTCTAATATGTTCCGAAAGTGCACTTATTTGATTTGAACTTCTCGTGGCACCACGTATATGTTGAAAGAATCGTTCCCGTAAAAAATGTTTTGTTTGTCCCATGCAATTACGTTCAATCATCACATTTTATTTGATAGATAAGATTAGAATCTTTCTTTAATGGTATCAGATCTTTGAATTTAAATTAATAAACAACATATCATTTAAACTGGTAGCTGAACGACTAATAATTTTGAAATTATAATTTTTAAATGTTTTAATTTTTCGAAAAGGTTTTTTAAAGAATCTTTATTTTTATTTCAGGATTTATTCTATTTTGATAATAATTTCTTTGTTTCAACATCACCCTATTTATTATTTTTTTAGGATAATTATTATTTACCACAGTATTTTCCAAAAAATTAAAGTTATTGTAATGAAATTTAGTATTGGACAATTTTAGAATTTTTTAAATTAAAATTTTGATTGTATTAGTTTTGTAAGCCAAGAAGTAAAATTTAGATATCGACCAGACTAGGTATTTTTATGGTACCATTTTTCCATCCGATTCATGAATTATTTTTCAACAGTAAATTTAATTCTATTATCTAAAGCTTGTTCAGAAAAATTTCAATTTTGTCTACAGGGATTGCCGTTGTTATGTCATTCCATCAGTATACTTGCGGTTATGGGACTAATTGGAGAACCCATTGCAGAACCAAAACTGTATTTATAAATTTTATTGTAGAAAGAAAAATATGGATTAGTCAAAACAATTTGTAATACCGACATAAATTGAAGTTTATTCAATTAAGTTTTTAAATTTTATTTTATACTCCTCCAGTTTTCTTTAATAATATTGGTGACACGTCTAGATTAACAACATTAGTGAACAAGGACGTAACATCCAAAGAAAATATTAATTAAATTTGGGGAAATGTGACATTCTGAATTTTTTGTTTAAAATCTTCAAAATTTAGAATATTAGAACTAGTTTTGCCAACACTAAATTTCATTTTTTAATATTACACAAAAATGACGATAACTACGTATTAGATCATTAATATAGCTAATAATTGGTCTTTATGGTATACCAGGTTTATGAATTTTTGTTAGTCTATATAGTTTTGGAATCACCGAATTATAATTGGTTAATATTTTCCCAGTTTTTTCATCGGAGTTTTTCCAATCTTTAACCATTGTGTTTGTTGATACCATATATTTTTATTTGTCTACAAAATTTAATTGATTTAATAAATATTTACTATTTAAAATATATTTTTACAAATGTTTTATTGGAGCTTTAGTAAAATAAGGATCTAGCCGTGAGCTGAAAATTGACATCGATACGACAACCGCAATAGGGGCGAGCGTTGTAAATTAATAGCTATATGCTTAGAAGAGAAGAAAAGCTAGTAAACATGAGTCTAAAACATGCTGTAAGGAAAGTCTACAACCAGAAATGTTCTCAAATTTATCCTGGTGAAAATAAAAGACGATCGCTTTGCTTTTGCCTTTCTCTTTATAGCGGACGACCTTCGATCCTTTGGTTTACATATTGGTAGTCATCAAACTTATAAGAGCTGATATAACAAAATTCCCAGTCTTCGATAAGTTGACAGACTTCAGTAAAATTTATGCTGATATAAAAAGCAAGCCACAAGACATTTTGAAAAAGCACTCTGATCCGTGTAGGCACATAACTGGGGCCTATTATGAAATTTTCGTCTTCAGATCTAACGTGGATTTTCATATTATGAAATTATTTTTTCCGTCGTAAAATCCGAAATCGTAAAACCATATTGAGACTGAACTATTCGGATTTTTCGATATCGGAAAAATCCGAAATTGGACAAATTTCATAATAGCCCACCTGAGTTCATAAGTATCACATAGTTCTTAAATCGTAATTAGAATTATTAAGACTATGGGAAAATATAGAAAACGCCACAAGTGACAAAAAATTAACTAGCTTCAAATACTTTCAAGACACTTATTCAATTTTTAAGTTGATAAGTTTAATATTTATTATAGATAAATTTAGTATTTATATTTTAAGGCAATATAAAAGTTTCATTTGACTTTTCAAAATCACTTTTGATAGAAAAAACATAGGCGAAACTGTTTTTCTTAGTAACAACTTTTCGCCGGGAGCACAGGGGTAGAAATCTCTAATATAATTTTTTGATAGTAACAAAAACAAAAGAGGCAATTTTTCGCCTTTAAATATTTTTGAGGGACACTAGATTTAAATTAAAATTTTAACTAAATAGTTGAATAACTATAGTGTTAAGTTTAATGTAAAAATAAACTATAAGTTACTCATAAAGAAGCGCATCTTAATAATATTATTATTGAATAAAATGTTTCAAATTTCGTCTAATGAAAGTGAAAGACACAAAACTAAATTTTTATTGTTTTAGTCAACTGAACTACTAAACTGTTATGCGGCATGTTTTTATTATTTGTAAAATGTACACAATTCACTTTCAGTTAAAAACGACTGTTGCAATGAATACATAAAAACTATGCCTTAAAGCGATAAATGCATGCAGAAATAAACAAATCAAAAGTATTATTCAATAAATAATATTTTTTGTGTTATTAACTTTACTCCTCGCGCTGTCTTTCAATTTTCTCTTTTTTCTGCTTTAAACGAAAGACAACAATTTTGACCAATATTTCTTTAACACAAAACGCGTTGTTGTAATAAGAAATCATTACGTATAAAATTTTATTATACAATCAGTTAAATAACCTACAAACAAAATACGTTTGTATAAGTAAAAAAAAGTATTGGTCAATAATAATTTCTTATTGTAACTACCTTCAAGGTCTTTTAAATATTTGATTTACTAATTTTCTCTAAACCGCATTTTGAAACGATGTTGACACCATTGCGAATATAACGATATAAATATACAAAATTTTTTGATAAACTTACGTGGATTTAATGAATATGATAATTTCTTAACAAAATTTGTTAATCTGACCGCTAATATAATAACGGGAAATCCAACTAGCTGTACGGGCAATTCAAATAATGGTTCCTGGGCATGAACCATGATTTTATTCTCTGGCGGTAATTCCATTATGTAGAGTAAAAATGTTATCGTAACCATAAATGATGGACATACAACTTCAACTAATTTCATTTTTATATTTTATTTTGATAATATTCCTAACCAAAAACAATATTTTTTTAATTAAATAAATTAATCAACTGTTGAATCACACAAAATCTAGTAAATTTATAAACGCGAATACAAAAAAAAACTATTTCGCGCCAGTGATCACACAAGGTATTTATTTTGTTCGGAACTTTTTTATTTCGCGTCTTTTATGCACAAACTTAAAATTACAACTAAAATCTTAAAGTTTAAAAACTTTAATATTGTCGTTAATACAAAAAAAAAACAGTAATTCTTTTCAATCTTGTTCGTGTTTAATATCAACATAATATACTAGAGTAGTGGATGGTAGAAGAAAAATAGCTTAGAGGCACAGTGGTAAACTAAGTGTGTAATACTAAAAGGTAGAGTGGTAAAGTCGCAACAAGTGAAAGTGTACCGCACACAAATAATATTATTTTATTGTATTACAATTACACTGACTGGAAATTATACATTACGTTTTCTTGATACACCACAAGCATATAAAATTATTGAACCATATAAAAACAAGTATAGTGTATGCATTAAACAAAAGTTTTTTTTAGGAGTATTTTACTTTGTTTTGGTATCTGTGTTAAATAATTTTTTTGTAATTAGGCGATTTTTGGTTGTTCATGTAGATGAACATTTCATGATATTTTGGTGGCCTAATAAAAATAGTATTTTAAATTAATCAATCGTCACTGAATATGTAAGTCAAATTTATAAAATGTGCTAATTTTTGACAAAAACAAAGTGTTCCATCAACAACCAGCCGGAGTACGTCGTAGAGGAAGACCCCGACTGCGCTGGCGTGACGACGTCGAACAAGACCTACTCGTATTAGGATGTCGAAATTGGAGGACGAGAGCGATGGACCGAGAAGGATGGAGGACCATAGTGCGGGCGGCAAAATCCCTTCATGGGATGTAAATGCTAGAGAGAGAGCTAATTTTTGATAATATCTGCAAATTAGCAACTTTTGCATCTTACATTACTTTTATGATAATGATTTGTAGCATCGCTCAAAATAAATATGTATATATGAAGTTAATAGCTGAGTTACCTGGCGTTGCACGTGATCTATATAATTCAAATACCTTGATTGTTATGCAAGAATTCTCTTTTTACATCGCTGTAGTTGCAATCACATATGAAAAGAAAATTATAAGTAGCTGAATTCAGTAACGGGCACCTCCGTCAATGCATCCAGGCGATCAAAGTGAATAATAAATATAAAGATATTTTAGTTAATAATTTTTATTATAAAGCCTTTTGATAAACAATATTTTTGGTTTTTCCATTTGGTGTGTAAATAAATAAAATTAACGATATCTCACATGTTATAGGGTCATTTGGCAATTTCCCGTTACCCATGTCCAAAAGCTGCGTGGCAAATGTTTTAGCTGTACCATCGTGATGTAAATTCACACGCATGTTTGTAGATAGTGTGATTTTCGTAACGTGTTTCCAAAGATGAGACGCCTTCAGGCAGGCATTAAGTTCATCAGCGGGTGTTGATTTTGGAATGACTGGCAAAGTTTGACGAAAATCACCTGCTAGTAGTGTTAGAGCTCCTTTCATTGGTCGGTTATTTTGTCGCAAATCGCGCAAAGGACGATCAACCGCTTCAAATGCTTTTTTGTGTGCCATGGTACATTCATCCCAAATAATGATTTTATATGTTTTTAATAACTTGGCAATTCCCGAATTTCGTGTTATATTGCAAGAAAAATTATCCGCTTGATTCAAATTCATTGGTAGTTTAAACGTTGAATGTGCTGCAAAGTGGATGCAATTCCAGATGATGCAACAGCGAGGCTGATTTTATTCTGCTCTCTTACTTCAGCAAGTATCAAATTAAGAAGAAATGTTTTTCCAGTGCCTCCGGGTGCATCAAGAAAAATAATTCCTCCGTTACCGTTTGCTATGTATTGCATCACTTTAGTGTATGTCTGTCTTTGATCATCCACTAAGAGATTTTTTTGAGCCTCAGCGAAAACTTCTAACTGACCAACGTCGTAATTTTGTTCTCGTAATAGATCTCTATCACGAACAATGTTTCCATGGCGTGTCGGTGCTGGCAACCCAAGTTGGGAAATGACTTTGTTATTAATGTATAAGCATGCATCCTTGAGTAATATAAGTGCTTCATTAAATATGTCTGCTGAATACTGTATTTCCATATCGGGATTTGTTTTACGTGCTTGCCAAAGTATATCTTCACTAAGGCTTTCTTTGTTCTTTTCCCAAAGACGTTAGGATCGGAAGGTGTGCATGTTGTTAATATGATTGCAAAGAGCTGGCGTATTTGTGCTGGACGACACATAAGACATGCTTCGGTTAGTGATCTATCCCAGTGTTCATCATTTTCAAGTAAGCCCAGTTTAAGACATGCCTCTTTGTAGGTTTGACATACTTCACCATTTACAGTTCTCAGTGCTTGAAAAGACGTTGGCCCTCTTACTTCATGCATCAGTATTCTCAGAAAATAACACTCTGTATTGTTAGGATGAACATTATAAACTCGACCCAAGGCATCAGAACCACGTATTCCAGTGTACTCCCGAATAATTGTGCCTTGCTTTCTTCTGAAAAACTGCTTCTTCGACGTGTTCCATGTATACAATAATATTTTAGAACTTCATGATACAGCAACGTTTTAACGAATGGATCTGTTCCGCACAATTGAAAAAGGCTGTTAATGTCTTATTCGTTGGTTGCGCAGCTCTCTGTAACAAATTTTCTTCCGTAAAGTAAACTCGTTGTCCATTAAAACTCTGAATTCGCCGAACAGCTTCATTACTGCTGATGTAACGTCCTATTTGAAATTGCGTTACTTCATCGAATGGTGAATTTGTATTCGAAAGTCCAAAAATTGCCATATATCACTGCCTTTGTTGACGTATTTACATATATATTTAATTGACTTAACCGAGTTGTAGTACTCAACGTTAATATGGGCTTTCAATATTTTCGATAGTAACGGAGTGTAAGGAACAATCCAGCTATTATCTACCTCATGATGCACATTGTTTACTTTGATAGTGGCTATGTGTCCTCCGTCATCGGGTTTTCGTCTCCGGTATTGTGGATATCCGTCGTCACCAGTTTGTGTTTCCTGATACATCTTTCGGGGATATTTTTGAACATGTTCCGTCTTTCATGCAAGGTGAATTGGGATTCACGGCTCCACATGGCCCATGTATCATGTTTTTGCTAACGATTTCATAATGTATCGGATCTTCTTGGGGACAGGGTAATTCAGCTGATATAACATTATCATTTTGAGTTGAAGTAGTCTTGTCCTTTAACCAAATCAAAATGTGAACATGTGGTAGGCCTCTTTTCTGCCATTCTATAGAATACATCCAGCAGCGAGTTTCTCCATAAATATGATTTTTAGTTATGAGGTTCATGAGATTTATGAGTTTCTGTTTGAAAATTCTAGCTCTCAGGTCATGCCGATGGGTCGATGGTTGCCCAATTAGAAGTAAATCTATAATCTTAGTCCATGTTGGATTACACGTAAACGTTATAAATAGATCAGGACGTCCATATCTTTGGACATACGTCATGGCATCCTGAGCGTATTCGTGCATGTGCCTTGGACCTCCTGTATACGTAGCTGGTAATATGAACAATTTCCCAATGTCAGCAACGTTTCCATCATTTGCAATTGCATCGCGCAAGGGAATATTATCCTCGGAACGAAGTTTTTTCTGATTTAAGCGAATGAAAAGAAGATGATAGTATGGATAATATAAGTATTCAGAGATTTGTCTTTAGTTAAAGTGATGAAAGATTGTCTTAAATTTAAATTAATAAATTTAATTTGAATAATTAAATCAATTATAGTAGAGATATGGTTTGTGTATAACCATCACACGCTAAATATCCTTTTTAGTGTCTAAATTTGCGGCTAAGGCGCTATTTCGGAACATTTAAATAATTGTATCTATACATGTAAAAATGAATTCTTGAACCAGGGCAGACTTCCGGATTGGAGCATGTCACTAATTTCATATAACCCCTTTCCTAAAATCATTACCGTCAAAAAATCTTAAAAAATTGAAATTTGAGAAAAAAATTGTACCACAGCCCCTACACCCCGGGGTCCAGCCCCGTCGAAAGTATCGTGGGCTTGGTCCTGAACATGCAACATATACATGGTAAAAATTTAATGGCGATCGGTAAAGCGGCTAAGGCGTTATTTCAGCCCCTTTCACAATATCGTAAGATTGGTCCTGAACATGCAACATTTGCATGGTAAACATTTCATGGCGATCGGTTGAGCGATTGAGAAGTCATTTTGGAATAATCAAGTATTTGTATCTATACATGTAAAAATTAATTTTTGATCCAGGGCTGCGCCTCTCGGATTCGAACATGTGAGTAATTTCATATCACCAGCCGCATAAACTCATTTTCGTGGAAAAATTTAAAGAATATTAAAATTTTCGAAAAAATTTGTACCGCAGCCCCTCGACACCGGGTTCAGCCGCTTCCAAAATATCGTAAGGTTGGTTCTGGATATGCAACTTGTACATGGTAAAAATTTCATGGCGATCGGTTGAGCGGCTGAGTCGCCCATTCGGAACAAACAAACAAACAAACAGGAATTCATTTTATATATATATATATATATATATATATATATATATATATATATATATATATATATATATATATATATATATATATATATATATATAGATAGCCCGATACTCAGCCCAGCAACACTAAACTATCACTATCGGGAAAGTTTACTATCTCAGTCCGAACAAATGTCACTATCGCGACAGTAAACAGTGTTATGATACGATATAATTTTAACTTTAATATGCTAAATAATAATTTTTTGACTGATTGTTTTAATATACTTAATTTGCATTTTTTGCCGTTTAGTGCTACGAGGTTGGAAAGCCTTTTAGACTTGATTGTTGTTTTTAACCCTAACCGACATAATATTATCAGT
Organism: Nephrotoma appendiculata; assembly: GCA_947310385.1. NCBI lineage: Eukaryota > Metazoa > Arthropoda > Insecta > Diptera > Tipulidae > Nephrotoma > Nephrotoma appendiculata. Next base: position 223,620,037 of record OX371223.1, read on the forward strand.
TATGGCCAATGTCCGGTTCCTTCTATATCTGATCATGATTTGATTTTTGCTTCTTATAAATGTTGTCGCCCTAGAGATAAGTTGACTTATTCTGTTGTGCCCAATTATAAGAAAATTAATTATGAATATTTTGTGAATTGTTTTTTTTTCGATTGATTGGTCTATTCTTTATTCTTGCTCTGATGTAAATATGATTGTCGATTTGTTTAATTCAAATTTCTTATATTTAGATTCTACGTGTGTTCCCCGCAAAAGAACCATTAACAATTGTCCAACAGCTCCATGGTTAAACCAGACTATATTGGATTCAATTCAATATAGAGATTTGAAGTATTATAATTATAAAAGGAGTGGATTAGATGGTGATTTTACTGCCCATAAAAAGGGCTCGAAACAAAACTACTAAGTTTATAAACCAAGATAAGTATAGTTTTTATTTTGGTAATGTTTATAACTCTAAATTTACTTGGAATAATTTAAGGAAACTTGGTATTTCGTGCTCTGTTGCTAAAGTTGATATAAAATTCACTGCTGAAGATATTTTAAAGGATATCTGTAAATTTCGAGAAGATTTAGTGGTTCTGCCATTACCAGATATTCGATCTATTAATTCTGATTATGATTATAAATTTGCTTTTGATTGTGTTGATGAGCTAATTGTTATGGGTGCTATCCGTTCAATTAAGTCTAATGCTATTGCATATGAAATTGATTTTATAATAATAAAATTATTTATTGATCTGTTTCTTCCACAGGTGACCTATATAATCAACCAATGTTTGTCAAAGTCAGTTTTTCCTAATTTGTGGAAAGTGGCTTCTATTGTTCCAATTCCAAAAAATGATATTGTTGCCAGTCTTAAAGATATTCGACCAATAAGTATATTACCTGCCCTTTCTAAAGTGTTAGAAAAAGTAATGCAAATCCAGATTCTGCAGCATTTTAAAGATTTTGATTTTCTTTGTAAATTTCAGTCAGGGTATAAGCCTGGGCACAGTACTACAACGGCTTTGGTACACATTGTTGACAATCTTTCTTCAATTTTGGATGGGCATGGTTCGCAAGCTTTATTGGTTTTATTGGATTTCTCTAAGGCATTTGATAGTGTTAATCATATACTTCTACTTCAAAAACTTTATTTATATTATAAATTTTCTGGATCCGCAATTAATTTGTTGTACTCTTATTTGCATAATCGGGAGTAGTTTGTAAAGCATGAGGTTAACTGCTCTAGCATGGGTAGAGTAGCTTTAGGTGTACCACAAGGATCAATTCTGGGTCCGTTACTTTTTTCTATATTTATAAATGATCTTCCATTGCACATTCATCATTGTTCTTTTCATCTCTATGCTGATGATTTACAATTGTAAATCGGATGTAAACCTTTAGGTTTGAATGAAGCTGCAATAAAATTTAACGAAGATCTTAGTAACATTTTATTATGGGCTAAACATAACTCTCTTGCGCTTAATCCCAATAAAAGTAAAGCTTTATTTTTATGTAAAAATAATTCGAACATTATTAAGCCTACTCTTGTTTTGGGTTATGACACAATAAAATTTGTTCCGACTGTTAATAATTTAGGACTGATATTAAATTCCAAACTTACTTGGAGTGACCATATTAGCACATTGTGTCGACGTGTCAACTATAGTTTATATTCGCTAAGATTAATAAAAAAAATATGTCCAACTCAGTTGCGAGTATATTTGATTAAAAGTTTGGTTGTACCTATGTTTGCGTACTGTGATGTGATTTATAGCCGATGTGACAGTTCCTCTCTGCGACAACTAGAAGTTACATTTAATAATTGTATTCGATACGTTCATGGCCTCAGAAAATTTGATCATATTTGTGGTTTAAAAACTTCTATTCTGGGATGTACGTTGTTCGAGTATTATAATTATAGAACAGCTGTATTTATTTTTAGAATTATTACCTCTGGTTTGCCTTTATATCTCTTCGAAAAATTAAATTTTTCCAGGTCTCTGCGCACTAGAAACATCAACTTGCCTCTTAACAAAAGTAACATGTATAATAATTCGGTTTTGATGAATGCGTTTATTGTTTGGAATAGTTTACCCCTTGAACTTAAACATATTAATTCTCTTAAAATTTTTAAAAAACTTGTATATTTAACTGTACAGAGAAATTGTTAATGTAATTATTTGTAATAATATTTTCTTACCTCTTTGTAAAAAATAATTTTATATATAGATGATTGTTAATCTTTTTTTTTCTTTTGTGATTTTCTTTTATTTTTCGTAGTATAAAAGCTTCGGCTTATGCTTGTAAATATATATATATATATATATATATATATATATATATATATATATATATATATATATATATATATAGATATATATATATATATATATATATATATATATATATATATATATATATATATATATATATATAATAAATAAAAATAAAATATAATGACATTTATAATATTCAGCCTAAAAATGTTTTATGACATGTGATGACATTATTTATAATATTCAGCACGAAATTTTAAGAACTAGTTTTATGTAAATACATTACAATTAAATTAACCTTTAATTGCTTAGAAGCCTGAACAGCCCTAACCCCAGCTGAAAAAAACAATGCGTGGAAACTCAATTATCAATCATCTGAGATATTCTTAGAAAAATTCTATTTTGAACAATCAGGATATAGTCTTTCGAATCTCGTTTCACATGCAATTCACGAGCACTTGACATATACCTCTGGATTCGTAGAGGGTTTGAAATCAAACTGAGAGATTTTAATGAAAAATTTTATCTGGAATAATCTGAATATAACCATTTGAATATCGTCTTAAAGGCATGTTATGAACAGTGGACTTACACTAGTGGTCAGGAAAACAAAGGAAATTCACGAACACTTAACATATACCGCAGGATTCGTTGAAGTTTTGCCTTCAAAATGAAAGAATTTAAGAATCGAGTCTTGAGCTTTCTCCTGCTTACTTTACACCCTGATCACCGTAACATATGATTCCGTCATTCAAAATAATATTTCATTGTGTTTTACATGCAATTTTCCTTACTATCGAATCAATTTGTTTGCCAAATTTTCATTAAAGAAACAGCTAACAAACAAACGGTTGATAATCTTCAACCGTCTTTGAAATAGCCGCAGTTATTCAGCGACTACCTTGCTCTTAGTAAAATTTGGTTGAGCGACGACAGCGAAATGAAATCCCATTCAAAACCACGTGAATCTCATGTAAGACGGTTTTCAAGCAACTATATCAAGATAATTCCAGGAAGAATTTTTCTGGAAACATCGATGTTCTGTATTCAAAACTTCAACAAATTCGGTGTTATACAACAAGTTCTCGCGTATCACCTGTGAGACGATATTCGAGCGAAAATTACCATGTTTTCTGGAAAAATGGCAGTTTTATAGTCAAAACTTCCACAAATCTGGTTGAAAACGTCAAGTGCAGATAATTCCACATACAGTTTCTAGAAATATCTCAGTTTTGTAGTCAAAGTTCAACAAATCCAGTCAAACCCGCTACTTTAACCATATAACTCCAGGTTAAATTTTTGAAATATGTCAGTTTCGCAAACAAAACTTCATCGAATCCTATTCGAATGCGATATTTATCCGAATGTATCCAGATAATTTAAGATAGATGTTTTTTAAATACTTCAGTTTTGTAGTTAAACTTTTATGAATTCAGTGACGAAGTCGGACTTTCAAACGACTATAACCAGATAATTCCAATATATAGATTTATATTCCAAATATCGGAGTTTGGTAGCCAAACCTTCCACGAATCCGATGGATTACGTCAAGTTCTCGTGAATTGCGTGTGAGAAGGTGGTGAAAAAGACGACTATAGGCGACTATATCCAGATAATTCAAGATAGAATTTTTCTTGAAATATCTCACTTTTATAGTCAAAATTCAACGAATTCGGTGGTATACGCGCCCAGTCAATCTATTGTGAGGCGATATTCAAAAAACTATACCCAACTTCAACTAATTCCAGATAAAAAATGTCTCAAGCCTTGTACAGTTTCATTCTCCATTGAAAATTTATTTTTTTTTAGACGCCATGGATTAATTCGATAGTCATTTAAAACAAAATGAATTTATAATTATAATTTGCGTGTATTTTGTGTTATGACAGATGTGGTTTTGTCATAAGTAAAATTTAAAATTTCGGGCTGAATTCATGGATGTAAAATATTGCATTTCCCGGTCCATTTCATATGTTTCTACTTTGAAATTATAATTTTCTAGTTGAGAATTATATTTTTGAAATTATAATTATTACTTTTCAATTTTGGTTTTAAATTTTTCGATTTTCGAAACGTATATTTCAATTTTCGGATTATATTGTTCTAATTTTAGTTCACATTTATCAATTAAAAAATTTATATTTTTCAATTTTTGTAATTATTTATTTCAATTTACATTTTATAAATTTCAAATTTCATTTTATAGTTTTCAAAATTAATTAATAACCTAGCTTTTCATGTTGTATAAAATATGTACAGTATAAAATACATAAAAAACAAGGTTTTTATTGAAATTGGTGCCGATTCATCGCTAATGAACAATTCCTGCGTATTAAATTAAAATAGCCATTTAAATTTTCAGAAGTAGTGGATTGAACAGCCGAGTCGATTACTTCTGGTAGATTACGTTCTAGTTCCTCAGGTAACATGTATCTAATGGCAGTTTTTATTTTGGAATGGGCAAACTCAACTGGGTTGAGCATATAAGTATAAGGTGACAAGAAATGTGTTTTATTCGTTAATAAATTAAAATAATAAGTAACTGCGACTGAGTGGTGTGGCGTTGCGTTGTCCATGATAATCCATCCTTTTGAAATTCCGTGTTGTCCTGTTAATTTTTCATCTAACTCTTTAAAGAATGTAATCGTTCTGTCAGAGTTACAACCTCTTGTGAATTCAGGGTGATGTATGACGTTTAAATTATTTACCGCTAAAATAAGAGTCACACTTCTACCTCTAATAGCCGGAACAATCACGTTAACCCTAGAACCACTCTTCCAACTTCCGTAATCACGCCGCACGTGTAAATTGAATCCAGATTCGTCTACAAAAATATTGTGTCTGTCATCCTGAGATCCGTTGATCATTAAGTTGGTGGCATATTCTTTCCGCAAATTTAGTCTATGTATCTTGTAGTTTAATAAAGATCTGGTCTAGAAAACGCTAATATTATAGGTAAAACAAGTTTACATTATTAAGTTTTTAAATTATAATTGTGAATTGTAAACTGAAATTAGAGATTTATAAAGTGTAAATTGAAATATATAATTACATAAATTGAAAAATATAAATCTTTAAATTGAGAAATATGAACTAAAATTAGAATAGTATAATCCGAAAATTGAAATATATGTTTCGAAAATCGAAAAATTTAAAACCAAAATTGAAAAGTAATAATTGTAATTTGAAAAATATAATTCTCAACTAGAAAAGTATAATCTCAAAGTAGAAACGTGTGAAATGAACCGGGAAATTTCTCTCTCTCTCTCTAGCATTTACATCCCATGAAGGGATTTTGCCGCCCGCACTATGGTCCTCCATCCGTCTCGGTCCATCGCTCTCGTCCTCCAATTTCGACATCCTAATACGAGTAGGTCTTGTTCAACGTCGTCACGCCAGCGCAAACGGGGTCTTCCTCTACGAGGAAGTGGTGTGGGGACCTTGCAACGTGGCCGAGCCATCTCATTCGATTATATTTGATGAAGCCGATAATATCGCTACCTCCGAGAAGTTGCTTTATTTCGTGGTTCATGCGAATCCGATATTCATTGTTCGCAACTTTAATAGGACCAAAAATTGAACGGATGACCTTCCTTTCGAAGGTAGATAATAATCTACAGTCGTTAGAGGTCATGGTCCAGCTCTCGCTTCCGAAAGTCAGCACAGGTCTTATAATTGCTTTATAAAGTGCGAGCTTGCACGACTGCGATAGGTGTTCCGATCGCAATAATTTTGATTGGGCGTAGAAAACTCGTTGTCCGGCAGCGATTCGGGCTTTTATTTCTGCCTGCATATCATTCAAGGATATTATAAGTGACCCGAGGTATTTACAATTTTCGACGCTATCAAAGTTATGGTCGCCAATTTCGAGATTTGCCATTGAGATGTTCCTGGGTGTTGTTAAGAATTTCGTTTTGGTACTGTTCACCTCCAAACCGAGACTTCTTGCGCAGCGATTGAGCGGTATGAAACTGTCCTTGATGTCGCTAGGTCTTCGGCCAAGAAGCACGATATCATCTGCATATCCAAGAATTTGGCCTGATTTATTGAATATACAGCGCGAAGTTTCAATGTTGCTTTTCCTCACTACGTACTCAAGCGCCAAATTGAACAGCACAGGCGCGAGTGCATCTCCCTGTCGAACACCAGATGTTATTTGAAAAGAGTCTGATACAGTTCCTTCAATTACAATTCTACATGCAGATCCCGACGTTGTTAATTTACACAGAGAAACGAGCTTCTCTGGAATACCTAGGCATATGAGCGCGGCCCAAAGGTTGTCGCGGTTTATACTGCCATATGCCTGCCGGAAGTCTATATATAGTTGATGAATGGTTATCTTATACTAACAACATTTTTCCAAGATCATCCTCATGGTAAAACACTGGTCAGTGGTCGATCGGTTGGTACGAAAGCCACACTGATAGTCGCCAATGATGTTTTCGGCGAAAGGGATGAGCCTGGGAAGTACAACATTAGCCAACACTTTGTAAGCAGTGTTCAATAGAGCTATGCCACGAAAGTTTTCACATTTAAGACGGTCGCCTTTTTTATGCAACGGACATATGAGTGCGGTCTTCCAATTCTCTGGCACTCTTCTTGGTCCCAAATACAAACGACGAGATCGTATAAACTTGTTGCAAGAGTAGCGCCTCCGAGTTTAATTAATTCTGCGGGGATTCCATCGAGACCGGGTGCCTTGCCGTTTTTCAGTCGACTAATAGCTGCGTCTACGTCCTCTACTGCGGGATATTCGACAAAGACCTCTTCACCTGGCGGAGCTATTGCTCTAATGGGGGTTACTTCGTCATTCCGGTTTAGCAGACTTTGAAAGTAGGTTTGCCATACTGAGAGAATATCAGCCACGTTTGTTCTCAATTCTCCATTCCCGTCTTTTATGGCTGTACTTCTTGGGTGGAAGTCTTTAGTGAGATTCCTGGCATTAGCAAAACAGTCTCTTGAATTTCCTACTTCCGCTTGGAAGCTGATGTTTTCAATGCATGACCTCATATGATCGCGTTTCTTTTGTCGAAGGTATTTAATCGTGGCTTTCCTTGCGCGTAGGTATTCTGCTTGAGTGCTGCCAACCATTTTTCACGAATCTTTCGTTTATTTTCGATGACCAGGCGGCATTGATCATCGAACCAATCATTGCGGGATCTCGGCGGTCTTCTGCCGATAGTGTTTTGCGCCGCGGTGGTTATGGCTGACTCTATAGCGTGCCACTGCTCCTGGATATTAGGAGGAGCTCCTTCGTTGTTGCTGGGCCGCTCTAAATAGTTAGTGACAGCTGATTGGTAACTCTGCAGTGACGCTTGGTCTTTTAGAGCATCGACATTCCATGGAACTGTTTTTTGTGCTTGTCTATTGAAGGTTGATGACAGTTTGCACTTATATTTAAATATGACAAGCACATGATCACTGTCCATATCTGCACCTCTGTAAGATCTTACGTCAGATATGCTGGTGGAGTGTCTCTTGGACACCATGACGTGTTTGATTTGGTTTTCCGTTCTTCCATCATTCGATCTCCACGTTACTTTGTGGATTTTCTTATGTGGGAAAAACGTACTTGATACAACTAAGTTGTACATTATTGCCAGGTCGGTGATGCGTTGGCCGTTGTTGTTACTAGTTAGGTGCAGACTGTTATGACCGATGTGCGAAGTATTTTCTGCACTTCTACCGATTTTTGCATTAAAGTCGCCCACGATGATTTTAATGTCGTGGTGCGGTATGTTGTTGATGACTTCCTCGAGCTCGACAAAGAAGAGATCTTTGATGTCATCAGATTTATCTTCGGTGGGTGCATGCACATTAACGATCGTGATGTTAAATTTCTCAGTGCGAAGTCTGACCGTACATATTCGCATGTTGATAGGGCGGAAATCGATGATATAGTGCTTCACGTGCCGATGGATGAGGAAGCCAACTCCAAATTCTCCTCCATTCTGATGGCCGCTGTAATGAAGAGTGTAACCATTGGTGGTGTCATGGATCCAACTTCCAGACCACCTAAGCTCTTGTAGCGCAAGTACGTCTAAAGTGTAACTTTTTGCTTGGTTCGAAAGGTTCTGGAGGTCTCCAGGTCTTAAGAGGCTAAGCACGTTCCATGTTCCCATTTTTAAAGCGTTGTCCGTGTACAATTTCCGAGGTCGAGTTTGTAATGAATCCGATATGGTAATCCGAGGCCTTTGTTCAGGGTTCATAACTTAAATGGTTTTTATGAGGGAAGGTTGTTGGCCTGCCGCTCAACCCGCTTGTTACGTGTGTGGGTCACGTACTGGTAAGAATCTTAAGGCATCCAGTCCTACCTTAAACACATTTATATAGCGACCCGCTTGATACAAGACAGACGCCCGCTTCAGCCGCACCTAACCTGGAGAACAGACGCTGATTTGGTATTGGTTTTGAGGCGCCAATAACCCGCCCTGAAGTTACAGTTTTTTGACAACCAAACTGTTTTTTTATAGTAATCAAAAATTTTCACCTCGTGTGGGTGTGATGTCATGCAGGCTAGATATTGTTGGCTCCCTACAGCCCAGCCGGATCGAGTGATCGGGGTGAAACTTCATACTAAAAATGTTCCACAAATTAAGAGATCCCAGTGGTTTTTGCTATGGCACGACGGCAGCTTCTATGGGCGCTTTTTCGTTTTGCAAATATATATTTTGAAAAGTATATAGCATTTATTAGAAAAGCTTAAAACTAAAACATTGTCAATTAAATTTCATACAAAATTTAATCAGATTACATATATTTTTTTAATTTTGCCAGAAATAACAAGTTGTTTTCAAAACACTTTATTTTACCAAAATACAGCATTTTTACAGTCCTGGCGGATTGACTATTTGGAATAAAACTTGATACTAAAAGCTTTTTAAATAAATTGGGAAATGAAGATTTAATTTTCAACAAGGTAAGTTGACCTTGTGGATAAAGATTTTTTATTGTATTGGGTGTGCGAATTTGACTCCGCCTGTTTTTATTAAAATAAAACACATTCGCTTGTTTAGAAAATTAAAGAATTATTTATTGAAAGTATGCTCCATCTGCAGCTTCAACTTTCCGCCATCTTATGTATTTATTTGTATTTATTTTGTTTATAAACGCAGATAATTTAGTGGTATGTTAAGAGTCGGACAATACTGACTGATGCCGAATGACGAATTTTAAAATACCATTTGGAAAATCACTTGGCGTGGTAAAAACACCTCCAAGTGAAAAAGCAATTTGGCTAAAAATATTTTATAAACTATAATTTCGGAACTTATAGATGATTTTAAGTTTTTAAAAGTCAGTTAAAAACCGATTTTATAGTTTGGTATTGAAACTGAAAATAATCTATTTTTGCTGCGCTCGAAGAACTAATAGGTTTGTCACCGCTTCAAAGAAACTTAAAAGTAGTTTTTATACAAACTGCTTTAAACCGTTTCAAAAGTGTAGTCTATTTAATAAAATCAGATGGATTTAAATACCACGACCAAAAGCAACCGCTACAAAAAGCAGTATCTGCTAAGGCTTGTCATGTCTGAAACCATTTGGAAACCAAATATTGCTGCTTGGGTACGTGATTACTTTACTACGCTGCGATAGTCATTGATCATCAACGTCATCGTTGATGAGTGCCTAAATCCACTTGCTCTTCAACATTTAAAAAGTTGATTCTATTATTTGGTGTAATCAAAGAGCTTTGCTTCTATTTTCGTTGTCAGCTTACGTTGTCTCTAATGATTATTTAGATTGGGTTTAAGATGCGTATTAGATTGGGTTCAAGATAAATAATAAGACCATTGTTGGATGGTAAGATACCCAGTGTTTCCTCAACGATTTTTAGAATAAATAACTTAGGGTTGATAGTTTAAAATGACCCAATATCTTCAAGGGATATTTTGCCTTTTTCGGTGTGAAAATTATTTGTTAGTTTTTCCAGCACTTGGAACGTATATCAAACTGAAGATGATAAACAGTATCGCTTCTATTATTTAATTCGTTGAATCGTTGAAGTTGTATGGTGTAAACATCATCACCAGCTAGAGATTTGTAAGTGCCGTATGAAATTACAGCCTACTGGATGATCGAAGGGATAAAAATGCTAATTAACCGCCATTGACTAGTATTCAGACAGATATTTGTGCATATTAATGTCCTCACTGAGTTCCAGATTATCCAATATATTCCTTTTTTGGCTTGGCTCAACACTCTTGTATAGATGCCAAAACCCATTTCCGAAAATAAACCGTTGCTGCCTTTGGCCTATGTACGTGCATTCCTTAAATTTAGCAGTTCCACTGACACTGTGCTAAATATTTCAACGGAAGCTGTTTGTACAATGTCATCATATTATAAAGTTCCGATGAGCTGGTTATGTATGGACTTTTTGGTTTTAATACAAATTATTTATGTTCTGTGTTTTATAATGTAGAAAACGTATCCGTCAAAATCAAAACTAGATTTGAAATTTTGCTGATACCAATTGCTTTAATAAGTGCTTCAATAATTAATATTTCGCAATGTTATCCAAAGCAATCAAGGGTAAAGCTAATAATCATATTCTAATACGCTGTCGTAACATGTTCTTGGAAACGATTGCAAATTTTTTATTGGATACAAAGTAGTCGTTACATAATTTTGATGAGCGCCTTCTTGATTTTTGTGCCGAACAAAATCTATATAGTAAACATAAAAATGTTAGGTTGCAAACCAAATATTAAATCAGTTCTCGTCCCTTCTTTATTTATTAAGCACCGCACCTTTTGTGAATTAACATTATCTCTTACGTAACCTTTTGCATTTGGTATTGGCATTTAAATAATAAAACCTACAGTTTGACGCTATCAAAAAATTAGTTTTAATTTTTAAATTTCAGCACGTTTTAATTTAATTCACCATTGAATTGAAAAATTTCACATTTTTGCCACATGACAGTAACATTTTATAGACTTTTTGTTATAAATTGAACGCTCAAATATTGAATTGATGAAGATTTACCGGCGATTGTTAACAAAAGTTACGAAATTACAGAAGGAAAGTTATGATTTGTGATTTACTCGTTTAGTAGTAGTTATCTACACCCTTATAGATTTCCTTTTTCTGTTATCCACGAAAATATACGATATTCGTTTGATTGGTTTAAAACTGGTTGATTATTTCGTTATGAGTTCCGTTTTCTTTGATGACCTCTATCTTTGTGTCAACGCATTCAAAAGGTAAATTTTTTCTTTTTCCCATTTTTAAAATGATCTCTGATTCCATTGTGAAAGAACCATAGAAGCCGGCGTTTATTAATCGTTTATTTTTGTTCTTCTACCCGTGACGGATCAATTTCACAGTTGAAGTACATATTATTTCTAAAAACCGGCAATATGAGGAAACCTGTCGTAAACCTCATAATGTATACCAAATTATAATATCAAATAAAAATTCGTTGAATCAGATCAGTAGCATCACAATAACAAACTAATACATAATAAACGATTTTTAATACTGCAATAATATATCGGTATCGGTTATTACATAAGACGTGTCGCCCAAATAGTGAAAGTTATTCCGTTGTCATAAGTAACCAACTTTCTTAAATTTCAGTGGAAGTGAATTATGTTAATATTTGACATTGACACACTTTTCGCAACATGTGTGTGTATGCATTCGTAGGAAATAAACATTTATAAGATTTTAACATTGATAAATCTGCATATAATTACATTAACCGTTCATTAATAATATATACCATAATACACTGTCTGCCTGTAAGGAGGAATTGAACATTTGTAATTTATTACTTGCAATTATTCAAATATTCTGTGATGTAAGACCAAACGTAAAGTTTGTATAAACATTGTGCGATTAATAACCAAATATACGAACGATAACAATACCGTTCGAATCTTAATTAACTTCTGGGAAATTGTAATTAATTTTTTGTTTATGCTTCCCGTACAATGATAAAATCGGGGTTGTTTAATTGTGATAAGTAGTCTCGCTTATAATAATGTGGCTTATAAATCTAATCTCTATAATCTTTAGAAATTGAGTTTTCTGTAGTTAATTTTCTAATTTCTTTCTGGTAGATATCTTATGAGTAGGTTCTGCATTATATTCTGGCCCTGACTTTATTGTATTCTGGCTTAAACTGTCGCAAACATTGGGAATATCAGTTTATTTGTAAGTAAAATTTTGTCTAAAAAAACGGCGAAACAACTTTAAAAATAAAAATTATTATAGACAAATTTCTTTAAAACTTCAAAATTTTTTTTTTATTATTATTAATAAAGTTGGCTGGAATCAAAGCAAGTTCCGCACACTGGACTTATAGTGCAAACCGATAACTACATCGCAACACGCAAATGAGCCCGGCAAGCCTATCAAACTACATAAGGCTGTACCAGGTTGAGCTACCTCGAAACCTGAACAACTACAAACAAAGTGAATGCTGTCGTCGTCCTCTTCAAGGCAGTTGTCGCACAAGGAATGTTGAACTAGCCCCATTCGTAGTAAATGGATGAAAAATAAAACGGCCTTGGTCGGTCAAAAAACAACCAAAACTTTTACCTGGTCTTTCTTAAAAAATAAAGTGAATTTTTCAAACCTTAGAATACGTTCACAAATGAAGATCTTTACCACTCGTCAAATAGTGGAAGCAAGCTAATTACGCTTAGTCTGGTAATTAATATAGTTCTTAACAGCATTTATAGTAAGGATCGTGGACTTAATTATTATTGTACTCAGTACTTCTATACTTGGGTGCAAAAAAAACGCACGTTGCTCAATTTTCCACAAAAGTTCAAAAATATCAAAAAAATCTAATATTTGTTTAATTTTTTTAATGCAGATTCAAAGTCTAATACAATATCTATCCAGTGGTACTTTTTTGTATTTATACGTGCCATCAAACTGATTTTTGGGGGTAAACATCTGAGATACACTTTTTTGTGAATTTGTCTGCATGAAAATTAGAGGTAAAAATTGATTTAAAACATGGAAATAAACAAAAAAAAAACAATTTTAATAATAAGTATTCCCTCCCCTGGCCCGAATGACAGCTTCCATTCGATGCTGCATTGATTTCACGAAAGTTTTCACAAAATCTTAAGGTATCGCCTAACATTCCTCTACGATCGCCTGTTGCAGCTCCTGGAGACTCGTTTGAGCTACATCTCTGACTCAAACCCTTCTTTTCATCTCGTCCCATAAATGTTCGATGGTATTGAGGTCCGTGCTTCGAGCTTGCCACTCCATAACAGGCACATCCACCTTTTGAAGGTAATGGTATACAACACCATCAGCCGTATGCGCTCTCTGGCAAAAAACAGAACATTTTCACCAATAAACCCGGCAAAGGGTACGACGTTCTCCTTGAGTACTTCCTCAATGTACCATTGAGAATTCATTCCTCTTGATCGACAGCCAGTATTGGCTCGTGTGATGAATACAAGATCTGCCTTCGCCTCTAATTATATGCCTCACCAGAACATGTACGATCCTCCGCCATACGAGACATGTTCTTCAATGCAACATTGTGCTCACTCTCCTTGTCTTCTGTATACTCTTCCGCGTCCATCGGGCCATATAAACATATCCTGCACTCGTCAGAGAACAGTACTGTTCTCCATTCTTCTTCTGTTCAATTAAAATGTTCTCGAGCGAACTCACGATGGGCTCGTCGGTGGACTACGGTCAATTTCAGCCCGTTTGCTGGTCTGTGTGCAGTCAGATTAGCTCAGATTATCTGTCACACTCGACGAACAGAGAACCGCCTCAAATTTAGTTGTAGATCCACTTCACTTTGGTGCTGCCTCGCATAAATTAGTGCAATATAGGATCATTCAGGCTAAGCGTCGATATGATGATCACTCGGAATGATCACAATTCCGAGCGAGATATTTCATGGCATGTTATTGTATTGATCTTGTTGAATTATTTTTAGAATTTAATTCGAAAGCCTGCTATATGCATTTGACAAAAAAAAAACACTTTGTTGGCATTGTACAAGGACAAAAAAGGTACCACTGCATACGTATTGAAATAGACTTTGAATCTGCATTAAAAAAAATAAATAAATTTTGGATTTTTTTTGATATTTTTGAACTTTTGTGGAAAATTGAGCAATGTGCGAGTTTTTGGCACCCAAGTGTATTATAATGATTGAATACAATTTTTCACTTTACACTATTTTAATATTAGATTTCAAAACTTGTTAAGCGTAAACGATTTTTTGCGGCACTTCACTTTTCTTCTTACTTTGAACCTGTGTCTCTTTCACTTCTAAATCCACACCGTTACGATTTTTGCATTTTTCCTTATTTCGATCTATTACTTTAGAATTCTCGATATTTATCGATATTCGATAAATATCGAGATTCCAGAAAGTATAGGTGGCGAAATAGTAATATTCTGCAAAATAGTTATATTCAGTTAATGAAGAATGCTAAGAAGTGAAAAATGTATTTTAGATTTTAGCCGCTACACTTTGTTAAGACAATCAAAGGTGAAGGGCGCCATTGGTTTAGGCCCATTGATTTACAGAAATGAGCTTGCTTTAGCTAAAGCATCAGCAATTTCATTTATCACAATAAGCCGGAACCCACATAACTCTGAACTATTACTAGAGCCAAAAAGGTTAATAAAATGTTTGCAGTCTTTTTTCAGTTTGGAAGTGGTCAAAGGAATAGCAGGAACAATTGCACAACGTGTGAGTACTGTCAGCTCCGCTTGGAATACCGTGCAGTTTAGGCCTAGACTCCCATGTGATCGTAGATCACGTGAAGGATAATACATAGGTTCCAAAACCCGCACCAAATTCAGAGTGAGGGCCACGACAAAACACTAGCGGCTCGAAACACAGTTATGGAAATTTTGGGACAACCATGACTATCTCTTGTCGAGAAAGAATTCTGGTAGCAATTGGCCTTTAACCCTGATGATTTCGGGTACAACATGATGATTTGTGAATAATATTGATTGAAGATTTGTCTATATCGTGTCAATGCACCGCAGTCGAAAGGCAGAGGAGCACGCCGTTCTTAACTTGAACGGCTGCAATATAGGCAGAAATATGATTCTCTGTAGTAGTTTATGTATATTATTTGAAGATGTAGCACCGGTAATAGCGCAGAAGCGTTAGATCGCATTTATAGAACCAGATTCTTAGATGAACATCAGCATATTGGGAGTCAACCCCTTTCTCAAATGCTCTTGACAAAAAAATGGTAATGGCTTGTTAAGTTTGCTTAGAAGATGAATTTGCCCCTCAGCCTAGGGTACTCATAAGGCTTCGGCTGTCTCTGTGTACACCTAGGTAGCACCAAGGTAGCCGCGTCCTCGTCGAGAGGGGCCTGTACTGCTTCGGCAGTAGCAAAGTGCTACTGGGGACCAAATGCCAGTGGTATAAATTGGCTAAAACAAACAATGAGTACAACAAATACGGGAAGTAATACCCCAGGTAGTACAGCAGCAGATATGCTGACAAATCCACGCTCTTCGGAGGCAGGCCCAAAAGTTTCTGGGGTGTTCCAATCATTGTTTAACCCATTTCGACGAAGTTCCAAATTACCAAGGTCACCAAAACCTTCAACTGAAAAGATGTTTCAGTTGATAAGAAATAAAGGAATTTACAACTAAATTGAAAGAAGAATTTACAATTTTAAAGAAAGAGAATGAAGAACTCAAACAAGCAGTTGAAACACATGCAGAACTTGGGACGACACCTAGCCCTGCAATCGATGATGCCATAACCCATTCCATACGGTTGAAGAAGAATGAGAAAGAGAAACAAATTGGATGTTGAAACGGGGTAAAAGACCAAGTAAGAAAAGGAAAGCTCACAGAAAAGACAACACTCACTAGAAATGGCAAAATTACCATCAACTTCAAAAGAGGTTTCTAGAAAACAGTTAGTCATCAAGAAACAACTAGCTCTAGAACAACAACCAGCTAAACCAAAAGAGAAATCACCTCCACCAATAAATGTCGCTGAGTCCTTACCAGAGGTAGAAAAATAGGAAAATAGAAAAAGCCAGCTCAACAAAATGAAGCACAGCCAAAGGTAAAAGCCCCACCACCGATTTTTAAAGTAGAAGTAACCAACTACTCAGAGATCTAAAGTATAATGAGTACTGTTACGGAACAAGAGTATAAAATTACTGCTCTGAACAATAATATATGGCAGATTAAGATTTCGAATCCAAACGCTTAAAGCAACTTGCCAATGAAGTTGAACACGGAAAAATATCAGTGGTACACGAGAGAAAATAAAAACGATCGTCCCATCAAGGTCATGGCAAGAGGCCTACATCCAACCTGTGAAAGTAATTCAAAAATGGAGGATCTAGAAAATAAAGGATTTAAAATCCTTGATGCTGTGAACATTATTAAAAAGGAGAGACGTAGCGGAGAGAACCGACTAAAAGCCATTTCAAAAAAAGAGCTTCCCCTGCTCATGCTAACGTTTGATAAATTCAAGCAAATAGAAAAAATTTACATTATAACTGGCATACTCAACATGTGAGTTAAGATCGAAGCTGTTAAAAGAAGCAGTACAAGAATAGTACAATGAAAAAATGCCAAGGCTATGTGGCTACCAAGATGTGTTAAATGTGCTAGAAAGCACTCAACACAAACTTGCAAACTATCTAAAGAAGAACCAGCAAAATTTATAAATTGTAATGGGCAGCATCCAGCCAGCTACCGAGGATGTGAGGTTGCCAAGCAGCTACAGAAAAAAAGCGATCAAGCACGCAAAACCCCTCTAAGTCATCCAAACCTTGATCGAAGAAATGAAACATCTAGGCGTAGGGAGAATTATACATTATGCACACGCCTCTTCAAATTCGAAAGAAACTGAGACCAACGGTACCGAAAATTTCAATAACACTGTGTATTCAATTTTAAATAGCCTTGAGGAACAGAGTAAACTAAATAAGTTAATTCTGGATCGACTTAATCTGCTGGAAATATCAAGTTCCAAAATAGTTAAAAATAAATAATGTATGCAATACAAAGTTTAATTCAAAATTCCGGATCAGAAATCAGACATCAAAACTACTCATTAAGAATAGCCAAATGGAATGCAAACGATTTAACACAACACCTAGAAGAATTTGAACTAATTTTAAATACCGAGAAAATTGATATATGCTTAATATCAGAAACACATTTTACCAGTAGCTCCTATGTATCAATCGGGAAATATACTTGTTACCATACCATACCACTCATCCTGCAGAACGAGCAAGAGAATGGTCAGCTAAATTTATTAGGGATAATATCAATCATCTTGAAGAATTAAAAATAGAAAAAGAATCCATGCAAGTAACCACCGTGACGGTTAAATTTGGTCATCACAACACTTGTAATATATCTGCAATATATTGTCCCCCAAGATATAACCTAACGAAAGAAGACTTCATTCACGTGTTCCAGAAATTAGGAAATAACTTCACTATCGGAGGTGAGTTTAATGCAAAAAATACCTTCTAGGGTTCAAGATTAACCTCTCCAAAAGGCAAAAACTTACTTGCAGCTGGCCAATACTCAAACTGTGAATTTTACTCAGGAGGGAAACCAACGTACTGGCCAACTGATCCTAACATAATCCCAGACTTTGCAGATTTCTACATCACTAAAGCACAAACGTAATATATACAGACGAATTATTGCGAAAGAAAGTTTGGTCGAATACTGTGGCTCCACTTTTCATATTACATTATTTTTTGTAATCTAATCGAGGAACCCCATAACCCTGCCATCTATATATACATAGCAGAAAGAGCCTAAAAAAAACGTTCGTATTTTTTTTCGCACCTAAACTACATACACATAGTAATAAAACTTTATGAATGAAGGAAACAATAACAAAACAACACGATGATCATAGTGTCGGCTTATTAAAAACGAGCATTCATGGTTTAGTTGTTTTGTGTGTATGTAGTATGGATATATAAAAAATAAAATATTTATAAAAAATAAAATATGCATGTATAATGTATATCACAACACACGGGTAGTGAAGCACGTGGAGATTGGCCATGTGCGCTATACATGTACAGAGAAAAATAGATTTTAAATAAATTTCGTAAAATAGATACATAATTCGTTTTTCTATAATGTTGCTGCATGTAGTTTTTTGTTTCTATATATATATTCGAGTATAGTTGTGTTGCATGTGGATATGTAGTTTAAATTTTTTATGAATTACTCAGACATATTTTATGGCTTCCTGAATTGAAAAAGGCCGAAATTAAAAAGGTAGACTTAAAAATTATGTTTTTATATGAAAAAATGGGACCTTTTTTAAGTCATATTTATAACAAATTTTCTGACTTAACAAAGGTGTTTTACAAAAACAAATTTAATTTAAAAATGACACAAGGAAGGCATATTTTAAGTCATTTTAAAAATACATTTTATAATTCATTTTCAAAATGACTTAAAATAGCCATATTTTATTTTACATTATAAACATAAAATTTACATTTGTTTTTGATAGATATAGAAATGCATGCGTTATAAGTGGACATTTATGCCATTTATAAATATACATTTTATGCTTTTTATAAATACACTTCTTAAATCATTTTCAAAATGGCTTATGATATGCATTAATAAAGTACGGTTTTTTTTATTTAATTTTCATTACAGATTTTAAGTCAATTTTAAAATGAAATAAAAAAGCTGGTTTTAAGTCCGGAAAAATACAATTTTTAAGTCAGCCTTTTTTAATTCGGGAAGCAATATTTTATATAGTTTTCACTTTTCGTCCTTCGTTTCTCATTTTATATTTATGCGAACCATAATTTACAGGAATATAATGTATTAAAATGTTAACTCGCACAATAACGATTATAAAGTATACGTTATATTATTTATCATAGATCATCGTTTTTTATTTTTAATACAATTTTCATTGAGAATTTTTCTTTTCCACGTAGGTACCTATATTTATTGATTGTTGATAATCAATAGAGTTAAATATGTGTGAAGACAAATGAGCTTCTATTATGTTTGTAAAAACGTGTAAAAATGAGCAATACATCATAATGCAGAGATGCTTTAGTCGGTCTCGGTAATTATATTATTATTTACATATAATTGATAATCAAAAAATGTATGTCAAACACATAGCGATCCTACGGCACGACACGATTCAATTCTGATCTACTGCAAGGAAGGATAAAGGTTTAATATAGGTTTAATCGAGATTAATAATGATATTGGTCTTCAATAATTGCTTCATTAAATCAGTACCTAAGGAAAAAATATATATATTTTGGATGTATCTAGAGATTTCCTGAAATTGAATACTAAAATTAATACTTTTCTTATTAATCATAAAGAACAACAACATATTCATATTTGAGACTTGTAATTGACTCCAGCTTTAAATGGAATTTAGATATAGATAAAATAAAGAAATGCATTATACTATATATATATTTGCGATAAAAATAACGCGAAACAATTTACCCAAACCAATCCTCAGTATGATCTACATATCATCCATATATTCACATATAGTGTATTTAAACCCAATATGGAGTGGGGCACCAGAATATTTGCTAAACTGCATCTTTAACCACTTGAGTGGTTTGCCCGAGCGTGACTCGGACCCGTAGTTCGATTGTGTTTTGATTTGCTCGAGTCTTGCTCGCGCAAAGCTTGTATTGAAACAATAATTGAAAAATAAAAATTTTGTATTCAGATTACTTGGCAATTATTTTCTAAAGAAATGTAAAAAAAACCCAACAATTTATGGACACACTTTCTCACAAAAAGCCGTCACTTAAGTGGTTAAGTTCTCATGATTTGTTTATAATAATTAAATAAAAAAGTATTTCTGTAAAATATTAAATATCTGCGTATTGTTCGATGAACTCTGCAGTGAAACAATAAAAAAAACTGTTAGCCTATTTTGAAATAAAACAAAATTATGGCCTATTCATCGAAGAATATAAGTAAAAATTAGTAACATATACTAATTTTTAGTTATACCAGTTCTCCTATACTTAAGTTTTTATCTAAAATAATTGGTGGAATAAAACAATCAGTTACTTTTCATCATAGAAAAATACGTATGGATAATCTTTGTTTCTTGTTTTAAACTGGTTTTCGGCTAATTGTTTGATTGGTATTTGCCTTTTTATGCGAAGCTGTTTGCAAAATTGCCAAGAGTTATTTGCAAATGGTAGTAAGCAAAAGTTATTTGACAACATAGTAGGTTATTTAGCCGCTTTATTTCTAAGGTACACAATCAATTAAATTTCGGATTAATGAGCAAATGATTAGTTCATTGAAACCAAGCCAGATCCCAGGGCAGCTGAAAGAGGCATATTGCTACTGGATGAGGAATACTAGCATGCCAGGAGGATGAATTTATTTCCTTCCATTTACTGACAAAAACAACGATTGTTTGACTTTGTTGGGATACATTGTTAAATTGTTTCTCTCTGCCATGCCAACCAAACTTTGTAGATATTATAAGTCTGAAGGATTTTACACATTCACGTGAAAGCTAAATTTTTGTTTTATATTAATGCTGTGTGCAATCAACTACGTTGACTAAACTAAATTCAAACTAGAAGTCCCTGAAATTTAAAGACAGATATCACTAAAATAAAATATTTATTCTGTGTAGTATATTTGTTAATGTACATGTACAGAAATTTTAAAATCATCCGGAGTACACCATAATAAAATTATGACAATTCTAATCTAATAAAATGTAATCAAAAAGTAACCACCTAAACTTAATTGCATCAGTCGCGTGCTGAACAATAGCAGAAGCTTCAATATTTGTTTAGTCAAGGCAAATGGTATAAGTTGTTCATTCTAACAACTTTTGAATTCATTAACTACCCACCAAGAATTTTTTCCACATATTAATGTAGTTTCAATTTTCTGAATAATAAATCTTTTTTTGCAGTATTCTACAACCAATGAAAAGATATACACCTAAATTAACGCCTACTTTCGCAATTTATTATATCGCCGATGAGGAGTAATTAGAATAGAAACGCCTGCTAAGGGGCCAATGTTCCAGATTTTCTAATGCCATTATATTGTGTTATTCACTTTCACTTGGCAACAAACGAAAAAATTTTACAACTTACATTCAATGGATACTTTAATTTTTCTTTGCATTTAAAATATTAGTTTTTGTCCGGGTTGAATTAGTTAATACCAATCTTTACGATCATTGTGTTATATAGATTTTAATTTAGTTATTATTTAATAAAATATTAATCATTCGATTATGTTGTTATTCGAAATAGTAGATAAATAGCTGAGGATGATGATTTATTAATTTATATAGTTATAATAAATGTTGAAAACAATTATGTCGCTAGCAAAAGCTTGCTGTTTTACATTCTATTTCATTGAACTAACAACTCAGTTACTATTGACTATTTAGATGTCTGAAACTGGGTCCATTTCAGAATAATTAACTTAGATATAAAAGGGTGGGCGAATGGCCCGCCGTCCACTTGTTTTTGCTTTGGTCGCATACTCTAAAGCATTTCTGCATCATGAGCAATAAATGTTTTTACACACAAACATAATAGAAGCGCATTTGAGCGCTTCACACGTACCTTCGTGGAAAAATTCTTAATGAAAATTGTATTAAAAATAAAAAACGATGATCTATGGATAAATAATATAACGAAAACTTTAAATTCGTTTTAAGGAAAATTGTGCTAGTTAACATTTTAATACATTTATATTGATGTAAATCAGGCAACCTTGTATGCGTTTGAAAGGTGACTTGCACTTTGACATACAAAACATTAAAATCGGTGAAATGAATAAAAAGTTACATTTTAAACATATAGATAAATAATGAAAAAATTCGTTTACTTTTACAATTTTATTACGACAAAATTAAAAACGCGGCTCAGGTTTGCGAACAAATTGTGCATGGAGAAGGTGCTTTATCAAAATGAGCAGCAAAGAAATCTCGCTTTCATTCTGGAAATATGGATGTGAGAGATGCCCCTCGCTCTAGTCGACCAACCAGTGGAAAATTCGATGAAATCATGCCAGCCATGCCATTGGTAAAGAACTCAATATTGATCACAAAACAGGTTTAAACCATTTGAAAATGGCTGGATACAAAAAAGCTTGACGTTTGGGTACCTCATGAATTAACAGTTAAAAATTTAATGAACCGGATTTCTATTAGCGAAACGCGAAAAGGAATCGTGCATTATGAGGTGCTGCCACCTGCTGATGACATATCAGATATATCTGAAATTTTTTTTAATTTGGATGTACCTTTGCAAGAAGCTTCAATGCGGTATATTGTGGGCTACGTAGCGTTCAAAATTTTGAGTAAAATTAAATGTTCCCGATGCGAAAACATGTTTATCAAAACTGATGAAATTTTAGAGGCTCCGACAGAATATTTGATTAGCAATAAAAATTATGACGATGAAAAAAAGAAGAATCGTAAAGCTCCAACTGATTATTATTTCAAAATTTGCAAAGAACAAATTTATTTATTTTCCCGGATGTTTTCAGAACGTGCAAATATGAAAGATTTGAAAAAGAATATTGTCCAACTTTGTATTGTTAACACCAGCAGGTGTTACAAAGATTTGTATGTCGAACAAAATCCATGCCATGAGCATAACAAGGCAGCCTTAAACTTCATGATTTTAGTTTTAATCAGAAAACACTGTTCCTGGTTAGCTGAAAAACACATACAAAAAAATTAAAAACCGTACGAAATCCTGATTGGCGAATACTATTGCAAAACAAATAATTATAGTTATAATGAAATGTACCGCACATGGGTTGTTATTTTATTTTTAAATTTTATTAAAATTTATTTTAATTTTAATAAAAGTTTATTATTGAAATTGTTATTTTATTTGTTTTATTGAATTTGATTAAATAAATTAATTATAACTTAACTAGTAAAATTGCTGGTTTCTTCCTCTTTATCTAGTGGTATACCAAGTGAAATTTATTGTATATGGATGATTTATTGTATACGGAAACGTCCCCATATATATGTTTGATGTACATTTCCTTCTAGGGATTAAAAATTCAAATCTAATGTCAAATAACCTCACTCTCTTGAATAACCTCATCGCAATTATTTTTCAATGCCCTACCTGTTTAACCCTTTGCCTGCCCACCATTAATATTAAAACTTACTGTCGGACGTTCTGTGCATATCGTTCATAATTTTTCTCGTTATCAATTAGCATCAAATCAAAATATGTAGTTGAAATGTATGTATTAAGACTAAATACGAAATATACCAAAGCATATGTTGTTATTATTTCTGTACAAAATTTATAACTGTTTTTACAGTTAGTAAATATAGGTACATTAATTATTTTTATCTGTTAGTAATGTTCTCAGTCTCAAACAAAATTTTGTAATAAAAAATAAGGCAAAGTGTATCATCATCACATATGATGCGCAGGACAGTCGAAGGGTTAACTCATCGTATAGTTAATTGATTTTAATAATGGTTGCACGACAAATTCGATATTAAACAAAAAATTATTTAACATAACAATTAAAACTAATTTCAAGTAAAACAACGTGCATACCATACCATGTGTCATTTTTTGTGTATGTGTGTCGAACTAACTGCCGATATTGTTTTGTTCGATTCATGGTTTTTATTTTTCGTATATAGCTAATACTAATAGTAATTTTTTTATCAATAAATTTTCTTATTGATCCGTGGTAGATATGAAAATAAGCAATATGAATATAATTTAAAACAACCAATGAATGGAATAACGAACATAAAAACAAATAAAAAATAATAATTTACAGTTTTCACTTATAAAATTGTTTTTCAGTTTTTTGTGTATCTGCATACGTAAAAATTGTGATGTTTTCGACTATGTTGATGGTAGTGCCATCTACTAGTAAGTAGATGTCAAATGAATATCAAAATAGCTAATGGGGTTCCTCGATGTAGTTTAAATTTTTCTCACCAACAATTGGCGCAATTATCAGTCAATTTGATAAAACCATGTCTTCATTCGCCAATAATTCGTCTGGATATATTGAGTTTGTGACTAAAGTCATATCGGACCGCTACATCTTCTTAGAAAATGATGAAAGTCTAATATCTGATCATTTTTCGGTTATTATGATGGTCAGTGAAAATGTAATACAAAAAACAAATTCCCACAGCTCACAAACAACAAAACAAATTTGAAATTGTTTAAGCAGTTTGTAGAGGAAAAAATAGAACTTCAAATTCTAATCAAAAGAGAAAATGAATTAGACGAGGTACTAGACAGGCTTCTTGATATCATACAATGGTCGGCTTGGGAATGCACCCCCAAATTATCATCCAGGAAAGAAAACTCTATTATTTACCCAATAAAAGGAAGTAGGGCAGGAAAAAAGCCCGAAAGAAATGGCACACTACGCGTGCACCGCAAGATAAAACCATCTTAAACAATTGTGCATCAAACTTAAGGCACTCATAAAAAAAGTGAAAAATGAAACAATTGGAAAATACCTTTGTTCTGTAGCTCCAACTAAACGACTAAAAGGGTTAACACAACCAAAAACCCAGATCCCCGCAATCAAAACAAACGATGGGAAATGGGCTAGCAGTGCGAAAGATAAAGCTGACCTGTTTGCTGAACATCTTGAAAAAGCATTTCAACATCTATGTCGGCAAACCAGTTACGAAAACACTGCTGATACGCCCAGAAAATCTGATTTCGAAGATATCAGACCTGTAACATTGAAAGAACTAGAAGGTAAACTTAAGAACATAAAAGCAAAGAAAGCTCCTAGCTACAACCTGATACCAGGGCAAATAATAAAAGAGCTGCCTAATAAAACAAAACACTCAATTCAGCAGGTTCATAGGCTTACAGATGTCATTGAGTATACATTAGAGAGGAAATAGATTTGTTCTAGTATCTTCTTAGATGTGGCGCAGGCCTTCGATAAGGTGTGGCACAGAAGTTTACTCTTCAAACTACATAGATATTTACCAAAACAATATTATATGATTTTAAAATCATACATAGAGAATCGCCACTTTAAGGTGAAATATGACGAAGAATATTCCGAGCTAAAAAAGAATTCGGCAGGAATCCCGCAGGGTAGTGTTTTGGGACCTATTCTTTACCTGCTGTACACCAGAGATTTATCTCATGCATGTGACAAAATCATAAAATGGACAAAAACGTGGCGTATCGGGCTCAACGAATCGAAATCCTCGCATGTGAATTTTCCTAATCAAAAGTCAGTTACAAGCTCGGGAAAAATTCGGAATTGTCAACCGAAAATAAATTGCTATTATATCAACAGGTGGTATTAGTTTTTCGGAGCCACTAACTCCCCGTGACAAGTAGGGTTCATAACTATAAGAAAAATGTCCCATGCATCGCGACCACTACACCGCCTGATTTATTTAGAGTTATTCAGGTAGCACCGCGAGGAGAAATGACTTTGCCCCCTAAACACCTAATATTTTCATTTAACGCTAAACATGTTGGTGTAATTGATAAAATTTTTAGCCAACGCGGTACCAGAGAAAAAAATCCTCATACCAAATTTTGCTGTAAAATATAACTACCACCCTTTTATTTATTTTAAAAATATAGGCAATCTACGCAGAGGTACGTTATAGAATACGTTATAGAAAACGTAATTTTAAAATTTCGTTTTAAAAGTTAACAGACAAAATAGATGTATCTGCGTATATTTCGTAATATATAATAGCATATATTTTGAATTGACAGTCCAGCAATCTTTAAAATATACTCACATCTCATTTAGCACTACTGGATGCTTGAAAAAAGATAGAAGTTTTACTTTAAAATTTAAAGAGGAGCAATGACAAGGTTATGGTGGATCTGCAAAATTGAAAGTAAATTTGTATAAATACGTAATAGGTAGAACGAGTACTTTCTTAAAATATTACTATCACTAAAATTGAATTCATTTTTCTTCAAAACCACCACAAGAAACATTGTCAAAACCACAAGAAAAATAATATATGGATTACATGAAATGAACTTCCTGATGAAATTCGCACAAAGCGAAATTCTTTAGTTGAAAGTAAAAAAAAAACACAACACTGCGTTTATGTCTCGTTACACAATTACTCCATAATCTAATGTTGCTTTACAGTAAAGACCATATGTGAAATTATATAACTTCAAGCAAAAAAGTGTCACATACTGATTATACAACAAACCACATTCACTTGACTAAACTGAATTACATTCAATATAAATATGTAGAAGAATTTTTATTGATCAACAAAATTATTGCATGAATGATACATTGCCTTCAAATCATAATATTCAACAAGCAATGATCAAAGTCAGGTTCATTGTTCGTCTAGTTGGTATATAACGGTCTTGGTCATTCCGTAATATTTTTCAATACCGTTTTAATATATTCGGGGTCTTCACTTCCTTTTGCTCAAATATAGGAACCTGTTGCGTGGAATGAGGAAATACTTATCACAAATTGTGCTACAAAACAAAATCAAAATTATTCAAGAATCAATAAATAAAAATTGCTTTCACTTGAAGAAAAATAATTTGATTATAAAATAATTATACATATTTTAATAACCGACCTGACTTTATAAATAAATGTAAAAAACCCAACTATAAAATATGTAATACAACAGTTGCGTAACAGCCCCGTTGACTGCATACCACAACTATCATGGTGCGCGCATTCTACGTAACGGTTTTGAATTTATCTTACATTTATTTCGATGCAAAGTATGTGTATGTGGAGTAAGACGATGTGCGACGGTGGAAAGGAGATTTTACTGTATGTAATCAAATACACTCACATGAATATGCAAGCACAGAACAAGTATAAACTTTCAAGTAATAACTTTGGATAAGTATTTTTTTCTATTTCCGACAACTTCCAGTTTACATCAATTTATGCTCTCGTCGTATATCTGTACATTTATGTAATACGGATAATTGAATATATAATTGCATGTACTACTAATAAAATAAATAATTATATTGTCGATGCATTATTTTCTGCATCAAAAATATGTAAATAAAAAGTCGTAACTTGAAGAGCTTTCGAGTAATATTCCTGCATTATAACATTTAATATTGTGATCTCATCATGTGAATAGTATAAGTAACGTTTTTTTATGTAACCTTTCTTTCTCAAAATACATAATATCTATAAATACGATGTACGTACGATAGCATTTAATCGATACAGCAAGAAACCGAGAAATAATTACGTGACACAAACCACATTCACAACGTCTTATTGTTATTATTATTTGCAATTTACCTTTCGAACACAAACGCGCTGCTAAAAGAAATGCTAAAATGTAAACATTTTCAATTTTCTTCGTTTGAACTCAATTTACCTACCCGCCACACACCACATATAAAAGGTGTTAAAAATTATTTATCATCTTTATGTGGTAGTATATCTATACTTAACATTGTATTGTTTTCTTTTATTCGTATAACGCTCATTTGTTAAATTTTTATTTTGTTTATTTAGTTTTATTGTTATGAAACCACCGATTTTTGTATTATTATGAATTTACATTTATGTAATCGATCAACACCAAATCTCCTAAATGTTGGCTAAGAAAGGGCTTTTAGGCGGAATATTATAGTATTTTGCTTTGCCGGTAAAAATTATTGCTGTTATAACACATTTTGTTTACAGTCTGTTACATTGCGACTTTACGTTTTAGACCGAAGTACAACACGGTAGAGCCCAGTATGCAATTTGTCCACTGTGTGGAAAAAACTGTTGTAATTCCATTCTAAATTCCGTACTACAAAATATCAAAGACACAAAAATATCGATTTTGGAGAAAAATAATTTTCTTTCTCTTTCTGTTTCGCGGTAAAATTATTTTCGTTTTATAAGTTTCGATTGTATCTTGTATTTTCAGGGGGTCTATTATGAAATTTTGGACATCGCAAATTTGCGACGCTTTCGACCGGTTCGACGTCGAATATGGCTATTATGAGATATTCGACAACGTCGAAAATAATTTCAATCACAATAACATTGGAACGTCATTTTGTTTAAGTGGTCAAAGTGAAAATATAATTTTAAGTGAATTTTTGTTTTGGTCATTAAAGTGTTTCTATAAATTAAAATCAAAAAAAAATTATATAAATAATTTTGTGCTAAAATGGAAGCGAGTGTGACTTTTTTGGGCATAGTAGTGAAGATGATTCAGACGATGCAATAACACCGGCGTATCTTCAAAGAAAACGACTAAGGGATAGTTCAAATGTTCTTGATATGCCAAGTAAAAGGTAATATATAATTGCTATCATGTTTATGTATTAATCACAAAACTAACTATTTATTTTCCATAAAAATAACTGGTTTCAGGTTCATAAAACTATTTCGAATCACCAAAAATTTATTTACGGATATCCTCAATGAAATTGAACCTCATTTTACAATAAGGCGAAACCACGATGCTATACCACCGATATTAAAACTTGCAGCTACATTAAGGTTTTTGGGGGAAGGGTCGTACCAACAAGGAGTAGGGCAATATTACCTAATTGGTATGGCACAGTCCACCGTATCGAAAGCAATGACAGAGACACTAAATATTTTGGAATCAAACATGTGTAGTAAACATATTATATTTCAAATGTCGGAAGAGGAAAAATCCAAATCAAAGGATTATTTTTTAAATAAAACAGGATTTCCTGGAGTGGTAGGATGTGTAGATGGCACACACATTAATATTATACGACCGGAAAAAAAATGAACATCAGTTTTTTAACAGAAAAAGGTCACACAGCTTAAATGTTATGATGGTAAGTATTTTAGCAACTTATGTTTACTTCAATATACATATACATAACTCATAGATACATTATAATAAACAAATTATTTCTTTATAGACTTGTGACTACAAAAATATAATCATGTCGGTCGATCCACGTTTCGGGGGTTGTTCTCATGACTCCGTTATTTGGAACATGAGCGATAACCGTAAAATTATGAAGTAGGAATGGATTCGAGATGACTCATCATGGATGTTAGGTAATTCTATTATCGAATATTTAGGCGACTCCGAATATACATTGGAACCCTGGATGATGACTCCATATAGAAAAGTGACGGAAGGCTCAGCTGAATCGCGATTTAATACATGCCATGCGAAAGCGCGTTCGATTATCGAACGCATATTTGGTATATTAAAGGGCCGTTGGAGGTGTTTGTTACACAGTCGGGAACTACATTATCAACCAGAGAAAGTAGCCAAAATTGTTAATGTATGTTGCTTACTACATAATTTATGTGTGAAATATAACGTGCCCTTTGATGAAAGCGTCATTGTTAATGATGAGGATGTCGGAAATCTAAACAAGCTAAAAGAGTTCGAGATAATATAAAAAATCAATTCATGTCAATATGATAAATAAAACTATAGAAACATTTTTTTATTTTAAGACCTTATTTTATATTGCATTTTTGATTTCAATTTTTGATTTCATTTTATTGTTTAATAATAATTCATTTCATTAAATTTATTTAGTTCAGTCTTAAAAAGTAATAAAAGGTTATCCAATTCAAGCTTGATAAAGTAAACTTAAAAAAAACACACAAAATATTCGGAATGTATTGTAATTTTTATTTCATTTTACAGATTGATCCTTGCCATTTTTAGTTAAACAAGATTTCATTCAAATGTCCTCCACGGGACTTCTTACAGGCCTTGATTCTTTTGAGGTAATTTTCAATGACTTTTCGGCACATTTCGGGCGGTATCTCGGCCATTACCTTACGAATATTAGTTTTCAATTCGTCAAGAGTTTGAGGATTGTTTGCGTAAACACGATCTTTCGCGTAGCCCCACAAAAAGAAATCCAAAGGCGTTAAATCACAGGATTTTGGAGGCCAATTGACATCAGCCAATCGCGAAATCAAACGTCCAGGAAATTTCTCTTGCAAAAGATCTCGATTTGCTCGTGTTACGTGACTGGTTGCTCCATCGTGCTGGAACCACATATCGTCAAGATCATAATCTTCGATTTTCGTAAAAAAATAATCGGTTAACATGCGGCCATAGCGCTCAGAATTGACG
The DNA here is from genome assembly GCA_947310385.1 of Nephrotoma appendiculata. Classification (NCBI taxonomy): domain Eukaryota; kingdom Metazoa; phylum Arthropoda; class Insecta; order Diptera; family Tipulidae; genus Nephrotoma; species Nephrotoma appendiculata. Next base: position 223,650,364 of record OX371223.1, read on the forward strand.
GTAACGGTTCGTCCATGGTTGTTCTCAAAAAAATACGGCCCAATCACACCACCAGACCACAATGCGCACCAAACAGTGACTTTTTCCGGGTGTAATGGCTTCTCTACAATCAATTGTGGATTTTCTGAGCCCCAAATTCTACAGTTTTGCTTATTAACGTATCCACCAAGCGAAAAATGAGCTTCATCACTGAAGAAAATTTTGTTCGAAAAATCAGCATCAGCAGATTTAATAATTTTAACGCGTTGGTCGATTGTTAAATGCTCCATATTCTTAAATGGCAGAATGTCAACTAAATAAATGACAGCATACTTGACGTTTATCTTTGACAGATGTCGGTATACAGATTTCTACTTTATCAACCTCGAATTGGATAACCCTGTATATATATATATATATATATATATATATAAATATATATATATATATATATATATACATATATATATATATATATATATATATATATATATATATATATATATATATATATATATATATATATATATATATATATATGGGGAATTCTTTTTCAAACCAGCCACCCCCTCTGCCCATTTCAATTTTGGAGGAAAAACAATTTTGAGCACACGAAAAAGTTCGGCAAGAAGTCTAGTTTTTGATACCGTTAGGTGTTTTAAAGAGAAAACAAATTCTAACCTCAAAAAAACTGTTTAAAGTGGGGTATCTCGAAAAAATTATAATTTCTCAATAGTTTTGACCAAATTACTCATTAAAAGTATTTTGGGGATCGCTGAACAAGAATCCGGTATCAGAATCTAAATTCAAAATGGCGTATACAAGATGGCGGACCTTAATTTCAAATTCCAGATTGCGTTTCCACCATTTTGGACAAATATTTTCTCATAATCATTTCCCGAAATGATGTCGGAAAATGTAGAAACTTATATCAGATTCTTGTTCAGCGATCCCCAAAATACTTTAAGTGAGTAGTTTGGTCAAAATTATTGAGGAATTATAATTTTTTCGAACATTTTTATCTAAAAAATGGCTTTTTATTTCGAGATACCACACTTTAAACAGTTTTTTGAGGTTAGAATTTGTTTTCTTTTTAAAACACCTAACGGTATCAAAAACTAGACTTCTTGACGAATTTTTTCGTGTGGTCAAAAAATTTTTTTCTCCAAAATTGAAATGGGCAGAGGGGGTGGCCGGTTTGAAAAAGAATTCCCCATATATATATAAATATATATATATATATATAACTATATATATATATATATATATATATATATATATATATATATATATATATATATATATATATATATATATATATATATATATATATATAGATAATATTATGGTTTTTTAATACCTATCTTCGGGCCTCTAATTCTTGCTCCTTTAAGTCCATCTCTCGTTTTCTTAGTTCTAATGACTGTGCTTTTTGTTTATACTCATTAAGAGATATTAATTGTTGAGCGTTCCACTTTTCCTTTTCAAAATCCAATTTATTTTCTGCGCCTAATTTCCTTCAAATTTTTTATCATTTCTGTTCTTTGAGCCTCTTGTTTTTCTAAAAACATTTCCTGTTTATTATATACTGTCTTTTGCAGTTCTATTTGTTTTTTCAATAGGCTTTTCGTGGTTTCCTTTGGCTGTTTCTTTTTTGTTTTAGTGGTTTCAGTGCTATTGTTTACTATTGTTGATTGGATGGTGGGTGGCTGGTGCTTCAGTTTCTTCTAGAATTAGTTCTATATTGTTGTTTGAAGTGGATGTGGTTGAGATATCAATTTGGGAAATGTTTAATGAGGGTGATTGCGTGCTACAACCAAAACTGATTGCGTTTATTCCCTCAATTTCTCCCCGCAAGTCTAGTTAAATATTCACCCGCTCCTCCAAATTATTTAGCCGTTTAATCCGGCACGGCCCCCACCAGTTCCTGAAACTGATTTTTTGTTCGCCCTTATCTTATTTTGTGTGTGGTACTTAAAATCTCTCCATACCTACGAAAAACATTTTTTGGTTAATACATTACAGTAATTACAGTAAACACCTTAACTTATCATCTTTTTCCATCCTTCAACATTTTTTTCTGGAGGGCTGGCAGAATTTAAACGCTCCTTCAGTTCATTCCATAAATTTGTAGAAGTCTCTCGAAATTGAATTGAATTTAAAAAAAATTTCGCTATTCTCTCGTTTCTTTCCATAAATTCTACTAGTATCTCGAATTGCTCCGAGTTCCTTGAGGTCCTAAAATAAATCCGACAGTAAAATTTAAATTTAAATAAATTTAATTATTTTAATTAAACAAAATCACATATATGAATTCACATATAAATTGAAATTTAAAATTAACACACAATATAACTAAACATCTAAATGTATATAACTTACATTTTATTGTTAATTTTCTTATTAAACTTCACGATTTATTAAGTTAATTTTTATTTGCGACACTTCAATAGCAGTCGTATAATTTTCGTTTTTATCTAATAAAATGCGCGTCGCAATTTCATAATAGGGAAATTTGCGATCTGGTCGAAAACAAAGCGCGCCGAAAAAAATTCATAATACCTATTTTCGACGATGTCGAAAAAAAAGCGCGCGTCGAAAATTTCATAATAGACCCCCAGTTTCTTTTGACAAGTCGACGTGCACGATTGCACTACAAAATTAGTTTTCTTCTTTAAAGTGTTGTGTTTCATTATAATGTTTTTTTATTTGTTAAAGTAAATAATTTTAAATTTAAGTGTATAATAATAATTATTAACTTGTTAAGTGATCGCGATGTACAAATTTGGACTAAAAAGGTAATAGAGATCGGTCTCACAATGGCGTCGTCGCGAAATACATTTACGTAGTAAATTTTCAATGAATTTTTATGAAAATATATACAAACCCAATATGCAATGCCGACGGAATTCCATTTACATTCGCGTTCTAAAACCACATTGCTTCTATGGAAAGAACCATGTGTATCACGCGGAAATTCGTACTTCCCGCCAAAGATAAGTGTCACAAAAATTCCGGTGTCGGTGTGAATCCCAACTAAAAAGAGAAAAAACCACAGAAACAAAAAAACACGTGTTTGTAATTTTCCAATTGGAATAAATAATAATTCTTATTTGAAATAAAACAAAATTTTTCATTTATAATAAAATAAATATTAATTTTTTATTCACATGATTTTTTATTTGTGTACAAAAAAACATAGAAAATTTATTTACATATTTAAATTTCATAAATTGAGTTTTGTATTGCATCCGCCACGTTGTATTGCATCCGCCAGCATATTGATATCTTGAAAAAAAAAATCATTGAAAATTTACTACGTAAATGTATTTCGCGACGACGCCATTGTGAGACAGATCTCTATTACCTTTTTAGTCCAAGTTTGCACATCGCGATCACTAAATAAGTTAATAATTATTATTATATATTTAAATTTAAAATTATTTACTTTAACAAATCGAAAAACATTATAATGAAACACAACACTTTAAAGTAAAAAACTAATTATGTAGTGCAATCGTGCACGTCGACTTGTCAGAAGAAACTGAAAATAAAAGATACAATCGAAACTTATAAAACGAAAATAATATTACCGCGAAATAGAAAGAGAAAAACAATTATTTTTCTCCAAAATCAATATTTTTGTGTCTTTGATATTTTGTAGTACGGAATTTTGTACGACATTTGAGCAGTTTTTTCCACACAGTGGAATAATTGCATACTGTGAACACGTGCCTTTTGTTTCTGTGATTTGTTTCTCTTTTTAGTTGGGATTCACACCGACACCGGAATTTTTGTGACTTTTTTCTTTGGCTACACATTGTTCTTTCCATATAGAAGCAGTGTGGTTTTAGAATGCGAATGTAAATGGAATTCCGTCGGTATTGCATATTGGGAGGTTCACAATTTTAAATTAGAATAAAGAAAAACATTTTGAATATCAGTGAAACTCCAATAGCATCCAATAGCTTTATTGGATAGCTAATTTTATACCATTAATGCTAAATGGCACAATGTGCTTATTTCAGTGACCTGTGTCCCTAGTCTGGTTTTCCTCGGGGACAGGGAATTGAGAATTAGTGACGTTTTTCTAGCCGTTTGGAATTTTTTATTCCCCAAAGTATTCTGGCGTTTGGGATTTATTTTTATTGGGAAAACATAATTCCATTTTATAGCAGTTTTAACGTTAATTTTTTTAGGGAATTGTGATCCGTACATTTATGAATTTTTAAACATTATTTTTTTCTAATAATTATATATTTAAAAATAAATTAAACTATAATAATTTAAAAATAAATTAAAAATTTGTTTATAAATATGTATTTATAAATCTACACAATAAAATGTTCCCCAAAAAAGTATTCCCTGTCTGCTAGGGTTGCTGCCAATCAGTTATTTAGTATTAAGTTTGTTTTCAAATTGAAAATTCTACTTTTGTTTAATTGGGCAATAAACTTTATTTTTATTTCTTTTGTTAGAATTTTTGTGGAGAAGTACATGTTTGTGGAGAACTTCATAATTAATATTTTGCAATTCTATGTCTAAATTCTCACAATCTCGTGATTTATGTGGTGTTCAAATTGTCCACCAGAATATTAGAAGTTTGAGAAATTTTTAACAATTTTGTGGCTCATTTGAAATGTTTCAATGGCTTGCCTGATTTAATATTTTTAAGTGAAGTTTGGATTAATGATGAGGAAATTGTTTTTTACCAGTTAGTTGATTATCATTTTGTTTGTTGTTGTAACAAATGTTATCGTTCTGGTGGTGTGACAGTTTTTACCATAGATATTTGTGCAAATTGGAATAGTAAGGACTTACGACTTTACTAACTTTCATGAGCTCGCGGTAGCTAATAAGTTTAATTTATTCTCCATCAGAGAACACCCTTCATGACGCTTAGCCCTCTGATGGGGAATAAATTAAACTACGGGGGTGTAGGGGGGAAGGTCAACAAAAATTACGTAACCATCTAGACAACAGGTTTTTAATCGTTAGAAATTTAAAAAATTATGAACATTTGACGATTTCGGACTTTAGCCACGTGTTCACGACGATTCCTAAAAATATAAATAAAACCACAAAGAATCGAAAGAACATTAAAATACGATAAAATACTTATCTGATTCTGATGCGAACTTGTTTTGTGTAAGTAAATTGATTATCATCTCATCATACTCGTGAAAATGCTCGGGGTTGATCTACAACATAAAGGGGAAACTTAGATTATTATAAATTAAATTTGTATTGTATAATTGTATATTAAAATTAAATTTGTATTATTATTTACTTACTTATAAAATACGCTGTCAAATTGGTATTTTGTTTATGTCTTTTGACAGAATCTTCCATGCAAAGCAATGAGAAGAAAAGTAATTATAACAACGTCATAAAACAAAAGTACTAAAAAATTGTGAATTAATTTCGTTTAGGCTAGTCAAAACAAGATGACACTTATCATTATTGTAAAGTAATTAAATTATTTATTGTAAGATGGCACTTGTCATCACTTTATTTTAATTGTAATCAACATTTAGAGATGGCGCGATATCATAATTTTCTATGTAAGAAATATTATTTTGAGAAAAATCACTTTGTCATGGAACGTTGTTTGTAAAACATGTAAAACATAAAAAATAAAAATTATAAAGATTATTTGTATTTAAACGGAGTGTTATATATTGTGAAGTTGATACGTGTATTTGGCTTTATTACCAGTGAATACATGTTATATGTGAGAAAACGTTGAGCCATACATACAGTATAGAACCAGCGAATACCAGTTATTGGAAATACACGGTGAATATAATAATACAACAAAAAGAGGACCTTGGTATTGCGTCTCTTACGGTGACAACGAGGGAATATAATTTAACGAGATTGTAACCGGGTCCATAGGCTGTACATGTGGCTCCCCCGCGGGGAATCGAACCCCGGTCTCCCGCGTGACAGGCGGGGATACTGACCACTATACTACCGAGGACCTCTTTTTGTTGTATTATTATATTCACCGTGTATTTCCAATAACTGGTATTCGCTGGTAAATTGATGAAGTAAATTGAATTGAAGTAAATTGATTATCATCTCATCATACTCGTGAAAATGCTCGGGGTTGATCTACAACATAAAGGGGAAACTTAGATTATTATAAATTAAAAAAAAAAAAAAAAAAAAAAAAAAAAAACATGTACAGCCTATGGACCCGGTTACAATCTCGTTAAATTATATTCCCTCGTTGTCACCGTAAGAGACGCAATACCAAGGTCCTCTTTTTGTTGTATTATTATATTCACCGTGTATTTCCAATAACTGGTATTCGCTGGTTCTATACTGTATGTATGGCTCAACGTTTTCTCACATATAACATGTATTCACTGGTAATAAAGCCAAATACACGTATCAACTTCACAATATATAACACTCCGTTTAAATACAAATAATCTTTATAATTTTTATTTTTTATGTTTTACATGTTTTACAAACAACGTTCCATGACAAAGTGATTTTTCTCAAAATAATATTTCTTACATAGAAAATTATGATATCGCGCCATCTCTAAATGTTGATTACAATTAAAATAAAGTGATGACAAGTGCCATCTTACAATAAATAATTTAATTACTTTACAATAATGATAAGTGTCATCTTGTTTTGACTAGCCTAAACGAAATTAATTCACAATTTTTTAGTACTTTTGTTTTATGACGTTGTTATAATTACTTTTCTTCTCATTGCTTTGCATGGAAGATTCTGTCAAAAGACATAAACAAAATACCAATTTGACAGCGTATTTTATAAGTAAGTAAATAATAATACAAATTTAATTTTAATATACAATTATACAATACAAATTTAATTTATAATAATCTAAGTTTCCCCTTTATGTTGTAGATCAACCCCGAGCATTTTCACGAGTATGATGAGATGATAATCAATTTACTTACACAAAACAAGTTCGCATCAGAATCAGATAAGTATTTTATCGTATTTTAATGTTCTTTCGATTCTTTGTGGTTTTATTTATATTTTTAGGAATCGTCGTGAACATACTCCGCCCCGTTGATGACCTCGTCGTCAACCTATAGGTAATCTGCATAATTTTACAACTGGACGCTGGAATGTGGACGAAGATGTTTTCAATGTTACAGCTCGCACCATGCCATCTGTTCCAGGATGAATTTCTACAATACGAGCTAATGGCCATTTGCATACCGGAGTATTGTCTTCCTTTAATAACACTATATCGCCGACTTTAAAATTATTTTGGATTTTTTGCCATTTTTGACGTTGTTGTAAATTGTTTAGATATTCCAAATAATATCTATTCCAAAATGTTTGAACTCTTCGCTGTATTAATTGCCATCTTGACAATAAACATTCTTTTGAGTTGACGTCCGATTCTGGAACCGATGATGCAAATGTCCCAACCAAGAAATGTGCGGGAGTTAATACCTGGTAATCATCATCTGTTGACGAAGCATATAACGGTCTCGAATTTAATATGCTCTCGATTTGACAAAGTAACGTAGTCATCTCCTCGAAGGTAATATTGATATTATGAGTAGCTTTAAGCAGATGTTTTTTGACGGATTTCACGGCCGCCTCCCACAATCCCCCAAAGTGTGGTGACATCGGTGGAATAAAATGCCATTCTACAGCGTTCCGACTTAAGTACTCTGCAATCAGATAATTATTATTAATATCTTTTATTAACTTACATGCTTGTTCTAGGACGCGCTTTGCGCCAACAAAATTGGAACCATTGTCGGTATATATTCGTTTAGGTAACCCTCTTCTGGCAGTAAAACGTTTTAGCGCAGCCAAGAAAGCTTCACTGGTCATATCTGTAACACCTTCGATATGAATCGCCTTCACGGACAAACAGACGAATATACATATATATCCCTTTGTTACAATTGTATGGCCTCTACCCTTTCTTGCCAGAATATGTATCGGCCCCGCAAAATCAATGCCACAGTTTTCAAATGGCCTTGTAAGAGTGACCCTTTCAGGCGGCAAATTCCCCATCATCTGCGTGGTTACTTTAGCTGCATATCTCGTACAAATGACGCATTTTTTCAAAATGCTCCTTATTCGGCTTCGTCCATTTATCACCCAATATTTCTGTCGTACATGGATCGATGTAAGCGTTGGACCAGCATGCAATTTGGATAAATGGACATCCCATATGACTCGATTCGTAAATATGTGTTTCTGCGGAATTATAATGGGGTGCTTGCTGTCGTAGTCACAAATAGAATTTTGCAATCTGCCACCTACTCTCAGAATACCCTCTTCATCGATGAAAGGTGCTAATGATAGAAGTCTCGAACTGCTGCTTACCCTTTTATGTCGCTGTATGTGTTGTATATCTTTTTCAAACTCCACTCGCTGTACCCACTTAATACACATCAGATGAGCATTTTTTATCTCCGTTGCTACTAACTGCGTGCTTGTGCTCCGTTGGGCTGGTTTTAGTGCTTGTATGAATCTCAGTATATATGCAATTATTCTGAATATTTTTTGAAGTCTAAATTCTCCTTCAAAAAGTTCTTCTAGCCAGGAATCATCATATCTATTGCATTTGATGTGATGAGTAAGGGACGACATTGCTGTTTTGCTGTATTCCATGTTATGCTCATTTTCCCGTAATTTAGGCGTCTCATTTGTTGGCCACAACGTTTGCGATTGAACCAACCATTCTGGACCTCTCCACCACTGCGTAAGGTTAATTATTTTATCTGGTTTCACACCCCGTGAACCGTGATCTGCCGGATTATCTCTTGATTTGATGTGAGCCCAATGTCGTCTGGGGAAATATTCCAAAATTTCACTAGTCCGATTGGCGATGAAAGTCTTCCAACGCATAGGATATGTAGACAGCCAGGCCAATACGATAGCCGAGTCAGTCCACGCAAAATATTCTGCATCTACCTTTATTGTTTCTTTTACTTTAGACATCAGTTTCGCTAATAAATGGGCAGCACATAATTCTAGTCGCGGTAAAGATATCTTCTTGATCGGTGCTACTTTCGTTTTTGATGTCAATAGATGTGTTGTGATGCTTCCATCTTCGTGAATTGTCCTGCTGTAAATCACCGCGCAGTAGGCTAGTTCACTCGCGTCTGCGAATCCGTGTATCTGTATCCCGTCTCGCTGGTTTGTGAATCTCGAAATTGTAACGTCTTCAAGACACGCAAATTTACCTCGTATCTTTATGTATTCCTCTTCTATTTCACTTGGCAGTTTGTCGTCCCAGTCTAACTTCAGGAGCCACAATTTCTGAAACAATATCTTAATTAGTATTATGGATGGGGAAACGAAACCGAGAGGATCAAATAAACGGGAGGCTTCGGAAATGATTTTTCGTTTGGTGATCTTGCCTTCTCTTTCTGGCTGTATTTTGAAAGTGAAAGTATCACTAGCTGGATGCCATTGTAGCCCAAGAGTTTTAACTGTGGATGTTTCTTCACAACCGATATCACTGATTGGTATTTCCTCGCTGTTATCACATAAATCACCTACGTTTGACTTCCATTGTCTTAGACAAAACCCACCCTTCGCCATAGTAGATATCATTTTTTCTTTTAATTTTTTGGCTTGTTCCTTATCATTGCTTCCCGTTAGCAAGTCGTCGACATAAAAATCACTAAGTATACACCGTTTGATTTCTTCATCCTTTGTGTCCATCGCGAGTTGTTGCATTGCTCTGATGGCGAGGAAAGCTGATGATGCAAGACCAAAAGTAACCCTGGTGAGCCGATAGGTTTTCAATGTATCGACTGGTTGTTCTCGCCATAAAATCGTTTGATATTTTCGGTGTTCTTCAGATATCAAGACTTGACGATACATCTTCTCTATATCGGCAATCAGTGCTACTTTGTTCATCCTAAATCTCAATAGAAGATTCCAGAGCGTTGGTTGTATAGTCGGACCTACTATTAATTTGTCGTTCAAAGAGACACCATTACTTGTCTTGCTGGATCCATCAAATACGATTCGGACCTTTGTCGTGCTGCTACTTTCTTTTGTCACGGAATGATGAGGCAAGTAATAACTTTCACTGTGTTCATGACTCGCTGGTACCTCAATCATGTGACCTAGGTTAATATATCCTCTCATTTGATCTGTATATGCTTCACGTAGTGTCGTGTTCATTGTTAATTTACGCTCGAGTGACCGGAATCTGTTTGTTGCCGCTTGCAATGAATAGCCTAATTCTTTTGAATTGTTTTTGAAAGGTAGTTTTACTATGTAGCGTCCATCTGATGTTCTCTTATGCGTATCCATAAAATCCTTTTCACATTCCATTTCCTCTGGAGTAAATTTGACGGCATTAAATGACATATCCTCTATTTCCCAAAATTTTTTCAATGCTTCTTCCAATCTTGAGTTATCTTGTGTAAATGTGCTGAACGTGTTCCTTTCTTCGGTATCAGCTGATTGTGATTGCCCTGAAACTATCCATCCGAAAATAGTTTCGTTCAATATTAGTGAATCATATCGCCTTTGGTTGCTTTCCAAAATTTCAAAAAACTTATCGGCTCCAATCAGCAAATCTATGGGAGATGGAAGGTCAAAATGTGGATCGGCCAAATTCAATTTAGTCATGAAATCTACTTGTTGTACGTATATTTTAATCTTTGGAATTTGTGTGGGAAGATGTTTTATTATAAGAACCTCTAGTGTTGTCTTCTTGTTATCATACATTGATCGTAAAGTAATCGTTGACTTGCTTCGTGATATTAAATTTCCTGATGTCAATCTTGTGATATGCACATTCGCTTTCAGGCGCGCTAATTGTAATCTCTGAGCACAATCTTCTGATATGAAGGATGACTGTGAACCGGAGTCCAACAAGGCTCTACATTTCTGCATTTGTCCATATTTATCTTCGATTAATACTAGCGCTGTTGGTAAAATGGCTTGTTGAAAATTTCCTTTACGATTTCTGGACTCCATGGCAACTAACACCGTGGATTCTGTTTCCTTAATGGGCTCTGTCGTCGCTATTACCTTTAGTTCTTCATTCTTGGCATCTAGGTTTGAATCCGGATGTAATGTTACATGATGCTTCCTTTTGCAAATCCGGCATACATATTTAGATCGACAGACCACGGATTGGTGTGTTGCTGACAGACAATTGAAGCAGAGTCTTTTATTTACTGTAAACTCTTTGCGTTTGTCGTTAGGTAATTCGAGATAACCACTACACTGACTTAAATAATGTTCACCTGAACACATTGGACACACACCTTTCGCCGTAACTTGTGTTGTCATTGCACCGACCCTTTTGGGTACTGACGGTTTTTGCTTTTGTGAATAATTAATACACTCTAATGCATCACTTCTTTTGTTGAGAAATTCAATAAATGTTTCGAGAGAGGGAAAATCCTCATTGGCAGATTTGTGAGCCCAAGCTTCTTTAGATTCCGGATCCAATTTTTGCGTTAAAATATAAATGAGCCATATATCACGTTTTTCAGCATGCTCTCCAAGAACGCGTAAACCACGGATAACTTCATCGGATACATCCGTAAGATATCGAAGACCCTTTGCAGAGCTTTGATGCATGATCGGTTGCTCCATAAACTGTTTGAGTAGGTTACATATTACATGTTTCGGTTTACTGTATCTCGCCTTTACCTTTTCCCAGGCTTCCTTGTAATTCGCTTCCGTGACACTTAAATGCTTGATCAAATTGTAAGCTTCTCCTTTTAATAATGATTTGAGATACTGTAGCTTATGGACCTTAGATATACCTTCGTTTTTATCAATAGAAGTTTCAAAAAGGTCTTTGAATGATGGAAACTCCGAATAGTTTCCTAAAAATGGCGGTATATTAACACGTGGTAATCGCACTTCACTGTCCCGTTTATGTAAAAGAGATAATTCACGAACAAATTGCGATTGATTCAGCATTAAATCATTAATCGATGTATTTTCTGGAGTGTTCACCGTTTCCAAACTTGTTTCACTATGATATAATAACTGTTTAATTTCGAAATACATCGTTTCGACTTTATTCACAAACTCTAATTGAATATCGGTAAATTTTCCACTTAGTGACCTTTCGATACCTTGGAAATCTTTCCATTCGTCACTCAACATTGCTAAATATGCTTTTATTTCACCACTCTGAATACCGGACCCTATTTCACCGATTTTCTTATTAACATATTCTAGATTTTTAATAATGCGTTTAAGGGCTCGAACGTCCGCCATCTTGATTCACAAAATTATATATAAAAAAAGTAAAATACTCGCCGAAAATACTGTTGCAATTGCCGCTATCCGGCTCGAAGGACCATGTACAGCCTATGGACCCGGTTACAATCTCGTTAAATTATATTCCCTCGTTGTCACCGTAAGAGACGCAATACCAAGGTCCTCTTTTTGTTGTATTATTATATTCACCGTGTATTTCCAATAACTGGTATTCGCTGGTTCTATACTGTATGTATGGCTCAACGTTTTCTCACATATAACATGTATTCACTGGTAATAAAGCCAAATACACGTATCAACTTCACAATATATAACACTCCGTTTAAATACAAATAATCTTTATAATTTTTATTTTTTATGTTTTACATGTTTTACAAACAACGTTCCATGACAAAGTGATTTTTCTCAAAATAATATTTCTTACATAGAAAATTATGATATCGCGCCATCTCTAAATGTTGATTACAATTAAAATAAAGTGATGACAAGTGCCATCTTACAATAAATAATTTAATTACTTTACAATAATGATAAGTGTCATCTTGTTTTGACTAGCCTAAACGAAATTAATTCACAATTTTTTAGTACTTTTGTTTTATGACGTTGTTATAATTACTTTTCTTCTCATTGCTTTGCATGGAAGATTCTGTCAAAAGACATAAACAAAATACCAATTTGACAGCGTATTTTATAAGTAAGTAAATAATAATACAAATTTAATTTTAATATACAATTATACAATACAAATTTAATTTATAATAATCTAAGTTTCCCCTTTATGTTGTAGATCAACCCCGAGCATTTTCACGAGTATGATGAGATGATAATCAATTTACTTACACAAAACAAGTTCGCATCAGAATCAGATAAGTATTTTATCGTATTTTAATGTTCTTTCGATTCTTTGTGGTTTTATTTATATTTTTAGGAATCGTCGTGAACACCACGTAACGTATACATACAGCTGTTACGCTCACCAGCCGACAACATCATTTACTGAAGTTGGTTTTGTACAATGTGATGAAGAAGAAATCGCGTTCTCTATCACTACATCTTTATTTCGGAAGGGTATATCTTGATTCGGGTTTAGATGATTATCAAGCTGTCAAATCTGCTGAAGTTGTTGTGGAGTTAGTATGAGTAGATCTAGTCTGCCTTGGAGAACCTATGTGATGGTTTGATTATTGCAGATTAAAAATTCGCAATCTTACCCGTCAACCGTAGCGGGCTTGTTCCTATAGATATGAGCATTAACATAACCCCACAAAAAGTAGTCTAAAGGCGTTAAATCGTACGATCTAGGCGGCCAATTGACCGGTCCCAAACGTGAAATAAACTGTTCACCGAACTCGCCTCTCAATTCGGCCATTGTTTACCGTGCTGTGTAGCATGTGGCACCGTCTTGTTGAAACCACATGTCAGCCAAGTCCAGCTGTTCCATTTTGGGTAAAAAAAAAAAATTTCTAATCATCGCACGGTAGCGCTAGTCATGTACAGTAACGTTTCTGCCTTCGTCGTCTTTGAAAAAGTACAGTCCAATCATACCACCGGCCCATAATCCACACAAAACAGTGCATTTTTCGGGATGCAGTGGCAGTTCTTGCAATGCTTCTGGCTGCTCTTCACAACAAACGCGGCAATTTTGCTTGTTCGCGTATCCATTCAGCCAGAAATGTGCTTCAGCGAAGCTGAACACAATTTTTCGATAAAAAAGTGGATCTTTATTTTGATAATAAAATTCAATAATCTGCAAGCGTTGTTCGGTTGTAAGTCGATTCATTGTTAAATTGTAGACCAAACTGAACAAGTTTAACATAGTAACATGTTATACGAAAACAGCTGAACTGCCTGAAGAAAGTTGCTAAAAAATCACCCGTTAGTTCATTTTATTGAAATTAATTTATGTATTTATTAATAGACGTTAATTAATATTGATTTTAAAACACAAGTACAATACTACTTATGAATGTATAACTATAAAATAAAATAAAATTATATCTTGTAGTTTCTTATTTTAAGATTGGTTGAATTTTAAGATAAAAGAGATCCTGCAGATTAGTCTCAAAATGAGAATTATTAACCACAAACAATAGATTTTATTCTTAATACAAAATCAAGAAGAATATATGAATATTGCATTGTAGATGTAATCTCAAATGAATTTTAAAGAGCAATGAAAAACGATGTACGTTTTCTCAAACGTAGCGTTTTATACTCTGATTTTTTCGATATATGAATATTTTGTTTCAATTGAAGCATAATTATATTTAATTCAAAATTATTTTAAAATATTATCGAGAAAATTTGTATTACTACTAGAATAATTCTGCTCTCTATATTCATAATAATAGTAATTTATACTTAACTTGAGTCTGAATAATTATGAAAAATATTTTTTCAGCACATTTATTCTTATTTAAAGTATATTTTTACCACGCTTGTATTAGCTCACTTTGTATGTCTGTTTGTATCGTCAAATTTTGTAATCAGTTTTTCAACCACTTGCGATAGTCCAATTGAGCTGAAATTTTGCATGCGGGCTTAACTCCGTTGACAATACAAGATTCTAACATTTTTGGATATTACAAAAAAAATTCTTCCTTACTCCTATCAAGGTATATTTATAAAAACTTTTTAAAAAACCACCTTTGTTTTTTCAAAGCCTTTGTCAAAAATTGACAGGAAAGAAGCCATGTAATAATGAGGCATTGGCAGAAATGGAATAACTGACAAAAAAAACACGTATTGACAAAAACGTTTAAAAGTTGGCTATAATAAAAAAACAATCATATGGCATAGTGCTCTCGGATCGCACTCTTAAAGGTAAGGTCCAAAGATAGATATACCATCTATGTTTTTGCAACTTCCTGACAAATGTTAACATGGTCGAAAAATTGATTGCAAATTTCGATGACTCAAAAGTAGAACATAAAATATATTTAAAAAAAACTTTATAAAACACCAAGCTTATATTTAAAGGCTCTAAAAAGTAGATAATAGGCTTTGAAAAGTAGAAAATAAAATTTTTCTTCCTTACTTCTACTTTTATTTAGAAGCTCTAAAAAGTAGATAATAAAAGGCTTTGAAATAATAATATGACTAAAACTATAAGCGTGGGGCACTCCTTTACGGCATTAGTAATTTAAGACTACTAGACACGTCATGAAGTAAAGTCTTTTAGTAACACTAATGGAACAGTCTATTCTGATGTATCCTAAGAATAGATTTTTTGCTGGAGCATTTCATTATTAACGTAAAAATGATACATTGAGAGATAGTATATACATTCAGAAGGAGCGCCCCACGCTTATATTTTTAGTCATATTAATTTTAAATTTATACTTGTTATAAATATACCTTGATAGGAGTAAGGAAGAAAATTTTTACTTTCTACTTTAGCCTTTTATTATCTACTTTTTAGAGCCTTTAAATATAAGCGTGGTTTTAAAAAAAAAAAAATTTAAATATATTTTTTGTATGTTAATTTTTATTTTCATAAAGAATGTCGTGCTAAAATTTCATGGAAAAGACTCAATGAGCTTATTTTTAATGCACTAGAAGTCACATTCCCAACTTTAACAGTCGTCAATAATGACGATAAGATCGTATAAATTTGATGTAATAACAGTGCCTCCGTGTTTACTTAATTCTGCGGGGATTCCGTCAAGACCGGACGCCTTCCCATTTTGAAATCTACTAAAAGCGGCATCTACTTCTTCTGCTGGAGGATATTCGATAAAGTCATCTGCACCCAGCTGAGTGGTTATTCTAATAGGGGTCACTTCGTCAGTCCGAGAACCACGTTTATTACAATTCATTAGCAAAACAGTTTCTCAATTTTTGCTTATTCTGCTTGGAATGCATTTTCTCATATATTCGCACTTCTTTTGTCTATTTAGTAATAGCTTTCTTATAGTGTTACGAACCAACCATTTATCACGAAGCTTTTCTTTATTGTTTTTTGCGATATTGTTTTGCGCCGCAGTATGGCTGAATGTATAGTGAACCGCTGGAAGGATGATGGAATTTTGTTTATGACTTCCTCCAACTTGACAAAGAATATTTCTATGACATCATCTGATTTATCTTCGGTGGGTGCATGTATATTAACGTTTGTGATCCCTTGTTCACATTTTTAAAGTGTTGTTCGTGTACAATTTCTAATGTCGTGTTTGTGTTGAATCCGTTATGTCCGTTATGAGGCCTTTCTTCAGGATTCATGGCATAGTTGTTTTTGTGAGAGAAGGATGTTAGCCGAAGTACTGAATAAAAATATTTTATTTGAGTTCCATGCGCTTCTATACCACGCATGTACAGCATTATAAATTATAATTTGTTTAACCGATTTAATGTATGAAAACTTTTACTCGCTTTGCCCTACAATAAAAAACCTGAGTGAATACATTTACCAAATCTCAATTTCAAAATAACATACGGAGCAGGCTCTGCAAAAAATAATGATTCTTGCTCTAGACAAAATAAATAATTATAATTGTTCGAGGGTTCTAATAAATTCTGTGGTGTCTAAAAACGCAAGTACATGTCCTTAGTGCCGATATGTTGCATCATGATCGATTTAATTTAATATGTCCTCAAAATATAGAACCATCTTGTGTGTCTCCTTTCTAACATCAAATTTGTCTAATAATGTTTTCCATAGGACAACGCCCGTTACAATGTGCCCATTTACAATTTTTTAAGACTAATTTATATACTATTTGGATACCATCAACACTAGTATACAATTTTTGCAACGCTACGTTACATTTTTTCGTTTCTATCGCAATAAAAATTCCACCCATAAAAATTAAAAGTGGCCTGAAACCGGCTAAAATAAAATAAATTAAATATTCCATAAATGAAACAAAAATTATGTAGAAATAAAATTTATTAATTTTGTACAAAATAATAGTGATAATTATCTAATTATTTATAATTAATATAATTATGAATAACGAGACAGTCTTGTAAAATCAAAATATCATATTCGATTCAAATTTACGCGGCTATAATTCCAAATTCGTCTTCAACCAGTTCTACTTTAATGTTACTTTCCCACTCATTTGCATTAATTTATTCGAACTATATGGGCAATTAGGCCACAGCTGAGCACACCCTAACGACGATACATCACCCGAGTGTCGTAACAATTGTCCCATGTGTGCAGCAAAATGCCATTTCGTTGGTGTTATAGACATTGAAAGAGACATCGTTGTTGATCTACAAAAAACAAAGCAAAAGAAATGAAAATTAATTTAATATTCAATTGATAGTTTTAATTGTATGTTACTTCATAAATATTAGCGCAATCACATTGCAGATGAGAGCCACGATTCACGACTAAGAGAACGAATGCATAATGGATAAAAAAAAATTTATTAAACACAAACAAGAATTGAATTCAGACATAACAAATTGAAAAGTGAAAGTAGACGCAACACAAACTACCATTAATAAAAATTAAATTAAGGTGACTTGGTATTTTTTCATGATATAACCTACCATGGTTATTACATGTTTGATTGAGTAACATTTCCGTAAAAACTACACAAATAAAAAATAATATTTAGATTATAAATCCCGCATACACTGCTCTATTGTAATTTATGTATATGATGTTTACCGGTTCAGTGGGCTAATTGAAATTGTAAGTAACAATTGAATTGCTCAATTAAACATGCATCACTTTTGATTTTGAGATATCTGGGGCGTGATCCTGACATACTTTATAATTTTTAGTCTATCAAACTTACGTTCATGTCATAGTTGATTAATTGTTTAAGATTGCAGTACTACTAAAGTCTGGTTAATCGGGGGCAATCGTAAGGTGGCGTGAGCTTTGACCTATTTTAAAAATAAGTATTGCTATTATTGGTCATAAAACTGATTTAATGTAATCGTTTCACCAACCTTGTCAGAAAGTCAAATTGATTGTGAATAAATTGTATATTTCATTGCACCTAACCAACTGCTAGCTTATAAATTGAAACTGTTTGCAGCAGGTCTTGATTACACATAAAAAAGAAGGAGATTAAGGTATTCTTAGAGAGGACGAAACAACTTGCAACGCGTCTTTTGAATGTTATCGTATGCCCGACGAAAGTACAAATACACTTGGACAGATACGTACTTTTTGTAACATTTCTCTAATATAATCCTCCTACTTCGTACTTTTGCCAACATGAAAATTTCATAATGCTTATCACATTTTCCATTAGATGTTTTCATTCAATGTAATCGTTTTCTCTTATACCAATTGAAATAATAAAAATATTTCCACCCAATTGATTCTTGTGTACTCAAACATTTCCATACAATTATGCATTTATGAAAAATAATTCAGTAACATTTGTTGAAATTCGTTTCAATTGATCATGTTCATCTTCTCTTTTGTTGTACTTATAATATGACTTAAGAACTCAAACGCACACTTAAATTGCTAAATCTTTTGGTAATCCCGTCTTGAGAGGTTTATCATCTAATGCAGAATACAGAAGATGAAGTGAGTTGGAATAAATCTTGCCAATAAGCACTTTATCATAAATATTCCTCTAGTTTTTAAAACCCGACCTTTACATCACCATAAACTCTCGTTTTATAATGTAGATAACAGTAACGCAGAGTCCCATTTCGGTTTGCTTCGGATTTTCGATTTTATATTAATTTATTTGCCTACCAAGGATCGATTCAAGGTCTTTTCGACGTTTTTCCGTTAGTCCAATAGCATAAACTAATACGCAAATTGTAGAACGACGACGATCTTGCTTGTCGGAAATTTCTCTGGTCTGCGGGAGACAGGTTCACTGCTCCTATTTTCTTTTTCATTCAATAATTGAATTAAACTTTCTCTCATCTGAAATTTTTGAACCACGCTCATTAGAACCTTCACAAATTTTTCTTCGTTCTTTCTGACGCCTTATGCAGCATTCCGATCTTTTGCTATATAACCCTCCTCTTTATATTAAACGTATCCCATATTTATTTATTTTGGGTATTACATTTTAATTAAAACACATGTCTCTCCCACATGCCCTTCCTGTTTCCTCGATGTAATGCATCACTGATTTCAATCATACATATCGCCGGCTGTCTCTAATACATCCTAACGTTAGGAAGTCGTTGAAGTTAGCCCGAAAAATGTCAGGCCGAAAAAAATGGTGCGTTTCTCGGAAAAAGTGTAGCTATCCCGAAAAAGTGTAAATGTAAGTAGAAAATGTAGCCCCATCCCGAATTAACATTTCATTACCAATTGTAAGCTAATTTTGGTACTGAAGAAAATGAAATTATAATTTTATAGAGGAATATAAGACACTATTGAATAACAAATCTAAATAACACGAAATTCATAAATAATGAATATTTCGAATTAAGGTGCAGTCTTAAATTCGCTTGTGCCTATACTAGAGATATTTATGTGTAGTGGCGTATACGGCCAGATAGGTCTTGGTCATACTAATATGTCATGATAACCACTGGTCCATATCATAACCATAGAGCATAATTTTATAACCCTTTCCATGAGAAATTTACAAAATAATGAATATTTCGAAATAAGATGATAAAAAAAAAAATTATTTCACCAAAAGTTGGCATCTCTACTGTCTATTTGGCATCTCTATTGAATATTCGGAATAAAACCCGGAAGTGGCAGCCGTTAAAGTTTTGCAATTATTTTTAAAAGTTTAGCATTTGCAAAAACCGATAATGTATTAAAAGATTTAAAAAAATTTTAAGACTAAATTTTCAGCCAACAAGGTTGACCGTATGTACGTACAGACGCCGAATTTTTGTTGAAAAACATTTTAAGCAAAAATTGTCATTTCCGCTTAAATATTTTTAAAATTGATAACTTGACCGGTATTGTTGCAAATTTAATTTTGAATGGTATTTATAATCATGTTTCTCATAGTTGATATACTTTTCAAAACATTTGTGAAAAACGAAAGAGCTCCAATGGAAACTTCCATTTCTATAGTGTACTAATGGCAGACATTACTGTAACCTCCCAATTTATGAAAAAATATAATGTGCAGAAACAGTAATTGTTTGTAAAAAATTGTCATTTTCACTTAAACTTTGGAAAACAGATGTAGACCGATTTTGTTGCATATTTAATTTAGATTCTGTATACTTTTTTCATAAATAATGGAATCTGTATTTCCTGTGGTCCAATTTCGCCCAAAAACACTGGGATCCGCTAATTTATTGAAAAACATCTTATGTATGAAGTTTTACCTTGGTGAGACAAACCGTCTGGATCGTAGAGAGAACAGAAATATTTAGCCTGCACACCACCACATATACGTAAACACCCACTGATACACACACACGCATACACACAGCTGTTTTTTTTAAATTTCTATGTGTATGATCACAACTTAATAGTTTGTGGACTCTCTACAGTCACGACGGATGGACTGATCGGGATCAAACTATACATGCTTAAGAGTTTTCCATAAATTTGGAAATCTCATTGGTATTTGATCGAAATCTGTAACAGGGGGATTTCTTTTGTGGCTTATCGGGCAAGGTTAAAATGGCAGCTTTCATAGAAGCATTTCCGATTTTTGAAAATATTTTGGAAAGCATATAATTTACAAGAAAAACAATTACGAACTAAAAGATTTTTAATTAATCTTAATAACGGTTCAGATCAGTTTACCAAAACTTAAGTAGAAATGACGTTTTTTGACACAAAATCGATGTTCAACAAAAATTTGGAGTGGCGAATGAACAGCCCAGACAGGTTAATTGATCGGGGTGAAATTTCTAACTTAAGCTTTTCCATAAATTGGGCGATCCTAGTGATTTTTGGCCGAAAACGGTTTACTGGCTTCTAAATTTTTTGCAATAATATTTTATAACCCTTTCAATCCTCTTGTACATCAGTATGTACATCGACTTTAGAGAGTCGTATTAATCTCAATTTTAATGTTTATTCTCTCATTTACGTTTTAATTTTTATTGTATGTTTTGCTCTGCATAGTAAAAAAAATAAGTAAGCAAAAAATATTTTTAATTTACTTTTAACAATGCAAACATATGTAATGCATATGTTAAATTATGTATATTTATAAATTAATTACGATAATTTAAGTTCAAATATGTGTACGTGTACATGTACAAATTTATCTAACGGTGATGTACTTCTCCGTATACGGTACATCAGTTTGTACATATAGAGTGAAAGAAATGCAAAATGAAGATAGGAAAAATTTTGCCTCTCTAATAATAAAAATATGGTTTTATTTTAAGGCATATTTTGATTTTAGCTCCAAAAGGCTCGATAGAATACTGAAGATCAATGGTTTGCTGTTCTTAATAAACTAAGCGACTTAAATGAGATAGAAGAAGGTCCTGAGGAAACTTGTTTCAGCGGGAAATTGATACAATTCCGGAAAATGGTTCTAACACGAATAACACAAAAAAACTAGAATCGAGGTAGAACAAGCTGCTGAAGATAATCAAGCCTTCATTGAAGAACCAAGTGAGTCTAATATTGCAACCGTTATTGCAGATGTATCAAGCGAAGGGACTGTTACTATAGCAGACAATATAAATTATGAAATCATCGGTCAAATGCAAGCAAAAGAAAATACATTTTCCAATATTACTAACCGTTCATCTATAAATCGGAGGCGTTCTGATTTTGTACGGCCGGAATTAGAATATCATAGAAAAAATAGAAACTCCGGCACAACATTTTAAAAAATATTTTACTGATCAAGTATGTATTTGAAACAATGGTAGAGTTCACAAATATATTATATGCATTACAAAATGGCCAATCATTTAAACCAACGGACATTAACCAAATGAAACCGTTCATCGGTGTTCATACGGCGAATCAATGGGTGTTCAAAATTACCTCAAATTTGCATGTATTAGAGCCGACTAGTTGACCTGGAACAAGTAATGCGATCAATGACGAGAGAACCATTCTGGCAACTGAGAACAATTTTCCGTGTGGTAAATAATTTAGTTATCCCAAAGTCGAACAAAAATGCATTTTACAAGGTTCGGCCTATAATAAATAGAGTAAAAAACAGATATCTGCGACTGCGAAAATTCGTTGCGAAGCAGTATATTAAAAATAAACCAACACCTTGGGGTTTAAAATTGTTCCTTATGATTTTGCGATGTATCACGGATCTACAGAAATCTCCGATTATCACCGCAAGTTTGGCTTTGGAGCATCAGTTGTACTACATTTAACTCAGCAAATTATAGAAAATGGTTATAAACTTTCTTTCGAAGATTATTAGAAGTTTTAAAAAACAGAGGTATAAACGTTGTTGGGACTGCCCCGAACCAATCGGTTTTACAAGCCAATATTTTCAAATGACCGTATATTTAAAAAAAAAAATCGCGGATATTCAAAGCAATGTAGAAGTAGTGATGGGAATATTGCTATTACCAAATGGCTTGATAGTAAACCGGTACATATTGCGTCCAATTTTATGGGAACAGGTGAAATGGAAACAATAAAAAGATGGGATAAGACCAACAGACGATACATAGAGGTTGCACAACCCGAAATCGTTCTAACCATATTATGGATTTCTCTATAAGCGCCAGCTGGATTGAATATAAATCTGAGATGCGAATACAGAACATCCCAGAAAAACACGTATTACATTTGTTAGAATTCAGATTACAAGTGGCACATGTTTTAATGAACGCAATGCACAGTACACGGAAACGAGGTCGCCATTCATCCGATATTACAAATATTGACTTCCAATCCAATTCTCCAAAAAGTAAAATTAAAGTTCGTCCGATAACCGATGTCCGATATGACTGCATTGATCATTTTCCAGAATTTAGCCAAAATAAGGAGGCAAATAGATATAAAAACGATAGATGTGGATTTCGGACACGTTTTTTTTTGGTAAATGTGCTGTTCACCTTTCTTTAATACAAGATCGCATAAAAATTGAATGTGGTTTTGAAAATTGATAGACTAAACGTAAAATAACCTAAGAAATGAATTTATATTTATGTTATACTAAGTTAGTAATAAGTATTGCTTTATTTTACGACTATGTGATTTATATACTCCTTTATTGAATTAGGAGAACATTGTATTTTTATTTAATTTTTAGAGTATACGGGTAAATATTGAAATAAATTTATTTTTTCTCTGTTAAAAAAACAACCTCGTGTTTGATTTTTACATCTATATGTGCATTTTTTGACTCCTTAGGATAACCAAAATCAATTTAAAAAAAAAATTATCTACTGTATCCATAATTCAGGAATGAAAGTGTTAAAGTAAATCATCACATCGATTATAAACTAAAAGATTTTAAATTTAATTTGCAACAAGACCTGGCGTCGTGGCCCGATCAGTTTTCAACAATTTTAGAGGGAGTTATGATTTTTTACAAAAAACTGTTTTTCAACAAAATTTTGGTCCCTGTACAGCCCAGGCGGTTATATCGAGCGAGATTTAACATTTTTGTGATGATGTTGAAAAGTTTAGTATTTTCAGAAATCGTCAAAGAATTAAAAGTTTTAAATAAAAGTAACGAATTAACTTTCAACATAGGTTGACCTTGTTATTTTTTTGAATTTTAAGCGGGAATAATAATTTTTAATTATACAAGACACTTTTACCGATTCGGTAAGTTAAATTTTTCGCCTTGGAAATCAAGTGTGGTGTTTCGAGATCTAAGTGATAAGCGCGATAAAATTAATTCGGGTTGGCCACAATATATTCACCCTACCATTTTTTTTTGATTCAATTGTATTTCTGTGAAATAAGCGAAATTGTCGTAAATGATTTGTTTCAAGATATAAATAAAAATCCGAGGTTGTACTCCGTCATTCTCAAGGAAATACTGTAAAACCATGATCTTAGATTCGAAACTAAGCTTTTAATACTTTAATAATAATTTTAAAAAATTTCAATTGTTGAATACTAGTATCGCCTTAAAAAGTTTCAAATAAGCTTGAATGAAAACTAGACTTATTCAGAAAACTTGAATTTAAGAAACAATGCATACAATTTTGCAGTGATGGTGTCGTGAAAAAATCAAATAAATCAAATAGTAAACAGCAATTGCAAATTGAAATGATGATCAACCGTTTCCAAGTTTCTTCTAGACACTTGTACGAAATAAATTGTCAGTTTTAAAAATCTAGATATGATCGACAAATAATCTAATTTATTACCCAACAAATTATTCAACGTTGACCTTCAGTAAAATAACGCAAACAAACGATTTTTCATTATTAGTTAAAAACAAATAAACAAAATTTTTTATACTCGTAACACCACGAAAAAAAAATTCAAGGTGAATGTCTTAAACATGTGCATTATATTATGATCACTCTTATAATATTAAACATAAAAAAATATATTTGTTTACCAATTACTCGAAAACACCGAGCATCATTGAGTTTGAGTACAATTACCTTGTCTAAAATGTCTAATACTTACTTGATCAAACCGAGTAAATTTTTCTCGCGATCATTCAACGAATAGTCCGGTCGGGCTGCCATCTCACACAACAATTTCGGTAGGCATGCATCTCGTAATGATTCCGTTAGTTTAATTGGCTGCATCTTTGAATTGCTTTTCCGACTGTTGCTGTTACTACTGTCAAATGTATTATCAATATTTTGATTGCTGTTTGATGAGGCCTTCACAAATCCTGTGAATAAATATACAAACAAAAGATATTTGTTAATAATAAAATTAAACAAATAAATTCTATAAATAAATAAAAAAAAAATTATTATTAAATAAATGCGCATTTCGTCGAATTTAAATGAAAGTTTGTGGTATTCGAGGCGTACGAACGAACGTCTCTTAAATGTTTGTTCAGACTTTTTATAAACAAAAATATCGAATCTAATTAATTCAGGTCAGTTACCAACAATTATTTATTATTGTTATTATTTTGCCAGAATGTAATTGTATTAAATATTGAAATTGCAAATTTTATTTGTATAATTTAATGACCGACCGGCAATGAAATTTATTAATATCGAGCCATAAAATTGCAATATAAATTACATTACGCTTTATTGTTAAATTCAATAATGTCTTCTTTTGAAATGAACGGTTAAATAGACACCCCAGGAAACTGATTTGTTATTAAATAAACATCGGAGAACGTGACCTAATAACCATGTTTTGTTTTAAATTAATTTAATTAGTTTTTATGTGTTTTTGTTATTTGTATGTTGCCTGCAGTAAAATTATATGACACATTTTAGCGAAACACATTCGCTTAAAAACACATTTTTCAATTAATAATTTAAAACATGCTTAGGCTTTCGCAAATTGCAGCAATAATCTTGATGATAAATTTCGAGGTGAGGTTACCAAAACGTTTGGACGTTTGGTTTCGAATAAATGAAACTTTAATTTCTTAATATAAAAATTTCGCTCGTCCCATCAAACTTAAGTGACCAATTAATGAGAATTCCAGTTATTTTATATAAACAATTCCAATTTTCATTGGTTGGAAGACAAAATTCTAAACTCTTGCCTATCTCACATAAGAGTCATTTGTGATAAATAAGAGTCCATTTTATAAAATTTAGCCTTCACTCGAATATTGATTGAAGAGCTGTTGATATGCTTCCAAATGCAGTTACAGTGAAAATGACGTTACCGAACATTTATTGCCAGTATTAACGAAAGGCTGATATGAAATATTTTAATGTGTAAGTAAATTTAAGTGTAAATTAGCACACATTTTTATTAGCACTTGCTTTTTTTTATTTCGTTAAAATTAAATTTTGAATATTTTGATTAAATTTTTATTTTCAAAAAGTTTAAAAAATCACTCGATCGGTTTCGGTTTGTTAGACCATCATCAGGAGTATCTATTCTGAGTAGATAATCCTGATGATGACCTAACAAACCGAAATCGATCGTACGTCAATCGTAGTCTAAATTTGTTATTGGGTGTGTCATTCTATCTAACTTAGTCATTAGATCGATATATTATCGAGCTCGTTAGATAAAACTTGTTGGTTCTCCCCAACACAATTGGGTTGAGGTTGTCGAAGGAACCACGCCGGCAAAGCTACCGTATAAATTTGAATTGTTTATAATCTACACAGTCCATTCGTTGTTAAAGAAGTATATTAATACGTTATATTAAAAATTAAAACCCGAATATCAAATAAAATACAGGTAACCCTCTAAGAACACGGTATTTTAAGAACACAGTTTCGAAGAGCACGGAGACCCATTTGCTCAAACTACACGGTTTCAAACAACACGATTTTCGTTTTCTGTTTTATTTTGTTTTTTGTATATCATAACAAAAAATAATAAATAAAACGAAACGCTTTTTTTATTTTATTTTTTGTAGTCTCGAACAACACGGTTTTAAAGAACGCGGAACGATTTAATCGTGTTCTTGGATGGTTTTCTGTACAGAAAAATTGCGTCCTACTGCTTCGATTCATTGTGTGTCACTAAATATGTACATACTCTTGGTTTAGATATAAATGGACGTCATGCAAAAAATGAGCGTCGGTCTCTGTAGTTTAGAAGGCATTCAGCCGTTCCACACGGGACGTCAAAGAAGTACTGCTTCAATCTTCAAAATAAGTTGTAATAGATTTTTTATTGCTATTTTAAATTATTTTAATATTTTAACACAACATTTTTTTGTATTGATTTATTCTTCTCTCACACAAGAAACAATTTTTTTGCGACACATTTTTCAACAAAAGTTTTTCGGTGAAGCAGCTTCAACACATATAGAAATTAAATAGAATAATTTAGGTCATTTAGCGTCATTTAGCGCGAGAGTATCAAAGGGTTAAGGTAATGAATCGTAAAAGAGTTACCTTGCAATTTTTGTGTGTATGGTAACGAAAGCTGTGCACATTGAAGTTGTCCGTGATCTAACAACCGACAAGTTCGTAGTGACATATTATAAACGTTTTACCTTACGTAGAGGATTAAATATGGATTTTTTTTGCGACAATGACACCAATTTTGTGTGTGTAGTGTAACAAACTGAGGAAATAATAGAAGAAACGGCTTCAAACATTATTATATCTAGTACCAACCACGGCACAAAATGACGTTTAAACAAATAACAACTTTAACATGTCACATAATTCAAAACCCCTATCACCAATGACCAACGTTCCGACTGATCCTACATTTTTAACGCCTCTATTTTTTAATTGGTGAATTTCTCATCAATTAAAGAAGCCAACTGTTTAGATGAAAAAATTGGGTTATTAAGCAGATGAAAACTTATTCAAAACATAGAGAAAGACTTCTGGAAGCTATGATCACAATAATATTTGCATCAATTTTAACAACGAGGAATATGAACCTTAAAATACACCTGATTTGGTTCGGCAAATAGTTTTTGTTCGTAATAAAAACATTCCATCATTAAGATGTATAACTGGACATATTATAGAGGTTCATGCAGGACAAAACGGAAATGTTCGGATGACAACAAGCCGCGGGCTTTATAAAAAAATCAACAACAAATTTAGCGCCCCTTCCGATTGATGCTAACGTGAAAGAATAGAGTACGGAATGGCTATTAAAACAACTACAGCATTGTCAACCATTGTTAGTAATAAACCTAACTTCAAGAAACGCAAAACTTCAAGAAACGCAGAACGAACTCTCACGAAGAGAGAAAAACTACCAAGACGTTGGTTGCGAACGTTGATTGAAACCATTCCCCAACCTCAAATAAAAAGAAAGAAAATTCGGCCATGCTTTCAATCCAGATTGATATAGACTACCTTTCACTTTGTTGTTCAACATGGTAATAAAATGGC
This sequence comes from Nephrotoma appendiculata, assembly GCA_947310385.1. Taxonomy (NCBI): domain Eukaryota; kingdom Metazoa; phylum Arthropoda; class Insecta; order Diptera; family Tipulidae; genus Nephrotoma; species Nephrotoma appendiculata. The sequence goes on from OX371223.1 coordinate 223,678,354, forward strand.
ATTGGCAACCTATCTATTTTGTTTAGAAAATTATGAAATTAAATAGCTGTAGCTTAAAGGATTCAGCAGGCCTGGAAATTATTATTAAAAGAAATTATCACATTTGTGCTCGGCCGGCAGCGCAATATTCCTAAACGATTATTGATTTGCAATAAACCAGTGTGTGATGGTGTGCCGATCAACGCATACCAAAATGCATATCATGCCAATGAGGTGTGATTTTTCCATTCTATGCTCATAAAAAAATAATTTTTACATAAAATTTTAAAAAATAATTATCAAATCCAAAAAATAAATTTGGAGAGCACTTCAATTGAAAATAGATTCTAGACACCCGAAAGACTCTGCGGTCCATAAGAAGGTGTTCTCGAAAGATTATGTATACAGTTGATCAGCTACATCGTAGAAACTGTGAAAATATTTAAATTTGATCAAAAACGTAAATCAAATTAAAGCAATCCTAAAATTAGTCTGACCAATATTTTATTTTAAGGGAATGTAGGACGATCGAAGAAATACAATTCAATATTTGGTAAATTAGAACTGTAAGCTGACTAATGGGTCCGATTTTACTTTCTTTTACGTTGTAAACCCCCCACTCCAAACGAGATCCGAGCGGGATGATTACTTCATATTTAAGGTTTTTTCATTAATCGAATTAATCGCAGTGATTTTTAAACGAAATCGTTGCGCTGGAAGTGGAAGCTTTCGTATAAGCTTACGCTTCTTTGTAAATATTTTGAAGAGTATAACATTTGCAAAAGTTTCGACCCAAATGATTTTTCAAAAATATAAGCGAAAATTACATTTGTAAACTGTTTTTCAACGGCGGGCCTGTACAACCTAGACGAACCGATTGTTCGGGATGAAACTGCATATCTAAGCGTTTATCACAAATTGGGAGTTCTCAGCGGATTTTGCCTGAAATCGGTGCCTCGGGAAGTGGCTGTTTCCGCTCTTAATGTTTTCCGCTCTAATAAATTTTATCATTTTATGTCTCACATAATAACATACGATCAAATTACTTTACGGCACTTTAGAAACATATTATTTTCTAATGAATTTTATTTGCGTCATGAATTCCAGTGTCGTACAGTTTGTACGATCTAATAAACCATTCGAATGCACCTTCAATGTATAATGTTTCGTTTACCTCGACTTTCAATTAATGTAACAAAATAAATTAACAAATTGGTAAATAAAACTAGTGACTTGTGAAAATGTGTAATGGAGTATAAAAGAAATCATTGACCGTATTGAAGTCGATACACTTGAAAATGGATGATTGCTTTTAGTGAAATACTAATTGAGTGTACTGATATTAGAAACTTCAAAATTGTCGCTCATATAATTATTTTGATGGCATTATTTTATCGCAAGTTGCACTTGTACCAGGCCGGTTAATATTTTGCGACACAAAACATGTTGAATATTTTTATAGACTTTCACAAATTATTAATTAGAACTGTTTGTTATTGATATGGCTGTTAATTTTTGCATTATCAATTGCTTGTTGCAAAATAACAGATTAAAACAATACTTGAATTAATTAAATCGACAGTAAACAGGTGGTAAGTTTTAAAAAAATAAAATTTTAATTTCAACCAAATGATCTAAGTTGCTTGTAATCCGATAAGATTTGAAAGTTGTTCTTTGTTCACAAATCCCACTATCTTCGTTTGAAATTAAACTGGAACTGTTAAACAATCTGGACCACAACAAAAAGCGAAACTATGAAAGTTTGAAACCAGTGCAGTTGATTTTACTAGCCGTATTTATACAATATATTTTTATTCAGTATCAGTCAAGAAGTGAAATTTCATTTTATTATTTAGATGTGGCCCGATTCTCTTCAAACAATACATTTTAGGATTAACTAAGCATATGGCACATCATTAAGGTTTGCCAGTGGTACTAGCCTACCCATACTTTCCCAGCTTAAGAAAATTTAAGAACTTCAAGAAGGAAAAGAACATAATTAACGTACCATGAACAATTTAGCGTCGAACAACCGTCATCTTCTTGGAGACTTTATTCTTGAAACACATCACTGGTAAGAAATATATTTTATATTATTATTAAAATATGCATTCATCATTTCGTTAAACCTCTAAATTTTTACGAATATTACTGCCACCCACAGTTCAGAAAAGAAAAAATCAACATAAATTTAATGACGAAGTACTGTCTGGTACTCTATTTTAGACGATTGAATGTTTGTGTGCTTATCAAGGGTTTCGGAAACGAAAGAAGAATCCGATAGAGGATTCCCACTATTTAATTTTTTTGGATTGCACGATTTTCCAATTTTTTCTTTTTTTCTAGTTAGCTCGATTTTGATAACAATTGGTGTAAGGAGGATTAAAATAGCCAGAAATCTATTGCGATGAGTCCTGTTTTTTGGCGAAACCGTTTGAGGGTTGTGGTAGAACTTAATTTGTTTGGCACGCGCGATTTTAATGAAAAATGGTAAAGGATTGATTTCAAATACAAGTGGCACTATTGTGCCATTCCCTGGGAATAAGGAATTAGGAAAAATATTTTCATGGCATTTTTGTCAAAATTATATTTTTATGGCTTACTATTGGGAATTTGGTGTAAATATTTTCGAAACCGGTTTGTACCGGTTAAGCCGCTATGTTCCTCCAAAATAGAACTATGTCATTTCTCAATCGAAGAAGGAACTCAGATTAATGATGAAAATGGAAATGTAATATAAATTGTGGACATGACTCTGGAAAATTACCAATTTTGGATATTACTCTCTACGCATAACATAAGATTACAAAATCAATTTTAGACATGATTTTTAAAATTGAACGCCACGCATTGGATAGAACGAAGACTTCCCTAAAACAAATTGTGTGAAATGAATAGAACTAAGCCGTTGCTAATCTAGTGTGGCGTAATTATTACTTTCATTTACAAAGCAGAAGTAAATATTTTAATCATGAAAAGCCGAAGTCCGAAACAGTTGTTTCGAGGTATCTGTTGTTCTATGTTCTTTCTACAACCCAGACGGATTCATGGATTTGAATAAAACTTCTTACTTAAACCTTTTTCATAAATTGCGAGAACTCAGTGAAATTTGGCGGAAATCTGCATACCGAAAATGGTGATATGATCTTGCAAAGTGACTTTTTCTAAATGTAAGCGGAAAGAATGATTTTTGGTATAAACTTTTATTTCAGTTTCGGCTACTATATGGTCCAAACAGGTTGAGGGATCGGCATATAACTTCATACAGAAGTTTTTCTGATTCAAGAAAAATATGGCAGAAAATTCGAAGTGGTAGTTTCAATATGAATTTTTTTGTTTCTTGCCAATATTTTAAAAAATATAACATCGAAAAATCTAAAACTATGTAATGGATTCTAAATTAAATTTGCAACAAAACTGTTCCATATCATTTTCTAAAACTTTATGCAGAAATAACAAATTTTGATAAAGCTCTTTTTATAGCAACGGAAATAACAATTTGTTTGAAAAGAAATAATTGCGGTATTCGTTACTAGCGCTCGATAAATTGTATCCGCGCGCTAATTTTGCATATAATTTATTTATTTAACTTCAAACAATGCGGAGAGCGGTAATGCAAGGATCCTGCTTAAATTACTAGATTAGTTCCACTTTTTTAAGTAAGGGTGTAAATATAATCCTTATCAAAATAAATTTCATAATTCTACTTAAACTAGTTCAATATTGAAATATATCAATACCGCTTGTCCCAATACGAGATTCTATTTAACTGTAGATAAACATAATTATAAACAAGAACGTTAAATCTACAAAAATAAATTTTAGCATTGTTAATCTACACAACCGGACAAGTGGTGCAGTGGTTAAAGCTTCGGCACTTGGACCGGGAGGTACTGGGTTCGAATCCCATCAGAGGCTAGATACAAATCGAATTTTCATCATCGATTACGATCGGTGATGTTAATAAACACAACTAAGACCCTCTGATGGAGTGCAGAATTCAGCGCCGACCCACCGTCCATGTCAATGTACAGGTTGACATGGAGCTTGCAATGTGCAGGTGGTAATACTGTAGTTGTGTGAGTAGGTGAATAGGTGAATGGGTTAATGATGTAGCGTGAATGCGTGGTATCACAATGGGCCAAAAATGGCCTAAGTGTCAACCACTGAAACCTAACCTAATCTACACAGTAAATACAAAATCTCGTAAATGACCACTAGATTCACTGGTTTTACGGGTTCCAGTTAAAATGCAGTAAAATTGTAATAAATAAAAAATAAAATTTTGTTTTCTAGTTAAATTTTAAAATAAATGTATTAGATTTCCAGTCAAAATAAAATCAAAACCGGAAAAAAAGTTCTTAAAAATAAATTCTAGTTAATTTCTAGTTCTAGTGTTTATTTTACTGGGACTCTAGTGGTTATCTGGTAAAAAAAAAAACTAAAAAATTACCAGATCTTTTCTGTTTCGTTCTGAAATGGAGTGCTTAATTCCCCGGGAATAGGGAATTGGGGAAAGAATTTATATGAAATTTTTATTTAAAAAAAATTTTTCTGGCAAAGTTAGTGTTAATTTTTTTGAGAACAAAATGAAATTGGGAATAATTTTCCCTACCAATTTAGATATGCAAAAATTATTCCTAATTTATAAATATTTACATCAAACTTGTATCCTTAGTAGGCCGGAAAAAAATATTTGAACAGAAATTACATGTAGAGGTAGACACCCGATCGACTGGCATGCAAGCGGTTTGGTAGTCGAAATCCTGGCTACTCAATCAATTTTACCAAGGAAATTTGAATTTCAAGTTATACTTTTAGTAAAATTTTTGTTTATTTTTACGATTGCAAATTAAGATTTGCTGCTTCAAAAATTGTTCAGCAAATTTTTGTGTTGTTTTACTGTGCAATCGCAAACATGAACCAACAATGAGGCTGCGTACCAATCCAAGGGTAATTCGTTTACTACGGGAAAAATCGATTTTAGTACAGATTTTTCGATCAGTTTACGATAGAGTTTTTCAAAAATAATTGAATTTACCGAAAAATTCTACTTAAAATTGACTTTTACCCTTGGATTAGTATGCGGCCTCTGCAAAACAACACAAAAATTTGCCTCTGCAAATTTAAACGTTTAAACTGTTTGATAAACAAACATTTTATGAAAAATATAATTTGAAATTCAAATTTTCCCGGTGAAATTGATTGACTAGCCAGGATTTCGCCAAGTAAATTGCTTGCTTTTCCCCAGTTCCCTATTCCCGGGGGATTACCAGAATAGTGCCACAGATGCCTTAAATGTGAGAATCTTGTATTTTTAGTAAACCGTTGATTATATGCTAAGCAGAGTTTTTGTATAGAAGACTAACTGATTCAAGTACATATTTTAATTCAGAAAAAAATTAAATATTAATTTAAAATTGAGTAAATTAAAAAAAAGCTATCGCGAACTCGTCCCGATTGTTTTTTTTTTAATCTTCAAAATATATTCTTTCATAATAGCTATCCTAAAACAGCTGATAAAATTAGTTGTGCGGAGGCTGTTAAAATGCACAGTTAAAATGCATTCCAATGGAGGGATTGCCCGATTATGTAAGTTGAAAAATCGGCATTTTACTATTACCGTATTTTAATTAATATGTTTTTAGTTAGAGTTTGTGGTTCAACCCAAAAGGATCAATTTACCAAAAGAAAGCCAATGGAAGGATTGAATTTCTTCTTAGCACTGTAAGAAAAAATTGATCGATAGATAAAAAAAGAATATTATGTCGAAGAACAATTTAAACTTCAACATGGTCAATCTTGGCGAGGCAAATCGGTGCCTGTTACTTAGCTCCTTAATAGCTTTACCTGAGCGAAATAGTAAGATTTAATAAAACTAGTTTAAATATTTTGGTAATGCCATACAATTATTTTATTACGATTTCAGATTAATCTTGAGTTTGAATTATTGGAAAAAATGAGAGTCCACTTCAAATTAATTGTCTTGGATACATTTTAAATGCTGGAAATTTATGTGCTATAGAAGACAGTAAATCAGTTATATATGTAGTTAAATTCTGTATATTTTGGTTGTAACAGCACCATTATCTGGATTCTTCATTTTTAATTTTGAAACTGCCTAAAAGTAGAACCACTATTAATTATATTTTTAAATTACAATCTATTTTATGTTCATTGTCGATTTAGTAACTTCAACTTCAAAATTTGTGCAAGCTTTTTAACCTAAATCACCGACTTTTTATAAAATATTGACATACATAGATTCACCTACATGCAAAGCGATTAATTTAGTATTAGTAGGAGTATTATGTATAAAGAAGATGAGACATAAAATTTTATTCATTAATTAATTTACTAAAGTTAAAATATGTACTATCATTTACAATTTTACATGAAAAGGGTTAAAGGAAGCTACATAAAATAAAGTCGGCGTTAACATTTTTAAAACAACGCAATTTCTTATTCAACAGCAAAAAAATTTTTTTTTTGTTTACGCCCTGGTGGCAAAGTGGTCAGCATGCTTGCTTCAGCGACCGGAGGTCCCGGGTTCGATTCCCGGTGATGACAAGGAAAATATTTCACGGCTGGTCAGATCAATGGATTAATCACTCATTATCCGAAATGAAAATATGATAATGAAATCTCATTTGAGGTGGCCAAATCCCTTAATGGGATGTATAGCGCCAGAGAAAGAGAGGATATAAGGAAAACCTCCATGTCTTATGAACAAATAGAAATCCATATCTCTTACCCAACAGCTCCCGATATGCGCCCGAATTTATTTTTCCATAATTAGTCATCAATTTATATGGTTTTATATCGAATAATTTAACGGAACAATTTAATTTTTGTTCATCAATCTTTAGTTTATTTAAGGGCTTTTTTACCATAAATTTAATATATCAGTCAGTACCACCTCGAAATTAATTCCCGCGGACGCGGAGTCTGAAGAATTCGTCTTAAATTGCATGTCCAGCATATGCATTTGGGCTAAGGTAATAATAATTGTTATTAGTGTAACGAAAATATCGGGTTTAAAAACAGAATAGTACAGCTAACTCATGTCACAAAATATGTAACCTTCAAACAAAACATAATTTACCACTAAACTATTTTCCAGCTTCGGTTTAGGAGACTTACCTGGTAAAAATTTACTCTCTAAAGTGTTCAATCAATTGTAGATGGTGGTGTTTTATTTAAAATATTATAATGTTATACATATTATATTACTCGATCAAATGTCAACGTAAATAAGCAACCGTGTTTCTGATTTTGAAACTGCAAGAAAGCTTTTATAATCGTATTTTTATTTTAAAATGCATTTTCACCACCCCTCTGAAACTGGTCATAAACAAGTGAGTGTCATATTTTTTTACATTCTGTTTAAGAGTTATAACGCAAAGCTCAATAAATGCTACATCAGGGAAGATATTATAATATAATTGACGGACAAAACTATTAATATTGGACAGAGCAATTTCAGGAATTCGACTTATTATTCAAGGATATTTAGGTATTCGGTTTGAAGTATCCAAAAAATCCTATTTATGGTTATAATTTCATGGCGGTATCCTTATATCTCTAATAATTAAAAATCTCGTGTCACGGTGTTTGTGGTCGCACTCCTCCCAAACGGCTCGACCGATTTTTATGAATTTTTTTATGTATATTTGGTAGGTATGAGAATATGTCGTAAAATATATTTTATACCGCTAGGTGATGATCCAGAAAAGTTTTTCCTCCTACCTCCACCATCTAATTTTTTAATCGCGATTTTAGTTTTTTACAACGCAATGCGTGCAAAATTTTGTACGATTTATTTTAATTTATAACAAATATATACGTGTTTTATGATTGTAAAAAGGTTGGTAAAATACTAATAGAACAAATATATACATTATCGGTATACCGTTTTTCATCAGTAAGTACAACAATGTTATCTATTTGTGTGTGTGTATTACAGTGAACAATACCAGCAAGACGCAAAGGGGCCCAGAGGTTCAACAAAAAATGAAGTCCTTAATGAGTTTCATCACAAAATTACACGTACTCGGTCCCACACGTTACTGGATGTATTCGGTTGAATGACAAAAGTGAGGGTTACCTGATACACACATTTTGATTTGGTTAGTCGACAAAATACGCCCTGAGGAAATCGATAGCGTAATTTCCGCGAAAATTCCACATCCGTCTACTGATCAACTACTGTTCGATATTGTTACCACAAACATGGCCCATGCGATAATATGAATCGTTTATCGCCTTGCGTGGCAGATGGAAAAAGCAAAGCGTTTTCCTAAAGATTTCACCAACCGATCACAAATGACATCGGATATCCAATATATCGTAGAAGAAATACTGATAATGGCGGACAATCATTTAAACTAAATATCAACAACGCAGACATTGACATTGGCAATCGTTTTGTGGTACCATGTTCGCCTCTGCTGAGCAAAACATTCAATACTCATATTAATGTTGAGTTCTGCAGTTCGGTGAAAAGCATCAAATACATTTGTAAATATGTGAATAAAAGCAGCGATATGGGCATGTAACAAATTCAAAATATCGATGTGAATGCTCCTCGATTGAATGACAACGACGAAATAATGCGCTACCAAATTGGCCAGTACATTAACTCCAATGAAGCTGTCTGGCGAATCTTTAGTTTCCCAATTCATGGACGAAACCCAGCAGTTATACATTTAGCCGTCAATCTTGAAAACGGCAATCGCATATTTTTCAACAACGAGACAGCAATTGAACGTGCTATAAATATAAACCAAAACCTACATTCACCGATTTTTTCGAATTGTGTAATCGTGCGATACTTTCGGTGCCTTTGCACGAATACTACTCTATATTCTGAAATACCACGATATTTTACATGGAATCAAAAGAAAAAGGATGCCCCGCAAGCAAGGCACACTAATTGACACGTGCGCTAGCCTATTCAAATCAAATAGTTTGGGCTGGGTATATATTGTCACTCGAAGGCAGATTGAATGCTTCTATCTGCGACTATTGTTGGTTATTGTCACCAGCTCATTGTCATTTCAAGATATACGCCAAAAGTATCCAACATATAAAGAAGCATGCCTTGCACTCGGCTTGCTCGAAGACAACAATCACTGGGATGATATGCTTGCTGAAGCAGCATTGGGCTGAAACAGCAACCCAAATTAGTCTACTATTTGCTATATAGTGTTGACTACATGTACCCTGGGACGAGCAGACACGTTGTGGGTTAATCACAAAGATTCAATGATTAACGTATTGCATCGAATTCGTACACGGTGCAACGATCTAACGATTACAGTCAGCGACGCTATGATCAATTAGGCATTGATTGCTATCGAGGATATTTGCGTTGCCATTGCCAATTTACTACTCAGTCATTTCGGTATGAGTTTGCCAAAGCGAAGTTCATCTGATTTAATGGACACCGAAATGAATCGTGAACTGCAGTACAATACTGCAGAAATAGCAGCAATTGCTACTCGCAATGTCCCACTACTCATGAATAAAAAATCATTCACGACCGCATTATGCTGGCTGTTTCAACGGGACAAGGTGGATCCTTTTTTTGGATGCACCAAGGGGAACTGGCAAAATATTTCTCATTTCGCTGATTCTCACCGAAATACGATCAAATAATGACATCACATTGGCCATTACATCATCTAGCACTGCAGCAACTTTATTAGATGAAAAAAGAGCAGCTCATTCAGCATTTAAGCTGCCACTGAATATTCAAAATAACCCCATAAAAACACAACGTCTGCCGGGTCAGCTAGTATTTTTTATAAAATAGTATAGTATGAAAATTATACTATATAGCACAACAAAAACATCGGTGAATTCTGATTTATATACGTTTGCTTCGAGGTTAGTATACTTAGCGTAAAAAAGTTTAAAATATTTATTATTATGGATTATTATTAAGAAATATTATTAATTTTATGAATTTATATAATAAAGTAGCTGACCCGGCGAACTTTGTCTCGCCCCAAATTACTTCGTCCGAGCAAACACTTTTGCCTTCACGAAAATTGAATTTAATGAGAGAAAAATCAAATAACTCAACTCAATTCTCAATAGACGTTTGAGTTAGACGATTGAGTGGCCATTCCATTCACTTTTTCATCGAATTCAACGCTAAAGGTAGGTTTATGGTTGCGTTCGTTCGTTCGGTCATTTGTTTGACCAATCATCTTTTGTACAAAAATCCAGAATCGTCAATTTTGAGCAATATGATTGGTGGAAATATTGTCAGAATGAGCGAACGAACGCAACCATAAAGACGGCATAATGTATTGAAAAGTGAATAAAATGTCGATTCAAACTTAGGCATCTATCGAAAATTTAGTTGTTTTTCGCAAATTGACTTTGTGATTTGTTAATCGTCATACCGAACGCCAAAAGAACAGGGAACTGAATGCACTTGTTTTTATATATATAGAAAATAAGATTGTCAAAATTCAACACAACTGATATTTATAGTAGTCCGCAACCAACGCCATCTATTGAAAATAATCCGAAGTGGCTATTTAAATAAATGATCATTGCCAAAATACAATTTTCATTGGTGGTGTTAAGTGTATTTCCATACAAAATTCCTCTACAAAACGCAATTCTCGATTTTCCGATTTTTTTTTTGATTTTTCGGTTTTCCATTTGGTTTCGATTTTTTTGGTGTTTACGGATTTTAATTTGAGTTTTTCCGAATTTTCTTTTTTTCTAAGCCCCACTGTATTGAGACAATGCACAAAAAATGCAAATAATGCACAAAAAGAATCATTCAAATTGATCGTGTCGCGTTCTCGAGTTTTTGCGAGACTAACGCACAGGAATTGATTTTTATTTAGATAAATAAATAAAGGAAATAAATAGATAAAATAAATAGATTGGATAAAAAACAAAGTAGCAGTTTGGATGTAGCCTTCGGTGGGAATCGAATTCAGCACCTCCCAATCCAAGCGCCGAAGCTTTAACCACAACACCACCTGTCTCATAAAAAATATATACACAAAATTGAAAACCAAATTTCAATTATTTTAATTTTCAATATATTAAGATTTGTTTTTGATTTGTTTATTCTTGAATGTACCAGATATTCCCGATTTTTCAATATTAAATTGTTGGTTCCAATTAAAATTGCTAGGCTAAATAAGTTTTAATATTGGTATTGTCTAGAAATATTACTAGAATATCAATTAGAAACATATTAGACATCTTGTGAATTTACTAGAAATTTGGTAAAATTCTAGGACAAGACAATCAATTTTTTAGAATTTTATTTAATTCAACTAGATCGTCTATAATAGGTTGTTTACATCTAGTGATTTTTTTATTACTGTGAGTGTGAAAATTACCTATTCCATTCTGGGTTCTAATTGCGTCCATTTTGCGTTCTATTCACATACAATTACATACAGCTATCGACAAACAAGTACAACTCCAACATTTTGTAAAAATCAATGTGCAAATGACCTTTCACTTCACCATATACGCATATATCAGTTTTATAAAACTAGTATTACAACAATCTATTTAAATGTGATTTGGTTGCAGCCAGCACTATACCCGAGAAAAAAACAAGTTATGGACCAACTTGGACAAATCAAAATGCTTCTACACATGTCATTTTCATGCTGCAAGGTTGTTTTGGGTTTTATTATTACTGTTAATCTGAATTCGGATATGTGCATATACATATGTACGCACATAAATAAAGTCATTGAAATTCAACGAACCGAACTAAAGTAATACAAGGCTGGATTGTATTACATGCAATGTAAAACTATTATATTGAAATGTTTATACCAATTGTAATATTTGAATGGTACAAAAAAATCTGACATAAAAGAAAAAAAGCTAAATCTAAGAGGAGTTGCATGAAGGTCACGTAAATGTGGAGGTCGGTCATAACGGTTCCACGTATCTAACTAAATTATCTGAATTAATTTTACATGTACGTTATACTTTCTCATCGGAATAATTTAAGCCCTAGTGAAAAATGAATTTTCACTTTTCAGCACTAAGTAATCCAACTGTAATTATTAAGCAAAATTTTAAACATGATGTTAACATGAAAATTAAATGTTCGGTGTACGTCACACCAGATTACAACTTAAACAAATTAAGTTCGAGACGATTTTTTTCCAAACTCTCAATTAAATATTTATTATTTACACTTTCAAAACTACACATTTGTACGTAAATAATATGTAAAAAGAATTTCTTAACATTCTAATCACAAAATTGAAAGTTTATATTATACCAGGTATGAGTTTTGATTTTACCTAAATTATACGTTTTTTTAGAAATCGAAGTATTTTTCTTAATTTTAATCTCACAGTTGTTAGTTAGATACGTAATGTTTACATAAATATGGGAAAAATATTAGAGAATTTAATTGAATCCAATGAATCACATAAAACTCAATCAAAATAAATATTTATGAAGATCTATGCGCCCAAATTATTTTGTAATTTACAAAATTACAAAAAGCTAAGCACTTAATTTGTTTGGTTTCGAAACTCGCTTTCTCGTTAATCTACATAAACAACATCATCTTTATATTTTGTGAGGTCTTAACACACCAATTTGAAGCGACAGTCTTCATTCGATCATGATCACGAGCTTCAAACTACAATATGGTTATATTAACATATTAAACCTTTGTTGCAAGCTTTAAAAGAAGGTGGCAACATAAATAATAAGTATATCGAATTATTCATTATTAGACAGAATACTAATCTTGGTAAATTTATTTTTTGCTGCAGTGCAGTTCAAAAGGTGTGGAATGGAAATCGTTATCGAGTATTTTATGATTCGATTAAATTTCACTAAAATTATTTTTCACGTAAGCACATAGTGGGAAAATACTCGCGCTGTAAACAGTCCACAATTTTAAAGATTAGGGTCCACAATCACCATAAAGGTAGAATACAAATGTTGTAATTTTAAAAGGTATGGATATGGAATATTCTAAATTTTTATAAAATTATAAATTACGAAATTTTTCTATGAGTATTCTGTAAAAATTCTATATATAAGAATAGCACCTTATTCGCATGCTCTTTGGAAACGTTTTTGGAGTCCACGGACGTCTCTATACGGTACGGTAGAATACCATTTGTAAAACTTAAAAAAACACTAACATTTAAAATTGTAACTTTGCTACTAAAGTGTTCATTCTTTGTTTAACTTCCCAAAAATTTCAGTGAGAATCTGTAGGTATTTTCGAGTGTGTAATTTTATTTTCAAAATATGTAATGTAGTTGAAATAACAAATTTATTTTAAAATTATTAATGGTTTTGGAATGGAAATTATCGCTTGACGAGTGTAAGGCATCTCTAATAGACTAAAATTGGGAAAAGTATCATATTGCACTTACTTGGACCACGCTAAAAAATCGTAGAAATATGAAATACGTTAAATCTCTTCATATGCGAATAATTAACGGCTAATTAGGGCATTATTAAAAGCTATTACTAAATATGTAGTAAAAACCAATGGGATCCACTCTCTCTCCCTCTCTCTCTCTGGCGCTATATCCCATCAAGGGAGTTGGCCGCCACAAATGAGGTTTCATAATCATATTTTCATTTCGGATAATGAGTGATTAATTCATTGATCCTAAACCAGTCGTGAAATTTCTTCCTTGTCACCACCGGGAATCGAACCTAGGACCTCCGGTCGCTGGAGCAAGCATGCTGACCACTTTGCCATCGGGGCGGGCTTCACTCGTTCTTGATAAGGTTTTTTTCATTTAATACTCGCTGAACCTAAATCGATAATAGTACTAAAACGTAATTTAGAACACAATGCAAGATCAATTAACTTAAACATACAAAAGGCAATGACCTAATTAAATGTCCCGGTAAAAATGTTGATTATTAATCGTTTTCGTGAAATTGCTTTGGATTCTAAATTGGATTTTCGACCAGTTTTACTTTTAAGTTTCTCCTACTTTTAAAATTGAAAAGCTCAATATTATATCAAGAACGAGTTGTAAATTCGGTGTTGCTCCAATTTTCATTTTAGAATCTGCTATCTTTAAACGATAAAAGCCAACTCTTGCAAAAATAAATGGAGCAAAAATAAATTTGAATTGTATTGAGCTTTAAATTATATTGTATGTCGATAGGATCTTTTACCACAAATGTATAAATTGGTCTCGAATACACCACACTTGATTTCTAAAGCGAAAAATTAAACTCACCGGAATTTTAGTAAAACTGTTTTGTTTAATGAAAAAAAAATTATCCCAGCGTAAATTTCAGAAAAACAATAAGGTCAACCTTCATTGGATGCAAATTAAATCTTTAACCACTTTAGCCACTTCCGGTACACGGAGTTCTAACAAATTTCGCAAGAATCTTCCACAGAAGGTTGTGAAAAATGGCGATATAGCGAATCGTAAATCTGCAAAAATCTCGAGCTCAGTTTACTACGTAAAAGGAACCAAAATGAGTGGAGAAAACAATTTTTTAATGAGGCATGTAATTAGCCAAAATTTTGTCTTTTATTTTCATTATGATTTAAAATTGTTTTTTGTAATGGATTCTGCTAACTATACTTAAGCTAGTAGAACCCATTATTTAGATCCTGTCAACTTTAAAGACATACTAATTAGGTTATTTTGCATCAATTTTAAAATAAAAATTAAGTGTATTGGACTTTATTCTGAAATTTCTTTTAATCAGTCTTAATTTATTTGTTTATTTATTTCCTAAAAATTAAACCATCGTCTTTAGGTTTAGACCTCTTCAATATGTGAAACTTCCAGATGACAATAGTTCCCCTTAAAAATAATTAGAATTTACAATTCTAAAGAAATTGGAAAAACAGAGAAGGAAACCTCTTAATCACTTATAAGCTATGCTATGTGCACTTCAAAATATTTGCAAAGACGGCCAAACATCACTGGGACCTCTCAATTTATGGAAACGCTCAGGTATGAAATTTCACCACCATTTTCAGTCAATCCGTTAGGGCTGTACGGAGCCCACTTTTTTGATAAAAAGAAGTTTCTCGTCATAATCGTCATTTCCTCCTAAATTTTCGGAAATTGAAGTGGTATAGTTGCAAATTTAATGGAGAATATTTAGATAAAAGTGGTTTCTGAATGATACGCTTTTTAAAATATTTTAAAGAAACCAAAAACTACAATAGAAGCTACTTCCGGTGAAACGATATTGGTCAAAAAATTTCTAGAAAAAGCTAGATAAAAGAAGAAGAGCATGTCTCATAAGTTGAGAGGTAACAGTAATTTAGCATGAAACTTCAGTTTCATCCCGATTAATCAATCCGTAAGGAGTGCATAGGGGCTGAACATTTGTTGAAAAACAGATTTTTGTCAAACTCGTCATTAGCTCTTAAATTTTGCAAAACTGACCAGGACCAATATTGTTGCAAAATTAATTTAGAAAATGTTGTTTCTTAGACATATTCCTCGTAAATGAATTTTTTGCCATAATATTTGCAATAAACAAAAAACTCAGATAATTTTTTAAATTTTACCAGAACGA
Source organism: Nephrotoma appendiculata (assembly GCA_947310385.1). Taxonomy (NCBI): domain Eukaryota; kingdom Metazoa; phylum Arthropoda; class Insecta; order Diptera; family Tipulidae; genus Nephrotoma; species Nephrotoma appendiculata. Next base: position 223,693,876 of record OX371223.1, read on the forward strand.
GTAAAAATAAATTTATTTCACCAAAAGTTGGAATCTCTACGGTCCAAGCGAATTGAATATTGAATGAATCTTCACTTTTTTCGATTAAATGAGAGATCCTTGCGAAATTTATTGGAAATCTGTGTACCGGAAGTGGCAGGTGCTATGAGAGCTCTTTAGTTTTTGCAATGGTGTTGTCAATCGAAACATGTTTCAGTTTCCATAGGAGGTTTTTAGTTGTTTTTAAATATTTTGAAAAGTATAAAATCTATGAGAAAACGACTTAGAACTAAATAAAAGTTTCAAAATTAATTTGGCGACAATACTAGTCCATATCAGTTTTCAAAAATTTAGGCGAAAATGACGATTTTTGACAAAAATACTGTTTTTATAACAAAAAATTCGGGACTTGTCCAGTTCAAACGAATTGAGTAATATAAATGAAACTTCATACTTAAGTTTCTTCTATAAATTGGATGATTTTTAGCCAAAATTATAGTTTGAAAGGAAAAAAACAGCTTCAATAAGAGGTTCTTCGTTCTTTCCAAATATTTTGGAAAGTATTTCAATTTAGAGAAATTCCACTAAGAAATGATAAATACAGGATCAATAAAATAAATATTATCAATAGTTGGTGTGCGTTAGCAATATTTAGGTCAACGTAGACTCTGGCGCATTTGGCGGAGCCCATCTTATCACTCGGTAAATTATCGTACACTGGTAGCATTCGTAACTTTCAAACCAGGCGTTGGCGCAAAGAAGCCGGAAATAATTTTCATATTAGTTGACACCAAGTTACTCTTTTACATCTCGTAATGAAATGAAATGAATTAGTTGGGCTATTGGTTTAAAAATATCCCTGTGCTTTGTGCCGAATGGCATGAACATTATCGGAACGAATCAATTTTTACTTCAATATATAAATATTGTCACTGTGTTTTTTTGATCAGTTTAAAAAAAAATTCGTTTAAATTTACTTTGCTTTTCAAAATTTTCTATAAATTAAGTTAGCGATGAAATTTTGATTGTTGATCTATCTATCTGGGCATAACAAAATTTTCGGAAAAAAAAAGAAAAATGAAAAAGTTTTGGTTTTTTGAGTTTGGCGTCGTTCTTGTTGGTTGAAAAAAAAAATTAAGACATTTGGATAAGAAAAAAAATATTTCAATTTTTACGAAACTTAAAATTTGCAATTAAAGCATAAATAGTACTCATAAATAATTACTGGAAATTTTATAATTTATGAATTTGTGAATTTTTGTGTGTGTTATAAATAATAAATAAATTGTATACTATGTATATATAAATGTATTGAAATTAAAATAATTATGAAAGTTTTTAAAATAAAAAAAAATAAAAATAAACCGGTTTAACATATTAAAGTGCATTAACAATTTTGGGTATTTGTGAGAGAAGCATTATCATCAAGACAAGGAGCTTGATTGTTTAAAAAATCGTCGGTTAACACCAAACCTTGATAAAACTTATTCTAGTATGCATCAATCAATAGTTGATAAGAGGGCTGATGAGATTTACCAAGCAGTTTGTATGGTGGAGAGTGTCCAGCACGGTGCATCTGTATTGAGTCAAGCAAACGGAATTTTGTAATTATATGATTGTAATTTATTAGTAATTTTTGTATATAACTGTATATATATTGTGTTATATATTATATATAATTATCTCCGTTAATTTTTTTTGTATGTGATTGTAAGCAAATTTATAAATTGTTATAATTTTTTTTTTCTCAATAGGAAAATTTTTAATTTCCTTCGTAAATTTTAATTTTGTTTTTGGTTTCTTAAAATTATGATTTACTAATTTTTTTTTTTGGTTTGTGTGAATGTCATCGTGTCAGTTAACTTCCAATATTATTGATACTTAGTACCATGAGCAAGAACCACGACTAAATTTAAACCTCTACGAACTGAGCTACCGAGGTTTTAAATGCTCATAAATTTTACCGGTATCAGATCCTTGCGCAACATACATCGTTGAGATTACTAGAAAACTTTTCAATAATTCAGGTTTTTGATTAATTAAAGTATTTTTGGTCGTGTTTCGGGCCGAATTACACAAAATTCTAAAAACAAAAATGGCGGAGTAAAGATATGGCATTCGGCGAGCTTATGCACAACAGATCATTTTGTTCGGCTTTATGAGATTCAACTTGTCTGATAGAAGTGATTAATCTTTTCATTAACAAATATAAAGGTGGAGATTTTTTAATGTAAACGATTTCCATTTTGAATAGGTCAGGTGAAATTTACATTTGATCCGAGATTCATCAATTTATTATCATTCAACACTTGTTTTTGAACTTGTTTGATTATGTGTCCATAGTAAAAGGTAAGTTGACATTTTGATAAGTCTGGGTTTGTTTAAAAAATTCAACTGTACTCGTAAATAAAGTTCTACTTTTTAGCACAGAGAAATAGTAGTAAATTTTTTTGAAATTGTACTAAAACAACTCAAACATAGAAGCAACATCTGTTTTCTCCAATCACTCCATTTTCAGAGCATAATAACTCATACGAATATTAGATAAAAATGTTACGATGAAATTGTGAAATCGGTAAATGTGAAAGTCAAAATAGAAAAAACTGTTTAACTGAAAAATGTATAATTTTTTCGCGAAAGGATTCACTCTTCAACCGATGTGCTTTTTGTATGGTTTAACTACTTAGTCAACATGATTTGTATTGCTTAACTTCTGCCATGACTGTCACGGGCACACGGAAAGTGCCTTCTTTTCCAAACTTAAGCGTTACAAGTTTAATAAACAGTACCCAAATACCCATATTTAGGCGAATGGATCACCAATCATGTCAGTAGTATAGGCTCAATTTACAAATCGATTTTAATTCGTGTGAACTTTTTGAAAAAAAAATTTAATTTTGCACAGTTAGCGGTTTCAAACTTTAACCGCAACATATATATAAATGTGCTTCACTGCCATTAAAAACTTGGGTCTAAATGTTTTAAGTGTGAGGAAAGAATGAACCTCCCCATTTAGAAATGGTTCCATCCACAAAGGAAACTTAGAATTTTGCTGATTGCTATCTACATACACTGTCTACACATATAGATAATTAATCAACTACCCCGGCGTAGACTAATACAGCATAACACTGTATATGCATATATATGTATGTATATGTACCATGCTAATAAGTAATCGGCATAAACATAAAAACACACAAAAATATTTGCTATTACAAATTAAATTTCAGTAGGTTTCTTCTTTGCACAAAATGGTTTTTGGTGCGGTTTTTTTGGTAAATGGTTATAATTATCTTAATATCCCCCCGTATTTGCTTAAACTAGTAAGTTGAAATATTATTTTAGACCATGTACGGTTAAAGCCGCATTTATTAGATGCCACCGAAACCGGATCCGCCCGAAACGCGATTTTTTAAAACGCGATATTTTGAAACGAGATATGACAAAACGAGATATGGTACAAAACGCAATATTTCAAAATGCGATATTACAAAACGCGATATGGTACAAAACGCGATATGGTACAAAACGCGATATTTCAAAATGCGATATTTCAAAACGCGTTATGGTACAGATTACAGAATGTGCATTGCGAAGCGACGGGAGCGTAGCGACCCGATTTATACCGATCCTTTATACTCTCGCTCCTACCGATTTTTTAATTCCTATAAACTGAAATTAAATTTCCCCTTCACCCGACTGATATAACCCGATCCTAAATTCCCGTTTTGTACCATATCGCGTTTTGTACCATATCGTGCTTTGAAATATCGCGTTTTGAAATATCGCGCTTTGTACCATATCGCGATTTGTACCGTATCACGTTTTGAAATATCACGTTTTGAAATATCGCGTTTTGTACCATATCGCGTTTTGTACTCTATCGTGTTTTGAAATATCGCATTTTAGAATATCGCGTTTTGATAATTCGCGTTTTAAAATATCGCGTTTCAAATGGGACCCCACCGAAACAGGTAAATAATTTAAATCCAATTTGCACCATTCGACCATGTTCGTCATAAAATAGGTTAACCAAACCAGTTATATAACCCTTTCAGATTTTCTACCTATATATAAAAGACAATGGTTTTATAAGTTTCCTATAAAGATTTATTATATCAACTAAAATTGGTCCAAGACACGGACGAGTGGTTTGTAAATGTTGAGGTTTAAATAAAAATAAGATTAACTTTCATGAAACTCTATGGCAAGTTACTGCAATTATATTTTTCGAAAGCGACTTTATTTAAGGTTAGATGGCAAGATATCTTTAAATGGACTTATTTGATGATAAATCAAAAAAAAATTGTGTTTTAGAAAAATTTTCACCACCCACGTGATAAAAGTTGAACCAAAATTTTTTTCCAAATTCACTTAACGCAGTATCGTTTTCACAGGCCACTGGTAGCAAGATTATGGATTCGATGAATGGTTAACAGTATCGTTTGAATATGTTCTTTAAGAAAACAATTCAAAACATATGCTAACCGATTGCGTTTTAAGTCGGATAAGGTTTTAAGATCAATCTAAATACGAGGTGTTAAGCAACTAAAATTTCTAATAAATGCCATAAATGCAGAATTGGGCTAGGAAATCTTGATGAGGCCCGAAGTGTCCAGTGGTATGGGTGCTATATGATACATTAATTAAATATAATTTAATGTATTAAACAGCAATAGATAAAAATTGTTGTATGCTCAAATTCAAACTCCACTGTGGTTACCGATATGTAAAGCTTTCAGGTATTGGTCTTAAGAAATAAAATTTTAACAAAACAGGCTATGTTAAAACTCTTGAATCTGTTAAACCAAAGTTTGGTAGAAACAACTACATTATAATATTTTTCGACTTAGAAATCAAGTAGGGTATATTAGAGATCAATATACATTCGTGGTAAGAAAAGCCAAGTGTTAAGGTTTGAGTAGTTTAAGCTAAGATAAGCTTTGGCATCATATACTATGTAATGAAAGCTTTGGTGTAACACAATTAAAAGAGCCAAGTACTTTTTCCAAATGGAGAGGAGAGGTGCGCTACATTCTCGTAAATCAAACGGCTGGGCGGTCTATGCAAATATTGTCCAAGTGGCGAACAGTTTTGTTACATCAAATTATTTTCAATGATGACCGTTATCGCAACATGATAAAAGGCTTTCTAAAGCCTTCATTGCAATAAACATGAAAATTTTACTGTTTTTCAAAAAACCAATGAATTTTTTTTAAATTTGAATGTTGCATTCTAGTTAAGTAATTTTTTTACTGGTATAAAAATAAACAAAACGTTCTCACTATACTCGTCCTAAATATGCACGGCACTTAAAGGGTCGGATGGCCCCTTTGCATGTATATGTGGACTAGCTTTCGGAATTTGTTCTATAATATTTTTCTTTACTTGGATCCATTAAAATTCCTTGAAAAAATAAATGAAAGATAGAATATGAGTTTTGGATTCAATTTCCAAAAAGGAAAATATAATGTACGCAAAGTGCATAGAATAATGGGAAAAAGTATTTGGAAGTACATTATTTCAAGTGAGCATAAGTATTTGGAATTTGGAATTTTTTGCGTCTCTCTTTGCGTATGTCACAGCCTGAAGACGACTTGGCATTGAATCCATAATTTTTTAAGATATTCAAGAGTTAAATTGACCCAAACTTCGAGAATTTCATTTTCGGCCATTTCTTTAGATATTCCGGTTACGTATTACAACCTTTGCCCAAACATTTTCAATTACATTTAAATCTGGACTTTGTGGGGACCAGTCTACAATAATGAAGCCAAAACCTTTCAAAAATTCATGGCATGTTTTTGCGATGTGAACCAGTATTCCTCATTGAGATTAGCACCACATACAGCTGCATGGTCAATGAAAATGTCAAGGAAAATATTTTTATCAACCTTATCAGGCACACGTACCAAAATGTCAATGCAGCACAATTTTGATTTTAATAAATACTTAAAATATAAAAATTCCAAATACTTTTGCCCATGACTGTAGATTTAAACGACTTTACGAGGTAATGGCCAACAGCGCATTACTAAAATGTTGCGTATATAAGTAGACGTTTATTTTGAGAAATTTACGTCCAAGAACAAGTTAAATGTTACGTTTTACAAGAATTGAATGCGTTAAGTAATCTTAAATGTCATATGAGATCAAACCAATCCCAGAAAAATATTCCGTACAGATTGTTTTTTTCCGCAAAACTAAACCAAAACAAATTCCGATATGGGTAAATGCGTAATATCTACTTCCTTGATTCGAAAATTAAATCAAGCACGCGACATGTAACATAATTTACAACCGGTGTCCGAGAATTACGTTGTTTAAGTGAACCGGTTCCGTTGACCGATTACATAAAAATGGCCCGGCTAAGCGACAACTATTTTACGTTTTACAAATATTATAAAAACGACAAGTAATATGATATCATCACTCATTTAAGTGTGAAATCTAATCAGTGATTTTGAATAAAAGTTGTAAAGAATAATAACGCCAGCATCTTTAACATTTTTACAAAGATTTAGTGAAAATATTTTTAACGCTAGTTTCTAATCAACCCGTCTTAATTTTGGCAGCCGGTTTAAAAACATAATATGAAAAGACGTGATATATTAACCACTTCCTATACACGTAATAACCTTTCATTTCTTTTTGATTATATTGTTCATAATACAACTTTTGAGATTTTTAAACATGTCGAAACAACAAATAAAACTAATAAATTATATGATAAGAAATTAAACATTTAAAAGAAGAAAGAAAAATTTTCTTTTCACGTGAAAATATTTACAAGTTATTCATTGAATGTGGGCTTATGTAATAGTTAAAAATAATTAAACCACAAACATAATTAAAAATTATAAATTTAAATAAAAAGCTTTGCTGTTTTTTTTTGTGTTTTTTGTAAGAAATCTTATCTTGCCTTCTTCATTTGAAAAATCTAAATGCGGTTGATTTTCTCTCAATGCTGATGGATTATTTCTTCTTCCACCTTTATCTATTTTAGCATTACCATAACCTAAAAAATCACCAAATATTATAACAGCAAATGCCATGAATAGCATTATACGGAATCGCCATGCTGTTTCCATGTCTTATAGCGTATCGTATTGGTTATATGCTTGAACACTGTATACGACACTCTATAGGTAAAGTTTTATAATTCTTAATATAAAAACCAAACGTCCTTCGATTCAAACAAGACAAAAACTATAACACGTTTATGTTTACTATTTCTATAAATTATGTACAACACAATTTTTAAATTTTTTATTTAACTAATGTAAATAAAAGTTCTTGTTAATTGCTAACCACACACATCACAATTTTTTTATTTATAAATACAACTTTATCGTGTCATATGTTATTATACAACAATTTCCGATCATGCAATATAATTTTCACTTTTCACCAGACACCAAAATTGTTATTAAATAATATTAATTTGTTTCACGTCGCGCAAAATATATATTTTTTTTTAATTGTTTTACCGATCGCGCGAGTTACCAATCGACTAAAAGTAAAATTAAACAATAAAAAAATTATTGTAAATTTTGAAAATTAAAAGTTTATTTCTTTTTATCGCATTGTTTTGTATGTTATTTAAGACATTTTTTAACTCACTGTACACACATTGTGCTCGTATAAAAGCGATGTGAATGTAACATATTGTGGAGAGTAAAATATTTTTGTTTTATCAAAAGTTAAAAGTGGGAATTGATATGTTAAAATAGTACAATCAATGGTAAAATCATAACTGAGAGTAACAAATTAGTTTTAAGCGAGATACGCTTTAAATTGTTTACACAAACACAGTAAATAATGTTAAGTTAATGACATCATTTTGTAATTTATAATTTCTTGAGTGAATGTCAGACATGTGCAAACTATATATTTCTGTATTAAATAAAATATATTTTACGGTAGATCTACATCACTCATTGAGAATTCCGTTTTAATAAATTCGAAATGTATATCTTCCTAAAAACTATGTGGATCCTTTAAAGACATACCAATTTCAACAAATCTGCATTATAGAATCATCTTATATCCGGTTATGGTACAAAATTGTACCGAAATTCATAATTTCATTGGAAAATTTCCGGAAAATTAATCTGGTGTTTTGTTTTTTTTTTACTTGTGGCAAAAGAAGTATTAGCAATTTAACTTATAACTGAATTCTAGCGGATTCTTACGTTTTACCATGACAACTATGCGGGCCTTGAACTGCTGCGTTAAAAATCAGATATTGTCAAAGTTAGCCTAAAGTTTTCAGCCGAAAAAAATTCTAATGCAGATACTCTCTTAGCTACCTCAACCGAAAAAATATTTTAAAGTCGAAAAAGACATTACACCGTACATCTAGGTTCATCACATTCATAAAATCAGACTACCCCAAAAATCTGTAAAGAAATATAGAGTTTACCAGATTGATGCAAATGATTCTATCATAAAGAATTTACTGAAAAATAGATTTTACAGTTAATCTAAACACTATTTATTGGGAATTCAGTTTTAAACTATTCGAAATGTATATTTTTCTAACAATTATGTGGAGCTTTCAAGATTTTCAGCAACTTTGCATTATCAACAAATCTTACATCCGATACTGGAAAAAAAATTCCATTAAATTACAGAATTTACCAAACTCGTCGGTAATAATTATGACATTACATTGGACAATTCCTGGTGATTAATTCGGTGTTTTACGTGTTTTTGTGATACTGTAAGGGATTCCTTGTGCTTAGGCGATATTTTAAGTAGGAAGATTATCAAATTAACAAAAAACTGATTACCAACTAGAAAATGCCGGTGCACGATGGTTTATAATATGCTGTGTTAGAAGATAATGACTATGTGTTAGGGCTTTGAACTACTGAACCAAAAATCAGATACTATAAAAGTTAGCCGATAGTTTCTAGCCAAAAAAATACTACTGCAGATAAAGTCTTTGCTGTCTGAAATCTGTCAGGAGCTATATAGTTTTACCAGATTGGTCAAATTATAATAAATTCCGAAATTTTCAAAACTAAATTAATAAAATATTCTGTACTTTTAGAATTAGACACTTACACATCAAACCTAACATGGCCATCAGATAGGTCATGTTCTGTAACTTTTTAGTTACTCACCTGCTCATCGATCCTACTATGGCTATCAAATAAATATCATAATTAAAGATAATGAAAGATGTGGGGCTAGGGTTATGAGAGTGTAATGAAATGTAATTTACTAGTAATTTCGATATTTTTGAAACTAAATTAATAAAATAATCTGTAACTTTTAAGTTACCCACTAATGTTCATGGTTTTTTACATGTAAAATTTATTTAAAATATATATACCTTTTCTTCTTTTTCCCTACTGATATTTATAAAATCTGTACTATTATATCTACGCTCAAAAATAAAGTTGCATCAGGCAGTGATGGCATAAGTTCGCTTGTGATAAAGAAATTTGGTTACATCTTATGTTTTCCATTGGTTCACATTTTAATAATAGTTTTATTCAAGGGAAATTTCCAGTAGCACTTAAAAAAGCTGTAATAATACCGTTGTTTAAAGGTGGTGATGCTAATATAGTTTCTAACTATCGACCTATATCACTATTATCAGTTTTTTCAAAAATTCTAGAGAAGTGTGTTAAAGCTCGTGTTTTGTCTTATTTAAATAAAATAAATTTTATTTCTCAACATCAATATGGATTTCGAGAAGGACTTAGTACTGAGAATGCACTAATGGAATTACTTACCTCTACTTACAACACATTAAATGAAGGTCGTGTTGTTAATTGCTTGTTTATTGATGTTAAAAAAGCATTTGGTACGGCAGATCACAATTTATTAATTACTAAATTATCCTCAATCGGAATCCGCGGAGTTACTAATCGTAGGTTTCGATCTTATTTAGAAGATAGAATTCAAGTAAGTAATATCAATGGAAATTTGAGTAACATTGAACATGTTCAATGTGGCGTGCCTCAAGGCTCTGTTCTAGGGCCACTACTATTCCTCATTTACAGTAACTTATTTCTTGAACTTAATCTATATGCTGATAAAGTAGCGTTTGCAGATGAAGTTGCACTGATATACTACTAGTAGTTTAAGTTTATCTGTGAAAATAACTCATGATTTGAGAATTTTTCGAGCTTGGTTTGATCATCAATTTATGATCGTGAGTGATAAATCTAAAATAATTCAATTCCAAATAACAAATAATTTACTTGATAGAAATTCCAATTTTATATACTCACATGCAACAACGTGTCAAAATAATTCTAATATTAAATTCACTGATAATAATTGTTCCAGCTCATGTGTAAAAATTGATTATGTTGATTCCTTCAAATATTTAGGAATAACTGTAGACAAGAACCTAAATTTTAAAATGCATATCAACATCTTACAAAACCATTTATTTGTTACAAATCGTATTCTTTTTAGATTAAATCCACTATGTCTACAGATTCTTCTTAAACATTTGTATTACTCCTTAGTTCAATCTCGACTTAGTTATGGAATTAATTGTTGGGGAGGAATATACTATAGTAATTTAAAGCGACTGCATGTATCCCAAAAGTTTATTTTACGAAAACTATATAATGCATCAAGACACATGTCAAGCAAACCGTTATTTAGGAAAGCGAATATTCTAACAATAAGGAATTTATACATTTTTAAGGTGCTAAAATTATTTTTTATTCGAAGTGGAAATCGCCATTTTAAAGAATCATTGTATCCATTAAGAAATAAATAGTGTGTGGTTCCTGCTTCAAAGAAAGAATTCTTCAGGCGATTTTATGTGTACACCTTACTTATGTTATTTAATCAGCTACCAAATAATATAAAAAGTATGAATAATATCAATCCGTTCTTAAAGTCCTTGCGCACTTGGTTAATAGAGTTGGATGATTCCGAACTTTTATTCAAAGTAATGAAGTAATTTCGTTTATTATTATTTTTATTAATGTATTACACAATTTTGTTTATTTCGGATTTTTATGAAATAATTTAATTAGTATAATTTTTATTTTATATTTGACACCCCTCATCAAATATATTTAATTTTAAAGTTTTTAATTAGGAGCAGGTAGTTCTAAAAATTGATCGTTTAGTCGGTCACAAGAACTTCCTAATTTCCTCTTTCTGCAATACAAATATAATTTTTGTTGATATGAATACTACTTATCGTTAACTATTATTATATTTTATATTATATTATTATATTTATTATTTGTTTGTTAATTATTCTTAAGTATACTCAAGTATATCAGATCATATATGTAATTTAGTATGTTTGTCTTTTGTATTGATTTAAAGGAAATAAAATAAATAAATAAATAAAATTAAATAAATAAATATACCTACTTTTTACATACTGTAAAGTAAATAATGAATAAAATACTTCTTTTTCGTTACAGTTGTGCATCTTTTCCCATATCAAATAATTATCAGAACATTGACTGTGTACACGAGCATTTTTACTTAATCGTCAAAAACAATAAATTGACGTATGAATAATAATATGTAATAATATAAATTTAATTCAACCACTAATGGCCGGTTGCACAGAAAAATGACTAAAGGCCGGTTAGTTGTGCGCCAGTTAAATATTTTATATAAAATTTGTGTATCAATTTTGTATGCAAAATGACAGTTGACGAGGTGGGCCAAAAATTTTGTGTACATATACGGTGTATAATACACAGTTTTATATTTGTATTTTGATTTTTCCTCTCTTGTACATGTGCATTCTATTTGCCATTTTTACGATGATAGGTACCAAAATAAATGAATCCGGTTGAATCGGATTAATTTTTTTGATTCTGACGTCCACCCACCTCTTCTATTCGTTTGCTTTTGAAATCTTTACGTATAGAAATGTCAATGTAAAAAAAGAATCAAAACAATATCATGCGAATGCGTCTCGCCTACTAATAAAAACAAGATGCTCAATACTCTATTTTTAAATCAATGCAAACTTGATGAAATATATTTTATTCCATGGAAATATTTTGCGATTAGTTAGTTATTCAATCAAAATTGGCCATTTAAATATTTATACGCAAGCTAAACTTTTCCATGAAATAAAATACATTTATCAAGTTTGCGTTGATTTGTTTCTGATTGCGAAAACAGATTTCATATAAAACATTTAACTGGCGCACAACTAACCGGCCTTTAGTCATTTTTCTATGCAACTTGCCATAAGTCATACAAATATAAAGTTTTATCATAAAAATTACTGTGACCGGTCCTGAGTTGGAAAATCAAATCGAATAAGTTTAACGATGAGTTGGCTTATATTCAAATACATAGTTTACTTAGCAAATATCATGCATGGGAAATTGGCCACGAACGAACGCTAATCATTGAGTCTATTTTAGCTAATAATGATGGGATCTAATCAATTAAATATCGATCATTTTTTTTACGCCAACCGTAAAAATAAGAAAAAGGAACTACCGAAAATGTTTGATGTAAATAACTCATCAGTGTCAACGAATGGAGTGCTCAAAATCAAGGCACAATCAAAAGTCCAGGCAATAATAAAATTTTCAACCAAGCAAGCGTTTCAAATTTAACAAACCGGACCCGTACGTCATTCAATGAAATCAAATCAAAGTAGCCAAAAAGTGGCTAGAGAAAAAATGTCTGAATAATTTATAATTAAAAGTCATTCCCATTTAAAGTTTAATTTATTTTATTATAATTTTTAGTGAAAGCTTTAGTGAAGAGTAACCATAGAGTAAGTAATGTAATAAACAGTAACGAAACAAAGTAAAATAAATTCATCAAAAAGTGCGTGGGTTTTGCCATTTAAATGCGGATTATACAATACATTTTAGCAACAATTTTTTATTTTATTTGTTCCGAATATTTTTGTACTGTTTAACACATTTAAATTGCATAACCCACTCATTTTTTGATGAAATTTTTTTCCTCTGTCTCGATACTCTTTATAACATTAGATAATCTTTGGTTTAACGTTCTATTATTTCATTAGAACTGATACTATTCCATTGAATGTACCTTTCATTGTTTCTTTTTTTGATCCAAATCAAGCTGATACTGGTCATGTGAATGAGACACGCTTCCGATAAGATCTGCCATTGCGAAAGCTTCATTCTGTAACGGCTACCTGGTAGGGGTTGGTGGAGAAACGTAAATAACGAGCGGTAGCGCGGGTTTGATCCAGCACTCGCAAGTTGAATTCGTGCAATCGCATGAACCGGCGTCGGATTCTCCTTTTAACTTTCCCTTCCTGGTTCTCCTACCTGGTCTCGATTTTAAAATTCCATTCCCACCTTAAAAACTCGTCTGTCAACAAATAAATAAAGTCGCAATAGTATCAAATTGTTGTTGTTGTTGTTGTTGGAGTTTGCGATTGCATGGATGCAATTTTGTTTATAGTCCGACCATTGTGCAGCATGCATTCAGGCGAGAAAAATAGTCGAAATGACAAAAGCTTTCCGCGATCATCAAAGGGGGATGAGATGACGTTGAGAAGGTATTTTGCAAATGGAAGATGTAGTTTTCGGACATGGGTGAACAGCAGGGCGACAACATGGAAACATGAAATTTTTGGGTGTGGAAATATAAGACGGAAAAGAAGAGGTGACGGGAGGACAGTCGAAATTTGACCCCCAAGTCAGGCGGATCGCAATAATCAAAAATTAATATATATGAAACATGGAATGACAACGCCATCATTTTTTTGTTGCATTCCATAACTATAATTTAAGAGTTTTAAAGTCGATCGAGTGATCGTTGAGTTTGTTAAATAATAAGATAATCAAATAATAAAGCTGTATAATTGTTGTTAACTGTTCAATATTACTCAAGAGTTTTTTTTTGTGGTTTACATAAGTGTTCAATAAAATACAATTTGATTAAATAAATTCCCTGTGACTGGTATTTATTGTATTGTTGGTGCAATTTGTGGTGGTTAATTAAAGCAAACGAACAAAAAAGTTTGAACGGTCGTGTTTTTTTTGAGAGATAAACATTCTCGTTTCTCGTTCGAGGGCGAGACTCGTCAAAAGAATTTAATTGGATAAAAAGTGAAGTGCGCGTTAGTAAAATAACACAAAAGCGCACATTGGTGTGGCTTGTAACTGGGCAAACGGAGAAGCGACGGAAGCGGCATACCGGTACCGCAGGTCGACAGCTGAGTCATCCTTTTCTGTTATATATTGTCCGACGTATTGTGTCCTTAATTTATTCCGTGTATTGTGCATTTGGCGAATTCACTTGCGAGTTGCTGCGGTGTTCGAGTGATCGCGTTTCATTTGTGTTGGGGTATTCTATGGTATAACCTCGTGTCGCCCGTGTCGCCCTGCTCAAATCTGAGCATAGCTGGGCTAAAACGTGCAAGTAGACTGGCGCCCAAACACGGTTTTTTAAAACTGTTAATTTATTTTCGTCTCCCCATACCCCGATAATTTGAGAGCACGTTACAATTCGACCATCTGCATTATTATTTCGGTGTCACGCTATTGCGGAACGATCGAGATTTCTTTTCAAACTTTTAACGTCACTAATCGTGTAGAATGTATTTATAAATTATTCCATACACTCGTACAACAATTTATAAATTTGAAATTTTACAGTTGAATTTAAGTTAAATTAAATGTGATAATATTATTTTTGGGTTAAATAATTATTTGGCTTTGGTTGATAATTGTTTTTGACAGATAACGACAACGCCAAAATGTAAATAGTTTAAAAAAATTCCGCTATATATAGATAGAAATATACACTTTTAAATTTTTTTTCCAAATAAGTTGTGTTCAAATTTAGATAAATGTCAGTAGACATTTATTTTATCATATTTTGGTGTATGTTCTAAATGTGAGGTAAACTTAGGTGGAATTTGGGACAAGTCTGATTGGAATATAGGGGTGTAATGGAGTGTAATTTATAAGAAAAGCTCTTGCGATTCCGTAGGCTGGCTCATCGATCTTACTATGGCCAGCGTAGATCATAATCCAAGGTATTCACTTACTCAGTACGGTGGGGTTGTAATTTGTTGTTAATGACTAGATAATCCCATTATCGGCTTGTTGCACATTTTACACCGTCTGGGCTAGCAAAGACGCTATCTGCATTACAATTGTTAACATAGAAACTTTGGCTAACGAAAAAATATACGATGATATGATTGTCAAATTAATAAATTAGTGTATCCGTGTTAAACACTAGCAAAATAAGCTAAATGTGAAAATTAAGGTGCACGTCTAATTTAATTTGTCGGGTGGGGCTGGGGATAATAATTTTGAACTAGAGTTTAAATTAAGAATTTCTGTATCAGAAATAAATGTCATACAGAACCACGGGCAAATTAATAAATGACTTGAATTTTTTGTCATGTTAGAGGGCGTTTGATTTGTGTAAGGGCCCTATGAAATACAGGTAAAATTATCCAAAATGAGGGATATACTGAAAAAAATTATGTTAAGTTTGTTTGGAACTGAGAACCAGGGTGTGGTTGGAGTTTCGAAGGTGCACAAAATGAGGTTTTTGTAATATAGGAAAACGGTTATTTCTGAACGCCTTTCTCTAGATTACGTTTTAAGGGGATAAAGATTAAAAGTCATGCTAGAATCTTTAAGTTTAGCAAAAAGGATCTTTTTAGAATAAAAATGACGCTAATACAATTTGATCTTTTTGGCTTACTCGAAGGGGAAGTTTCAATGTTTAAAGGGAAGTAATGGTTTTTAGCTATTGGTATTTCTTTTAATTAGACGCTAATTGCCAATGTACAGCAATAATAAACACTTTTAGCATTACTGAAAAAATGTGTAGCTCTTTAATAATAAACAAAGCTGATAGATGTACTTAATAGCTCGACAGTCTTCAAAGCTTTAACAATTGTAGTATTAGAGCTTCTTTAATAATAGAGCTTTCAATTTAATGAAAGAAATCCACTTGCATTAACAGCTAAAACAAAACTAGCTTAAAGCCGATAGCTTTTAAAATAATTAACCATACATTTTTACAATGTTTGGCGCTCCTTCAAAAGTTAACTCAATTTCAAAAACAAAACAAAAAATCTATTTTGCTTGCCAAACTTCGTTTTATTATCATTAGCACACGTTACATTGTTTTCGTATTTTTTTTTGAGTTTGTTTATGAAGTAAAGGAAATTTTGTTTCTCTTCTTTTTTATGGTGGTGTTTTTTGTTTGTTTACGAGATTATTTTTTTGCTATAGTTGTATTAGTTAGTTTTTGTTAATTATGTATTATTAACACACATTATTGTCAATCATTCGACAAGGTTTTGAAATGCACAACATTTTGAAATGCAATAATTGTAGAGGCTAACGGCTTCGATAACGAAGGGGGGCTTTAGATTTGAACTTCGGGGGACGTAGGAGCCGGGATCAGCAAACATGTCGCACTGCGTGCCGCACGTAGGAGCGGATTATATAGAATTTATTAATGACGTCAAAAACCCAAACGTTCTTTTCAGGACGACCAAAAATATATTTTATTAAAAGAACGTATTTATATAATTCCAATTTTGAAAATTAAATTTTACAATTATTGATTATGAAATGGTCAAATTCAATTGAGCAGGCCCAATTCCAAAAATTCTAAAAACAAAAAAACAGAAAAAGAGAAAGAAAATAAAAAACGGGATTTGGCAAGCAAAATAGATTTTTTTTTTGATTCTAAAATTGAGTTAACTTTTGAAGGAGCGCCCAATGTTTGATTCATTAAGGGTAATTTTATTTATTCACATTAAAATTTCGACTTTTATAAAACTTTTGGATTAATTTTATCGTAATATTAAACTGTAGATTTTCTTTGGAATTATTTAGTAACTCACTATTTAAATATTATAATAATTGTCACATATTGTAATAATTTGCTGGAGTATTTTGAAAACTTTTATTATTAAATTAGATTTATTTTTTCATAAACAGTTTTTCATAAACAATCCTCATTTTCGCTTAAATTTTGGAAGAGGAAAACTGATTAGAATCGATATTGTTGAAAATTTAATTTCAAATTTTTTAGTTCATAGTCGTTTTTCAGCAAACTAAATATTTTTAAAAATATTTCCAAAAGTGAAAAAGTTCTTATAGAAGCTGGCACTTCGAGTAGACCGAGTTCGACCAAAATCCACTGGGATATAGCTATCTGTGGAAAAAGCTTAAGTATGAGGATCAATCAATTCGTTTGGGTAGTGCAGGGCTTAGTTTTTATTGTAAAACGGTTTTGTGGCACACACGTTTAAAGTTTTATGTTTTTATTATGATCATTATACAAAGCTTATACAAAGACTTAGGCCGTCTGTCTGATGGCACTATCACAGCAAAAACTATACATACCAAAGAGCAAATTTGCACTCAGATAGATACTACTCTAAAATGGTCACATTTAAAATTTGGGAACTCTAGGTCAAATAGTTTTCGAAATATTCAACGTTTTCTAAAAATAGAGGTTACACAGATGCGGCTGCCTACTTTTTTTTTAAATTTTCAATTATTATTCTAGGCCAGAAAAAATATTCTTGTACTATTATTACTTGTTGTTTAGCAACAAATACAACAGACTGGAATCATGAGCTTTTCGTTTCGAAAAAACAACGGAAAGATATATTTTTAGCGCTCGCTTCTAGCATTCAATCATCATCGTCAATTTCAACTACATTGTAAGTAACTTAAATTTAAATTTAATTTATAAACTTAATAAGTCAACTTCTCTTCTTTTCTTTTTTTAGCTTTTTATTCAAAACGACCCGGATTTCCCATATCTATGACGTATAATTGACACACTTTTACTATGTTAGTTTAAATTCATATTGTTTTATGTTAACATATATTAATAATTGTTTTATCATTATTTGTAGAATCATTTACGATGGCTCCTCCACAATTAACTAAAGCTCAGCGTGCAATTTCGGCAAACAATAAACGAGAGACAGAAAGACTACGATTGCAAGCAAAGAGATTAGATCCTTCATATAGAGCAGATGCACAACAGCGCGACACTGAAGCCCGTAGACGTTCCAGAACAAGTTTTGCATATCGCGAGCCCGAGCAACAGCGTGCCACTACAGTTCGTCGAACAGCACGTTCTGATCCTGAATATCGTCGTGCTGATCAGGGAAACAACAATATCCAACAACAATATTTCACTTGCCCATCAACAACAAAACAGCAACCTCGTTGTCAGCTGACATCTCAAACACTATGTCTACCACCTTTTCACAGCTCAAAGTAATCATTATTGATGAAATAAGCATGGTTGGAACACATATCTTTGAGATGATAGACAAGAGACTTCGAGATGTTCTTAATGAACAGCTTCCTTTTGAAGGTGGCTCTGTCATCACAGTACGAGACTTTCACCAATTAAGGCCTGTACAAGCTTTATCTTTGATGTCCGGAGATCCAACTAACGCTATTGCGGGAACATTTGGAGGACATCCTCTTTGGTGCACATTTAGAGTACACACCTTAACTCAGATTATGCGTCAGAGAGATGATCTCATCTTCGCAAATTGTCTCAATAACATGGCTTCTGGAACAATGACAACAGACGATGTTAATTTAATCAAAAGCCGCTGCTTTGCTTTGAGGTCGACTCCACCTTCACGCACTTCAATTCATCTTTTTTATAAAAATGATGAAGTGAATGCCTACAACATCGCTACTCTTTCGTCTTTGCTAGGTGAAATTCACCTGGTGAATCAGCTCTTATCCATGCATTCGACAATCCTTGTGGTGATGGAACACTCGCGGCAAAGCAATTAGTTCTTAAATGGGTATCGAAACAAAAACTGTCAAAAACACAAGGACTTCCCACTGAACTCTTGCTGAAACTAGAGGGTCGATATATGATGACAGTAAATCAAGATTGCTTGGACGGGCTAGTAAATGGCGTAATCGGAACATTGAGAAGAATCCAACAAGGTCGTATTAAGCCTGATCTCACTCGATTGGCAACTGAAATCTTGTGGATTAAGTTTGATGATCCGAGATGTGGTCGAAAACTACGAGAAAAGCGAATTGGAATGATGAGAGCTCAGGGAATTGAATCTCTTTGGAATTGGACACCTATCAAGAGAATTACAGTCACCATTCAGCCGAGAGACAACAGCACCAACAAAGTTTCTCGCCGCCAGTTCCCGCTAACTCCTGCAGAAGCGATTACTATCCACAAAAGTCAAGGTTCCACATATGAGCAAGTAGTTATTCACACATATAAAGTTATCGAACGCTCTCTCATGTATATTTCAGCCTCACGAGCAACGTCAGCAGCTGGGTTTTCCATTGTCGGTCCATTTGTGGAGACAAACAAACCTTCTGCACAAAGCCATCTAACGAAAAAACTCCTCAGACACGAGACTGTGAAGTTGGAGCCAACATTTCTTCACTTACAACTTCGAACAGATGAGCTTTGTCAACTCATTTTCCACAATGTCCAGTCACTAAACGCACATCACAAGATATACTCTAATGACAAAGTCTTCGGCAACTCTGACATTTTAATTTTCGCTGAGACTTGGATACTCGAGAATGACACTTATGTCATTGGAGATCATATTCAAGTATGTTCACAAGACAATGAAGTGCGAAACACTGCCAAAGGATGCCGCATATACGTTCGACCAGAAATACATCGTCAAGTAACCAGTATATACTCTCACACATTTCAAGACGGAACCAACGGAACTAGTAATGTTTGTGGAATCACTTGTAATGGAGTTGACATCATTGCACAGCAAACACTACTGGATGGTGTGAGAGTAGTTAAAGAACATCTATCTGGTCATCGTACAATTTTCTCTGCTGATATTAATGTCAACTTTCTTGCATCGCAAAACGTAGTTCGTCAACTTGAGCAAATTGGACTTCATCTTGTTTCTCCTTCCATCCCAACTACCATTTACAATATCCAAATCAACGCGATTTTCTCTGATTTTGAAATTCAGCAGTCAGAATTTTACCGATCGATGACATCATCGCACGAACCTTTATGGGCGAAATTTTCACTTAATTAGTAGAACAGATCTATTTGATAGATTTTAATTTAATTAGATACTATATTAATATATATTAATATGAAATTTTGGGTTATTCTGGATTGATAGCCAGATGGTATTTTTACATCAAGGTTAATATTAATATATATATATTACTAAAAAATTATACTATTTAACTTTAATATATATATATTACTAACTTTAATATACCGGGTGTTTCTTTTAAACTGAGACGATCAAATATCTCGAAAAATAGCCACTCTACGGAAAAAATGTCCATAATCAAAATTTAATCATACCGCGGGGGAAATACATTAGTGCAAAAAAAATAGTCCCCCACCCCCCGCTTTGTAGGTGGGGTGGGGGTAACTTTTAAACTAAGATAGGAAGCCATATTTTTTATTGCAGATACGAATTCTACGACTAAAAGTACGTATGATTTGAATGAAATATTTTGTTCGGTTCATGATAGATGGCGTTGTAATCGACGAAATTCAATTTTGTCAATTTCTTCTTCTTAGAACAAACGCATTCGATTCTGCAATACGTTTGAAATAAAAAACATCACGTTTTCATTGGAAATACTCGAAATTCGTCATCAAAACAATTTATTCAGTTTTGTAAATCACATTTAACGTTTGTGTTATTATCTTATCTTCATGTTTTTCATAATTGCAAAATAAACGATAAAATACTTTAGAACGGAGCGTTTAACTGTGCCAGAGAAAATTGTAATGGTTGTGGTTTATGGAGAAGCTGGCAGAAATCTTGAAAATGCTGTTGCTATTTACGCTCAACGTTTTCCGGATAGGATTCGTTCACGTGCTTCATTTGGCCGTATACTATCAAACAATTTATTACTAATGGAAATGTTCAACCGAAAAAGAGGACCCGTAGAGCAACAGTCACTGGAGAAAATAATGAAATTGCTGTATTGGCAGCATTGGCTTATAATTCTCATGTTGGTACACGAGAAATAGTTCGCGATTCCGGATTGTCCCTCACCAGTGGTTGGAGAATTTTAAAACGGCACAAGTATCATCCATATCATGTGTCTTTATACTAAGATCTTCATGGCGCTGATTTCCAAAATCGGGTAACTTTTGTCAATGGGCACGTGAACAAATACAACAAAACCCCAATTTTTTTCGTTGCGTAATGTTCTCTGACGAATCGTCTTTTACAAACCATGGAACGGTTAATCGACACAACATGCATTATTGGAGTGTTACAAATCCGCACTGGCTTCGTCAAGTTGAACATCAGCGTCCTTGGACTGTCAACGTGTGGTGTGGAATAATTGGCAACAAACTCATAGGCCCCCACATTATTGAAGACAACTTGAATTATCAAATGTACCGAAACTTTTTTAAAAATGAACTGCCAATATTACTTGAAAACTTGAGCTTAGAAGTGAGACGGAACATGTGGTTTCAACATGATGGTTGTCCTGCACACTATTCGGTGGTGGCACGTGAAATACTTGATCGTGATTTCAATGGTTGCTGGATTGGTAGAGCTGGTCCGATAAATTGGCCCGCCAGATCACCAGATATTACTTCGCCAGATTTCTTTTTGTGGGGCTATCTCAAAGACAAAGTTTACAAACAAGAACCAACAACACGTGAGAACATGATTGAGCGAATCAGAAATGCGTGTGCTGAAATTCAACCAAACACACTGTTTGTAAAGTTGATGATGATGGTGATGTTCCAATAAAGATGTTGAATGATTTCCAATTATAAAGATGATGAATGATGAATTTTAGATGATCCAGAAAATTATATACAAGCCACACTATTGAAACTCCTTGATTTTATTAACGAAAGCCAAATATATTTTTTATTTTCAAATAAACTGGTTAACACACTGTATATTTATATTTTTAATTTTTAATCTTAATTTATCGCCTTATGGTAATCGAATGAATGAGATTAAATTTTACAATATATATTTTTCATATTATACGTTAACTCCCAACTGTCATGTTTGAATTCTAATTAATGTAGATTGTAAGTTTGAATATAAAAATATACTACTAATAATTATAAATAAAGTACTAGTACGATATACTACATAACTAATTATATTATAAAACGCACCCATTGCGCTACTACTCTAGTACTACAACATGACATAATGAAAATAATGACAGTAGTTGACATGTTGTGTTTACAAAATAAATTTACAAGAATTTTAAAAGAGATAAGTATAAATTATATAAAATTAATGTTTTGACTATATAAATTAATAATTACTTTCTTAATTTTAGATATGTACATATTATTTGGTTTAGTTTAACAAAGTTGGTAAGTATGTGAATATAAAATAATTTTCTTCTTTTGGTTTTAATTTTAGTTACAGCTGATGACGATACCGTAGCACTTGGAATAGAAAATAACTGTGTGTTGGTTTGTTTACAAACATTTAATAAATTGTTGAGTAAACCAGCTGTTATTTGTTTTATTTAATTTAGAGTTTCGCTAACATACTCCCGCGCCTTAAGAAATTTAATTTCTTAATGAAAACTACTGATTACTGCTGTTTTGGTTAACTCTACTGGATCTTCAAAATTGTGTTGATTTGTGGTTTTGTATACACTGGAGTTTTGCTTATCAGCTGTATACTGGATGTTGATATTTGTGATTGCTGGAATTTTTGTGTACGATAATTTGTGTTGTTATTGAGGATATATTGTGTTAGCTGATTTCCTGGGTAGTTATAATATGATGGACCTCGGCCGCATAATACTTTAATTCAATTGTGTTGTGAAGTGGTGTGTCGTATCGTGTAACCGTATCGTGTTGGTCGTTTAGCTGTATATACGACTCGTGCAACTGATTCTGTGTGTTGTGAGAGCACGGTTCAAATGGAATTGTGTAAATGCCAGAGTAGTTGGTACGGCATTTTGATGACATAAGTGCGCGGATGTTCTCAAGTTGGATCGACGGTTGTGCTGGATTCATGTCTTCTTCAGGAAGTGTACAGCTGATGTGAAATTTTGCTATGTGCTCAGTGTCTGAAGTGTGAAAAAATGATACAGTAAACTTCTGCAATGGAAAAATACACATTAATAAATTGTCAAAATGGTTGATAATTAATTGTGATATTAAGTGTTGCAGTGATTTACGAAGCCCACTAAAGTTGCTTTGGTTTTCACACCCAATTTTGCCTGGGATTTTACGATGTTTAGTGAACACTAATCGAGTTAATTGGAGCAATTTTATTTTACGATGGTGTTTAGCCTTGCGATGAACTGCTTCGATGATTAGGCGTTGGAATTTTATCGCATACGATTGCTTCACTGGAATTTTGTTTTCCTTCCATCGAGATTTTCGTTGAATTTCTGAATCGTTGGTTATTTTGGTAAGGAAATGTGTAATTGTATTTTGGTTATTGTGTATATGAAATACTCTTCCTTCGCATCTGCATACTGGTTTCCTTCAATGGTTGTCCGACTGGTTTTCACGTTCTGATTTGTAAGTATTCGATGAACTTCGGTAACTGGATCCCATAGAGTTAAGTGATTTGGTTGGAGTACATCCTGATTTTCATATTTACCGGAATAAGTGATGCAATAATTTTG
Organism: Nephrotoma appendiculata; assembly: GCA_947310385.1. Classification (NCBI taxonomy): domain Eukaryota; kingdom Metazoa; phylum Arthropoda; class Insecta; order Diptera; family Tipulidae; genus Nephrotoma; species Nephrotoma appendiculata. The sequence goes on from OX371223.1 coordinate 223,717,440, forward strand.
TTGTTGCTCGTGATTTCTATTTTGTATGTGGTCATCCATTATATTGCATATTTGGAACGATGAAATAAAACTGTTGATTGAGCTGGACAATTTATCTGTTGGTTTGTTTACAAACATTTAATAAATTGTTGAGTAAACCAGCTGTTATTTGTTTTATTTAATTTAGAGTTTCGCTAACATACTCCCGCGCCTTAAGAAATTTAATTTCTTAATGAAAACTACTGATTACTGCTGTTTTGGTTAACTCTACTGGATCTTCAAAATTGTGTTGATTTGTGGTTTTGTATACACTGGAGTTTTGCTTATCAGCTGTATACTGGATGTTGATATTTGTGATTGCTGGAATTTTTGTGTACGATAATTTGTGTTGTTATTGAGGATATATTGTGTTAGCTGATTTCCTGGGTAGTTATAATATGATGGACCTCGGCCGCATAATACTTTAATTCAATTGTGTTGTGAAGTGGTGTGTCGTATCGTGTAACCGTATCGTGTTGGTCGTTTAGCTGTATATACGACTCGTGCAACTGATTCTGTGTGTTGTGAGAGCACGGTTCAAATGGAATTGTGTAAATGCCAGAGTAGTTGGTACGGCATTTTGATGACATAAGTGCGCGGATGTTCTCAAGTTGGATCGACGGTTGTGCTGGATTCATGTCTTCTTCAGGAAGTGTACAGCTGATGTGAAATTTTGCTATGTGCTCAGTGTCTGAAGTGTGAAAAAATGATACAGTAAACTTCTGCAATGGAAAAATACACATTAATAAATTGTCAAAATGGTTGATAATTAATTGTGATATTAAGTGTTGCAGTGATTTACGAAGCCCACTAAAGTTGCTTTGGTTTTCACACCCAATTTTGCCTGGGATTTTACGATGTTTAGTGAACACTAATCGAGTTAATTGGAGCAATTTTATTTTACGATGGTGTTTAGCCTTGCGATGAACTGCTTCGATGATTAGGCGTTGGAATTTTATCGCATACGATTGCTTCACTGGAATTTTGTTTTCCTTCCATCGAGATTTTCGTTGAATTTCTGAATCGTTGGTTATTTTGGTAAGGAAATGTGTAATTGTATTTTTGGTTATTGTGTATATGAAATACTCTTCCTTCGCATCTGCATACTGGTTTCCTTCAATGGTTGTCCGACTGGTTTTCACGTTCTGATTTGTAAGTATTCGATGAACTTCGGTAACTGGATCCCATAGAGTTAAGTGATTTGGTTGGAGTACATCCTGATTTTCATATTTACCGGAATAAGTGATGCAATAATTTTGTTGTTGCTCGTGATTTCTATTTTGTATGTGGTCATCCATTATATTGCATATTTGGAACGATGAAATAAAACTGTTGATTGAGCTGGACAATTTATCTGGAGACAGTAATCTGAATACTTCACATCTGGTTGGTAATTTTGAGTGAACATCTATGATGTTAGATCTGCAAATCTCACTGCAATTCGGTTTCCAATGGTGAGTAGTATGAGATGTTCGTCTGGTTGATAATTCTCCAGTCGTGTGCGGAACTGATGGTTGATTACGATTTACTGCCGTTGTCTGTGTGCGCAACTCTGTCTTGACGTTACTGGTGGGATCGGTAGAATCCTTCGATATATTTGAATTATTATCATCGGTTGGCTGCTTTGATAAATTATTGGTGATCTCTTTAATACATTGTGTGGTTTGAATGGATAAATCGTCGGTTTGATGTTGATTCGAGGATTCGGTGGTTGCGTGCATCATGAGAATAGGCTGCGTTTGATTTTCAAGATTTCCTGCGACTAACCAACCAAATTTTGAAGATTGAAGTGGTGGAACATCCTTAACTATTAGCTTTTCTGGATTCAAAATTTCAAAGAACACCTCAGCCCCAAGAAGAACATCGATTTTATTTGGTTGGAAAAATTGAGAATCGGCCAAATTCATGTTATTAATTAATGTTGATGGATATTTGATTGGATTGGTTGGCAATAAATTAGCGATTTGGTTTATAATATGAGCCGTGATTGATAACTTATAAGCTGGATCAAAACGTGAGCTAATGGTCATATTGATTTTTTCGTTTGTGTGTCCAGCCGATGTGGATGCTAAACCGTAAATAGATAATGATGACGGATGTCGTGTTAGGTTTAGGCTTTGAGCACAAGATTCTGTGACAAAGGATGTTTGCGATCCTGAATCCAAAAGTGCTCTGAATGGCTGGAGTTTTCCGGTACGTGATATTATGTGGATTATAGCTGTTGGTAGTACCGTGGTTGTTGTTGTTAAGTGTGTGTGATATACTTGGCTGGTTATTTGTCTATTGTCGATTTGTTTTTGTTCAATAGTGGGTGGTGGCTTAGTGGATGAATGTGATGATTGGTCATGCGAATTTTGATGGAATGAGGCATGATTTTTCGAAGTGGTTTGACTGGAAATTTGGGAAGCATCATTTTCAGCTTGATGAAGAAGGGTGTGATGTCGGTTATTGCAGATTAGGCACGATGCTCTGTTAAAACACTTTACACTGGTATGTCCCTTCCTTAAACAATTACGGCATAAATGGTTGTCTGCTACGAGTTTCATTCTTAATTCCATAGTTCGATTTTTAAAGTCGGGACATTTAAACAAGGGGTGTTGCTGCTTACATACTATACATTCGTAATTATTATGGTGAGAGATATTATTAGCAACTAGAAATGTTTTTGCACTTGGTTTGGATGTTGATTTCTTAGTCGTGACATCGCAAATTTCTAGTGCATCGCACCTTTTGTTTAAAAACGCAATTAATTCGTTAACTGTGGGAAAATCCGCTCCAACTGCATCGTTTGCCCACAGCTGTTTAGACTTGTTATCTATTTTGCTTAGTAAAATATGTATAAGCCAAGGATCCCGTGACTCGGCCCTTGGTCCTAATGCCCTTAAGCCGCGAATTATTTCGTCAGCTGTATCGCAAACTTTCCTTAACTCCTTCCCGTTAGATTGCACACAAGGTCTTTGATCCATGAACTTATGGATTAACGAAGCAATTATTGGGGTTAGTTTGTTATAGCGGTTGCAAAGTTTCTCCCATGCCTCAATGTAATTATTTTCCGTTATGGAAATATGTCTTATCAACGCAGAAGCTTCCCCTTCAAGTACACTGTTCAATATTTGCAATTTTTGAACTTTGCTAATTTTTGGATTATCGTGTACAGTTGTTTTAAACAGATCGTGGAATGAGGCCCAATAATTGTAATCGCCAGAAAATTTTGCTATATCAATTTTGGGTAGTCGCACGTGGTGCGAAGTATTCATCTCTTCATACAAGGTTTTCTGTTGGTACATAAATTGTTCAAGAGTAGCGTTTAAATCGGGCGTTCTACTTGGTTCTGCTTGTCCCAGCTTAGCACAAGCAAGCATTAATAATTCACGAGCTTTCAAATAGATTTCCTCAACCTCATAAAGTATTGAAACATACTTAGGAAAATCCAACAATTGTATTTCGAGCTCATTAAAAATTTGATATCTATCTTCTAGAATTTCTCGGCGAGATATCACTGCCTCAAGCGTAGTGGATTCATTTATTGTTTCAGTAAAACGCAAAATGTTTTTTATTGAACCAAGCGCCCGATCACGCAACAATGTTAATTTTTCAGCCATCTTGAGATATTTTAGCACTTCACATTATTATCCACGAGGTTTAAATAAAAATTGAAAACGCACGATATGTTTGTATAGAAATATCCACGCGGATTTTATTTATGTACGGCACAGCACGGTTATAAAAAATGAAAAATTTTACCTTAGTAAAACTGGATTCCCGGGTTTCGGCACCAAAAAATGTTTGTAAAGTTGATGATGATGGTGATGTTCCAATAAAGATGTTGAATGATTTCCAATTATAAAGATGATGAATGATGAATTTTAGATGATCCAGAAAATTATATACAAGCCACACTATTGAAACTCCTTGATTTTATTAACGAAAGCCAAATATATTTTTTATTTTCAAATAAACTGGTTAACACACTGTATATTTATATTTTTAATTTTTAATCTTAATTTATCGCCTTATGGTAATCGAATGAATGAGATTAAATTTTACAATATATATTTTTCATATTATACGTTAACTCCCAACTGTCATGTTTGAATTCTAATTAATGTAGATTGTAAGTTTGAATATAAAAATATACTACTAATAATTATAAATAAAGTACTAGTACGATATACTACATAACTAATTATATTATAAAACGCACTCATTGCGCTACTACTCTAGTACTACAACATGACATAATGAAAATAATGACAGTAGTTGACATGTTGTGTTTACAAAATAAATTTACAAGAATTTTAAAAGAGATAAGTATAAATTATATAAAATTAATGTTTTGACTATATAAATTAATAATTACTTTCTTAATTTTAGATATGTACATATTATTTGGTTTAGTTTAACAAAGTTGGTAAGTATGTGAATATAAAATAATTTTCTTCTTTTGGTTTTAATTTTAGTTACAGCTGATGACGATACCGTAGCACTTGGAATGGAAAATAACTGTGTGTTGGTTTGTTTACAAACATTTAATAAATTGTTGAGTAAACCAGCTGTTATTTGTTTTATTTAATTTAGAGTTTCGCTAACACACACTTCTCAGTTGTGTACAATCATTTGAAATGCGGATTAATAAGTGCATTGAAGTCGCAGGCCATCATTTTGAACACTTATTTTAAGCTAAAATTATTTTATTCACCTGCCATTTACATTAATAAATTGTTTTGATGACGAATTTCGAGTATTTCCAATGAAAACGTGATGTTTTTTATTTCAAACGTATTACAGAATCGAATGCGTGTGTTCTAAGAAGAAGAAATTGAAAAAATTGAATTTCGTCGATTAAAACGCCATCTATCATGAACCGAACAAAATATTTCATTCAAATCATACGTACTTTTAGTCGTAGAATCCGTATCTGCAATAAAAAATATGGCTTCCAATCTTAGTTTAAAAGTTACCCCCGCCCCACCTACAAAGCGGGGGGACTATTTTTTTGCACTAATGTATTTCCCCCGCGGTATGATTAAATTTTGATTATGGACATTTTTTCCGTAGAGTGGCTATTTTTCGAGATATTTGATCGTCTCAGTTTAAAAGAAACACCTGGTATAAATATATATATATATATATATATATATATATATATATATATATATATATATATATATATATATATAACTATATATATGTATTAATTTTATCTATAATAAAAAGAGTGTTATTTTAAAACTAGTTTGTGTAATTTTTTTTTTTGATTTGCTTAAGATTCTATTCATTTTTTGTCTATTGGGCTAATTTGTTGTATTAGCACCTTAGTTGTTTCAGAGGTTTACACCTCTGTCCGTCCGTCTGTTGCATTTTTCCTATTTTGTCGAGCGCTTGTCGGACAATTTCAATTGGCCGCTTCTTCTAGTTCTATTTGACAATTTTATTACAGTTTCTAATTCAATTTGATTAAAAATGTTTGCTAAATTAACAAACTGATTAACATTCGAATTGAATAAACTCAGTGTATTTAATTTTGAAAATTAACAATTTTCCATCTATTTCCGCCATTTCTTAACAAACTGGAAATCTAATATAATTATGGTTGTGCATTATAGCATTTGAGTTTTGAGTTAGACACTTTTGGATGAAAACGGAAAATTAATTTAGATTCATCAATCATCATTAAGAATTCGTTAAGTAAGATATTGATTTATTGCGCATACATAATTAATTTTAGATTATGGCCAATATCTAATATCTCACAGGTAATCAATGTATTCTGTAATTTTTGTAATAGCTCTGGTTCTTCTGAGACTGCATAGAAAATTTGATGAAAGTTTATCGACCTTAATTTTCACTCCAACTTTTTGAGTTTTGAGGCCATAAAAGTGCTTTTCTGGTTCTGGCCAATACCTCAAAAACTCCCACAGATAAACAATACAAAGGGTTTTCTAAGGTCTCAACAATTATAGTGACAATTCTAAACGATAAATAATCCCCAAATTACAAATGTATTTAGGCGCAGAACCTAAAATAATTTAGAGCGGATTCTAAAGGAAAAACATTTTGAAATTTTCTTAAGTCAATTTCAAATTGACAGAATATATTGGTTAGGCCATAGTCTGATATTAATTATTTGAGACCAAAAAATTAAAATTTTAATTTGCAAATTTTAATCTACCTTAAGTTTAAATTCACAAATGTTCAATCTAAAATTAAAGTGCAATTGAATAAATGGACAAGATCTATGCCGCAAATTTCAAATTATTGATTAAGAATTAGCCGAGTCATCTTTAGCATAGCCAAATACGGGGTGCTTTTTAAGCTCCAGGTTGATTCTGTTGGACCGCCACTTTGTTTTGGATGTAATTTGTCAGTTCGCATTTGACGGTCGTATGGAGTGGTCGATAACAATATATTATGAAGCATCTAACGCCGTAACAACGTGTTGAAATTATTAAAACATTTTATTTAAATAAATGTTTAATTGTGCACACGCGAAGAATATTACGTGACTTTTGGTGTAAAACATGTGCCGAGCAAGTCAACGAATCAGCGAGTAAAGTATAATTTTGGAAATTTGCATGCAGTGGGAAATAAAATAAAGACTGGGAGACTGTTAAGCTAACATACATCAGGAAAGAATAATGCAGTACGAGACAGAGTGTTGCTGAATAACCAGGTACCTCATAATGACGCCGTGCACTAGAATTGGGAATGTCTCGGTCATGTTTGTTAAAAATTCTCAAAGAAGATTTGTATTTTTACCCATATAAAATTCAATTAAAACAAAAGCTGCAAAAAATAACCATGAACAGCGGCTAGGTAAATTGTAGTCTCCAAGTTTTACAGCTCGGTATACACGACCTCCATTTTTTGTCAAAAAGGACAAATCATCAAAGCTCATTTCCACTTGTCTCGCTTTGTTAATAAACAAAATAGGCGCTATTTGAACACTGAACACCCTCAATTGATTCCTCTCGTATCAAACCGTCTTGATACTAAAGACAATATTGTAACAGTTACTGGTGATCCTATCGGGACATGTTACAAAACTGTATTGTGTCAGAAGTGGATCCATTAGGCATCCAGAAGGTGTGATTTCAACAAAACGGTTCCCTGCCACACACAGCTCGTCCTACGAAGTAAGTTTTGCGAGAAATTTATTTCCGGCCGAATAATGTTAAAAAAGGCGATATCGAATAGCCCTCGATTCCTGATTTGATGTCTCCCGCTATTTTTTTATAAGGAAAACTTGTAGAGAAAGTGTACACGAATAAGCCAAACACAATTTTGATGCTTAAGGACAACATTAGAAACAAAAATGTTGAATAACACCAGAAGTCTGCAAAAATTTTATGAAAAATGTGCTTAAAAGAGCTTGACTTTGCGCCACGATCAGAGGCAGCAACTTGACCGACATTATATTCCATACATAATTTTAAAGACCATGTAATCAATCAATAAAATATAAATTATAAAATTGTATTTTATGTAAAAGTTATTGAAAAAAAACATCGACTTGGAACATAAAAATCATGTATAAGGATTACCTTTAAAATGCATCTTAGAATCTATTTTAATCTCGTAGAAGGCACAGAACTTCATCTAAAGTTTATGTTTCAATTCAAATACCATCATAGAAACCAAATTTTATAAAGATTGGATATGAAATGTTGAATTTTAATTCAGGATAAATATATCGTAAAGTTTTGTTCAACCCACCCACTTTAGAAACCATATCCAAAACTATTAATCATATTTGAAAGAAATGGCGGAGATATATTTAACATTGTAAAATTTCGAAATTCTATATACCGAAACTCTTTAGTTATGAGATCAATCAATTTTCCAATTAAGGAACGCTTCTAAAATTTTATTCCGGTGGAAAATTTTCTTTCGTGGTAAAATAGAATTTTCAACAAATTTGCAAGCGAACTGCTCAGATCACGTATATAGCTACAAATATTTGGTACAAAATGCAATCCATAAGAAATCACTTGTCATATTTTCTGTAAATTGTCTTTTTTGGTGAATCTTGTTTTCTCATTTTCGGGGAAATGTCGTTTTCGCTGAGCTTTCACAATTGCCACAGATTTGGTCACTATACTGGATAGTTTAAAAGATTTATTTTTGTTAGTGCCGTATCGAAATTTAGTTTTGGTTGACTAACAAACTAAGAGGTGCATCCACCACCAAAAAACAAAAAATAATTTCGGAAATAAACTATAAGTTTAAAAAATTATTGCTTGTTGGTTTATCATAAAAATTCTTGGAAGTTAAAAAATATGTATTTTTATACCAGACACCCCATAAACGTAAAAGAAATTTAACCCTTTACTACCCTTTAATCGAACATAAATTGATGATTGTCATTATAATCATCATGTAAAAAGAGATAATAAATAAATTAAAAATACTTGAATTATAATTATTTTTTATTGTTTTGATCGTAAAAGTGACAAATAAAACTTTTTTGGGTGTTGTACTGGTTGATGGATACCAAAGGAAGGGCAATCTTTTTATTTCCTTCAAAAAATTATCTCTCTTGTCTGTTCCGCATGTACACCCGAATATTTAGTTATTAGACAACAGTTCGTTTATAAGGTGTGGTGGTTTGTTTTAAAAGTAATAATTTTACATTTTTATGATTTTTTAATTACAATTTTGTTTGTTGATTATGATGTTGTAATGTAAAAACATCGCTTGGTTGAAACAAATTTTATAGTTTTTTGCGAAATATTCTACTCGAATGATTAAGATGACAATTTTTTTTATGTATTTTTATGTAGAAGATAACGATGGATGGATGCCGAGGATGTGTCTGTTTATTATTTGGAACGGGTTAAAATGATTAAAAGCTTAAGGTTTCTGGAGTGGATGCAGTACACAGTCGTTAAATATTTTAATGACTTAAAAATTCAAGCGATACTACTACACCCGTAATACAAAATAAATGTGAATCTTCGTTTATATTAAGATTAACGTGACTTAATCTTTTGGTGAATCCAATAACAAATGTGGCGAAAGCTTTCTATAATTTTATTCAAAATCACCAATAAGAATTACATATTAATGATTCGACTGCTGGCCACTCTATTTCGTTTTTAATTATGCGTTTGACACGATATGAGTATTAGCAAATAACGAATTTCGCTACAGTGTAGAAACCGAAACCGAAGCGTTTGACCTTTTAGAAAGTTTAAAACAATAATTTGTATTTTTACATATCTCATCTTCTAAGTAGTAATAGTATCGATCGAATATATCCACAGAGTGGATGGCAACTTTCAAATTCTAAATCAAAACAAATTAATGGTATTATATTGCAAAACTAAATGCATATGAAATAAGCCTGCGTTAGGAACTTTAAAAATCTTATTTCTGTCACACGATAAATGCATTTATTAATGAATGAAACTATTTTTGTATTCAATTTGTGCAGTTTGAAGGCTACTTTTGTTTAAGAATTGAAGACGTCCAGTAACTGTCTAATCCAGAAACATATACGGAATAAGGGGTTATCTGTGATGAAATATATTTTGCACTGCAAGTTAATTTTTCTAAAATAAGCGAATAATGAACTTTCACCTTGATAAAGTAGGAATTCATAAAGGTGTATTACAACATTCAACAATAATAAATGTAATTTAGCAATTAATCTAACATGTTTAACTATTAAAGAAGCTAGACTATCAAAATCAATAATTAATGGCACATGAAATACATTTACGTATTGTTATATTCTATTGATTCCAGTTGTGCGGTCTAGGGGTGCGCCTAACACAATGTAAAAGTATTTCGGCGCTAATACGTGTGTTATTATGCATGCTATAATCAAATCACATTATACAATTCTTTGAGTTGGGACTTGGAAAATAAATATTTACAGACATAACAATAATAGCAAAATCAAAATTTCATTCTGATAAACCAACTATTTGTATGCAAATTTTTAGGGATCCCCCCTTAATATCGACTAAAAAAAAGTCGACTGGACAAAATGTCGATTTGTGTTTAAGAAAAATTGTTGACTGGACAAAATGTCGACTAAAGAAAATGTTGATTTTAAAAATGCAGATTTCAAAATATCAGCAGATATATCGATTTTGTATTTTTAGGTAAAATATTATTTAAGTAAAGTTATGCAATTTTTTTACTTTCTTGTTTATTTTAACTAGCTATGTATGTAATTCAAATGGTTGGTATATAACTAAAAAAATTGAATTTAGTATGCCAAGGAAAAAACAATTATCAAGTAAGTAGAATGGAAATTTTTCATCAGAATCAAACCGGAACTTGAATCGTAGGTACGTATTAATAGGATCATTATTATTTTATTAGAACCAAATTTAAAATGAGTAATAAAAAGTATTGTATTATATAAAATTTATATTGCATTTTTCATTTTTGATAGATTTTACCAAAAATGAATGTTAAAACAATTACGAGTAACAAGGGAGCAATAAAACTTGTGGTAAACGGATATATCTATCATAAAGAAAAAATTCAAAATGAAGTTTTTCGCTGGCGTTGTGAGGAAATTTCAATTTGTAAAGCGCGGGTTAGTACGAAAATGGAAAATGATCAACACAAAATTTATAAAAATCCAACAGCGCATTCACATGAACCTTTCGCCTATAAATTTTCTAAATATAAAGCAAACAATTGTGTTAAAACTATGGCTAGGACGACATCCAATCAACCATCACAAATAGTGAATGAGTCAGTCGCAAATTGCAAAGCTAATTGTAGGGTATATTTACCTAAAGCAGAAGCTCAAAAAAAAAAGGTGGCTAGAGTAAGATCGGCTGCTGGCGAATGTGAACCATCTTCATTAGAAGAAATTGATATTCCCAATCGATTGAGGTATATTGAAACTGAACAATTTGTGTTACTTGAAAAAGATATTCAAGGTGAAAAAATTATTATTCTGGGCACAATTGAAAATTATAAATTACTTGGGAAGTCAAAACTTTGGCTGATGGATGGCACGTTTGCAGTAGCACCTTCCATTATGCGCCAGCTATTTACCATCCACTGCAAAATACAGGACGGGATTATTGTGCCCATGATATATTGCTTAATGAGTAGCAAAAATAAAAAATGTTACCATGAAGCATTTTACGAGATATGCCGAATATCATGTGATAATGGTATAAGTATGACACCGGACTACATTATTTCCGATTTTGAAAAGGCTAGTGTTAGCGCTGCTAAATGTTTTTTCCCAAGTACAATTTTTAAAGGTTGTTTTTTTCATTTCGGCCAAATAATTTGGAGGAAAATTCAGGCAGAAGGGCTTTCTAGGCAGTATGGTAGAGATGAAGGATTTAGCATTCAAATGCGAATGCTTAAATGCTTATCATATTTGAATGAAAATGAAATACCGGAATTTTATGAAGAGTTGAAAAAATCCTTGTCCAGTAAGTGTCTAAAAATTGCGGAATGGTTCGAAACCAATAATATTTATGGCAAGAACCGAAAACTATCGAAACAAAACCAGAATAATCATAATTCTGGCCCTTATCCGCCCAAATTTTGGTCTGTCCATGATTTAATGAACGACAATCTGCCAAAAACACAAAATTGTGTGGAGGGTTGGCATCGCAGGTTAAAGGTGCTCGTAGGAAAGCAACATGCTGGCGTTTATAAAATTATCGAAGTACTTGGTAAAGAACACATTACTGTAAAATGGAAGATACAGCGGATGCAGCAGGGCGAAAAAGAAAAAATTAAAAGGATTTACGTTGAACGTGAAAAGAGATTAAGAGTGGTGTTAGCAGATAGAGAAGGGAGATCCAAAATGATTTTTTTAAAAGGATTAGCATTTAACACTTTTTTGTCTTAATAATATTGTTTGTTTACATATTATTAATAATCTTATAAGGTATTAATTTACCATGAAGTTTTCTGTGTTATTTCATAATTAATAAAATAAAAAATAAATATAAAACATTGATAGTTTCAATTATTTAAAACTAATCACTATAAAATGTCGACCTGCAAAAATTACACACACACACACCCATACATACATACATACATACATACATACACACACACACACACACACACACACACACACACACACACACACACACACACACACACACACACACACACACACACACACACACACACACACACACACACACACACACACACACACACACACACACACACACACACACACACACACACACACACACACACACACACACACACACACACACACACACACACACACACATAATACACACATAATACACACACACACACATACATACATACATACATACATACATACACACACACACACACACACACACACACACACACACATACACACACACACACACACACACACACACACACACACACACAGCCCCACATACACACACAGGCGCTTGATAGTTTCAAATATTTAAGACATTCTAAAATGTCGACTTGGAAAAATTTCGGATGTTCAAATAAATGTTGCCGGCAACATTTATTTGAACATCCGAAATTTTTCCAAGTCGACATTTTAGAATCGACATTTTGTCCATGTCGACATTTTAGAATCAACATTTTGTAAATCGACAAAATGTATCTGTCGACATTTTTCTAGTCGGCATTTCGGTAGTCGACATTTTGGAATCGACATTTTAAAAATCGGCATATCGTCCCCAACCCAAATTTTTATTATTGTATTTTTAGTTTAAGAATCAAAAGTTATCTTTTGGGTTCAGGTGAGGGCAAATATTGATAAATCTTGTTAAATTTAACTCTCGGCGGGGAGAGCTCGTCATTTTTCATGGATGTTGAAGGGTAGGGAGGAAATAAAGCACTCTCGGTGGAATAAACACAAAACCCATGCAATGGAAAAGGAAATTTTACCCCAAGTGTAAACTCCAGGTTTTTTTGTGTAAATTATCTAAAAAAGACCGGCGCCAAAGATTCTTTGGGTGCTTATTATTGTAAAGAACTTCGTTCGAGGAGGATTCCAATATAGAAAGTGTTAAACAGTCAGAAGAAAGGATTCAAGCGATAGAAAACACTCACAAGAAAACTAACTATTTAATAGACAACCGGGTGGTTGTTACAAAGAATTAATTTAGGAAAATTAAGAGTCAATTTAGGCAAAACTAACAAATCACCAGTTGGTCTTCTGACATCCAAAAAAAAAAAGAATCTCACCAATCTACTAAAACTGACGAAAAGACTGATGAAAGTAATAAGGCGTAATGTTTTACTTACCTAAACCTTGGAGATGGTATTCTGCGATAACTTCATACACATAATTGGGGATCAAAACTAGTTCCCACTAAATGTAAAGAGCTCGTCGGGGGAAAAATGGCATCACAACTTAGCAAAGATGTTGCTAAGTTAATAAAAAAGTGAAGAGCTGAAGAAGATCGGACTGATACAAGTTTTGGAAATTATTGTTTCCAGTTTTTCGATAAAAACGGTACTAATACCTGTATTAACGCTGAATTCCATGCAGATGAGGTGGAGCTTGCAAGAGAAATTGATTGGATGCACAAACAATTGAAAAAACCTTTGAAAAACGAAGAGCAGAATTCGCACGAGAAGTTGGAAAGCATTATGTTAATAAAACAACCGAAAAAGTACTTGAACCTCAATAACCTCAGCGACAGTTAATATGATTGTCATTACAGAGTTTGGACGCATTCAAGCTTAAATGAAATCGGTGTCCACAAACATGACGAAAATAGCCAATAAATCCAATTTTTGCAATTGATAGATGAACAATATTGATTAATAGATTTTCGATTAGTTTGGATCCTCATTAACCCGAAAGTTCACCCAGTATTTGGTGGGGATTTTCCTAGGATATGGGGAAATGTGTAATGCGAATGGAACATACTAAATAGTCTTAAGCAAGGTTTCAGTGGTTGACTCTAAGGTCATTTTTGACCCATTGTGATACCACGCATTCACGCCACATCATTAACCCATTCACCTATTCACCTACTCACACAACTTCAGTATACCACCTGCAAATTGCAAGCTCCATGCCAACCTGTACATTGACATGGACGGTGGGTCGGCGCTGAATTCTGTGCTCCATCAGAGGGTCTTAGTTGTATTTATTAACATCACAGATTGTAATCGATGATGAAAATTTGATTTGCATCTAGCATCTGATTGGATTCAAACCCAGTTCCTCCCGATTCAAGTGCCCAAGCTTTAACCACTGCACCACTTGTCCAGTTAAATAGTCTTAGCTCCTATATAACTTTCTTTAACTTAGCTCCTATAAGGTTAGTTTGGATCCTTATTACAGTCCAAAGTATTTAAGGTCCTGTTTACCGGCTTAAAACTGCTTCACTGCACTGAGAAAACACTTCAGTTGTGGCAACCGAATTTTATGCCTACCGAATTAAGCGGTTGTGAGAACCGCAATGAGATAGTTGTTGTTACATATATTTTCAGTTAACCGTACCAGTTTGAAATTACTACAAATGAAAGTTTTGTTCCCTCTAAATATAATGTATTGTGGCAAATTATTTATTTGTAACTGCAAATGTGTAATTCAACCTTTGAACTAAAACAACTTTGTAATAATTAAATCTTATTTACAGTAAGCATAACGATTATTGTGTCTAATATCTTTCAGTTGTAACAACCGTATGGTTTTCAATTATGTTATTGGTAATAAAAGATTTTCTATTGGCAGAACTGAAAATTATTTGATTTAAATGATCTTTTTGCCGCCCTAAACGATATATAAATAACTGCAATCGATTTATCATGGGACTTTACCATTTATTTTTTGATTCAAATTATTAAATCGTTATTGCAAGGGACCATTTCAATTAGCGCAACCATGAGTTATATTCTATTTTTTTATTGCAAACAAACCTCCTGTAACCTGAAATTTAATAAAAACTATGTACAAAAAATAAGACATATTTTAATTAGTTTATATAAATGTTTATTCCAAAATTTTGTTGTACACATTAGATCTACAATAATCTTGTTACAATATTTTAAAATTATAAATTAATAATCCCATATTACATAATTTGCATCATTAGCGCATTTACTAATGTAAGATGTATGGTCACATTTCAAAGATTCCAAGTCGCGTATAATATTAGTACCAAGTACTTTTATATTATAAGCGAAGTAATAAATATCGAAAAATAGTCTCTCAATAGATTTTAAACACAAATAGTATTTTGCAGCGTTCTTTACCACAAGTTTTATAAGTCCAAATATTGGCTCACTATTATTATCAATGTCTATACAAACAATCATACCCTTCTTTAGTAAAATATTATTAAATTGAACCCAAGACATTTGTATTGTATTTGCATTTAAACCAAATTTCAATATATCTAGAGTACTAACAGGTTTCTCGGGTCCATGGGTAATACAAGTTTCAAAGTATTCTATATTGTTGAGAACAAGATTTGCAATTTTTAGTTGATTTTTAATATGCAGTGTTTTTAGTATATTGACTCTGTTATTCGAAATATAGGAAGTCTTTTTATAAATTTGATGTTTTGCTTCGAATCTCATTGCACTTATTGCAACTAGTGGGCCTATTTTTTCCATAATACTTGCATAATGCAGTAGAAAGTGAAATTTCGGTTTTCAATGATTTTTAGAAATTTCTATGTATAACTTATTATGACGAGATATTATAAATCTTAAATAATTAAATGAATTTGAATAGAATTTTTTCCTGAATACTATAAAGATAATTTCTCTTAAAAGAAGAAATAATTCCCATTCTTGTGAATATTTAGGTACAAGGTTCCCGATAAGTAATGAGAAGTAGGTCACTATGACTTTCATTTCGGATGCCGATAATTTAAATTTATTTTTAAAAAGACAGTCATTATTAAACAGAGGTGGCTTTTGTGTTGTTGGTCCAAAGTTAAACATTTCTATTCTCTGGTTTAATTGTTCTATTGAAAAATATTTTTTTTCCAAAACAAAAACTTTGAGAATCAAAATTAAGTCATAATGACATACTCCTTCAAGAAGGTCGTGCATACAGTCAACACTAAAATTCTCAACCACGTGAAAATTTAGTAAAGTATTCCATATAGAATTTTATTTTAATCCAGTTACCTGCATGTCATTTAAACTGACGTCATAATTATAATTGGTGACATTTCGCAAACTCGTCAAATCTTCTTTACACATGTGCTTCATTTTCTCAATATTACATTTGCAAAATCTACAGTAATAAAAAGAGTTAAATGATTCCATAAAACCCAGTACTGAGTTGACGCCTAAATTGTCACCCACTACAACACAAGGAATTAATTTGATTAAGTAATCATTAAACTTAATACCTTCACTTTGTATGTAGTTGATTTGTTCGATTAATGGTTTAAATATTTGATCATTTCCAAACTTTTTTCTGTCCTCCGTAAAAAAAAAGCATTGCCAAAAGGATTGTCTGTAACTTGGAGGATATGTAATCTGGAAGAGATAATATATTTATGTAAACTGCTCCAATTTTTTGAATTCCACTGTGAGAACCCAACGGATTAAGGCATTCGAAATCATCAAAATAAATTGAAATTGGAATACAAATCGTATTAATTTCATTTGTAGGATTCATTTCCTGGACTTTTGCCTTCCAAAATACGGTTTGCATTATATTGCAAACTGTTAAATCTAAATTTTCAGTATAGCTGTTATATTCTCTGATTAAATTAAGTATTGAAGTTTTGTTAAATAAAATCCAGAAAAGTTGTTTTAGATTAACCATAAGAGAATAATAATTATACTCGACATTTGTGATATTATTCATGTTTGTATAATATTCTGTTCCTAGTTTTACGTTTTCAAATTCTACTAGAATATTCATTTTCTTTAACTGATTAAGAATTAAGAATTCGGAATTAAGATAATTAAGACTAATAAGCGATTGCAGAATTAAAGATATTTCTTCTAAATTACTAAAATGTTCATTATTTTGACTTATTAATTCCAAAGCCATTTGAATATGTGTGTTATAAAATGAGAAAATATTTTTAAATATCTTTAAAGCCGTGGTTCTAGGGACTCGATCATCACTTAGGGTTTCCAATATAATTTTCAATAAGTTGATGCCTAATTTAACGGCGTCACCTCCACTAGAAATGGAGCCCGGCATAAAATTTGTAACCGGTGAATCGTTAAGTATGGGATTCTGAATTTTCAATTCAACGTTATTACGGAAACCGTTCAGTAAAGCATTATTCCTCACATCTTCAGAGTTTTCACTGGTATCTGTACAATGTTTGTGATCTCTTCTAATGTGATACAAGTGTTTATTTACGTTTGAATACACTCTTTGACAATTTGAATCGTCGCAACAAAACCTATTCAAATTTGAGTAAACAATTTTTAAATGATCGCCGTATTCTTTCAAAGAAACGAAATCATTTTTACAAAAAAAACAAGTCCAATTCATTTTTAAAAAAAAAATAATAAACTTACAAAATAATTGAAACCTACCAACTAATTTGTTAATTTTTGGTGAATAGCTTTCAATTTTGCACTGTTCAAATCATATTTTGTTGAAACGGAAAATATATATTGCTGAACATAGTTCCAGACAACTAAACTTTCCGGACGATAAGCTATATTTAGTGCCAAGTATATTGCCATACAACTTCTAACTGCTTTAAAAGGATTTTTAAAAAAGTACTTTTTATCGATCAATGTTACGTAAGCTGTTAGTTTATTCAGAGTTCCCACAAAAACTACTCTGGGTTGGTCGCCTTGGTTGGATGATAGAAGATTTCTTTCATATTCGTCAGCTTTCTCAATTGTCTAATATAAAGAAAAAAAAATTGAAAAAAATTATTTAAAAATGTGTTATTATGCACTAAGAAGGCACATTTCAAAACAGAATGTAACAAAAAGGACATCACAAACTGCAGAACAGGACCGATTTAAATAGTACGTCATAAAACAAAACATAGTACACTAAAGTACATGGCACGGAAGGACATCGCAAAACAGTACTTATATTGTAATGGTACCCGAAAATGTATTATCAAGTATAGAGATTTTTATTCAGTTAAAGCAAGAAACGATTGACTTTAATTTAAATTAAAGTTTTTAACTTAATTAATAAATAATTAATTAATTATATTTATTAAATTAATGGAATTAATTAAATGTACTAAATTTATCAAATTAATTAAATTAAAATTTTCTGTCGTGTACTGTGTACTGTTTTTTGATATCCTGTTTTGTGACGTCCTGTTCTAGCACATTCTGTTGTGAAATGTGCCGTTCCGTATATGGGACTCGGAAAGTAGTACTAACATTTAATAAAATTAGGTCCTTTACGAAATACAATTAAATGGCGAATTTGTTTTCCCTTCGAGTAGTTAACTCGACGGGGACTCTAAGGAAAAAAACTACACAATTCGTTGAATCGCATTTAATTGTGTTCTTTAAATGATTTAATTGGTTTTAATAAAACGAAACTGTAGCAGGCTATTCATATCTGGACATAAAATTTAGTCATGGACTGACGTGGTAGTTGATTACTTATATAATAATATGGATTCGATAAGATATGTTTATAATTTGATGGTGAAGTATATGCATGGAAACGTACTCGTATTAATTAATTGCCTAATATTCGGCATTTCAATAGAGGTAATGTGAATTTTCAAACTAAAAATGTGTGCCTCATGCCTACTTTCTGATTTACATTTCTGACTATAGCTAAGTTGAGGTTCTGATAAGTCATTTCAGTAAATGTTAATTAAATAACGCGTATAAACTCACCTCCAATTTATTAAGTCGAAATTACCGTCCATTATTCCGTCCATTATACTCGTACCTTAGAAAAATTAAAAATTATGTAATAAAATACACTTACATCAAATTGAACAATAAATTGTTCTTGCACTTCGATTTTCGATGCTTTTACTCCTTTCTTCCCGCGTTGGCTTTTAACAATAGTTGACGGGAATAGATAGGGTAGCACCAATAACGCTACTGATTTTTTGATATCTAGAAACATGAAAAAGTTATGAAGGAAATATTTTAGTTACTCCTATTTTGTTTAAACATACCAGGATTGGAATCCTTTGTTATTTCAATAACTTGAACAACGAATTTATCACGTATTAATGCACCTTCTTTTAGTACATTTAAATACAGCTTTTCCCAATTGTCTATCGTCCGAATATCCGAGTACAATACCTCAACATCTGCAAAAAACTAGGAATATATAAATTAGCTATTTAATAATGTAAAAACAAGGATAATAATAAGTTTCAATTAGGAATTCAAAAACAAAATTGTCATTCAAAGTAAAAATTGGAAACTGCTTTAAATAATCAATCGTTGGAACCCGTTTATCACCAAGAATTTCCAATCTTTGTTTTAAACAGCCTGACCACTTTTCTCTAAGTGTACGAGCTGGACCAGTATTATTTTTGATGAAATCGTAATCAATAGCTGATGCACTATTATTAGCAACTGGAATATAGAGTTTTAAGTCAAATGTTATTTATATATACTTATATTCAACGATTATAAAAGTGTTTAATTCTGCCTTACAAAATTCTTTATTAATTAAAATTCATACTGAATTTTAAAATTAAATTTATTTGTTCGATATTTCGAGCCCATTGGTCATTTTCAAGATTTATTTAATTATTATAAATGAATAAAATTTATCTTTGCATATTACCTCGTATATATAAACATGTTAAAAAAAATTTTAACATACACAATGGGCTCGAAATATCGAACAAATAAATTTAATTTTAAAATTCAGTATGAACAGACAGTATTACAGACTTTTATAAAAACTGTGTAGGAAGGATTATAAAGACTGTGTAAATGTTATACCACGAAACCGGTGATATAATTCTCTAAACAGAATTGATAATGTTAAATCATCTTATTCGTTTTGAAACGTTTCTGTAATATTATTTTAGTTTATATAGTGTATACTTATAATTTACCTAAATTTGAAATTGACGAATTTGAGTCCAATTGCTTAGAGTATGACCTTCTCTTTATAATACCTGCAGCACACAGTTGGCTTCTGTAGTTGGAAAACGCGTCGTATAATTTTCCTGAAGCTTTTTGACCATTTACTGCACTTGTATAGTAAACCTCTATAATTTCCTGCTGAAACACTTGACAGATAATGCGGGACAAATAAACGAAATCTGCTCGGGTCAATCTATACCAAAAAAAAATTAATAAAAAATTATTATAAATTAATAACTAATGATATTTAATGATAAACATAATGATAATAAATAAATAATGAATAATAAATAATGATAAACATAATTGTTAGATTTACATACTCAATCTCAAAGTCATGTTCCAAAATGCATTTAACAATAATTTTGGCCAATTTTGTTTGCTGGACATTCGTTAATATTTGTTTCTTTAAATTGTATTGCCCGAAAAGAATTTTAAAATCAAGATCTTTCAAAGAAGCAAGTTTCTGGAGATAAAAATATTAAGTTAGTTTACTGTAATCCATTTTGTAAATTTTGGTTTATTATTGACCTCGGCTGTCACTATATTATTTAATTTTGCTTGGGTGGCGAATTCAACCGGTCCAATAAAAGACTCCGTTCGAATTGGTGGCTCCGTAAACTCGGAAATTTCAATTATATTATTTTGAGCAACGGGTTCGTTTTCATTTATTGTATTTTGTTCAATGAACCTCTGATGATTTTGGGGCTGTGATGAAAGCTGATTGTCAATGTCAACTGGAAAAATATATTATCTTTTAAGTTAGATTTCAATATAAAGGCGTTACATATACATATACCATGGTTGTGGAGCGGGTTCAAAAATTATTTCTCGCATATCACATGGTTAATTAGTGTAGTTCGGTATAGCTTACGTAAATTTGATGCACGTTTAACACAAACCTCCAAATGTCGATGTAATCATAACCGATAAGCTATAAAGAGCTGTAGTGAACAATCGAATATCTTAATTGATTAATTTGTAAACAAACGGGTATGTTAACCGCGATATTTTCAGCATCAGGGCTTGATGAGGTAAGTAATATCCGTCCGCGTGGTGTTTGTATGTGACGCGTGTGGAAGTACTTGGCCGTGTGCTGAATATATCGTTCATTTAAATCCTGGTTGAATTGTAATTTCTCCTCTCATCGTAGCAGTACAGTGAGATACGATCAGCTAACAAAATAACTGTCGTCGACATAAACAAGTTTTTTGAGTATTTTAGCTCAATTCGTGATGCGGCCACTCATTGAGCCGATCTTAAAGGTCACCCAACTGCACGAAAGAAGATAGTTGAGTCGCTATCAAATACTCAAATATTAGCAGCAATTAGCCCACAACCTATTGCAATCAAAACAGGTTTAAAAATATTCCAAAGCCTTAGTGGCAACAGTCAAGCATCATCACTGTAAAACCAGTAGCTGGCAAGGGGTCTATGATTGCTGCAGTAGCAAAGTAAGGAGTAAATTACGGGAAATAATAACCCCAGCAGAAAGCAATATTGCAATAAAAAAGGTCAGCGATATATGTGAAAAACGAGTGCTGGTGGAAACTGCGAAGGCGGAAGTCTTGTTATTCTTTCTGAATAACAAAAACTGGAAGTTAGTTTGGTCGCAATCCTACCAGCAAAGCAGCTACCAGGCATCGTCCTCTACGACGTAGATAGATATACATATCCCTTTCGACAATCTAATACAATAGTCAAGCAGATATTGGTATCCTCAATGATGATCTGGAGGTGAACAAAATTTCCCAGAACTGCAACTCTAGACTAGTAAGCATCCACTTCCAATATTCGAATCGTCTGAATATGATGATATATGTAAACAAATTACAAAATTCAACCAAGTGACCAAGGTCAACCAAGTGACCAAGTGAAAATCATCAATATAGTAAAGGAGTTACAGCACAAGTACGTCTTAGTAGAGTATTCCTGAATGTATCTGGAGCTTTTGATAATCTGTGGTGGCTACGATTATGACTGAGTTAAAAAGAATGGACTGTACATTTAATCTTGGGTACCTCTGTAATATAGTTTTCGTCAGTTGCAAACAGTTGCATGCAGGTTGACGTCCAAGACGTGGCAGTGTGAAGTTTCTGACAAATTGACAAAAAACCTGATAACGGTCAAAAAGTGTAATAGGAAATGTTACACTTTAAATAAAGAATGCTACACTTTTTAAATATAATTTGTAATTAAGAACAACAAGATAATTAAAGAAATTTTATATTTACTTTAATATATTCTTACTTTTATTTATATACTTATTTAAATTTATTTTACGTCATTAAAATCCAAAATAAAAAAATATATAATTATGTTTTGAATTATAAAAAATCGAAAATTCAACCATTCGAAGTGAGCCTATTGTATCTTTTGTATAAGCCAACATGATTATGTGACCCATCGAAGCATATACCTTCGACCAAAATTTGAGGAACGTAGTAAATTTAATTGTAACTGGGTGCGAACACCCTGCCGAAGAAACCCTCTCTTCACCCGGAGAGACCTCTAGGTAATCTTCCACAATTCACACTCCGACAGCTTGAGACTCCCGGAGTGGCACAGGGAGACCGTCTAGATTTTACGGACGTCCCCGAATGGCCGACACATATGCTGGACTCGCCATTCCGACCCTGGAGATGTCCTGCCAAGGGGATGATGGAAGTGACTGGAAGTCTGCAAATATGAAACCGACACGAAATGAGAACTCGCTACCCATCATACCGACCTGAACCCCAAAAATATGTTCGTCGAAAGTGGATAATTTTGAGGGAAACCAATGTGCCCCCCATCCCCTCCCTGCCCAAGTCAAACAATCGTGATGGCGCTTGATTGCAAAAATATTTAGAGAAAATTACAAAAAAACAAAAATGGGAAAAATAATAAATGAAAATTTGAAAATTAAAGAGAAACAGAGAAAAAATTTTGTTTGTCAATACTAATAACAAATTTAAAATAAAAAAAATGAGCTTAAAATTATCAAAATAACAAAATGCTGCCTGTTGACCTTCGGTGAGGTCACTTCGTGCGGTTGCGGCATCCCTGTTCGCCGAAATGGGTGGTGGCGTCTTCTCACCGTTACCAAACGTAAGTAAACATTTCATTGGGAGTCTTCCCGCCTTTGAGCAACGAAAATCGTTGGGCATCTTTCCGCCCTTGGTAAAAACGTGACCTATATTGGCCACCCACAAATCGAATAGAAATGTGGCAGCACAACCGCCGTTATAAAATTGGATAAAGTTGGGAGATTCCCCGTCTTTGTGAATCCCTCTGGTTGAAATCCCATTGAACTTATCACCAAAGGTGCAATAGGAACAGTACTACACGCTATTATACTTCGATTTACTTAGATATCACTACGATGCTTTGCCATTGGCGATCAAAGCGCCACTACGCTTTCAACCATACAAAATTTTTAAAATTTTTTAAAATCTATGGCTGCTCCACTGAATAAATATGTTGGCTTCTAGAAAACTTAAAGAATTGTTATGTTGCCACTGTGAATCTTTTTTAACAATTTATTTCGTTTTGAATAACACACTTTTTTAAAGTAATAATTCACACTTTTTGGGCGTTTGTGAAGTTTTTTGTCATTTTTAGTTTGTGAACAATTTCACTAAAGTCCAAGACGTAGTATTCGTGGACGACAAGGTAGAGCTATTTCATGCAGCAATTCAAGACTGAGCATTCAAGTAAAAGAGCAGAACGCCATAGAGAAGATGGTTAAAAAGTACTAGCATCAAAATGGAGCTATCCCCCTCAAAAATCGTTATGATCCAACTCAAAGGTCCACTTGACATTAGGAGACCACCTTTGGTGGCTGTTAGTGAAAGGAGAATACAATAATACGTATATTCAATATGAATACATGAATACACTGAACGACCAAGAAAATAGTACACGAGTATGCGCCTACAAGCGGCCGAGACAGAAATAGGTTTTAACCTGGCGAATTCGGACCAACAATACAGCTTATGAAAGACGCAGTGGGAATCGGAAATATATATTAACGTTGGTTTAGGGATTTAACTATGTTAGTTAAAGCTCCAAACAATTTTAAGATTGTAGATTATGCTAATATTATGCATCTATGTTAAAACATATTGATATCTATCATTTCGGGCCGTCCTGCCTCCAGATTTACATTAAGAATTGCAAGTTTAAGCGGGCTTAGATAGAGCATCTCCTGTTATTACTATCTGTACTCACATTTGAAGGTACAACATGACCAACGACCATATGATAAGGCCAATAAGTTGATCCGAATGGGGGAATAACATAAACAACAACCTTCAAGATCAATAGGTATAGATGAAAGATCAGCGCAACCGCGTAATAATTCGACTACATAATAATAAGAAGATTAGAAGTTTGTGCTGAATACATTGAAATTATCTTGTAGCAATTATTAAAATACAAAATTATTCAATGTACATTTGTGTCCTTTGTCTACTACCATTTTATGAAATACCTGTTCAACTCTACAGTAATTTTAACAAGTAATTTAATCACGTATATAATTTCCATATCGGAATTTTAATTCATCGCAAATTAAAAATAATTATCTTTACAATTTGTAGTTGTTTCATTGAAAGGAATTTTCAATTGCTTTTTAATTAAATGAAAGGACAATAGATGATGATTTAAATCATTTTTTTATGTAAGGATGGTAAGGTTTCACGCACTGTGCATATAAATCGTTACCATCGTCGTTGGTCTTTTGTATTTCTATAAACATCTCAGATGATTAAGTGGTTAACAGTCCATTTATATTTCTGTGTTAAAAAGGATTAATTATGAAATTCACAAACGCTATCCAATTAAAATATAACATTTGTGTATCATCTACAGGAATTCGTGCACTTAATTTCATCTTACAACCATACGCACCCATTCTGCGGTTAAAAGCAATATATCATTATTGCTATTTTCTGTTCCCATATGTTGATATGCGGTTATGATTTTTCGATTAAAATAATATATTGCTTTTTCGGTAGTCATACATGCGGTATACGAGACGTATGTACCCTTTTATTTTGCCATTTCGAATGTTTTTTTTTTGCAAAATATGAATAGAAATTGCTATTTTTTTGTTTAGTGGCGTAATTCAAATATGCAAATAAACCCCCAATTCCTATTATGTTTTATGTACAACAACTTACTTAAAAAAACGAAATACAATTTTGTGGAAGTTAAATTTGAATTCAATTCAATTGTTGAAGTTGATTTCAATATAAATTTGTACCAGAACACCGTGAAATTTTATTTATACGAAATTTATTTTTTGATTTTTCATAAACGCAGGTTGTATACACGGAGCATAATAACCCTTTGTGACGAAAGCGTATATGAACAATTTGCAAAAAAAACTTAAAATATGTCAAAACCAACAATGAGAGAGTAGCAAAATAAATCCTTTACTGATTTCCTTCCGTTTTTGCATATGCACTCGTATGTCGCAGATATATGTACCAAGTACTTGGTATTACGATAACCCCAATATACATATGTAGTAAAAAACATATTTTATTACATAAAATACATAAGCTATTTAATGTATTTTCGTTATATTCATAACAAAACACTTAATCTTTATTTTATTGTTCTTTTCGTTCGATTATTTTTTCAATCTTGGCTTAAAATGTTTTTTTGGCGAATATATCGCGGATAACAGGCAATAAGTATACGGAAAATGTAAAATTTATTATTTTTAAATTTCCGCGGCAAAAAAATAAATGGTGGTTCGATTAAGTGAATCAACTCAGCAGTAACAATGGTTTAAGATTAACATAATTCATTTTGACATGTAGCAAATTGAATAGGAAAATTATGGTTGTTGAAATGTTGGCAATTATTGCTGTTATAAATAAACCGTAAGTCGTCGAGGAATGGTTATCATTTTATACGCCAAAAATTTAAAATGGCTTATTGATTCAATAACCACCCCTCCCCCTCACCGGAGTTTGAAACAGTTAAAAGTGCCCCTGATGAGGAGCTCGGGAAAAGTTTGTGACGCAGAGACCAGTGGCCCTATTCTGTCTTTCCCTGGGAATAGGGAATTGGCCTACTGAAAGAAAAAGTTTAGTGCAAAAATTTTCAAAACAAAGTGAATTGGAAAACTTTTGTTCCACAAAATTTTTATTGGGAAAAATATTTTCCTATTTCACTTTGTTTCAAAAATATTAACACCAAACATGTTCCCTCAGTAGACCAGAAAAATACAATTTAGACAAAAATGCTATGTAAATATTTTTCCCAATTCCCTATTCCCAGGGAAAGACAAAATAGGGCCACAGGTGGAAAAGCTTCACAGTAAAAAAAAAACATTAAGTTTTACACACTTTGGACAGTAGGCAAATTTGCCTATCATTTTCATGTAATTTTACGTACTTTAAAAAATTACAATCCAATTGTTAAAATTCAATATACATAATGTCATTTTACAAAAAAAGTATAGTAGGTTAATAAGAGGAAAGACCGTAATATATCGTTTATTAGTATGTGAATGTACATACTTTTTATGTCAAATTACATAGTTTGTCGTGTGAATGCAAATCCTTCGTCTGTAAAATTCAACTCTGAAAGTGTGTACTTCTGCATACCAAGCTAGTAATGTTGGATATTTTTGTTAATTAAAAGTACAGACTTTAAAATGTAAATGAAACAAGAATTAAATTTCATATAAAATTATATTTATAAAATATACAGCATGTATACAAAAATTCATTTATACTATTATCTTATTACATATTTTTAATTATAAATGTAATATGTATATTACAGTAATAGTTATTTAGTCTCAGAAGTATGTAATATAATTCAAATTAAAATACCAATTTATCACAAAAAGTTAAATAAACTATAGTCTAGTTTGTTACATAATTTCTTTAATAAAATTTAAAACTTTTGTTTTATTATTAATTTTCTTTTTTTTTTGATCGAGAGTATTCTGTGTTAAGATGCAAGCATGTCCTCTGCAACACCTCGAACGTTTGTGAAAGGTGAGTGGGATATTCCAAATTAAAAACAAAATATGATCCAATCAATTGAAATATTGCCCTTTTTGATGAACAGCACTGGTAATTTACTATTTGATTTTCGATAAAAAAATTGAATATATTTTCTTTTTTATCATTGTCACCTGAAAACATAAAAATAGCATTACTGATAATATATAAACAAATTTACCAAAAATCTTAAATAAACAATGTATAGATTCAATAACCAGAAAAGAAGAAGGAAAATTAACAAATTTGTTTAACTGCAGAACTCATAAGACGACCAAGAAAAGGTCAGTACTAAAATTTAACTTGCATCTAGTGCCTATGACACAGGACACGTGCTATTCCTTTTCTAATATCAAACGGCCCATACATCACACATAAGTAAGGTAGAGTAGGTAAAAGATAAAAATTGGAAGAGTTGGAATACTATGACTTTAACATATCTGTTATACTGAATCTGTACCATTAGGCAATAAAATAAATAATAAAATCTGTATCATCAATAAATAAAATTAAAAATTATACTTTGTACTTATTAAATACTTATCATAATCTGCTTACATATAATAGAAAAGCAAGGAGTGGCATCCAGAGGTTCAATTTCGTTTTGAGTTGTTCCTGCCTGAAAAAAATATATACAGTATAAATTAAATATAATGAAATTATTTGAACGTATTTGGTATATAATTACAGGATATTGACGTATCATCAATTCTAAACTTTCGTTGAAATGTTGTGTTATTAATTCCAGAACTTTAAGGTCATCGTCTGTTGAAGTACATTGCAATTGTTTCTTTTTTTTTGTGATAACTGATTTGTTTTTATCTTGAGATTTTCCCATCGTTCTAGGAAAGTAGTTTCTTTTATATCCATTAACCGTTCGAAATGTATTATCATGAAATTCTATGCACTTCAATTATTTTTGGATCTTGATTTAAAAAATTTCTTTGGGTCGTAAACGTCTTTTGGAAAACAGTATAATACCGGCCCAAAGGTTTTCGCTCATTCAATAAACTGGTTAATTGATCAGGCATTTTGTTATATGGTAT
The DNA here is from genome assembly GCA_947310385.1 of Nephrotoma appendiculata. Classification (NCBI taxonomy): domain Eukaryota; kingdom Metazoa; phylum Arthropoda; class Insecta; order Diptera; family Tipulidae; genus Nephrotoma; species Nephrotoma appendiculata. The sequence continues at coordinate 223,745,488 of OX371223.1, forward strand.
TTGGTATCCTGAGAATAATTTTTGAGCGTTCAAAATGCCAATATTATCAGATCGTTTGGAGTTAAGTGAAGAAATTCGCCCGCTAGACATTGAAATTGTTGAGCTTAAAGGTGAATCTGGAAGTTCTACAATCTCCAAAGTAGAAATAGTATTTGACTTTGCAGAAGTATTAATCTAGTTTATAATAGCATTACTTGTGTCAACATCAGTCGCAGTCTCCTGTTCTGCCACGCTAGTTTCGTGTTTGTTTTCTAGTGAAGAGGCTAGCGTTCATTTTTCGTTTTCCGGTATAATTGAAAAATTTCGTTTTTTTCACCATAATATTGGAGTACTTCTGCATCATCTATTTCAGTTCCATCGGATTCAAGAACTAGCTTGGATCCTTCAATTCCTGCAGCGTTTGCTTAAAATAAAAAATTAACTCAATTGAAAGTTTTTATAGTTTTTTTTTTTGAGTGTATACCTTTTTCTATAATAGTGGACAATTGACCAGTAAATACGAAGCTTTTTTTGATGGTTTGGCTAGTATCCCAAATTTTAACGACTAACCGTGCGAATGACATAATTTAAATTCAATCTAAAGAAAAAAAGTTATTTAATAAACTATAGTAATAAAATGTTTAAACCTCACCAAAAGTGCGGTACAGCCCATGTTAATGTGGCGTATTCGATTTGCTCAATTGTACGGGTCGTGAAAGGAAAAGGAGAGGATAAATCGCAAGGAACGACTATTATGTCATTTGTATATATATTATTGATTTCATATAATCCTAATTTGTAATTAAAAATCATCGAAAACATGTTTCCATAAAAAGCTAAATTTGATAAATTTTCATTGATTAATATGTTTTTTATTGTTAGAGCTTTAACAGTCCCATTATGGTTATTAGATGTCGCCAGCGACTGGTCCAAAACATTTTTAAATGTGACTTGGCTGATTTGATATGGTAACTGTTTTGCAACTGACAAACATTTTGTTTGTGAAAACTTTTTGACTACAACATCAGCAGAAAATCATCTAGGGTTGACTGCAAAATTTGATGTCTTTGTGTTAACGATTTTGTTAAATTAATAAAATTTTGAGTTTTTGCAGCAATTTGTTTAAAATATTGATGTTTGCTTTAGAATCTAAGAGTTGAAAATTTTACTAATGGACCATACAATTTCATAAGTAATGGATAGTGCTGAATGTAATGATGCTTTCGAATCAGACTTTTATTTGGAAATAATAAAATTCTTAGTTCGAGATATCGATCAATTAATCCTTCTAAACAATTGATTTGGGTAAAAGTGACATGATGAGATGAGACAATTTGAGTTATTTCCAAAAGTAGTGTTACCATTTCAAAAACACTATCATTTAAATTTTTAATTTTACCAATAAGTACTAATGGTATAGTAAAGTGAGTTGATAAAAATTTTGCATTGCATGGCCACCAACTTTTTTACTATTATATTTCATTTCAGGAAAACTGACATTATATTTAAATGATTTTGCAAATTGATTCCATGTAATATTGAAATAGTCATATGTGATCCAATTACGACTAACAAAGTAATGAATAGCTAAGCATAAATCTTGAGGTATAACACCTTCATACAAATCATGAGCAATACATGGCGGAAGGCCGCTGCTTACATGAAAAAAATTTAAATCATTAAAACATGAATTATTTTTAACTCCTCTGCTAGATTCCCGAAACACTAAATTTGAAACATCATCGATATACGAAAACTTGATTCTTAAATCTCGGCGCGTTCGGTAATTAATTTTAAATTCTGGTAATGTTATGTGACAATATCTACAAAAATATTCAGCAGAACTGAAGTTTTCGAGGAAACCTCCAATTTGATGCAAACCTAAGTTATCACCACAAATTGCTATGATTGATCCTTTTATCGACTCTGTAGCTCCTCTAATAGTTATACCATCTTCTTCTAATATCTTCAAATCTGATATAACATTTTCGAAAACAGAATTAAACCCAAATGTTTTTAAGTGTGATTCAGTACATAATAAACAGAGCATTATGTTATTGATTTGTGACCTGTTGTGAGCATGTAAATTTCCAAGAACAAAATAAACCTCTAACAGCTTGTGTTTTAATTTAGCTGAACCTAACGGATTGTACACTTCAAACGCGTCTACGTAGAACAAAAGCTCAACACGCTTTTTGTTATAAAGGAAATCGTTATTTTTGTATAATAAACCGTCTTTGTAATCTTGAAGTTTAGAATAATTGGATTTATGGTTTGAAGAAATTTGCCGATTTAACTTGTTGATCTTCTAAAAGAAATTGTAATGTGTTTAGTATAGGGATGTAATAATAAAAACAATTCTTATGATAATTATTTAATCCCAAATTTATTTTAACGGGTTTAACTAAGGAAGGCGATATACGAGGGCAAATCAAAAAGTCTTGCAATATCATATGAAAAAAAAGAGTGAGTGAGACAGCAATATTTTTATTTTTCGACATAATCTCCTTTAAGGTTTATACATTTGTCACATCGATCAATTAACTTGCCTAAACCCTCTAAAAAAAAAGATTTCTTTTGCTCCATAAAATATTCATTTACAACAGACTGTACTTCATAGTCACTGGAAAATTTCCAGCCCCTTAGTGTTTTTTTCAAATTGGGAAACAGAAAGTAGTCACTGGGTGCCAAGTCTGGATTTTACGGTGGATGCGGAATTTCCACGAAGCCGCAGTCCTTTAATGCAGCTTGAGCAATATTAGCCTTGTGCACGGGTGCATTGTCGTGAAGAAGCAAGATTTTTTCCTAACTTTCCTTGGCCGTTTTTTCCGGATCGCTTTTTTGAATTTTCGCAAAATCTCTGCGTAATATATGCCTGTGATTGTGGTTTTCGTTGGCATATAATCGATTACCAAAATTCCTTCAGCATCCCAAAAAATTGTTGCCAAAACCTTACCAGCAGACGGTTGAGTTTTGAATTTCTTTGGTGGTGGTTCACTACGTTTAATCCATTGCATCGATTCTTGTTTGGATTCCGGATCCCAGTGATGAAGCCAAGTTTCATCGCCTGTTATTATGTTATCCAAGAAATTGTCTGGATCTTCTTTGTACATATCTAAAATCGCCTTTGAAGTTTGAACGCGCATTTTTTTTTGTTCTGCATTCAACAAACGGGGAACCCATCGCGCACTTACTTTCGACATGTGAAGGTGGTCATGTAATATAGTATATGTGGTACCGTATGAAAGAGAAAGTCTCCACGCTAACTGCGGAACAGAAATACGCCGGTCCTCCAATACAATAGATTCGGCCATCATGGCTAATGGTATCTGCTGGCTGACCCGAGCGGTTGTCGTCTTCTAATGACTCCCGACCACTTTTGAATAATTTTAACCACCTTGTTACTGTGGCATATGATGGTGCAGATTCGCCGTAAACTTTTGATATATAGTTGAATATATAAATTGCATTTCGTCCATCTTTACAGAAAAATTTAATAACGGCGCGATATTCAATTTCATTCATTTTAAGAAAAATTCAAAACACATGTTACTAAATTGACAAAAACAAACGAACTGTAAAATTTACATCGAAATGTTCTTCTAGAAGTTTCATCGCGATAAAAAATGGTTTTGAAAAATATATTGTTGTCTCACTCACTCTGTTTTTTCATATGATATTGCAAGACTTTTTGATATACCCTCGTAGCATTTTGATTTCTTCTATAAGTTAATAATGAAGTATTTGACATCAAATTTAATTTTGGCAAAATTGAAACTAACAAATCATTTTTAGAACTATTTGCAATATTAAATTTCGCGAAATGTTGATCAATAATCTTTCGAACTTGGATTGTTAACACTTCTGAGCAATGCGAAAGTTTCTCAGCAATACAAGAAATAACACGTTCGGGAATATTATGTTCAGTTTTTAGTTTCAATAACAATTCGGATGTTAACTTTTTAATGTCTGTCTCAGGATCACTATGAACACCTTGTAGAGTAAGTAAATTAGATTGGGGATTCAGCCCTATTTTAGAATGCTCTGATAATTCTGGCATTGAGTGTTCTGGTATAGCAGCTACATGTCTATCAAACAAAACATCACTGACAACAGGATCATTTTTTAAAAATTTTAATTTATGTACAGAATTTATGTAATTACGAAATGTTTTTTCATGTGTAAATTTTTTTACACATTTTGATATTGGGCATTTGATTTGATGGCTCTGAGGATTTCGGAAATGTTTCATAACATGACGTAAAACGTTTTCTAAAATGTTCGACCTAAATAAGCAGCCATGTTCAGAACAACAAAAACTGTTTCCAATTTCTGTTTTTTCTTTTGGGGTTTTTCTGTGATTTCTGTAAACGTGAGAAAGGTAATTATTATGCCTATTGAAAACTTGTTTACAGTTATTGTACAGGCACTTGAAAACAGCTCTTGTTTCTAATTTATGAATTCTTAAATGGGAACTATATTTTAATAAAGACGCACACATTTTATCACAATTTACACAAACGAACATTATAGCGCTATTGATAGCAAAGTCATAAATATTAAAAGGACTATCACAATTACGAAGAAGTTCTCTCCAAGTCAACAAATCCTATTTGAAAAGTTTAGTTTAATTAAATTTAGTAAAGACATTTTACATTACGGCTAAACTTTAATAACACGAGGATTACCTAACCTTAAATTTATTGAATTGCTTACGTACCTATTAACAAACAACCTTATTTCACTTTCCAACTCTACACTGAATAATTATTAATTTTAATAATTATTATTAATCACTTTTTAACTTTTTTTTTTAAATTTAAATATAAATTGAACTTTATTATAAAATATTTTTTATTTCACATCTGCGTGGTATCAACTGGGTGGTAAAATGGTAAAATGAGATTTCATCATATTCGTTTGTTCGGTCGTGCATTTTACTTTTGTTTAATATACGAATTTCGCCGATCTCACATAAATTTATAAAAAAAGTATGTAATTTTACACACATTTTCTTGCAATTTTAAATTTATTTTTGAAAATACATGAAATGACTGTAATATTACACAACAACAAATAAAATTGTTATTTACCATTACAATTCAAATGAAATTGTTGTAAATTAATAAATATAATAAACTAAATTTAATTTTACATACTTACACGATTACTATTTGTACTAGTTTCAAGTAAATTTCAATTGTAATTAGTTAAAATTACAAACTGAATGTAATATTCAAACTAAAATCCTGCAATATAATATTTTTATTGAAATTTACTGAAAAAATGTATTATTGCACGAAAGTTAAATAAAAAATAAGAAATTGTGTAATTTTACGTAGAATTAGTAGTTTTGTGGTGAAAAGCTTGTAGAATGCAAGTTGAAAATCCAATTTTTTTTTACTGTGTTGTTTTATTCTGTAAATTACACCACTCTCAAACTCCGTGGATACTATATATAATATAAAATATTCTTAAGTAGAATCCACTTCATTCAAGGTGGATTAACTGGTTACAGAAAATTAGCGGCTTCTTATATTCTGCGTTCAGAAAACTGAAAGATTTACTTCCAAAGGAAGTGTTCATCGCCTAAAATCGAACTGAGGAAGGAGATGAAAATCGCTAAAATCAAATGTAAGATAATATCAATAAAATTGATGCTGGTTTTATCCAGAAAGAATGTGTGATAGATGAACTGAATAATGAAGTCGGTTGAATATTACAAAAAATGAAACAGTGGAAAAAGCAAATTCTTCAATCACCATTTGTCTCTCCTGATTATATTCGTACCTATAAAAAGTAGAATTATAACACTCAGATTAAACTCATTACAACGGTCATCAAGGTAAAAGTAGACAGAACTAAAACTGCGACCACTAATTGTAAATAAACTAAAAACTACCATCATAGAAAATTCAAACCAGATACAATACAAACTGTAATACAAGATAGCAGACAATTTTCAACAACAAAAGTGTGTTTTGGCTATTCACCGGTAGAGGCATCACTATCACAAAAAGGATTTTTTCTGCTTATATTTTTTGAAATTTTTAAGCAAATCAATAATTCTCAAAGAATTTATCAACGAATTAATGAAAAAGAAGAGAAGATATATGTGTCAATTTAACATAATCACTTAAGTCGAGATAAGTGGTTATGTTGAACCATATTCTAATTATATCATAATATTTCCCGTTTTCTCTTTCCCCTTGCATTTCATCAACATCCAACTATTTTTAACCGAGATATAAGCAAAAATGAAAACCACTTATGTTTGTTACAGGTGTTTGGTATTTATTGAAAACCACTTGATTGATACACTGTGCTAGTTCAAAAATGTGACAAGCTGGGAACCCGGGGGGTAAACCTTATTCGAGTACGCTGAATTCAATGGTGCTACCCCCATTCAAAGTTAGTCCCCATTTTTGAGATATCGCTTTCGACATGTTTTTGCTCTGATACCCTCATTTTCACGTTGATAGCTCCTAAACCATTAAGATTTTCGTTATGCTTTCTTTAGCAAAGTTGTGTCGCAAGCCAAGACAAACAACTTTTCCGAACATATCAAGACCGAAAAACCACATCTAATTTTTTTTTGCTTTTCATTTACACGAAAAACACTGTTTTTATCATTTTGTTGAATTTAAATCGAGTAAAATCGATCGAATAAACATCGCATCGACAAATATAGATACAATAGAAACTATTTAAAAGAAAGCTAAATCGATTCAGTTGATTTTATGGTGATTATTCCTAAAAAAAAATTCTTAAAAAATTAACATTTTTCTTCTCTTTAACAAAACAATGGAGTGCCGTTGCGATAGTGGATAAAAATCCTGGATTTTTCCATCCCATCGTTTTAACCAATTACATCACGTAAATTATCACTTTGGGCGGCAGTCCAAATGAGTGACGTAAGCACCTACTGTGGTGGAAGTCGAACTCGTATATATACAGTACTGGGAAAAAAAATTTGGCAGACGTATTTTATTGCAAATTGGAGTCTTTTTTTGTTAAAATTACAAAACTTTTGAACGCAATTGGCTTATTATTTCATTTTAAATACATGTATGACGTAATTTGTTGAAAAAAAAAATGTACCTGCAATTTAGGGGAAAAACCCCGAAAAATGCCAAAATATTCAAAATACGGTGATTGGAGTTAAAGTAATGGAATAAATTAAACACGTATTTTTTAATTTTTTTTTTGTTTTTTATTAATTTATAGAAGTTCTATCTTTAATATTAATAATTTGGTGGACTGCCTTTTGTTTTTATTACACCGGTACAACCCCGCAACTGATGTGCAAAAAAATTGGTCAAGCAATTATTTTATTTTAAGCCGATTGTTCTTGGCCGACATTAGCGTGCAGATGTTTTATTGCCTGTAATTTATTTTTTGAGCATAAATAGTGCTATTTTGTAAGATTAAGTTATTCTGTAAGAGATCCTAGTCAAATAAAGAATAAAGTGCAATTTTAGTTAAAAAAAAAAGGGAAAAGTTAGTGAGCAGTGTAAAAGCAGTATGTTGGTTTGAGCGCGTGAAAATTTAACCACGCGTAAAATAGCAAAAAGATTAAATATTCCTAAAAATACTGTCGCGTGGAATATTAAAAATTTGCGAGAGATGGGCAGTACACAAAGAAAGAAAGGCTCTGGAAGGCCCAGAAAGACAACGCCAGTGAAAGATCCTTTCATAATATTACAATGTCGTCGGAACCGTTTTAAAACTTCATCGGACATACGACGGGATGTTGAGCGAGCAACAGGAAAAGAAATTTCAGCCAGCTTAGTGAGAAAAAGACTTCTTAAAGCTGGTTCGAGAGCACTTAAACCAGTCCAGAAGTCTGAGTTCACATTACTAGTGAAAAAACAACATTTGCTATGGGCCCAGGAGCATGTTTCTTGGGCTTCCGAGATGTGGAATGATGTAATTTTCCCCGATGAATCAAAACTCAAGCTGTATGTTGGAAATTGAAAAATTCTCGTACGAAAAAAACCGAGCGAGAGGCTTGGCAACGAATGCCTTTTAAGAGTTTCACCAAAAAATGAAGGAGTTATGGTCTGGAGATGCTTTTGTGGAAATGAAACCGGTCGATTGTGCTTCCTTAGTTCCAACATTACAGCAGCTGTTCATCTGCAGGTTCTGTGTTAAAGCTTTTTGGCAAGACTTGCAAATTTATTTTTCAACAGGACAAATTTACGTGCCATACCGCCAAAGTTTTGAGTTATTAAATTTGAACTGTAGATAGAAAAATTGCTTTCAGATAAACATAAATAATTTGTTAAAAACTTGTTTTTTTTCTTATCTTTTCATTTAAAGGTAAAAAAGTACTTCGAAGAAAGAAGTATCGATGTGTTGAGCTGGCCCCCGTATAGTCCAGACTTAAATCCCATTGAAAATATTTGGTCTATAATGAAGCTTGAAGTAGCAAGAATGCGCCCAGAATCGATTCAATCTTTAAAAAGTTTGTTGATGACGATTTGGGAATCCGTACCTCCTACGACTTTGAAATCAAAAAAAAAAATTGAAAAAATTGAGTTTGAAAAATTTATCAAATTCAATGAATCGGAGGTGTATCGCTGTAATAAGAGCAAATGGCGGTGCACCAAAATATTAATATTGAAAATAGAACTTCTATAAATCAATAAAAAACAAAAAACAAATTAAAAAGTAAGTATTTAATTTATTCCATTACTTTAACTCCGATCACCGTATTTTGGATATTCTGGCATTTTTCATGGTTTTTACCCTAAATTGCAGATACATTTTTTTTCAACAAATTACGTCATACATGTATTTAAAATGAAATAATAAGCCAATTGCGTTCAAAAGTTTTGTAATTTTAGCAAAAAAGACTCCAATTTGCAATAAAATACGTCTGCCAAATTTTTTTTCTCAGTACTGTATATATACGAGTTCGACTTCCACCACAGTAGGTGCTTACGTCACTCGTTTGGACTGCCGCCCAAAGTGATAATTTACGTGGTATAATTGGTTAAAACGGTGGGATGGAAAAATCCAGGACTTTTATCCACTATCGCAACGGCACGCCATTGTTTTGTCAAAGAGAAAGAAAATGTTAATTTTTTAGGAATTTCTTTTTTAGGAGAAATCACCATAAAATCAACTGAATCGATTTAGCTTTCTTTTAAATAGTTTCTATTGTATCTATATTGGTCGATGCGATGTTTATTCGATCGATTCTACTCGATTTAAATTCAACAAAATGATAAAAAAAATGATAAAAACATTGTTTTTAGTGTAAATGAAAAGCAAAAAAAAATTAGTTGTGGTTTTTCGGTCTTGATATGTTCGGCAAAGTTGTTTGTCTTGGCTTGCGCCACAACTTTGCTGAAGAAAGCATAACAAAAATCTTAATGGTTTAGGAGCTATTAACGTGAAAATGAGGGTATATTTTGAATCAGGGCCAAAACATGTCGAATGCGATATCTCAAAAATGGAGACTACCTTTAAAATGGGACTAGCACCGTTGAATTCAGCATACTCGAATTAGGTTTACCCCCCGGGTGCCCCGCTTGTCACGAAAAAAAATGTTTGCAATTCAAGCACAGTGTAATTTTTTATATTCTAGCATGAAATAAGTTATATGGGAAACAATATTGTTATTTGTAAAACCAGAAATAAATTTAGAATAAATACTTATCTTGAAATAAGTTTTTATTTTGAATTTAATTTTGCGGTTGGTATCTACTTAAATCCACCTAAACGTTTTTTTTTTTTCTAAATTCTAATATTGGGAAATTCCGGCGAACCCAGAGCAGGTAACAAGTGCTTGAAGGTGCCAATAAACGTAGTTTAAAAACCTGATACCACGGATCTAAAAATAGTCCCATAGTTGTTTCACAAATTAATTTAAAATAGCTAAAAAATAGATAAATGGTTGTGTTGAATTGCCACAGATAATATGTTTAAACGTTTTGAAACGAAAAAAGTAAATTTTTTTTAAAAAGTAATTTGAATATGTATACAGATTTCCAAATATACTAAAATTACCATAATCGTCATAATGCAAATACAGGGCAGCACAAAAAAAAAATCGCCTACGTTGATAGCACTCCATAAATTTTTAGTCATTTTAATGTGAAATGTTTTCAATTTTTTAGTAAAAGTGTTAGATAAACCCCCTTGTAACTACCCTGGGTATATGTCTCTATGGTAGCTGAGATCATAACCTATACACGTGAGCAACATTAGAATCATATTTGCTTTCAGTAGAATTCCATAAAAACATAAACCCAGGGTAGTTACAGAGAGGTCTTTCTAAAGAAAGGTAGTCACATTCAACTTTATTGCACAATTAAAATTGCGTGAAAAATTGAAGAAAAATAGTTGATTTTGCAACACTGACGTTAAAATTAACTGCGCATTCAGTTTTTGGAGAACCGGAATCTATATATAAATAGGCAAAGACAAAACAGTTCAGTACGTTTTTTTTCTCTGTTTGTTAACCGATTTTCTTTTTTTTTCTTTTGTTTGGTAGATACTGACGAGCTTTAGTGTTATCAATAAAAAAAATTTTGAAACGGTAGAAACCAAATGCAAATTTTATCGATTAAAAAATATACATAGAGTTCCAAATAAAATTTTAGCCGCCTTTGATTTTACTCTTTCAATGTCCAATATAATTTAAAGTGAGTGGCGTGTTATTGTGCTTCGAATCAAAATTTTATAAGTTTGTTGATTTGCATTAGTTTACTCATTTTTTTTTTTTAACATATAACAACATATATTATATAACAACAACAGCAAATTTGTGAACCACACACCGCATTGTGAGCATAAGAGGTCATTTGTATGAGACGTGCAGCTCAAAATATTTCAAAATGTAATTGCATTTGAAATTTGTAAGTGTTTTGTATAACAATTTAAGACAGAGATTTCTGGAGCGTCCGCAATGGTTAGTGAACTAACAAATGAAGCAAAAATTGATACAAATTCTCCGCAGGGTCTATCATTTCAAAATTCATGATGTGTTTTATCATCGTGCAGATGCTTTGTACTTTTACGATGTTGATACTGCGATTAATTTGAGGCTACGTGAAAATGCAAATATGCATTGTAGTAATCAATAAATGCGGTAAAATTGCGATTGAATTAGATAGTGTCAAACCATTTGTACGATCTTTTAAATCGATGCATGAATTTTACAATAGAGCTGTTAACATTTGTAAGGAGGTGTCTATGGTTATTAAGGTTAACAGAGATGTAGATATTAGAAGATTTAATGACGCTATTCAAACAGATGTTGCGATTATTTTTAGTACCACAGATGGAGAACCACCTTTTGAAAGGAATATTGCTGCATTTAATAAAGTTAATCCTACCGCCCGCAACTTTTCTGTTTTAGATAGTTCTTTAGATCCTTTGGCGTATCCTATTTTATTCCCCAATGGTGATACTGGGTGGCATAATAATATAAATCATAACATAGCAAGTACATGTAATGCTGTTGCGCCCAGAAATCAAGTTATAATGCTACAATATGTTGCATATCGACTTGCTGTTAGAGATGATTTTAGTTATCTCTTATCTGCAACATTGCCAACAATTATTTTTGCAGTGGATAGTTGTTGTATGTGTTCGTATTTAGGGCTCACGTTTGCATTTCAATAAACAAAATCAACCAAATTTAAGATCTAAATTGTATACTATACATAAATTAAATTCGTTGAACCTTCGTTGTATAGTAACTGCTTTCAGTGGTGTTGCTGCAACAGTATTGATTGGTGGTAGAACATGATGCGATAAAATTGCCAATTCCAGTATTAGAGAATCCAGTTCCAAATATTAAGGCAAATATAGTAGTTCAAGAGGACGTTATATTAATTCAATAGATTTGATTTTGATAGATGAAATATCTATGTGTCCAAAGAATGTACTTAAAATTATTGATTCATTTTTAATAGATCCAATTTTTTTAATTGGACGATCCAATTAAAAAAATACACTATTTGGTGGTAAAGCCATTTTATTGAGTGGAGATTTTAAACAAATTTTACCAGTTGTTCCACACGGGACACGTTCTACTTTGATTAAAATTGTACCGTTAGCTCGAATCAATCTAATTTGTCAATTATTTGTGAATAATCTCGGGAATGGTGAATTATGAAATTATTCTGAGTTCGGCGAAGATATTATAGAGTTGCCATTGCAAATTATTGATAACATAATTGATGATATTTATGAAGCTTGAAATACGTCTATATTTAATTTTTACTTAAACTGTTTTTTTCTGGGCTTTTATTAGACAAAATTTTGTCTATTAAAAGCCGAGAGAAAAACACTTCAAATAACTGACGATAATTATAGTATATTCGTGAAACTATATTGTCTGAACAAATTCTTAAAACAATTATTTGAGCACCAACAAAAGATGATTAACGACGATGTGCTTAATCGTTTATCAGGAAGCCAAAAAGTTTACTAGCTTTGATAAAACTATATCTGGTCAAAATGATTGAAATGTGAATATTTATCCAATTATATTTGAATGTTAATGAAATGCCACCTCATAAATTGAAGCTAAAAGTTAATTCTATATAGTTATGCTCATTTGTAACTTTAATACTGCACAAGCTTTAGTAAAAGGAACACGAATAAGAGTGAAATGCTTGCATCGGAATACGATTGACTGTGAAGTATTAACAGGAACTGCTATAAATAAAAGAATATTTATTCCAAGAATTAATTTAACATTTCCGGAACAATGCGTCCATTTCAATTTCAAATAACACAGTTTCCAGTAATATCTGCATTTGCTATAACCATAAACAAGTCACAAGGTCAAACTTTTGATAAAGTGGTACATTACTGCTGTGTTTTTTTATTAGTGCCCGATAGCTGTATCCGGAGCAGCCAATTTTCTATGTCAAAACTTATATTTAGCGCGCTATTATTGCATATAATTAATTTATTTAACTCTAAACTAAAAATTTTCATTCAACTTTTTAATTAAAAATCGATAAAAAAGTATCTTGGCTCACTATCATCTTATCGGGAGCCGCTATCGGGAGCACTATCCCTTTCAGGGGGAAACTTTAAATTTCCCTTGTTTTGTACAACCCTTAAATCAAAGCAAACTTCATTCATTCTACAAATTTTGACGTAATTATGTCAATTTTTTGTTAAAAAAAAGAACGGAAAAAAAAAATTTTAATAATTTAATATATTTTTAATACGTATTTCACAAAAAGTTTGGAGCATTTGATTTGCGATTTTTTTAAGGCAAACTGCAATGTGTTTCACTAGAATGGAGCACACGCATGTATAGTTGTGCTGGGATATGCTATTCGCACAAAAATAATTTTGGTATGCAGTGCACAATTCGATTGAGTGAACCCCTGTTAAAATTGAGACCGCGGAAAGATTTGATTGAAACTTCTACACGAAATGATTCATGCGTATTTCTTTATTCGGGGTGTATGGAAAGGAAACGATGGACATGGGCCAAATGTTAAACAAATAATGCAGGGAATTAATCGAGCAGCGGGAACTAATTCTAATTCACATATTCTATGATGAAGTAAATAATCACAAAACTCATCCGGTTCGTGGCGTTGTAATGGTATTTGTCATCATCGTAAATTATTTTATGGATATGTTAAGCGGGTTCATAACCGAGCTCCTGGGCCACACGATACTTGGAGGATAGCACATGTTGATTCGTGCAGCGGAGTTTTTGAAAAAATTAAAGAACCTCGAAATTCATAAAAACGAAAAGCTCCACAACGAACTCCCGCTTTATCACAGCGCGAAGTTAAAGCAAATAATGTGCGACATATGAAAATTTTTCCCGATAAATCAAGCTAGCGCGACCCAAAACACACAATACTAATAATTTAATTTAAAAAAACCAAACCAGGCGAAACTAATAATTTAATTTAATCATTTTTATTTAATTTTTTCATTTTTGTTTTAAAATTAATAAACTAAAAAACACGATTTCAAATGTTCGTTTTTCCGTCGTTCATTTCGCGCATTGATGAACCCTTTTTAGGCATGGTATACATATTTGTTGTAAGTAATCGACGGACTGGATTGCGGATCGTGGTAACACTATTTATTAGTTCGATCAAGTGAGCATTTTCATGGAAAAATAGTATTTGCTCTCCGAAAAATTCATTTGCACATAGACGATATGGAAACTGATCAATTTTGTCATGTTCATCCAGAAAATATTCGGCTTGGGTCGAAGTTTGAGAATCTTCATCTTTTATAAAATACTTATCGAAGCATGTGTTTTTCATTTGGTGGATCGTCATCTTCTTCAGGGCGCTCTTCGAGTTCGTCATCCGGTTCGGACGAATTTCAACAATTGTTGGGATTCCTACAGTTACGCACCACCGTGTTTCCTTGGGTCTCGAATTAAGTGGCGGATCTTGACTGCCCATTTCCGAGCGCTAGAAAAGAATAGTACATTGAATTAAAATCCTCTACCTACCTACGGGATCGAAACAATTCAATGGAACTTACTAATCCTCATTCTTTAGAAATGCGAAATTATGGATCATACGGTTGTTAGGTTGCGAATTATAGCATGATAATACTAATAATAGGGCGCAACACCATTTCGACATTTTCACACCCATAAATCCATTATCACTATCGCTGTCATCTATATTTATGTTACTATCACCTGCGGTTGATTGCAGCATTCTGAAATTAAAAAGATCGTTATAGAGCGATTCCTTACTTAGATGTTTCCAGCCAAATACGTACTTATTCATGTTGCATGGCTTATAACTAATATTGTATTTCGTAAATATTATCCTAATTTTAACAGGCCGTCCAGCTTATTGTAATTCATAAAATAAAATTTCTCATTTTCAACGGGTGTGGTCATTCAGTATAAATTCATTTGGTGTATTATCCCAGTACGGATTACCGTAATCAAATAAAATTTCCGAATTATTCGATTCCAGCGAATTTAGAAAAGCTTGATTCGAACTATTTATATCGCTTAAATTCGATTTTATATCGGCAAATACGGGATCCAAAAAGGTACCGTATCTAGTTTACCATTTATCGTTCCTTTACATTTTGTTACGGTTGAACTTTGTAGACGTTGCTTTTTGCTTTAGCCTTGGCCTTTGCTTTTGGATCCTGCACATCATTATTGCCCTCAGCAACTGAAATTCCGTTTTCGGTTCCCCTTCATTCTCATTTCCTTTACCGCCGACATTCTTACGACATAAACCACCAGACATTCAAATCACTTCGTTGTGTACGATATCGGCCCGGTAACTACAAATTTTACTCGATGCTTCCAATGAGGCACCAGTTACTTGGAAATTTTTGACATACATATTTACGATAACCAGCAACCGAATTGCTCAATGTAACCATTAAGTTTAAAATGCATTATCTGTATCGATATTCTACGAATATATAAAACAAATCTTCAATCATCACGACTTACATTATCCATGATTTGTTGCAAACAAACTTTGAACTCTTCATTATCTTCCAGTACTGAAACAATTACACTACTCGTACTATTGGTCACCGATCTACTTCGTCGTCTTTCATCGTCATTCTACAAAAGAAACACAAACCAAATTAGGATATTTAATGAAATTCACGATCAAATCTAGCTCGTTTACAACTGTGGGCAACCGTATTTGAATATTAATGACGTTCGAGAGGCTTTCGTTGGAGGAGTAACCATTATATTTTATAACACAGGCACAGCAATCAAATTTTAAATTTAAAAACTTATTCACTATATTTATTACTGTGTACAACTAAATATTAAGCAAATATTTTTGTTAAATTTTTATTATTTATTTCGCAATTTGTTTGGATTTTAAAATGTTTGCGAATTTTTTTTCGTAGAACTGTCATTCGACTGCATGAAATGAAGTTAAATACAATTTAATTTTTGATTAGTAGCGACACCAGTGAATAATAGCTGCAGCAGTTTCAGTAGAAAATTTCCCTTCGGCGCCGGATAGTGCTCCAATATTAAAACACAGCATATTACTACGTCCATCGACGGAGAGCATCGACAATTATATGTTGCTGCAAGTAGAGTTTGTTCTTTTGATAGTTTGACATTTTATATTTCTAATGACAATGGTGAAGGCAATTTATTTAATAATAATAGAATTCTTACAAAGAATATTGTTAACAGAGTTTATTATTTAAATATGTATTATTTAAATATAATGGTACTGAACTGTTTTGTTTTGTTAGTACATATAAAAATATATGGTCTCAGATATAAGAAATGTATAAAAGTAGAAAAAAATATGTTCGAAACTTGCAAATTCATATATTCATCAAATATATACAATAATGTTTATGGTCGAATTTTGACCACTGGGCGACCACTAGTATAATGAAATGAATAATAATGATTTAAAATCAAGAAAAATTTGGTTTCTGTAATCGAACGATCATCGATTTTGCTAAAAAAATCGGAAAAAACTGTAACTAGTTCAACTTTATTGAATTTTACACACTCACATTCAATTATTTGTACTATACACTCAATTATTTCCCAAATTTTTGGGAAATCTCCGATCAATATATTAATCGCACTAACCGAAAACAGTACACAATATATTGCGCAATGTTGACGTCACACAAGTATATTGTGCAATAAAATTGAAGGTGAAAACCCCTTAACACTTTTGTATAAAAACTGAAAACATTTCACATGACAATGACTTTAAAAATGTATGAATTCCTACTGAAGACAGCTACAATTCTTATTTGCTCATATATATATATAGATTATGATCTCAGCTATCAAAAAAATATAAACCAAGGATAGTTACAGGGGGGTTTATCTAACACTTTTGCTAAGAAACTGAAAACATTTCACATTAAAATGTCTTCGTTATATATATGCAAATCGTTTGTTAAAGAAAATAACTTTTATGGTTTCAAAACGTTTCAACATATATTTTCACTTCTACTTCATAAATTCATTGATCTTTCATAACACTTTCGAATAATTAATGATTTGCTTGAAAATTTCAAAAAATTGCTGCTGATTTCCAAAAATATCAACAGAAAAAATTTTTTTTCGTGATAGTGATGCCTCTAGCGGTGAATAGCAAAACACATTTTTTTGCTGGAAATTTTCTGTTATCTTATACAACATATGCAATACCAAAGAACATTGCTGAACAATGAAAGCCTATACATAAATAAAAATAAATGTTTCAGACTACAGAAAACTAATCATTTCTCTCATTGAGAAGGATAACAAATGCTACTTGTATGAGGACAAACTGTCCCAACTAATGAAAACCGAAGTCAAAAACCATGAATCCTATATACCAGCCAGAAGACATACAGCAGAAAAAGTTACCCCAACATTGACGGGAACAGAAACCTCTCAACAACTGTTCATGCTACTATTCTTTAGAATGGTGAAGAGATGCAATCCATAATAATACTAAGATTGGCTCTTCAATAGAAATGATGTCATACGATCTCATTCATTACTACAGCAACAAAGACCCGAGATGTTTACTCCCAAGAAAACTTCCTGCAGAAGATCATATATAAAAAATTAACTGCATTAAATACATCAATATAGACATGCAATATTCGATGTCATAGGTTATCCTTGAAGCGACCATGACCATCGATAATGGAAAATACAATTGTTAACAGTATTCTTAACCAAAAAACCATATAGTTCTTTTTCTAACGCCAGGGCGATAAAGTATTCGCTTTCTGGCGATTATAAATTTTTAATTGTCACCTTAATATAGTTATAGAGTTTAAGCCTTATTTGGTCAAAGAGTCACCCATTCCTTTACCGTCAACGCCACAAGGAGCTTGGCCCAAATAACAATAACTTTGTATCAATATATCTCTGTATTATTTGGTCTGAAGATTTGATAATTTTACTATATATTTTGGTTAGTCCGGATGTACAGCCAAGCCTAAACTTGTGTTGCGGATAACGCGGATCCCGCAGTCCCTACACAGTTAGAAATAAGACGCCGTTTTTAATTCCGATCATCATGTTAAAAAGGAACGTATTTGAAAAGTCGTTAAAATGAACTCCGATTTAGGAAGAATCATTTTTGAAGTAAAACTTCTTTAGGCACGCTTGACTTGGGGACTAAGCTGGCAAATGCGTTACGAAAAGTGTAATCGAACGAGGCGAACGAAACAATAGACGCAAAACGAAATCATTTTCCATTAGTATCAGGATGTGCCATGACAATTCATAAATCCCTAGGTGGAACATTAGTTGATACCATTTTATTTTAATCATTGGTTAAAAAAATGGGATAATAAGAAAATAGGAAAATTGGAAAATTGGTAAATGGAAAATTGGAAAATTGGAAAAATTAGAAAATTGGAAATTTCGAAATTTGCAAAATTGGAAAATTTGAAAATTTGTAAATTGGAAAATTTTAAAATTGGAAAATTAGAAAATTGGAAAACAGGTAAATGGAAAATGGAAAATGGAAAATGGGAATATATGAAAATATGAAAATATGAAAATATGAAAATATGAAAATATGAAAATATGAAAATATGAAAATATGAAAATATGAAAATATGAAAATATGAAAATATGAAAATATGAAAATATGAAAATATGAAAATATGAAAATATGAAAATATGAAAATATGAAAATATGAAAATATGAAAATATGAAAATTGGAAAATTGGTAAATTGGAAAACTGGTAAATTGGAAAATTGGAAAATTCGAAAATTGGACAATTGGAAAATTGGAAAATTGAAAAATTGAAAAATTGAAAAATTGAAAAATTGAAAAATTGAAAAATTGAAAAATTGCAAAATTGCAAAATAAGAAAATAAAAAATATGAAAATAGGAAATTTTGAAAGTTGGCAAATTGGAAAGTTGGAAAATTGGAAAATTTGTAAATTGGAAAATTGAAAAACAGGAAAATTGGAAAGTCATAATATAGACTTCTATGTCACTGACTGACTCACTCGAGAACGCACAGGGTGACCAAAAATTTTTTTTTCTATATTATAACATCTATGTCACTCACTAACTTACTTACTCCAGAACGCACAGGGTGACCAAAAAAAATTCGTCCATGTGATATATTTTATATATGTATTTTTTCTATATTATAGTTCCATTTCACACGAGGTATCACAGAAACCGATTCTTTGTTCGTTTCTTTCCCCGATTGCCTATGATACAGGTTTTAAGGCGACTTAAACATATTTTCGATGAAACCACATGATGTACTGTGGTTATACATAAATGAAATAAAAAATATTTCAAGGCCATTTTTACTATGCGAAGAGATTTCAAAAATGGTTTTTTTGTCCATTTTGTGACACATACATAAACATTGTCTATTACGACTAGTTGGCCTTGAAAAATTTACCAAGGTACAAGGCTACCTCTTGTGGCATCAGACATAAACGGCTAGGTGACACTCGAGAATGCAAAGGGTGACCAATTTTTTTTCCAATATTATAATTTTTCTATATTATATTATAAATATTAAATATATATTAGAAGTTTTACTTCAGTAGTGTGGTCTAAAGCACACTTAATTTTTTTGATAAAACAATTCCAGAATGAAGTTAAATATTATCATGTATCCGAAAGTTTGTTAAATATTTTGAGAGTTATTTCTAACAACAAAATTTCATTAAAAATTGGTACAACAATTTGTTTAAATTATTTCCTTATTAGAAATGCAAACAACTAAATAACAATTATTTAACTCTTATTTTAAGTAATTTTCACAACTGTATCGAAAATAAATTTGACTTCATAATTAATCAGTACATACCCAATTGAAGTCATTACTATTAACTTCTCAGTGTAAAATACAGTTCTTACAAATAGGCAGAAAATATTTTTTAACTTCAAATTTTTATTAGATTCGGAACTACTTTGTAATTAAATATAGCTAATATAAGGAATATATTAAAACATTTGTGGGAGTTATTAAAATTAACTCTACATAGTAGACTGTTGTTCCTTTTAATAGGTGAATTTAAAAATGTTAATAAGTACGATGTACTTCCATAAAAATGCTATTTTTAGCCACATTTCCTAGGTTATAAAATTAGGAAATAATAAAAGAATTGGTTGTTTGTTTAATATCATGTTTTAATTATTAATTATAATAAAAATTATTTACATAAAATATATAAAACTATATAATATTCAATTTGCTCAAAAATACATTTATCGAAAAGTGATATATTAGATATTTAGAAATAGATAGATATTTTTGATTCCAGAATATGATTCTTATTCTTTAAATGTTTTACCATTTCTTAAATGGTTAATTTAGTGTCACCACAAATATATAGCAAACCAAATCCATATTTAACTGGGGTATCCTTACAATTTTTGAATTTTTTGTAATTTAATAAAAATAGAAATTTAAATTCACTAGTAATTTAAATATTATTATTAACACTTAAAATTAAAAATATGAATAAAAATTCGTTAGTTCACGTAAATATTAAAATCAATATAAAAAATAAAATTATATCAAACTAAATTGCTTGACATTTATGAGTGCATTCCACAGCTACATAATTACATACTTCATTTTTAAAATCTGAACCAGTTGCAATAATGTACGGCTGCTGATTTCTATATGTGGTCTCCTCCAATAAATTGTTGAGCTTTAATCAAAAAAAATAATAAAAAACAATAAGTATTTTATAAAAACTTAATAGATACCGCACATATTTCATGTAAAACCATCAATTTTTTAAGCGAAGAAAAACACCGATTTTACCGGAGCTGTCACGTCCTTTTACGGCTGGAGGATCAAGTATTGTACGACAATACAAAGCATAAATGTGCACATAAATCTACAAATTAAGAAAATTGTAAAAATAAGTTAACCCGAATATGGTGTATGTAGTTATGTTTATTTTAATTTTTGTAGAAACCTACTGCGATATTAAAAAATTAAACCAAAAGAGCTTGTGCAATTTTACAGTTTCAATTTATTTATCTAAATTTTCGGTTGAGAATTTTTCACTCTTTTCTGTAGGTGAATTATCTGCTCTCCTTTCACTGAACTCCAAAAACTAACAAATTGGCGGATTTATTGGGTTGAACCAAGTGAAACTCATAATCAACCTGAAATTGTAAATTTTATTTAGTTAGATTGCACATTAATGAAAGTTAATTACACATCACACATATATACAATTATTAGTCCTATAAATTAATAATTTAACATTAGAATTGAAAATTTGGCTATTCTGAAAACCGAATAAACAGCAAAATCTTTAACTTATGTCTAAAAATAACCAGAAAGAATCTAAATGAGATATTTAAACCTTTGTAAACGTAAAAAGTTACAATATTTAGAATTATCAGAAACATATTTTGTTCCACTATTTTAATTCAAATTAAAAATCTCCTTTAATTATCTGTGGTCGTCATCAACGTTGTTTATTATGTGGATGTGAAATTAATTTAAAATATGAATAAAGTTTTATTGATATATCGATAACACGCCATTTTGTTCACATGTACTATAAATAAATAGATAATAATAATGTTTACCAATTCAGGATTTTTACAAAATTGGATACAAAACAGCAATTTGTGCAGACTGTGAGATTTTATTACTTCATTACTAATTATCACTTAACTTGTAATTTTCACAAACGTTTTTTTTTTGCACTTAAGAACCACTGAAAATAAAACACGTACTTTCTTTCTGATCAACAGGTTTTATTAAAATGAACCAACTGAAAAATACTAGATTATTTTGCTATTTACGACTATATTTCTGAGGTAAAATTTCCGTTTTCGTAACAATTGTAATTCCGATTTAATAAATTATTACTTTATTGTCGGGAATAGTTGTGTCTAACTATCAAGGGTTTCAATATTAACGCTGGTTAGGAAATAAATTAGCTGTTGAGAAAATTGAGAGTTTAGAGAGATTTTAATTTAAGTAGTTTCCATTAAAGGGCTAATTTCAATTACAACACGAAATTCTACGTGCATTCAGCGTTGTCAATATTATACAAAACCATTTTTAATATAAATAATTTTTTTTTGATCCTAACAAAATAACCTAATCATCATTGTTGGTAGGCACATAGTTCCATCAGCTTTCTTAACCCAAAAATAAAACCACAAAATAAATTAGAATGAAAAATTCAATAAATACTTTCAGATGATCGAAAATTTCAAATGGCAATGCCGCTTAAATTAAATTCCCCTTTTTAAATAATTATAACTCTTAATTCGAAAATTGTTCCTATTTCGTTCGGCGATCATTAAAAAATTACCGATTTTAACTTCATATATAGGTAATAAAAAATCTCAAGGACAAAATTTATATAGTAGAAATAGTTTACAGAATTTAGAGATTTCAATGATTTGTTATATACATATACTCGAATATGTATATTGTCCTTGAGATTACCTATATAAAGTTAAAATCGTCAATTTTCTTTCGCTGCACGTAATGATCGCCGAACGAAATAGAAACAATTTTCGAATTAACAGTTATAATTATTTAAAAGGGAATTATTTAAAAAAGGGAAAGCGGCATTGCCATTTGAAATTTTCGATCATCTGAAAGTATTTATTCAATGTTTCATTCTAATTTATTTATATAATTTAATATTATACATACCCGGATGAATCAACAATATTAATTGCTTTAGCCAGAAAATATAATTAGTTGACAATTGTAATTCTTTGGGTCTTAAGGCCTATTATGCTTTTGACTATGCATACACTTTCTTAGTTTGTATCTTAAGATACTACCCTGATACTTTTAAAGATTACGGTGTAATATATTATGAAATAATGGTTTTTAAATTAGACAAATAACAAACCATGCAATTACCATTAAATTTTCAGAGATGATTACAAAGGCACATTTTGTTTATATATATAAGCGTATAAATTCTGACTTCTACAAAATATTACACTGAAATAAGGTGGTGAAACATAAGTATTAGGGTATAAACTGAAATTAAAATGTTTTATAACTGGATAAATACAAGGCAAATCATTTATGACACCATTTTTTGCTAAAGAATTTTGCAAATTTCTTTTATGTAAATACAATAAAAAGTAGATAACAAAAAAAAATATCAAAGTTTATAGTTAGTTTGTGGTATGTAGTATAACATCTTATTATTTTTTTCGTGCTCAGTACTAAAAATTACGGCTGCGCTTTCTATTTGTTAGTATTTCTGTTTATTTGAGGTCCACCACGAGTCCCAATGTAAACTGGAGTGCTAGATTAAATATTTTAATGTTATATGTTCAAAAATATGTACAACTGTTTCAGAAATTATTTTAGAATACTCATTTTGATAATCTGCCTAAAGGTACTTAAAGATGTGACATATACAATTGTATACGAAATTTCATTCAGTGTTCCTATCATATTCCAAACATTATACTTACGTCTATTAAATTTGTATTACATTTACTAACATTTATTTTGTCTTCGGTTTGTAGCTACCATAAAAGTTAGATTAAATATTTTACGAAGCTGAAAATAACAACTAATTAGAATAATATATTCAAGAATAAAAAGGATATGAAGGGAGATACATTAGATTGTTATTTCTGTTACTATAATTTCTTATTTTAAAAATTGAACTATATTTCGCAAATAGCTAATAATTAAATACAAATTGGTGTTAAATTTTAACAACCAACCAATTTAACTGCACCTAACAATTATTTTGCGTTAAAATAATTATTTTTTTCGAGGTATTATTGAACTACCAAGATAAGAGTAATTGTCATTAATTAAAAAATATTGAAATAATATTAACTCCGCGAAATTTTAACTCACCGTTTGGGAAGAACGACCGATTTCTTACTGTGTATTTACACTTAATATAAGTTTATTCGTAACTAAGAGATCGACCCGATTTTAGATAACTGACTGATCGATTAGTTAGTACAGTTATTAATTAAATATCACTTTGAACGGCAGTCCAAACGAGTGACGAAAGCACCTACTGTGATGGAAGTCGAACGAAGTATATATACAGCAAGTTTCGAACTTTTTTCCTTTGAGACCGCCAGGATCATTTTATATACCATTGGAAAGGTCTTGAAAAGTAGACCCAAATAATTTATAAAAGCTGGAATTTCTACCAACATTGAGTGGAGATATGTCCTTCCAAAAATTGCACCAAAAAACTAGTTTTTAGGTATAACTGCCCCAAAAAGTGCCCCAATTATTTTTTAACTATCAAGTTATGATTGTAGACGTCAATACCAATTCAACAACACCTCAAACGTCCAAAACGGATGATTTTGACCAAGGTTATGACATTTGGGAATTTTTCTATGACGTCACCATATAACCTTTCTTTGGTATAAATGTTTGTTTGTTTGTTTGTTTCAGGATTTATTATTTCACATTTTCAGGATTTGTAGTACTTGAAAAACTAAGCAACTTTTGTTCTACAACTTTTTGATTTGGCCGCCATGTTGGCCGCGGCCAGCCTCTGAAAGGCTATTTTTGGCCATTTTAGCCCCGCCCACAGCGCTGAACTTATTTGACATACCCCAGACATATGCATATCGTTAGAAAGGTATTGACAAAAAAATTTCAAAAAATTAAGGTTGAGGGTCATTTTGGCCAAAAAACTGAAAAATGCTAAATCGGCCGGCCACATTCGGCCAAATTGCTAAAAAATTAGCTCAAAACTTTTGGTTCATATTTTCAGGATTATTAGCCACAAACCTCACCTACAATATGACATCAATCGTTTGTCCCAGAAAACCCGTATATTTTAGATATTGACCTCCATAACTTAAAAGCCACCCTAATTTTTTGCAAAATTTCATATTTTGGCTCAAATGCACCCTAATATCGGTCCGTTGCGGTTCATAATGATAGTGAATCAACGTATTACAATGAAACAAATATAAATACATCATATTATTATCATTACTAAGAGAAATTTTACCAGTGACCCTTTTTTCATAACAAAAAAACTGAAAAACTGACAAACTCATGTGATCGAAAAAATCACTAAAAACATTGAACATTTCACAGTCTCCTTGCATAAAATCGATACTTTTTTAATCTTTATGATTATTTCTTTAAAAAAACAGATCTTATCTCGCCTCCCATCGCATGAAGATGGAATATTAGCGAGAGGATAGCTACCATTAATTTTTGTTTCCAACTGACACACTAAAATATGTACATTTTATTGTATTGTTTAAGGAATCAAAAATGAATGAAAGCCGCATACGATTAGTGACAAAACAGCAAGAAACATGCAAAAAAAATTGTTAAATTACTCAATCGGATTTCTACCAAAAACACATGCATCTGATCTAAATATTTACTACTCTGTAACATGCACTAAAAACTAAAGTACAAATGTTCAGCCGCTAGCCTACGAGAACCGGGTGTGTTTGTGGCATGTGGCAAAGGATTCTGAAATAAAATCTACTAAAATACTACAAAATGAAGATTAAAAAATGAATGCAAAATAAAGAAATAGAATCGTCTACCACACACCAGAAACAGTACACCAGCACGTAGGCTATCGTCCTGAACATAATGAAAAAACTACCTATCTGAACCTAATGATGAGATCTGACCCTGGTACTTTTCAACATGGGTAGTGCGGTGTAGGGTGGTGCGGGTGAGATGGGTTTTGGGTGTTTGAATTAGATAGTGGGTGGGGGTGGTAATAATGTTTAAGTGGCGTGGTTTGCGATTGATTGGGGTTGGTTGGGCTGGGTGTAGATGGGGTTAGGTGGGTGTGGGTGGATGTGGGTGTTTGTGATATTTGAAATACACAAACCACACTGCACAGAACCTCTTTTTCTTAGACACGGAATAATAATACTGTTAATACTATACTTATAGGCCACAAAAATGCTTATAGAGTTCGGTTCCGAACCTTTCCCGTCTTTTTTATTTCATTTATGTTTGTGTTAGTGTGATTTCACCGCAAATTTGTTGTAAGTCGCAATTAAAACCAGCATCACAGATAAACGGGGAAAGAATAGAAGAAAGTTATGATTTCTGTGAGATCAAGTGTGGAATAGAGCATTGTGCCTCATACACAGACGCACGCCACTGGAGTGACGAATATCGAACACACAGCCGACAGCTGTGTGAAAGTATGCGTAATTCGTTCTTAGCCTCTCGCTATTCGTAATTTCAATGCCGCGCGTCTGTGTATGAAGTCGTATTCATACGACGGATAAAAATCTCGAATTTTTCAGTCCCAGATTTTTTTTCAACTTTTTTGTATGAAAAAAGCGTGTCTGTTGTATAATTTACGTGATGTAATTGGTTAAAACGATGGGATAGAAAAATCCCGGATTTTTATCCGTCGTATGAATACGACTTAAGGCACAATAACACGTAGCGGCCACTTGTATGCTATCGAGTGTGTATAAACTGTTTTGACTGACAACAATAAAACGAATCGCAATTCAATTCATTTTCAATTTGCCGTACCAAAATCATTGATATCAAATAAAAAACCTCTTAACGAGGTAAATGTTCAAGTGACGAAAGCCGAATTCAATTCACAAAATTTATGATATCAAATTTGTGCCGAAAAAAACAATTGCATTCGATTTGTCAACGATTTTTTGGAATGTTAGTGCATTCGGCGCGATTGTTTACATTTTTCTTTCTAGCTGTCAAAAACAACAACTTGCCAACGATTTTTCGGAATGTTCAACAACAACGCGCTGAATGCACTAACATTCCGAAAAATCGTTGACAAATCGAATGCAATTGTTTTTTTCGGCACAAATTTGATATCAGAAATTTTGTGAATTGAATTCGGCTTTCGTCACTTGAACATTTACCTCGTTAAGAGTTTTATATTTGATATATAAGACGGTTAACCCACGACAGTCACAATTTATAATTTTAATTTTGGAAATGGGAAGTTTGCTTTCAGATATTCTATTAAAGATGACTGATAATATTGTACCTTAATAAATAAATGAATTAAATACAGTTCAGCCTAATCATGATTCTGGTAAATAATCCTAACCAGGCTTGCCATAACTAGCACACTCTATGGTTCCGCTATTTGTAAGATGATTGTATCGTGGCAAAACTATTCTATAACATTGAATGGAAGGAAAATTTAATTTCTCTACTATTTGTGAACAAGAAACATGAACGGAAAAAACCTATACTAACGAAAATGCACCGTTAAGGGAATCCAGCAAAATAAAGTTGGCCTCACGAACATAGAGTGATAAAAGTCGTTAAAAGAATACTAAGGCCGATCCGCAAAGTACTTCTCAAAATAATATGCAGACATGCCAAATACACTTATAAACAAGGAGGGCGGAAACCAAGAAAAAACCCAACTAAAGAATCGAATATATTGGGTGTATAACTTAGTTTTGTGAATTTTCTAAGAGATGGCGTAACTTTAATACTAAACATTCTTTTTTAATTGAGACTAGGGAAAAGATAGGAAACGCTACCAGTGGAAAAGTGAAGCTTGCTTCAGATACACCCGAGACACTTTTTTCATTTTTAAATTGATAATTTTAATATTAATTGTAGATACATTTAAAGTTTTTATATTTTAATGTAATATACAAATAATATTAAACTTTCCAAGATCACTTTTCGTAGATAATTCATAATCAAAAGCCCGACTAAATTCTTTTTCGTAGTAATAAATTTTTCCGCGGGAGCACAGGGGTACGGGTCTCAATGACACGGCGTTTTAAATGTTGACATTATACTATAGTTTGTCATTACTCGTGAAAATGCAAACAACATATATATTTTTTAATCCCGTTTAAATGTGTCGAATTTCGTACCAACAAAACAACATTTGGGGAAGCATTAATTTTTTGCTTTAATCAAAAGAATAAAGACGCTGAAAGTTTTCTTTTGCTTCAAGAAATTTATGGTGGCCATGCACTAACTCAACAAACTTGCGAAAACTGGTTTAAATGATTCAAAAAAGTGGTGATTTTGATGTCAGTGACAAAGAACGTTCTGGGCAACCAAAAAATTTCGAAGATGAAGAATTGAAAGCATTATTGAAGGAAAATTCAGCTCAAACAGAAAAAGAACTTGCAAAAACTTGCAGAACAGTTAAATATCACTCAAGCAGCCATAAGCCAACAGTTACATCTTACATGCCATAAAAATGATTTAAAAATGAGGAAAATGGGTACCATGAACTGACTGAAGCCAACATTGAAAATCGTTTAATGGTTTGTAATTGTTTGCTTACAAGACTTTGTGACTGGCGATGAAAAATGGATTTACTACCATAACCCTAAACGCAAAAAATCATGGGTTCATCCAGGCGAAAAACTTACATCAACAGCAAAACGAAACATTCATGGAAGCATGGTTATGTTGTGCATTTGGTGGGATGAGAAAGGAGTGGTGTACTATGAGCTGCTAAAACCGAACGAAACTATTACTGGTGAATGTTACCAACAACAATTGATAGATTTGAACCATGCATTGAACAAAAATCATCTGATTCTAGCTGACAAACAGCGTAAAGTGATTTTGCTACACATCAATGGTCGACCACATGTCGCAAAACAGGTAAAAAATACGCTGGAAGTACTTAATGGAGAAATTCTACTGCATGCTCTCTATTCACCAGATTGCCCTCCATCAAATTACTATTTGTTCCGAATAATGCAAAGCGATCTTCAAGACCAGCACTTCAGAACCCACGAAGAAATCAAAAATGACTCGACGAATGGATCGCATCAAAAGACAAACAACTTTTTTTTCGATGGAATCCATAAATTACCAGAAAGATGGTAAAAAGTGATAGATAACGATAGAAAATATTTTTGTTAAAATAAAATTTGCCGTTTCTTAGAAATAAACGTGTTTTTTCTGCAAAAAAAACTAAAAACTAATGCCTTAACCAGTCATACTTAAAAGCTTAAGTTACATGCCGATTGCACTACTTCGGTTAGTGCTACAATCGCCAAATTTATAGGCTTCTCGTCACAAACAAACAACTGACCTCTAAAATTTTGTTGGTCGTACCGCTCTCTTAAGTGGTCCAAAACGGAGCACAACTTAAGCTCTTAAGTTGGACTGGTTGAGGTTTAAGTTATACATACTCCCAATTGTAAAATCTAAAAAACGCACTGCCTACATGCTTTGACTTTGGGTATGTTGCCGGGAAATGTGTCAATAACGTATATCGTTCTAAGCTCTACTTTATTTGCGGTGCTGGTGGGCAAGTTGTATGCTATGTCTTGGGGAAGATGGGAACGTTGGTGTTACCAACAATTTCGCGGGTGGTTTCAAATGTCCGAAATACCAGAAGGAGTTAAAAAAGCAAGTAGATTGACATTTTGCTACAACTTAATTTTAATCATTGCGAAACAACAATGTTGACTTGTCTATTCGTACGAGAAATAAAAGGAGTCGTTACTATTGTGCAAGAGCAATATTAAAAACGCGAGGAAGCTATTTGGGCAAACGATGTATGTAATAGGGCCGCCACCTGGGCTTGCGGACATCGGGAATTCAAAAACATTATCTGAAAGAAGTCTGGCTTCATAAGAGTGGAAATCGACTGTATTTATATGTGCAGTTGTCATGTTCAGCGCGTCATTGGAGGAGTTTAAAACTTTGTTAGATCGATTGGTGAAAGACGTTCGAAATCGTCATCCTGTGCTTATCGCGGAGGACTTTAATCTTTGGTCTATTGAATGGGTCATCGTAGTATCGAGCGATCAAGGAGACGCTTTATTGGAAGCTTTTGCCATACTACAGATTATCCTGTTAAATACGGCCAACGCAAAAACATACCTCAGAGGTAAAGCTACATCAATATTTGTTATAACGTGGATTAGTAACATCATTTCTAGTACAGTAATTTCGTGGAAAATGAGTGATCGATAAACACACATAGCAACCACCAAGTTATAATGTGCGTTCCTCGGGACAAAACTATATCAGAAATGCTGGTTGGATATCGAAACTTTTTGACGAGAATATGTTTTTTTATCCATGTTTGAAAACAACAGCAGTGCTAAATCTGAACTCAAACATGCTATAAAATTGAGCAAGCAGAAATGTTTTAGTTAGCTATGCAAAGAAGTCGACAGAGAGCCGTGGGGTCCACCAAATGGTAGAAGAAGAAGAGAAAAAGAGAATGAAAAAGATGAATGGCAGCGATTTGAACCGTCATACTTGGCCAAATAAGATGCACAATATAGTAACTTCGTTGTCACCGCAACAAAGCTGTCAAAGACGAACGAAAACTAACCGTTATGGAATGGTCAAGGCTATCGGGTAAGTTAATAGTAATAAGGCGCCCAGGTCTGACAACATACCAAAATTGACGCTCAAAGTAGCAATTCGAACAAAACCCAAACTGTGGAAATGTGTTTGATTCTTGCTTAGGAGATGGTGAATTTTTCGAGAAGTGGAAAAGGTAAAGGTAAGTTCTCTTACCGAAAGGCAAACGATCATCTGAAGATCCATCGTCGTGAGGTCCAGTGACTTGGCCAAACACCAGTACGGCTTCAGAAAAGGATACTGAACAACTGATGTCATTAACATGGTCAAAGAAATTGCCTAAAAATCGATCGCCGGAAGTAGATTGAAGATAAATAGAAATACTGTGCAACTGGTATGGAAGTGCATTCTTGATGAATTCCGTCGACGATATAAATCCTAAGATGCCTGTTAGACTTTATTGAAGACTACTTTTGTAACAGGATTCTCACATTTAAAACCGAAAATGGTACAGTGGAAGACGCTATTACGGTATTCCGCAAGGATTTTTGCTGGGCTTGATGCTGTGGAACACTATGTATGTTGGATTGTTAGGGTTTCAGATTGCCGGAAAAGCTAAATTCATACGGATCTGTAAAGAAAACGTTCACTCGGTCCATTGCTAGTTACAGTGGATTTAGAATTGGCTGAGCAGAAGACAGAAGCAGTACTAATCTCCAGCGTATGGCCATTGATAGGAGACTAGACTATAACGAGCATAAAAGTTACAATAAAGGTCTTCATTGTAAGCAAGAGTGCATATATATAATGATGCTTTGTTAATATTGCTATGTGAAACTCCAAATTGGGCTATCGAAATGAAGTTTTCGTATAGGCGCAAGCAAACTACATAATTCGTCTAAGCCCTTTACGTATGATCTGTTTGTTTCATAGGAATCTCACCGCTGGATCTCTTACCTAATAGAGAGCGTAAAATATTTATGGAAAACGTTGCAGCGATGTGAGTGTTGGAGAAAAGAGGAAGTTTGCCCGAGTGGAAACTACAACCGACCTGCAAACGCAGATACGAGGAAGCCGACTGCTATCTTTTTTAATTTTTAACGGGCATGGTTGCTTCTGGGGGTATCTATTTTAGTACAAATACAACAATAGTCCATTTTATGCAACATGTATTGAAGTACTGGAGAATGTCGAGCGTATAATTTTCGAATGTCCACGGTGTGCAGGAGCCAGACATGTGATTAAGAGAAGTATTTACGAGCCAATTTGGAAAATTTGATTTTGCATTCTGCCTCTGGTGGGATTCGAATCAAATACTTACCATTCAAGAGCCGAAGCTTTAACCAGCTCATTTAAACAAACTCATTTAAACAAACATTTAGCTTACTGCATTTTTAATGATTAATGAAAGAAAATAATAGTTTCAAATTCATCAGAAAATTATTAATAATCCCGATAACCGCTACAGTGAGACCATTTAATATTCAGACATATGTAAAATACTTTGTTGCATATGCTTTTTGCTTTAGCACGAATTTTAATCGTCTTGGCATTGATCGAACTATAATTTTTGTGTTAATTCTGGCCTAATTTTGTTCCATTCTTCCTGAAGAATAAATTGCAATTGAATCTAGCTGGAAATATGAGGTTTTCTTATTTGCCTATACTTATTCATGTTACCATTAACAAATACCAAATTTCCAACACCATTGGCTGCCCAAAACCATCCGGCTGATCCGCCACCATGTTTTACTGTTGGTAAAATATTTTTGATGTTGTATTACTCATTTGGTTTTCTCCACACTTTCCCTTTCCCATTGCAACCAAATACATTCAACTTGCTTTCGTCGTCAAATAAGACAGAATTCCAAAATTCCCCGCTCTTACTTAGGTGGGTTTTACAGAACTGTATACGCTTTACTTTATTAACTTGATTAATAAAAGGGGTAATTCTTAGTGTGCGTCCATTGTAACCATAGCTTCTGGCGACTTCGGATAGTTTAAGCACAAACAATTTGGCCATAGTGTTTCTCCAACTCGGATTTCAACTTTGAAACACTAATCATTGGATTATCTCAAACCTGGAGAATTAGCAATTGCTTAATCTGCTGGTTAATAGAGTTGGTCGTCCTTTTTGTGGTATAGATTCAATTCCATCCTCAGTTGTATATCTTTAGATTATATCAAAAATGGTACTTCTGCCTAAATTTAAAGTTTCTGCAATTGCACGGTAAGATTTTCCCTTTGCATGATGGAAAATTACCAATAGTTTCTGGTCAAACGTTGTATTTTTACCTTTTCGTCCCATATTTAACTTTTAATTTAATTTATCTTATCTTTAATTTATCACGTACAGTATAAAAAAAATTTGAAGGGCATTCCCTTAATAATATTTCTATTTTTGAGATTCAAAGCACGTCCGAATATTCAATTGTGATGAATTGTGATTTTGTCCGAATATTAAATTGTGATGAATTTGTGCCATTTTTTATTTAATTAATTATTTTATCAATTTATGAATGAATTTATTATTATTTTTTGCATATTGTATTACAGTATCAAATAAATAAAAACATTCTGATTGTAAAAATTATTTTAAGTCCGCTATGATAGCAATTAACCTAATGAATATTTGTATTTTACATTTGTCAGAATTTTAAATGGTCTCACTGTATATATAAATAGGTGAACTGAATAGTTTCTTTACCAAGTGTTAGCTAAGCAGTTGAATATGTATTAAGCATTGAGCACTTTAAAAAGTTTTAGCGCTTACTCATAGCGATTTAATCTTTTGTTTTCGCCATACCATACTTTTTTCTGCAATCGAAAAGCTTTCAAACAAAACATTAATTAAAAATATCATAAATTATCTATAAAGCAATAAAAACAACTACAAAAATTTTAAATCAAAAAACTTTGCACATAAACATAAAATCTCATCAACAAGAGAAACTTTACAAACTACTTTGACTTCATTTAACATATCGCATATAAGGAGAGTACCATAATACGACGTTCTGGAGGAGTGCAAAAAATTTATAACGATATCATTTAATCCATTTCCCTATTTAACATAAAAAAGCATTTTAACATTTTTTCAGTTTTTTAATTTCATTATATGAAGCGTCACATTCTCATCGTCGTTGTCGTCATCATCATCACCATCAATTAAAAAACATTAGTCGACTTTATGGTAACATACACAACGAAGTAAAACTAGAGCTACTCATACACTTAAAAAAAAATTGTTATCACTGAACACCAGTATGAATTGGTGAAGCAACAACAACAGCTACATGACACCAACAAAACACAAAATACATTTAATTTTTGCCTTTTGGTGTAACAAATATACGTTTCGGATGAAAATTAAAAATTTTACAAATGCTAATAAAAAAATGCACAAGCAATTAAATTCAAAAAGGAAAAACTGAAAAATTTTTTAACTGTACGTTATACTGGAAGTACCAAAAAGCACACACAACGCTCTCACAACATTTTCATTTAATAAATTTTCCATTTGTTGATGAAATTTAAAACCAACCAAATAAAAACTATGTGTACATGAACCATATATGTATATGTAGTAAGACTATAATATGTGTATAGAATAGATATGTTTTATGCCATAAAATCATAATCATCACAACATCGTCGTGATAGTGCTCATTTCTGTCATCATCATAAAAAAATACTTGAAAAATAAAAACATTTTTTAACGTTCAAAGAATAATATTTTTAATTGTCAAAGTCGCAAAGTATCTATGAGTATGTATGTATGGTATATAGGAAAAACGAAAATCGTTAAAAATTTTCCAAAAATAAAAAATTTAATTGCAGATAGAAAAGGAAGTTGGAAGGAAAAACTTTATTTTTTGTCTGTAACCAAAAATATTATTACGAATGTTATAAATAAAGTATTTAACGATCTGTAACCCTATCCCACGTAATTATTTTTAATTTTTTAGAATTTATCTTGTTGTTTAGTTAGGATTTAATTTTAGACGTGAAACCACCCACCCACCATCCATTCACGTCGCGTTTAACAAATTTAAAAATTCCATTACGAGTTTTTTCCGTACAAAATACTTGGTTAACGAGAGCATTTATAAATAACACAATTTGTCTGAGATTTTTCCAATATTTCTGGAGTTGTATTTAGATCTAGAAGGTTAGGTAGTAATACAAAATTTTATAAATAGTCCCCATCCCTTGATGGTTTTTCTTTATTTTTCTAACTGGCATCGTCCCAGCCATTGTACATTTAAATATTTAACCAGTACAATTTGGCTTTCAACTACTCACCACATTTTGAGCTTCAAAGCTCATTTATGGTGAGACATCCATTCAACAAAAAATTCTAAGAATTTGCCCCTTCCTTTTATAATAAATGTACATGGTCTTTGCTAGGTCCTTAGTCTGTTTTGGTTTCTTCATCTATCATAATATAACTGGGTGTTATGCTTAGTTTTCATTTCTGTTCAGCTTTTTTAGGGGCCTGTTTAATATTCCTGGATAAATCTAGAATTGTTTGGTTAGATGTATAAGAATGAAAATTAATTAATGTGGAAAATGATAGTCATTTCTCCATTTACCTTAGGTCTGGTTTAGATCCGTAGGGGTATCTCAGTTGGTCTAGAAATACTAAATGTATTAGATAATAATACCAAATTCAGTAAGTTGTACTGCTTTAGATACCTGAGGTTGAGTTTAAATCCGAAAGACGTCTCAGTTGGTCTAAGAATTCTAAATATATTTGGTTATAATACAACATTTTTATAAATTGTCGGAACTTCTGGGTGGGGAGCTCCTTTTTATTATGTTATCTAACTGCCATGGCTTCCAACGGACATTCGATATACTTTAGGTTGTGTCTAGATCTCCATCGATAGCCTAGTTGACCTACGAACTCTAAATCTGTTTGGCCATAATACAAACTTCTTTGAATTGGTCCTACCCATGTTTAATTTCAATAATTCATCCTAATATAGTTCAGATGATTGTCCAATCTGATACAGTCATTTCATTAGACAATCATTATTCTTAACATACTCGTACATCGATGTTGGATTAAGAAAATAATAATTTGTAAATGGATTTTAGAGTGGCGTTCCATGTTGTGGGAAATATGGAATTAACGAAAGCAAATGAGAATGTCTGCCTCCAAATGTTGTAAAATTGCATTACTCATACATTGACGGATACATTTAATTAGCTCACTAAGGAAATTTGATTTGTCATAATCTTTTGGTATTTAACTGCACTTTGAAATTAATTTATGCATGAAAAAAATATTAGTAAGTTCTTAGTTCTTAGTGATCAAAATCATTATAAATTAATTCAACTCCAGATTTTTTGTTAGTTTGGCCATATGTAAGTAGATATCAGCAAAATATTTATGGTTTTCTTTACCATTTTTATGTACCTATGTGTCTCACGCCGATTTTTTTTTTTGGCTCAATTTCGACTAATTGCAGTGATAGTTAGTTCATGCATTGTATAATCATTATATAGTAATGTAATGGTAGGTTCGTGAGTGAAATGTTAGATACCACTACTGGTATCGTTTTAAACTTTTTAAAGAATTTCTGCAATTACCTATCCGCCTAAATAGCATAACCTTCTCCTAAATGTAGCTAGAATATTTTATAATGCAACATGCAGAAAACAAAAAAAAATTCTATACATATACTTACAATGCGATTCATTACTATTTATGATACGAAAAAAATTTAGTTCCCATTTCTGTTTCTTTTCATATCAAATTGACAAATAAAATAACATATATAATAATAATTAACAAATACATAATTAACAAATAAAATAGTAATAAAAATAATAATTTTATATGAAAACAAACAGAAATGGGAACTAAATTTTTTTCTTATCATAAATAGTAATGAATCGCATTGTATTACTCATATAATGACGCTCTCATTATAAGTCAAAACAGTTTTTACGCTCAAAAGTAAATAGAAAATGTAACAAAGATGATGGAGAGAAAATACCGATCGCAACTAAGTTGGTTTTGTTTTGAATTGCAACAATGTTTTCTAAATTATAGACAAATAATTTTGAACGTTAAAATATTCGTTGAAAATTATAAAAAGCTAAAATAATTGAAGATTGTCCATAAAAACGATCTACATTTAAATCCAATTAAAGATTATTTTAAATGATTTTGTAGGTACAACACATACACATTATTTGGTTTACGTTTCGATAACTATATAGATAGACCACCGATGATATATCCCTTTAGTGATTTACAAACACAATTGTGCGGGTAGCGCAAAAGTACCATGTCAAACATTTAGTTTTGTATGTTTTTTGAACCAACTTACACATTTGTGAATTCCTTTTTAACTTATTTTCGCCCGAAAAAAACACTATATCTATACACACAATTGTGTTGGTTTTACTTCAAATCAAGCGAAATATTTTATCAACAACGCCATTACATCTATGGTTTTTTACTCACACATTTGTGTGGGTTGGACTAAAACTGAGCCAATTTTTTTGTTTTCTTGGTTGAAAAAGGGATATACATTTACACGCACACACTCAGCAATTCAATATATGTAAATGGAAATCATACATCTACACACTACAAAGATTTAAAAATTGTTTGCAAGTTAATTTCGTAAATTTGTTCGTTTAAAATTTTATTGCTTGTCGTCTAATCGTAACGCATGTAGCTTTGTGTTTTCTTATTTTTAAACGTTATAAAAAGTTCATTTTGAAAATTTGTGTATTAAAACTTTTGTGAATTTGCGTGATAAAATGGTGTGTGCTTACAAAAACTGCTTAAATAAAAATGACTGTAAATCCACCAGAACATTTTTTACGGTGCTGCATGACCATCGTCGTGTGTTCGACAAGAATAAAGTTACTTCCAAATGCATAACTATTATGAAGAACTTTAATTTTAATGATTTCAAAATAAGTAGTTTTAGAACAAAAAATATTTAAAAAACTGTCTTTCCCCAGCCAATTAATAATCTTGTTTGTAAGTGTAAGGTCAATGACATAGATGCACGATGCAAGCGTTTATTAAAATTCGAATTTTTTTTAAATAAAAAAAAATTGATTCCAAAAGTTTCGCGTACGATTTCCAACCAGACACACAACACTGAGAGTCAAACAACAAGAATATTGAAAACACCTGATTTCCCACCTATAACATTGAAATATGAAAAAGGGCCTCCAAGAACTTATTAAAAGAATTATCAAGTTCCACAAATTCCTCATGAATGTCCCATCTCACCATCTCAATTTCCTAGTCCGCAACATCAAATTGAAGACGAAAATAAAGAACCCGTTCAACCTTTAAACAAAATTCTCAGGTTTATATTAAATACCCCTCAGAAAAGTAAAATGCAAACAGAAGAAAACACAATAAAAATATTAATTGATAATACACTTGACGATCGACCACAAGTAAACACATTTTGTACTTGCACAAATATTTCATAAATTAAAATTATCTTGGACCCAAGTTGAACAAAAAATGTATTTGGAATTTGATTTTAAATCACCTTCATGTTACAAGCATTTATTAAAGAAAGGTTTTAATTTGCCAGATAAGGATAAAAAATTGTATTATTCAGTATAAAAAAACTAGTACATGTTTTAAAATTTTTGTATGGGTTAAATTTTAATTTTATTTTTATGTGACTTAGAAGGGTATTATGAAAATTGTAAAGAGATTAAAACTCTAATAAGCAAGTTAAAAACTACCATTTGCGATTGCTTTCCTATTTAAAATACAATTTAGATAAAATGTTATTGTTTTATCTTATGATAGATTAACTTGTTTTTTAAGATAAAATAAATTACAACAATTTAAGCTATTGTAGCAACAAGAACTTTCAAGAGCCCAACTGAAATCCCATTTAATTAACCTAATTAAGGTTAATTAAATGGGAGCTTTTATGAAAATAATGCTCCCATTTAATTAACCTTAATTTTTATTTAGCTCTTTGGTTCTGTTCAAAACGGCTACTTATTTCATTCTAACGCCCGTTGCACATTTCAGCTAAGCTAAGCAAGAAACGTAGTTTCTATTAGCATAGTTTAGCTCGCACAGCACATTCCACTGCACATTTGAGCTAATTATATCGCTCACACATACATTTCAATACAAGTAAAATTCTATGTCTGTCAAAAATTAATTAACTCATTTTATTATATTATTTAAGAATTCAACCACTTTTTTTAATTTGATCCACAATACCAAACACAACAATACTCAAATGTCATCCAAATTTCAATATTTTATAAGTACACATAATAATAGCAATGTGAGCAATATAGCTGACTTTTGCAATCCAAAGACAACCCGAGCTAAGTTAGTTTGTATCGCTCAAAACAGAAAAACA
This sequence comes from Nephrotoma appendiculata, assembly GCA_947310385.1. Taxonomy (NCBI): domain Eukaryota; kingdom Metazoa; phylum Arthropoda; class Insecta; order Diptera; family Tipulidae; genus Nephrotoma; species Nephrotoma appendiculata. Next base: position 223,784,045 of record OX371223.1, read on the forward strand.
TAGCTCGCATAGTTTAGCTCAAATGTGCATCGTTCCATTAGGCCCGTTGCAGATTTGAGCTAAGCTAAGCTAAGCGATGTCAGCTAAGTTCATCGCTCTTGGTTGAAAATAAAGAGTTTTAATGAAACGATGCACGCTTGAGCTAAGCTATGCGAGCTATGTTTTTCTGTTTTGAGCGATGAAACTAACTTAGCTCGCGTTGTCTTTGGATTGCAAAAGTCAGCTATATCGTTCACACATACATTGCTATTATTGTGTACATATTCACCTATGTGACTATGTGATTCTAATAATATTTTGGCAGACATATAGCATTTTACTTGAATTGAAATGTATGTGAGAGCGATGTAATTAACTCAAATGTGCAGTGGAATGAGCTGTGGATGCCAAACTATGCTAATAGCTGCGTTTCTCGCTAAGGCCCCTTGCACACTTAAGCTATGTTCTTTTAGCAAAGTGAGCATGTTTTGAGATCACAGCTTTCGATTTACTTTGCAAAGCCTAAATAAGTGAAACCAAATTAGCGAAGCTTAACTCAACACACTCGTATGTCCCGATTTATTTAATTTCTTGATTTAAAGCTGTGGGATAGAAACATAGCTGATTGTGAGCTGATTAATTACGAGGGCAAATCAAAAAGTCTTGCAATTTTATATGAAAAAAAGAGTGAGTGAGACAGCAATATTTTTATTTTTCGACATACTCTCCTTTAAGGTTTATACATTTGTCACATCGATCAATTAACTTGCCTAAACCCTCTAAAAAAAAGATTTCTTTTGTTCCATAAAATATTCATTTACAACAGACTGTACTTCATAGTCACTGGAAAATTTCGGGCCCCTTAGTGTTTTTTTTTTCAAATTGGGAAACAGAAAGTAGTCACTGGGTGCCAAGTCTGGACTGTACGGTGGAAGCGGAATTTCCACGAAGCCGCAGCCCTTTAATGCAGCTTGAGCAATATTAGCCTTGTGCACTGGTGCATTGTCGTGAAGAAGCAAGATTTTTTTAATAACTTTCCTTGGCCGTTTTTCCCGGATCGCTTTTTTCAATTTTCGCAAAACTTCTGCGTAATATATGCTGTGATTGTGGTTTTCGGTGCAATATAATCGATTATCAAAATTCCTTCAGCATCCCAAAAAACTGTTGCCACAACCTTACCAGCAGACGGTTGAGTTTTGAATTTCTTTGGTGGTGGTTCACTACGTTTGATCCATTGCATCGATTCTTGTTTGGATTCCGGATCCCAATGATAAAGCCATGTTTCATCGCCTGTTAATATGTTATCCAAGAAATTTTCTGGATCTTCTTTGTATATCTAAAATCGCCTTTGAAGTTTGAACACGCATTTTTTTTTGTTCTGCATTCAACAAACGGGGAACCCATCGCGCACTTACTTTCGACATGTGAAGGTGGTCATGTAATATAGTATATGTGGTACCGTATGAAAGAGAAGTCTCCACGCTAACCGCGGAACAGAAATACGCCGGTCCTCCAATACAATAGATTCGGCCAAAATTACGTTTTCATGGATAATGGCATCTGCTGGCCGATCCGAGCGGTTGTCGTCTTCAAATGACTCCCGGCCACTTTTGAATAATTTTACTCACCTTGTTACTGTGGCATATGATGGTGCAGATTCGCCGTAAACTTTTGATATATAGTTGAATATATAAATTGCATTTCGTCCATCTTTATAGAAAAATTTAATAAGGGCGCGTTATTCAATTTCATTCATTTTAAGAAAAATTCAAAACACGTGTTACTAAATTGACAAAAACAAACGAACTGTAAAATTTACATCGAAATGTTCTTCTAGAAGTTTCATCGCGACAAAAGTGGTTTTGAAAAATATATTGTTGTCTCACTCACTCTTTTTTTTCATATGATATTGCAAGACTTTTTGATATACCCTCGTATCTCCAAGGTGAAAATAAAAATTTAAATACATTGCTTTACAGATTGGGTAGACTCTGAGATTTATCTACAATATTTCTCTTATTTGACTTTGGAAAGAAACCAAAACGTGAAGCTGTTAAATGAAAACATAGCTCATATCAGTCAAAATACTTAGCTCAAGTGGGAAACGGGGCTTATAAAAGTTTTTTATATACAACCAAGAACGATGAACATAGGTCAGTTCGCTTGTCTTAGTTCAGCTGAAACAGGCCTTATTGTCTTAGTAGCCATCGTTCATGAGTATGCAAAATCATCCGAATTGATTCAAAGCGATTCAAGATGGCTGACTTTTAACCAACAAGCGCGCATAATTTTTATGCCTTAAAGGGAAAATCTGTACATTATCATCACCTTAACAGAGCTCTCACAATAGACAATTTTTTCTCTAAAGTAAATTTTTTTCTAAAGTTTGATTTTCAAACAAACTTCTAAGGCAAAATAAAAATTGTTTTATTGTGAAAGCTGTTACGAATATTTATTTGTGGAGACTTTACCACAAATAAATATTCGTTTCGGAAAGGTAATTAAGTATTAAAACGGTGTAAGACTAAATACAAATTAAGGTTAATTAATTAAATTAAGACATAAAAATAAAATTTTACAATTTAGAGGAAAATAAAAACTGATTTTTTTTATTCAAAATAAAATACACAACGCATTTTTTATTTAAAAAAAATAATTTGTATGGTACATCAAACTAAACAATTTAAAATTAGCGTTCGAATAAAGACGGAACTTAAAAGTAAGCCATTATTTATCCTGCCATAAAGAACTGAAACGTTTCTTTCAGACAATGCTGACCAATCTCTAGCTTAACTACTATTTAAAAATAGTTTTAATTACAAAATAGTGAGCGGCAACCTAAACTCGTAAGCTATTCACTTGTATATTGAATTTATAAAAAATATCTTATATACTTCCTTATATCCCTTTTTCAACTAAGAAAAATAAAAAATCTTCTCAATTTTAGTCCAAGCCACACAAATGTGTGAGTAAAAAATTAACGTATGTAACGGCGTTGTTCATTAAAAATTTCGCTTGATTTTAAGTAAAACCAACACAACTGTGTGTATAGATATAGTGTTTTTTCGGACGGAAAATAAGTTAAAAAGGAATTCACAAATGTGTAAATTTGTTCAAAAAACATACAAAACTACATATACATGGTACTTTAGCCCTACCCGCACAATTGTGTTAGTAAAACACAAAAGCGATATGTAATTCATTTGAGATGGATTAATTCAGCCCCCAATTTAAACAATAAAATTTATTAGAGATTAACAGATTAGATTAACAGACAAATGAATTTAAGTTTTGTTAGCGAACCTTAAATGCTCATAATTGGATTATAATTATACGCTCTAGATTTGCACACTGTAAACACCACATGACTCTCATTGGATTCTGTGACAAAACAGATCAAGTCAGACATGCTTTGGTTGAAATTATAATCTTTATAATGACATCCTCGTTTTTTCTATTCCAATGAGGAACAATCCCTTAATAAATAGTTGATTGAAAGACAATAATGAAAAACGACATACTATTGTAGTATGTCCAAGTGACAATTTTCCTATTTTTACGTACTTCTCTTACGTAATATTTTTTATGATAAAATCGAATTAATAAGTTTTATTTTAATTTTGAAACAAATATTGGGTTCAATGTCCCTGAACTTTCACACAGATTTGGATAAATAGAAAATCTGCCTTTCCATAACAATACATTGTTCTTAATGTATGCATATATGTATAAGAAAATTACTCGTTCATATTTTCAATTATAAATTACCATACTGTAACAGTGCAATCAACGGCATCCTTTTAAAAAATTGTATTTAGTTGTTCTATATAGATTTCTACATCGTTTTCATTTTTAATCTTTATTCGTTTGTGTTTGTGAGAACAGATGTATTTAAAATAAACAATAATACACTGCTAATTATGTACTCAATATATTAATATACATATGTATATATCCTATCGTTCATATCTCCTTTCCAATAATGGATTTATTTGATTGAACAATTCATATTCTTTTGCATTTCTATTATAGAAAAAAAATTATTTATGCTATTTTTTATAAAAAGAAAATTGAAGTAAGGTATTCATGATTTGTTTTATTGTTTATCACAAAAAATATTAAACACATTTTCTACATGACCTTGACAATTGTAAAACAATACGAGTTGAAATAAATATATTCTGTGTTAATATGTAGTATAATAAGTTAGTTAGAGTGAAGCAATACTATACTGGTTAATGGTATACAAAAATACGCCGTGTGTACTGTAAGTGTATTTAATCTTGCAAACATTTAGGCGAACTAGTAAAATTATTGCATAACTTAATTTCGATTAACGCGCTACCTGGATTTTCACTACTATATATGGTACTACTATATATGTATTGCTATGGTTCATGCCAGCCGTTTATAGATGGTACAAAACAAACCGCTCTTGATTTTTATTTTAAATTTATTAAATTATTCATAAATTTCTAATATATTTCTAAATGTAGATTGATAAATCTGAACTGTTGTTGCAGTTAAGAACTGAATAAAAACCATATTTTTAATTATGAATATTAGAAACATCTATCAATGAGTTGTATGAACCAATCACCAAATTAGTCGGAAATTTAGAAAAAAATAGATATCAGCCACACATCATTAAAAATTCTAATACTTTGTGCCCGATACCAATTTTTTCGACTAAATTACTAACTAAACTTTGGTATTTACTACTAGACACAGAAATGTATGTGAAGTTGGGTATTGGGCATCGGTCTCACTATGATTTTCGAGTAGTTCTGGTCTCAACCTTTGCCAGTGCAAAGTTTTAGGAGGATGTAATTGCTACATATAGCCACTTTGAGAACACACTGTATATCTTAATGGAAGTTGGGATTTTCGGTATTGGTCATCGGTCTTACTATGATTTTCAAGTAGTTCTGGTCTCAACCTTCGCCGGTGCAAAGTTTTAGGACGATGCAATTGCTACATATAGCCACTTTGAGAACACACTGTATACCTTAATGGAAGTTGAGGTTTTGGGTATTGGTCATCGGTCTCACTATGATTTTAGAGTAGTTCTGGTCTCAACCTTCGCCGGTGTAAAGTTTAAGTAGAATGTAATATGTATCTCATGGCGAGAATGGCCCACATATAGCCACTCTCAAAGAATGGCCCACATATAGCCAAATCTCAACTTCCATTAAGATATACAGTGTGTTCTCAAAGTGGCATATGTGGGCCATTCTCGCCATGAGATACCAATTACATCGTCCTAAAACTTTACACCGGCGATGTCTTTTGTCGTGCGGATTACATATTTCATTCAATGGTTCTATCATCTTACAAGGGGAGCCATTTAAACCTACGATCCACCTCATCCCCTAACAAATGAATAGTTCGTTTAATGCGCCGATGTATTTACTTTATCATAAATTCTAATTATAGTCAGAAGTTAAGTCTCAAATAAACTGCTACGGAACTGAAATGTATTATTTGTTTCAGTTATTTTTGATTTAATATAATTGATTTATCTATCATGTGGGTTTGATAGTTTTACGACATACTTATTTTTGGACTGACATTAAAATATGGCGGATTTGCTGTGGTAACAGAATAAGTTTTGATTTAACAAATCGAAAATACAAAATATTTGGCAGATACTTGATGCAGCAAATGTTCGTATATTTTACAGAACCTTAATAGTTTTGGGGTTAACATTTTTGGCCCAACTTCATATACATTAGCAACCACGACAACATTTTAAAGATTTATCATTTTTGTATCTAAATATTTTCTATCACGATAGTTTCATTTTTTCACGACACTTGCATTAGTGCTGCCAGCTTTTAAAACCGCCATTTTTTGGGCTAGAATTTTGGGCCAACTTCATATAGGTGACACAGAGGTCAGTACGTTTTATGGATACAGTGGGCCAAGTGAATAAAAATAAGTAAATGCTTTTACTTTAATTGTATTTACTCAAACAACTTTAATAGTGGAGATTGGACAAAACAGGTAATTAAAATAGATGTGGTAACATTTAGGTAATAATCGGCTCATAAACCGTTTTGTACTAGTTCTACTAGGAATATTCTTTTAATTTCATAATAATAACTTCTCAAACTAAATTAAAAGCATTTACTTAGTTTTATTCACTTGGCCCATTGTCAACTATCAAATCGCAAGTACAAACCAACGCCAATTTTTTTAGTGATGTGTTCAATTACAACACTACATACAAAGCGTTTTGGTTATCCAACCTTATTACGAAAATAGTCGATCCTTAAAAAAAACATTTCGTGCCTGGAGTTCGCGTTTTGAGAAAACTGGCTAGGAGTTGGCTTTGACATTCTTGTCGAGCAGATTTGTTTTTTTTTGTCCTTTTTCATTTTTAAACACAAAATTATATAGTTTGATATTTTAAACGATGTTGTACATCTAAACGTGGATCATGGTCGCTATGGACCCTTTTCAATCAGCTGCAGTGGGCTTATCTTTCGATTGATATGTATATGGAACAGGACTATCAGAGATGAAAATTAAAAAAATGCATGACCAAAATCAAAACTTCTATGACACTGCATGTCTCATTATAAATGAGCTAGTAACTCAAAATGGGGCTTGCAGTTGTTAAAATTATTGTAAAGAAAATAAATAAATAATTAAATAAATAAAACCTGGATCAGTTGGAGGTCGTAGAGCATATGAACACAATCGTCTTTTTTGTACTCGTGAAACAGTGACAGCTGTAAGTGAAGCTGCAATTACAGTGTATAGTGGCTCAAAATTAGATGAAATTGATTAAGGTGATCTTTGATTTCAACAAGACGGTGCCACGTGTCACAAAAAATCGTGAAACACTCGACTTATTGGTAACGAAGTTCGATGATCACATAATTTCAAAAAATTCCAATGTCAATTGGCCACCATTCAGTTTGAAATTGTTAGATTATGTTCTTTACGGTTTTTTTAAATGTATTGCAATGATCCATTATCCATTAATTTATTGGAAAAAAACATCATAAATTTTGATGTTCCGTTACAGGTCTGTAACGGGAGCCGTGGTGATCACATGAACAATGTTGTATTCCAAACATATATGGCATAGAACCAACTTATACTTTCAATAAAAAAAACTTCAATTCCCAAGGCACATTATGTGTTTTTGTAAATATAAAAAAACTATCAGATGGAAAACCCTGCATAATGAAAAATGGTGCCACTTCCGAATCACAAATGTTCACCAAATTTCGTAAGGATCTGCAAATTAAGGAAAACGCGTTAGTATGAAGGTTCTTCCCGAATAGCAAACAAAAAATGCCAAAATTTAGTGAAATAAAGTTTTTTCTTTATTAAACTATCACTGATCATTTCCGGAAAAATTTACACAAATGCTGTGAGTTTTTTTAAATTTAATTTTCAATTTTCCTGGTGTTAATCGGTTTTCCCTAAATACTTATAGATTTTTCAAATGTTTGCAAAAACAAAATAACCTCTAATAGAAGCTGCAACTTTCGATAGACTGATTTCATCCAAAAATCAGTGGCAGGGTGCAATTTGTGGAAAAGCTGAATTTAGAAGTATACTCTATCAATCAATCCATCTGGACTTTACAGAAGCAGAATTATTGTTGAAGCATAGTTTTTTGTCTAAAAGCATTAAGGAAACTACATCAATGCTATCTTTAGATTATGTTTTCTTCCGAGATAGTGGAAAGTAGCGGAAATCATAATGATTCCAAAGCATAAATCACTAGACGACAAAACATCGTATAGGCCTATTTCTTTGTTAACAACAACATCAAAATTTTTCGAGAGACTGTTTCTCAAGAGATTAAAGCCAATTAGAGAGAGCAGAAATGTTATACCAGAACATCAATTTGGGTTTCGAGAAAGGCACTCAACGATAGAACAGGTAAATAGGATTACGGATACAATTGAGGAGGCGCTGGAAAAAAGGAAGTATGTTCAGCAATATTCTTAGACGAAACCCAAGCATTTGATAAGGTTTGGCACCGTGGTCTAGAAATTAAGCTCCAACGTGATTTCCCAAAACAACATTCTGAATTGCTAAAGTCTTACATCAACGACCGTTACTTCCGGGTGAGACAGGAAGGGGAATACTCTAAACTGAAGAAAATATTGGCCGGGGTTCCACAAGGCAGTGTTCTAGGCCCCGTATTATACATTCTGTATACAAATGATCTACCAAACATAGAAGAAGCTAGAATAGGAACGTTTGCTGATGACACAGCTGTTATGACCACCGATGCTAGTATAGTTGAGTCCACAAAAAAAACTACAAAATGCTGTTGATATGACTGGACAAAACAATGGAGAATAACACTTAACGAATCGAAATCAACACACATCAACTTTACAAATAGGAAATTAGAATATATTCCGATTAGACTGAATTCACAACAAATACCATATTCTGACAATTTTAAGTAACTCGGCATGACGCTAGACTCTAAACTCAGATGGTAAGGGCATGTTAAAAAGAAAAGGCAAGAACTGAATTTTAAATTCCGAAAAATGCACTGGCTTATTGGAAGAAACTCCGAACTGACAACGCACAACAAACTACTGTTATATAAACAAATCCTAAAACCTATCTGGACGTATGGTATTCAGCTTTGGGGTTGCGCAAGGAAAACTACAGTGAAGATCATTCAAACATTTCAAAATAAAGTACTACGTAGCATTGTGAATGCTCCTTGGTACATTAGAAACGGCAATCTCCATCGAGACTTAAACATGGAAAACGTCAGCGATGAAATACAAAAATTTGCAAGCGGTTATGTACTGCGACTGCAGCAGCATGACAACGAGGAGCTGCGGAAGCTATTGGATCGCACCAATGGACCAAAGCGCCTAAAAAGAATAAAGCCTTTAGAATTAGTGGTTCCTTGAGCCGCTTAAATCAAAGGACTGACAGATCTGGAATGAACCGATAGGTCCTACTACTAGATAATCCATATGATTAGTTGTAATATTATACAGAAATAAAAATTTCTTAATAAAAAAAAAATCAAGTTAAATTTTAGAAAACTAATCTGGACAAGTATCGTTGAACAATTAATTATTTAGAGCATTAAGTTCTAAGTCGTTTTTCTTGTAAATGATATCATGTCTAAAATATATAACTCCAAAAAATAAAAAAAATTAAGTAAAGATGCCAAACGATAGGTGGCTATTTTCTCTGTAGTACTATAACACTCATAAAAAGAGTAATTCCTCATGTAAAATAGATTTCAAAAGTGTGGTTAGCTGCAAAAGCCTCTAACTTCATCGTCAATTTAATTTCAAAAACCAACAACGCCTTAAAAATATTATATTCAAAAACCACCAATTCCTTTACATTCCTTTACTGGCTCTATGTTAAATTTTTTATTTACAAAACAACACAACCCCCTGAATTTTTTCCGCCATATTAGTATTTTTATCCTGTCGCAACGTTTTTTTAGTCAGTATAGAAAACATATTCTTAAAAACCAGAAGTGCTTAATAAATTTTGAATTAATATTGTGAAATTTATGTAATCAAAAATTCGCTCAAATGGATAGTGTCAGCCAAGTAATGAAAGTGAATGAGATGGGATGTAAACCACGAAAACGAATTTAAAATAAGAGTGATTTGAAGCGTGAACAAGACAAAAAATAAAGTAAGCTTCTACTACTTTTATAAAATGTATGTAAATATTCCAAGCGTTTTAATAAATTATCTAAATAGATACACCATGAAAGAACTTCCGAAAATGCCACAATGTCGACAGGCAGGTTCAGTCTTGAAATATTCTAATATAACTATAAAAGATGCTTTAGACATTTTTAAATTAATTTTATAGCACGAAAAATAAAATAGAACAAGATAAGTTTATATTAACCTGCTGTGAAGTTAAGCCGCTAAATAGAACCAATCCCAAGAAAGATGGATCTAAAATTAAGAGAGCGATATCCATCGACCACTTCATTCGAAAAATCAATGGTGTGACGGTAAGGGTTTGTCAAAAACCGTTTACAGGCATACTCAATATTAGCAGATACCGAATAGCTGGTGCGTGTGTTAAAGTTTTTTTAATAAGCGTTCTCTGCCAGTGGAAACTCGTGGAGGTGATCATGGCAGTAATAGGTTAGGTTAGGTTAGGTTGGAGTGGCTGCTATCGCACACTTAGGCCAGTATTGGCCCATTGTGATACCACAGGATCCTATCTCCCCTTTACTCCTGCTGAAACCATCCAGAGCTACGTATGTAGCGTAAAATATCTCGTATTCCACAGCCCGCGAGTTCCGAAAGGCTGTCCATACCGTACACACCTAAATACTTATGCCTTCTGTATGATAGTGCCGGACACGAGCATAGGAAGTGATCTAGCGTCTCTTCCTCCTCTTCGTCTAAACAATTTCTACAAAAGTCATTCGTCTGTAGACCCAGCCTTCTTGCATGTTCCCCAAAAAGGCAGTGTCCTGTCAGTATCCCTACGATCAATCCTAACTCTCGTTTTCCCAGGGATACTAGTGCTTTGGAGCGCCGCAAGTCCAGTTTTGGCCAAACCAGTTTTGCTACTCTGCACGTGAGGGTGTTGGTCCACCTCTCATTTGTCAAGGCGATTTCCTTTTTACTGAGCGCCGATCTAAGCGCTGCTATAGGCCTCCCCAGACCTGTCCTTTCCGGTTGCATCTGGAGAGTCGTACCGTACCTAGCTAGTTCGTCCGCCCTGCAGTTTCCCGTGATGTCCGAGTGACCAGGGACCCAGATTATCTGGATACTGAAATACTCGCTCATCTCCTTAAGAGATGATCGGCAATCCAGCGCCACCCGTGACTTCAGACAAACTGCCTCTAGCGATCTGACCGCCGCCTGACTGTCCACATAAATTGCGATATCCCTAACGGATGCCACGTTATGCTTCAACCATGTCCCAACTTCGCCTATCGCCACCACTTTAGCCTGGTACACGCTGCAGTAGTCAGGGAGACGAACGGAAATATTAACATTAAGCTTCTCACAGAAGACTCCGGCTCCTACTTTGCCGTCTAACTTAGAACCGTCCGTGAAAAATTGCAGTGCCTCGTTTTCCAGTATTGATGATCCATTCCTCCAGGATTCTCTCGAAGGAAAGATGGTCCGGAAAACTTTATCGAAGCACAACGTTGGTTTAATATAATCTAGATTCGCCAGTTCTTCCCTTAGCGATCTAACTATCGTTGAGTGTCCCGCCTGAAGACACTTCCACTGAGAGACAGCCGAGAGCCTTGTAGCCACATTGGCTGCGATCTGCTTACCAAAAAATTCGATTGGAATAAGGTGGAACATAACCTCTAAAGCGCGTGTAGGTGTTGTCCTAAGCGCCCCACTTATAATCATGCAGGCCGTTCTTTGCACCTTCTCCAACATCTTCCTATATGTTACCTTCTCCAGAGCTGGCCACCACACACCCACCCCGTACATCAGCACAGGTTTTACCACAGCGGTATAGAGCCAGTGTACCAGCTCTGGTTTTAGACCCCATCTCTTCCCTATGGCGTTCTTACACGAGTAAATGGCTACATTAGCCTTATTCACCCTTTCTACAATGTTAGGCTTCCAGCTTAGCTTACTGTCCAAGATTATGCCCAGAAATCTCGCTCTGTCAGCAAAACCCAGTCTAGTGCCGTTCACGGTAGGAGAACTAACTACCGGAATTTTATATTTCTTAGTAAATAGTACCAGCTCTGTCTTGGAGGGGTTAATCCCTAATCCACATTTGCTGGCCCATTTCGTAACGATTAGGAGTGCATTCTGCATAACATCCCTAATCGTATCCAGATATTTGCCTGAGACAGCTATCGCTACATCATCCGCATACGCTACAACCCCTATCCCCTCTCCCTCCAGTTCCAAGAGCAATCCATTCATCACAACACTCCAAAGAAAGGGGGACATTACACCTCCTTGCGGAGTTCCTCTAACCACCCGCCTTCTGATGGTGGCCTCCCCCAGTTTCGAGGTAATAATCCTGCTTACCAGAATCTGATTTATCAACCTACATATGGGGTAGTCCACGTTCAAAAATAGCAATCCTTCCATGATCGCCTCCGTTTTAACATTATTAAAGGCACCCTCAATGTCGAGAAATGCTACCATACAGAACTCTTCCGAGTAAATTGACTTCTCAATCATGCGTACTAGATCGTGCAGAGCTGTGTCCACCGACTTTCCCTTACAGTACGCATGCTGCGACATTGCCCAACTCCTGGGCTCAATTTTTGATCGAATACCTATATCTACCAACCTTTCCAAGGTTTTCAACAGAAAGGATGATAGAGTTATAGGTCTCAGATCCTTTGGATAGGCATGCGAGCTTTTTCCCGATTTCGGGATAAAGGCCACTCTGACCTCCGTCCATTTTTTAGGAATATATACCAGTTTCAGACATCCCATGAAGATACCTTCCAGCCAGGGGAGGATGACTGCTGAGTTTCTCTGGATCTCTGCTGGTATAATCCGATCCGGGCCCGCCGATTTATAAGGTTTAAACCCGTTCAGCGCCCAACAGATTCGCTCCTTATCCGCGATGCCCTCCATCTCTATTGAAGGTGTTACTCGATTAGCTCCAGGCTCTGTCGAGTTTTCAAAGCTTCCCGGAAAATGGGTCTCGATGAGGAGCTCCAATGATTCCGCACTTGAAGTTGTCCATGACCTGTCTGGTCTAATTAAATAACTAGGACTGGTTGGGTTAGTAGCTAGAATTTTCCTAAGGCGAGAAGTCTCAGAGACCTCTTCCATTCTACAACAGAAGAGTCTCCAAGACCCCCTTTGTGCCTTCCTCAACTCTTTTTTGTACTTTCTGAGGGCCTCCTTATAGGAGTCCCAATCCCGAACCTCCCTTGTGTTCTTAGCTTTATTAAAAGCTCTCCTACACACACTCCGATATGTTCCCAACTCTTTGGTCCACCATATCGGTTTCTGCCTACCCCTACGATTTATTAGGGGGCACGCAGCATTAAATGAAAGATTGCATGCCTTTGTGACAATATCAACCATGCCATCTAATTCCTCTACTGTCGCCGGAAGCCCAGGAACCTCCAGCGGCAGTAGTTCCTTCAACACCTCTCCATATTTGTTCCAGTTTGTCCTTCTGGGATTCCTGAAGGATTTCCGGGTAACAGGTTTAATGTCGAGGTTATAGATTACATATCGATGATCAGAGAATGAGTGCTCTTTCGCCACTCTCCACCCTCTGATCATATGAAAGATCGTTTCTGACACAAAGGTGACATCTAAAACCTCCTGTCGATTTTTAACAATAAATGTTGGTTCTCGTCCAATATTGCAAGATTGTGTGATTCCCCAGATTGTGTGATGCGCATTTACATCACATCCGAGTACAACACCTACCCTTCTTTGATCTGCTTCCCGGATCAGTTCCCCCAGGTTGTCCGGTGGAACCTCCTTCTCGCGATCCATATAGGCTGAGGCTAGCCATAGTTTCCCACAGCCAACCTCAGCGCTCACCGCTGTAACGTCTCCGCTACTAAATTGTGGAAGAAGAAAAATATTCAAATTATTTTTCGCTAAAATACACGATCTGATCTTCTCAGAGTTGCTTGAGTATAATAATTTATACCCTTTCATTCTGAGGCCACAGATCCTGTTATTGTTAATCCAAGGTACTTGGATTAACACTACGTCCTCATCTGACTTAGTCAGTCTGAGAACGAGAGCTGCCGAGGCAGCCTTCGTGTAATGTAGGTTTATTTGTACAATGCTAACCATTGTAGTCGACCTTACTCACCTCTTCCTGCACTCCCTGCATCAGGATAGTGACATCTACCTCTTTGTTCTGGACGCTGTTTTCCTCTCGTCGAGAGCCTGACAGGATGTCCCCATCAGACTCCAGAGAGAGGAGGCTACCTCCCCTAACTATGCTCCCCAGAGCCGAAGCATAACTTTCCTGGCAGTCCTCAGCCCGCTTGACCGTCTCCTGCTGGGTCCGTTCGCCGTCACCTCCAGGCTGGTCTTTCGCAGTTGCGTCGGTCTCGTCCTTTTTATATACTTTGAGAGTGATCGACCCGAACCCGAAGTTGATCACTCCCTTTGATTTTGCGAGGGAAGCCAGGGATTCTTTATTGATCAGCATGATTGCCAATCTAAAGCCTCGCTTAGCTTCCTCTCGCTTTATAATCCTCCAGTCTTCCGTTGGAAGATCGGGATTACTGGCCTGAATGATCTCGAGGATCTCTTCTATTTTATCCGGCTCGGTTGGCAGCCAAACACGTGCCCTCGGCCTGCTCGGGATTTCCTCCCTGCAGACTGCCTCAAGCCTCGCGCCCGGCCACACCTCGCCTACTTCGGCCATTGCCCTTTTGTAAAGGTCGACCGATCTCTGATCTGAGCACGCAGTGAACTTCACGCGCCCCTGGTACCATCCCGCATCTCTGCAGGACGGGGGGGATCCCGGATTTTCTCTCAGGATCCGCAGAAAAATGGAGTTTAGTGCGTTAAACACTACTCTCCATTTCTCTGACGTGATGCTCCCATCTTCCTGACTTCTGTCAATGACGGCTAGCACCAACACGTGCTCCTTTAGGATCTCACTGAATAGCTCCAGTTTTTGATCCATAGGAGCACCCGACGTCTTTTCTACCTGGACCTTGGCTCGCTTACTCTCGCCCGTTTCCAGCTCTTCGTGGGACCTCTGTCTTTTAGACACAAGGGCCCTTTCCGAGCTGTCACGGCCGACAGTTTTTTTAGCCCATGCCACAGATCCTCGTTGTTCTACTGTAAGCTGCCCCAACATGGCAGTAATAAATTCTTACTGAAAAAAAACACCGTGAAAAATCATATTAAATAATTTAAGCCTGTAGACTTACAATATTGCCGATTTAAAAATGTTGGCCCTAAATACTTAGCCGATGAATTGTTTATAAATAAAATGCATGGAATGTCGTACCATCCTAAGGAATTATACGTTAAAGCAAGTTATTTTCGTCTAATTTTTAATACTTATTTTTACATTGGGTTTAAAGCATCTTCCTCGGACAAATGCTATACTTGCCTAAAATGTTTATGGAACAAATTAAAACGACAACTGATTCAAAATCCAAACCTGAGGTTATCATCAAAAGGAGAGTACATACTCTGCGAGCCAAGAGCTTTTACCATCTGGCAAAAAAAGAAAG
Source organism: Nephrotoma appendiculata (assembly GCA_947310385.1). NCBI lineage: Eukaryota > Metazoa > Arthropoda > Insecta > Diptera > Tipulidae > Nephrotoma > Nephrotoma appendiculata. Next base: position 223,799,181 of record OX371223.1, read on the forward strand.
TGATGGTTAGTTAGTTAACAATGTCCTTCGATCACCAAAAAATATGGTGCTCCCAAAAGTACCAGATCAAGCAGCGTACTTTTCCAGACAATTATACTTGTACAATTTTGGTATTGTACAAGGCTCTTCAAAAGCTAGTCTTCACAAGGACAGTATGTTTTTATATGTTTAACCTGAAAATAAACATTTCAAAGATTCCAATGTAAATTGCCTCTGCCTTGTATCATCGCCTAAACCCAAATTCATTCCAAAGTATTTCTATTGTTTGACTTATTTGCGACGATTGTGGTGCACAGAACAAAAATTCTGCGGTGATGGGAATGCACTCGTTTTGGTTGAAGCAGGTTGTACCACCCAATGATTTTGAGATCCAGGTAATTTTCCCAATTCCTGGGCACTCTTTTTTTTATTCAGCTTCCGCAACAGGCATTAAATCACCAGGCCCTTGGCATTTTAGATTTAATAAATGGTTTATTCTCATCAAAATATCTAATACGGTATTAATGAGAGGGGAACAAAATTATAGATCAGACTTTGGAATAGCTAAATCGGTTATTAAAAAAGAAAATATATAGGGCAAATACAGCCAAATAAAGTAAATGTCGAGGTTTCTTGTGAAATCGGCTAAAATTGATGATGTCACGAAACTCGTTTAAAAACATTTTGGTGAAAATTGGGAAGACATCGATGAACTCGGGTACTATAAATCAATTCTTTTAAAAAATGCAGTTAATGAGTGATTTTCTGAAATGCTGGATACGGACTGTTGCCATGATTTCGATCAAAATGCTTTAATGGTTTAAACGTAAAATTTATTATTGTTTTATTATTTTATCTCCCAAATTATGAAAAAGCTTAAATATGAAGTTTAATCCTAATCAGTCAATCCATCTGGGCTGAGAACCAACGGACATTTAGTAGGCAGGGCGGCACCGCGTACGCATATCCGCACATTCAAATACTCACAGATTTTCTGAAGATTTTCTTTTAAAAACTCTTTTTTTACTTACAGATGGTAAATCTGCCAGAATCTCGAGGTCAAAATTTACCATGATTTACAATGTTTTATTTTACTACGTAAAATAAAGTAACAAGGCTTGGGAAAAATAATGACGAGATTTTTGCCACTAGATGGTGTTTATTATAATTTATCGATCAACACTTGCCAGATCGTGCCCTACGCATATGAAAGTTGAAATATCAGTTTTCATGAAGATTACTTCAAAATTTGCTGAAATTATAAAACTTATAAAAATGGCAAAAGGCCATAAATATTAATGGCCAATATGTACTTGACTATAATTCACTTTGAAAAAAAAAAACTAATCAAAAAATGAAAATAACATCTCAGAATATTTTCCAAAATCTGCGACAAGAATCTTTTTTCATAAATTCCGTTTAGGCATTTTCATTTTACTGTTATAATCGAAGTATGGGTTTAAATTAGGCGAAAGGTCAACTACAAGGGACGACAACTATTTCTACTTTATATTTTAAAAATTTTACTTAAAAATAAAAAATAAATATTTTATTTAATAGTTAAATAAACAAAAACAATTTTGGATTAAAAAAATTATCCTTATTATTATTTCGACTTAGCAATTTAGCAACAAAATTATAATCACTTGCAATAATATTCTACAATAAAAGGGAATGATTCTATTTTGTCAAGTGTTTTATGTTGAGCCCTTGAATAAACAATTGAGTTTTATAAAATTATGTTAACTGTTTTCACTTACCCTTAAAGTGTAATTGTTTTTCTTGTATTAATTATCTCATTGATCAATTTATGGTAGAATAAATTAGAATTTTTTTGTCGCAATAAATGTTTTGTAAATCTTTTGAGATGGAAAACAAATAAAAATAAAATTTACGAAAAAGAAGACGCGATGCGATAATAAAAAATAAAAATTATGAAAATTTATTCAAAAAGTAAAAATATTTTATTATTATTTTTATTTTCTTAAAAGGATAATAAAATATTTATTTTGTTTAGCTTTTTATATTTTAAAATATTAAATTTTAATTAATGTAAAGAAACGAAAAGAAATAATTTATTTTTTTATTTCAATTGTAAGGGTTGCTCACAATTACAAATTATTTTTTTAAGTATACAAATTTATGTGGTGTTTTGAGACGAATCGGGAGTATCTACTTCAATTTGACCGATTGCTATATAAAGCAATCGTATCAAAAAGTTAATTTAATGATTAATAATAAAAACATGTAAGCATTAAATAATTTCACCCTTTTTCGTTTTTGATCCATTTTTAATCAAAACCACTTAACTGAATCATCTCGCGCGTACCAGAACGACCCGAATTAAAAACTTGCTTCAAATTTCACCCTTCAAAATAACACAACCCAGTGCTATAAAGAAACCAGTAAGGATTTATTTTAAAAACCATAAAATTGCAAAAAATGGTAACATATACAAAATAACAATACAAAACAATAAAGCAGTAATAAAAATTATATAATTCGCGTTTCAATCAATAAAAAACACTGTACCACTGTACTTGTACTTGGTGGAAGAAGTCTGCAACGATATGAAATTCATTTTAATTTGTTCAAAGTGCAGAAAATTTTTATTTTCTTCTTTTTTTATTAGTTTTCAATCGTAAACTTTTTTTTTTTTTGTTATCTAATTTCCCTATTTATTTATTTATGTTGTTTTACATAAAATTTATGTAAATGGAATTAATAACAATGCAGTATGTAATAATTTGAATGTGTAAGTCAAATAGTTTGTCGAACACATTGCTTTTATAGGAAGAGAGATGAATTGAGATGTGCTGACAATTTCGTTGCAAAATAATTTTACAACAAATTTTAATACTGTCGAATAGTAATTAAATTACATGGTGGATTACATGGTGTGCAAAAGCACTTTCTACCGGAGAATGGCTACCCAAATGCTGAAAGTGGATATTTCTGAATGTTTCACACCTCCAATCTATCACATCATTTATTTAAATTTTAGCGGAAATGACTATTTTTGACAAAAAATTGTTTTTCTCAAAAATACGGTCTTTCTAATTTCAAACTTAAAACTTTTCCGTGTAGAGAAAATCTGTATACCGAAAGTAGTATTTCTTTAGAAAGCTTGGTGTAAAAAATGTATGTGCATCAGTTGAGAAGGGCTGAAGCGATATGGCTCAAACTTTTTTGTTGTGCTGGCAATTGCGAGGAGATGATTCTTACGAAAGAAAAATTTGGGAAAACCAACCGGAAAAGTCGTAAATTTTGGAAAATCGAAAAACGATGTTTTTGTACGGGATTTCATGCGTATCCGTTCCAGATGGTCTTTAGAAGAGAAAAATGTTTTGAAATCTAGGCTTGAAAAATCTTAGAAAATCGTGAAATAAATTGATAAAAAACTCAAAGTTAACGAGATAAATAGGACATGGCGCTAAGGTATGATAATTAATGCCAAACCCGGTAGATGACGTTGTACGTTGACTTCTAGGCGTTTTGCAATTTGACAGGTACCCTTTTCGCATTGTCATTTTCGATTATTGGAAATTTGAGTATTAATTCACTGTTTTACGATATTCGAATTGTGTGCATTGCATATATGAACGTTACCATTATTACAATCTTATGATTTTTACGATTTCGATAATTTCTTCCAGAAATTAATTGGAAGACAAGTGCGGTTAACAAATTGGATTGCGGGATTGAGATTGATTCGATTGCTAAGTAAATTTTTGTGGTTTAATGACTTCAAAGTAAATGAGCCAAATTAATCTTTGTAATTTTTAAGAATTGATTTTTGATTAAAATGCCGGCTATCAGACGATTGAACCAAAGACCAAGAAACTGTAATTCACGAAGAATGCACGGTGTTCGTGAGAATGAGATGCAAGAGCAACGCGAAGAATTAAATGAACAGAGACATGCTCATATCGGACAAGTTCGCGCAAGAATTGCGGCGTATGATTATGACTCTACAATCTTATGGAGAAAATGGTTACCACTCCGAGCTAAATATGGTCAATGCGCTGACCGCTTATTTGTTATATGTATTATAACAAATTCATTATTTATTATATTATAAAATGTTCATTTATATTATAACATATTCATTTTGAAGGTGAAGAAATGAATAAGAAGATCAGTTCCATGCAATTTTATACTTATCGGTTGATGATGCGACAAGGCATGGACAATCATTTTTTGAGATATCGTCGATTGTTTCAATAGTATTGCATATCGACGCATGCAGGATCGAAACGGAACCTTTAAATTTCATCCGTTTATATCAATTAAAACTACGTTCCGAGCAGTGCATTCATTTGCGCGATTCCATCGTTTCGGACGGAGAAGCAACCAACGTCGGTCAATTGACCATTGCCCAAGCGACATATGTTGGCAGCCCATGGGATACGCATGAATATACGCAGGATGCTATGACGTATATGCGGCATTACGGACAGCCAGATTTGTTCATCACGTTTGCATGCAATCCGCATTAGCATAAAATTACCGGTAGTCTACTGTCAGGACAAACTTCCAGCGATCGCCACGAGATCACCACACGTGTGTTTAAACAAAAACGCTAATGAACGTCATCGTTTCAGACAGCCACGTTGTTGGATGTACTCAGTAGAGTGGCAGAAGCGTGGATTACCATATGCACACATTTTGAGTGAGTTAATTGAGAATATCAGCCCAAGCTGACCCGAAGTTGTTCGTGGTAATCGCCACAAACATGATTCACGGTCTGTGCGGAGATTACAATCCACATTCGCCATGAATGGCCGATGGAAAATGCACAAAACAATATCCGCGTCCATTACTGGAATACACAAGTAGTGGAAACGACGGTTATCCGCTATATCAGCATCGTTCACCCGATGATGGTGGCAGAACAGTCACCGGGAAAGGAAAAGATGTCGGGGTCGATAATCGCTGGATCGTTCCGTATTGCAAGCTTCTATCGAAAACATTCGCAACACACTGCAATGTTGAGTACTGTAACTCCATTAAAACCATTAAGTAAGTCTGCAAATACGTGAATAAAGGTAACCCCTTGGCAGTCTTCAGCATTGCCGCCCCGGTTGCAAATGACGAAGCCAATTGGGGCGATACGCCAGTTGCAATAAGGCGATTTGGCGTTATTCTCATTTGCAATACACGAACTTCAACCCGCACTGTTTAATATTTGTGGGTGCATTTGGAGAATGGACTACGTGTCTGTTTCATTGTTTCATGGAAGTTAATGCAGCACAACGAGCAGAACGACCACCATCTACAACACTCACGAATTTCATCGAAATTTTCCGACGTAAATGTCGCAGGATACGTCTATCTGTATTCGACTGCTTTTATCTTCGTTTGCTTTGGTTCCATGTTCGTGGTCCTAGTTTGTTCGAATCGCTTCCTACTATAGATGATGTATTTTGTGCTACTTATCGATACACTCGCCGATGCCACTATTTCTGCGCCGGCAAATCAAATTCGTACATTGGTTCGCGATCATCATAGCGACGTGTCTTCCATCGAACGCATTGCAATTGTGGAACAAATACAAGGACGAGATGGCTGACGATATTTTGCATCGAGTTTGCACTGCAACATCGAATTCTGAGCTTAAAATCAACGACGAGATACGCAACGAAGCTTTGATCATGATCGAAGGCATGTGCGTGCTTATGTGCGGCAGCTGTTTGTCGAAATTGGCTATGCCAGCAACAATTCGTTCGATGCGATTTCATTGCCTTTGGCCACAATTCCTTAGAGATCTCAAATGGCGTTAACTGTTGCATCAGCGGGAATTGCAGCCACATTGCCGATGAATATCCAAACGAATGACAAGTCAGTTTGCCCAACTGCCAAGAACTCGGCGATGACCGAGGTATTGCAAGAATGCAACATCATCATCTGAGTGCGAGTGCACAATGACGCATAAACGATCATTGGAATCGTTCAATCGAACGATGTAAGGATTTATGAAGTGACTGAATACGTTTTGGTGGAGCGATGATTCTGCTGGCCGCATTTCTGAAATCGTCGAATTTGTGACGCTATGTGAAGCAGTTACAGTTGACCACGAACATGAGAGTCGTGTTACAGGGCGACTCATCACCTGCTGATTTTTCCAAACAACTAATGGCGCTTGGCGACGGTCAAATTCTGGTTGATGTTTCGACCGGATTGATCTGGTTTCCCGTGCCATCACGAAAGTGTTTCCGGACATCCGCCGAAATTATATGAATCGCGATTGGCTCAGCAAACGAGACATTTTGGCAGCAAAGAACAAGGTTGTTGACAGTCTGAATTACTTGCTTCAAACCCAAATCGCTGGGGAAATGCATTTCGTCCAAGTTTTTGAATGCGCTTGGTTTGTCGGGAATACCACCCCATAATTTGATGCTGATGGTCGGATCTGTGATAATCATGGTGCGCATTCTGAACCATCCAAGATTGCGTAACGGAACGTGATTGGTTGTGAACAAACTGATGAACAACGTGATTCAAGCGACGATCATCATGACGATTAAGAAATCGCAAGATCAATCGTTGGAGGTGTGCGAAATAAATCTGGGATTTCCGTGTTTTTCTCATGGTCAGTCAAAAAGTGAGTTGACAAACCATAATCGTGGTTCATTTACGCGCCGGAGAACAAAACGAAAAATATTGTTTACCATAATACATTGTATTGATTTACGTCTGTATTCGATTAGTTCCACTCGAATAAAATACATTAAATTCTTTTGAATTTCAACTTATTGCAATTCCACACTGAGAGAAAAATCAACTCATTTGTTTATAAATGCCTGAGTTTGCATCGGCATTTCATTCACTTTTCAATACATTAGTGTAGAATTCGTTGAAAAAGCGAATGGATTGTCCACTCAACTCCATCATTTATTGAGGATTGAGTGGAATTGTTTGATTTTGTTCTCTCGTCAAAATCAATTTTCGTGAAGGACGAAAGTATTTGCTGGAAACGAAGTAATTAGGGGTGGTTTTTGAGGCACCATTGCTTCTGGAAATTTTAGCCAGCACCCCCATGAAACAATACTAAAAACTTCGATGAAAACATTTATACTACAAGGTTGAGCGAAGAATTTTCTGAAGGCGTCAATGTGATTTTTTTGTGAATTATTTTCAGCAACTCAAGTTTAAAAAAAAAAAAATGATTTAAAAAAAAAATTCAAAAGGAAGGAACGAACAAACGTAACACTGAATCCGGAGATGTGTTTAGGAGATGTAAGCGACGAGCACGGAAAGCTCTTTGCAATGATCTTAATTTTGTTTGACGGAGTAGACCATACAGAACGGTAATATTGAAGCACAAGAAATGACATGTACGTCGCCTTCAACGTGCCTTATTATAATGCAAAGATTTTGTACGCAACTTGGAATGGCACGAAGTACTAGAAGTGGTACAACCGATTATTAAGGAGGATTAAAAGAATGCGTGCAAGTCATTTGGAAATAACAGCGAATTCAGATAATAACCTAAATATCACACTAAAGACGGCAATCCAGGCTAATTCTGTAGAGTTTCTCGACCTAAACTCAACTCTAGTTTCAATGTAGGACTATTTCCTGAAAGAAAGAAAACGCAGTTGTTGGTGCTATTACCCAAATTTGAAAAGCCGTTTAAAAATAAACAAATTATTTGTTATACAAATAAGTCTCCACCGTTTTATCAAAAATTGGGCATTTATTGTGAAAAGTGGCAGGTTATGTTTTATTCAAAGTATTGTCCATCGCTAGCCACGACTTTTTCCCATCATTTTGGCAGCATACGAATACCACATCTGAAGCACGCTCCATCTTTTGAGGCTATATCAATGAATCAACCCATTTTTTGGTATCTTCATCATATGATGTGAAGTGCTGGTGAATACAGCGGGTGGGGTAAAACTTCCCAATTAACTGTTTTCAAGTAGGTTTTGACCTGCGCTGCAACATGTCAACGAGCATTATCTTGCAGGAGAATATTTTTGTCATGTCTGGAGTATTAGGGGGTGCGTTTTCCCTTGAGTACCCGCTTCACTCTCATCAATTATGTTCGGTAGAGAGCTGCAGTAATGGTTGCGTTTGGATGTAGTAATTTATTTTACACAACACCAAGCTGGTCGCATTGATTTTCATGAATATTCGGCTTAGTGACTATGCGATACAAAAAACCGGCTCCGGTTCATATGGAACCCAATTTCCTTGTTTTTCAATAATTCCAAATGATGTTAAACGATGTGAAATTGCGTGTTGAGTCACTACTAATGTAAATGCAGGTTCTGCTTGCGTTTGATATGAATTTTCATCCAATAATGATTCCAATTCCGCGTCTTCGTACACTTTTTGCCTTTCGCTTTGTTCTTTATCTTCGACACCAAACTGAACGTTCTTAAAATTTTGAAACCACTCTCGAATATTTCTGTCACTTACGCAAGATATTCCATATGCTTCTACGTTATATGCTTCTACGATAATCTTGGGAGTAAACACGGCACTTAAAGCAACACAAGGCGCTAGGTGGAAGCATTATGCCATTACTCTAACCATGAATAATAATTCTAGCTGGATTTGCATTCTAAACGCTTTAAATAATCTTGGACTACCTTTCTTAAGAAAAATCGAGTAAAGCTTCAATTGACGCCCAAAATTACCATCAAAAATAAAATATGACTGCGGTGTTTGCTATTTTGGAATATAAAATTTGATTGACCATTCTGGTAAATGCCACCTCATTTGCAAAGTGGCCAGCATGCTTGCTCCAGCGACCGGAGGTCCCGCGTTTGATTCCCGGTGGTGACAAGGAAAAAAGTTCACGGCTGGTTTAGGATCAACGAACTAATCACTCATTATCCGAAATGAAAATATGATTGTGAAACCTCCTTTGAGGCGGCCAAATCCCTTGATGTTAAATAGTGCCAGAGAATGAGAGAGAGAGAGGGAGTTCTGGTAAATTTGAAATTTGGCTGTTACAATATATTAAACTGTATATTTCTTATTTTTTGTTCAGCTGTTTCGATGAATTGGTGAATTCTTTCAGATTTATTTTGAATAAAATGTTTATTACTTAATTCAGAAATGAAGGCGTTTTACTATTCTATAGACAACTGTAAAGATTTCAACTTAACAATAGACTCATCTAATAAATTATTATCGTCCAACGTATGTTAGATTAATTTCAACAATTGATTAAATTTTGGTAAAACATTCTTAACTTCAAAAGCTACTATTTTGGGATAACTTAGCGTTTGCAATCGACTATATAAATTCAACATTTTACTTTGAAAATGTGGTAATTGTACAAAATTCTGGCACGCTAAAGCTTCATTCACAGGCTCATACAACAAATTGAAGTTATTCCTTTTTTTTAAATGGACTTTTCGAATTTTTACGCGCTACCTCGTGAGCTTTTTGGGAAATAATAATGAATGTAACGTCTCTAAATTTAGTCGTTCATTGAGATTCGCGAATTTTTGACTAAATGAAACACAATCTATATCTCTTATAGGACACTCCAAATCAAATTCGTTATATCAACATCTTGGTTCGATTTTTAAGAATAGTCATAAAACAGAATAAAAAACAATATAAAAAAAGCACTGTGTAATTTTTTAACCCTATCCGGCATTTGTGCTTGTCCGAGCAAAATGTGTAAGCAAAATAAAATAAAACAGTTCAACATGTTTAAGCGTATTAACCTAAAATCAGAGAATGATTAAATATAACAAGAAAATAAAATTGAGGTGTTTTTGTAATTCATCAGTTTTTGCAATCGCACCAGCTCTTGCTCTTGCACATTTATAATTTAAATGGCACGCATCCGCACTAACACCCATGCAACTACTATAAATACTTGTGGTTATTATTACGTCAAGTCTCGGATTTCGAACAAAATCGTCCATCTGCAGTTCTAGGAGAGAATTTTCCAATAAATTCAATTCATTCTCACGTTAAGCAATTCTTCAGCTCAATTGTATGAGCTCGGCGAAATAAGGTTTGGTGGTTCTGATGTTATTCCAAAGTATTACCTTTTTACAAACCAACGGCGTCATAATTTTTGGCAATGCCCCAGTCTTGTTCATGTCTTCTGGAATGTGCTTCTCGGTATTAACTTTGCTGATGGCCCAATTGTTTGCCTTGTTTGGCGGGGCATTACAGACCTTCAGTGTTGTATTCGGTAACAAGCGCGTTTGTTAGATCAATGCAGATTGTTCTTCGGAAATGACGATTTTTTACCAAAACAGTTTTTCAAAACTGTTTTTCAAAAATCGGGGTGATACTTTATACCTAGGCTTTTTCCTTTAATTGGTAGATCATTGAAAAGCTTCCACTTTTCTTGCAAATATGGAGAAAGTATACCATTTATGAAAAAACGACTATGAACTAGAACAGAGCTGTCCAACTGGCGGCCCGCGGGCCACATCCGGCCCGCGCCTCAATTTATTTTGGCCCTTGCTTTTGAGAACAAATTTCGTTTAATTTGGCCCGCCAAAGCATTAATAATAAAATATATTTATAAATTTAGTAATGTAAATACATACATATTAGGAATTATATTTTAGCAAAATTGTTTTAAATTAAGATACAGTATTTTTATATGTAACAAAAACACAATTCTAAATAAGTAAGTAAAAATATATTTTTTAATATTTTCAAAATAAAGTAAATAAGGATAGAGAGAATGTTTACAATTTACATCAGAATGAGAGTTGATACTTAATAACTTTGTTTTAACCGGTATAAGTTAGTAAATTCGTTCTGTTTTGTCTCATTATTTTAAGTAACTGTTAAATTTATTAGACTGTATTTAATGTTGCGTTAGTGTGTTAAAATTGTTCGGTTTTGTGAGTTAATTTAAAATAATTTATCTGTGAGTTACGGTACATTTTGATCAAATATTTCTGTGAAAAATTTAAGTGAACTTTATCACGTTTTTATGTATTACAAAATATTAATTAATTAATAATTGGTGGAAAAAATTAAATATATTCATATAAATATGAGTGCGAATAAAATAAGAAAAGTAGAATTAGAAAATAGAGAATTTCAGGAACGCTGGGAAAAACAATATTTATTCGTCATGCACAATGGAAAAATTACATGTTTGGTTTGTTTACAAAATGTTGCAGTTTGTAAGGAGTACAACATAAAGCGACATTACAATACAAGTCATGAAGACAAGTACGCAGGATATAAAGATGAATCAAGAAACACTTTAATCCAGAAGCTGAAAGATCAACTTAAACAACAATCTTCTTTTTTTACCAATATAAAGAATATTCAAGAAGAATCAGTACATGCTTCCTTTGCTGTTTGCAAAGAAATTGCAAAAGCCAAAAAACCGTTCACAGATGGAAAAATGTGCAATTGAAATGGCTCGATCATTTGGCGAAGAGGCGATTGCAAAGAAGTTCGAAAAGGTCTCGCTTTCTCATCAAACTGTAAGTCAGCGGGTCTTGGAAATTGATAAACACGTTAGTGAACAATTGGGAGAGATAATTGAAAAGTGCTGCTACTTTTCTATAGCATTAGATGAGAGCACGGATATTGCTCACACCAGCCAAATGTTAATTTTTATCCGGACTGTGGATGCTGATTTTAACTGCTTTGAGGAGCTATTAAAACTCGCGTCGCTTCACGAGAACACAAAAGGCGAAGACATTTTCAAAGAACTCAAAAGTGCAGTAACGAAAGTCACTAATTTCAAGAAATGTACAGCCATTGTGACTGATGGTGCCAAATCTATGACCGGCCAAAATATTGGGCTCAAAGGATTGATGAAAGCAGATGGTATTAATTGTCGAATGCTACACTGTATTATTCATCAAGAAAGTTTGTGTGGGTCTACAATGGGAATGAGCAATATAATGGACACGGTTACGAAAATAACCAACAAAATAAGAGGCGGAAATCGTGCACTTACCCATCGAAAATTTAAAATATTTTTAGAAGAACTGGATGCCCAATATGGTGATCTATTACTACACAGCAACGTTCGATGGTTGAGTTCAGGTAAATGTTTAAATCGATTTTTCCAACTCAGAAAGGAAATTCATTTCTTCTTAACAGAACAAGGCGAATCAGATTTGTCCAATGAACTCATTTCAATTCAATTTCTTATGTCGCTTGCATTTTTAACTGATATTACCCAATATCTAAATATTTTAAATAAGTCTATGCAAGGGAAAGATCAAAATATCAGCGATCTTTATAGTCACGTAAATGGATTCAGAAACAAACTGCGTTTATTAAAATCTAATTTGGAAAACAATAATTTATCACATTTCGAGGCATGTCAAGAACTATTTGATGAGATGAAAGTACTTAACGAAAACTTAAATTTCCAAAAGTTTGTTCGAATGTTAGATGTCTTGATTGAAAATTTTTCGAAACGATTTTCAGATTTTGATTCGTTAAAAGTCAGCTTAGCGATGTTTAATAATCCAATGTCTATTAATGTCGAAGACACAGATATTCAATATCACATGGAATTGTGTGAATTACAAGCCGATCAATTTTTTTTATCTAGAAAAGAAAATGGAATTGAGTTTTTTAAGTTGTTACCGAACGACAAATATCCAAATCTCCGCAATTTTGGATTACAAATAATATCTATGTTTGGAAGCACCTATATATGTGAAAAGGGATTTTCTGATATGAAATACATTAAATCTAAATATCGGAATTCAATCAATGATAGTAAATTAGAAGAAATAATACGAATTTCAACAACAAACATCGAAATAGATATTAAAAAAATTCTATCGGAACAGCGTCATTTACAGCTATCACATTGAAACTTTTTATATTTTAAGTATAATTTTATGAATAAATGATGAATACATACTGAATTTTTATGTAAGACAATGAATTAATAAATATTATTATATGTAGAAATTTAGTATCTAGTTATTGCATTAAATAAAGTATATTTTGGCCCGGCTAAGTCTGAAAAAATATTATTTGGCCCGCGATCATTGGAAAGTTGGACAGCACTGAACTAGAATATTCTAAATAGCTGTACAACAATACCAGACCAGATCAGTTTTAAAAAATTTAAACTGAAATGATTATTTTTAACAAAAAAAACTAAGTTTCAACAAAAATTCTGTCCTTGTTCAGACCAGACGGATTGATTGACCAGGCTGATACTTCATACTTAAGATTTTTACATAAATAAGAAGAACCCAGCGATTTTTGGTCGAAATCGGTTCACCAGGAGTGGCAGCTTCCATACAAGCTTTTCAGTTTTTTGCAAACATTTTGAAAAGATGGTAGCTTTTACGAAATACGATTAAAAACAAAAAAATTGTAAATTAAATGTTAAACAATATTAGTTAGCTAATTTTTTAAATTTTACCGAAAATGACGAGTTTTGATAAAAAAATTGTTTCACTAAAATTCAGGATCTCTTCAGTTCGGAGGCGGATTGACTACTCGGAATCAAAATTTATACTTAAAATTTTTCCATAAATTTTCAGATCCTTGTGAAACATGTTCAAAATTTGTATAACGAAGTTGCAGCATATTTTAGAGCTTTGAGGGGATGTTGGTTTACTGTGGGAATAATGATTTTTTCGTGCAGTTTTTTTAAAATTCGATAGGTTTTGTTTTTTGTTTCAGAAATTGAGTGTGGTGTATTCGAGATCTGTGTTCATTAGTGGTACAAGCTCCCTTTTTTTCTTAAACTTTACTTACTTCCTAGCAATTTCTATGTTTTAAAGTTTAATGAACCTGGGAATACAATCTGTCCAGTTTCCAGGTTCATCGTTCATTTTACTTCTTGAAATAAAGTTTTCTTTAATATTTGAATGTGATTTCAGCTACATACATAAAACTGCAATTTATAACTACCACTCCATCATAAAATCTTCTTTTTATTATTATTCATGACCAATTTATTTAATTTAAGCATTTAAATTTTAATACTACAAAAAATAATGAGAATAATATTATTTTAACTATTTTAATTTAATATTTAAAATATGATGGTAAGAATACCATATTTTAATATCTTTAGAATAGACAAAAGCAGCAAAACAACATTAAGTTCTCGTATTACTACAGCTATTATATTATTATTCTTATGCAAATGTTATGATAGTTTTAATTTTAAATAATTTTCATAAGACAAAAATTGATGGGTATTTTTTTTATAAGGAAACACAAAAATATAAAATTTAAGATTCTTACAGATATAAAATTGAGACAAAAGATTTTTAAGACAATACGAACAGAACTTTTAATGTGATTTTCTTCCAAAATAAAAAAAATGGGTTTAGTAATATTTTTTCAAAATATTAAATACTTTCTTCTCAAAATATTTATTGTGTATTGAACCGGGTGGTCAGTGATATGTTAGGATTATTTTAATTACTAATGTACATAGCCAAGACAATATGGGGTATTAAGTTTGATAAGACAGATGGCTTAACACAACGCCTCCAGCTCATCTAAAATTCATAATATTAATTCATCAGCGAACTCACAATAAAAAATTCCCATTTTCACAGTGTTTTAATGACTTAATGGAAGACAGTTTATCATTATTTCAGACTAATAACAATAGTAATAATAATAATAATACTTTTTTATCATTTTGTATACATCTTGCTCTTGCACTTCTATTCTTTATGTCATTCCTTGGTTACACAATAATATGCTTTACTTATAATAAAGATAAACAAAGAACTTAGCTTTTGATTACCTTCCCGTGAATAACATAGAAAAATTTTATTTTCGTTTTTATGATTTTATTACACAACATCCCTAATTTTTGGAAAATCCACATCTGAAGCACAAACCATACATTTTATGTTAAAAAAGTCTGTGTGATATTTTTATGATTTTTTCTTATTTAATATCTTGTATGTTGGAAAAGTTAACCTTCCTTCTTTACATAGTTATATAAATAATAAATATATGTATGTCGCAGTACAGTACCGATAGCACATCATAGAGGAACACTTGATCCGTTAATAATAATGGATTGGTTTGTCACATAATGTGCGATACAATGATGAATGGGGTTTATGATTTGAAAATATGTGTTATCATCGCAACGATAAAAAAATTATATTAATTATGCTATTCGAATCACATATTCCGGCCATATATCTGTTACGTATATCCTTTTTATATTTTAGGAAGTTTTGGTAATACGAATACCTTCTAATTGTATAAAACAATAATTTTTATTGATATTGAAAAACTATAATTTTTTTAACATAATTTTGGGCGGATTTTGATATAAATTGTTTTGAATCATTTTGGAAATTAAGCAATGGACAATTGGAAACATTTGGAAGAATATTCTTTGGCATTAAGTATGGACTACAAATCTAGCTGAATTGGCTAAATGGTATTAGTTATGTTTAATTTGATGGCAACGATTATTTGCGGTTTCTTCGCGTACAGCTGCAATTTAAGATATCCCGAAAGGTAAAAATAAGTAAAGGGGTATAATCGCAAGATCTCAGTGGCCGGCTTGGTATCCTGGTCTACTTGTTTTCTAATATATTTATCCAAAAATGGGTCTCGTCGCTAATAAAAGTTTTTTTTGCGAGATTTGATTTTTTTGTCAATTATCTGAGGTTCATGAGTCAAATAGATTTTATACTGGTGGAAACCCAAATCCTGGCATAAAATTCACCAAGTTGAAGTCGCAGAAAGTCAGGTTCTTGTAAACGACGAGCAATTGACTGCTCTGCGCTTCCTTGATGTACGAGTGTTGGCTGATGATGAACGAACCGGTTGACTTGAAATTCGCTACCAAACGTGAAATAATAGACTGAGCAGGACGATTGAGGATAAAAATCACACAATGCGTGGAACGTTTCTTAAACTGATCACTTACTGAAAATGAAATTTACCACATCAAACGTTGATTTTTTGATTTTTTTTTTAACTATGTTATTTATAGAATCTTTCAACATGAAAATAACAATAAGTTGTGAAATCTTAATCACTAAGGCAATTATGTAAATCTGTAGCTGAAGAAACTTCTTCTTATCAATAAATAAATTTTATAATTTATTTTGTCACAGCCATCGTTCTCTTCTTTAACCGTGAAGACATATAGGTATTCCTTTTAGATTTCGCGCCAGCAAATTTGGATGAGACGGTAGTTTCCCTGCATAGATGGTCCGCATCTTTTTTAATGGGCCTATTCCATTACAACGTTTTATTTTGCGGAAAACTAGAACGAGATAAAAATATAGATTCTCTCTGTGTGTGAGCGATACATCAGTAATTTTTTTTCTGTGAAATTTGTTGTTGTTGAGTTGGTTGCCATAATTATAAATAAAAAATATCAAACATAGTTTTTTATAGCAACGAAACTGAAAAAAAATCCCCCATTCGCCAACTTTTATTTTTTTGATATTTGGTGGGTAGCTACATACATTTTTTGTGTTTGGTGTGTCGATACAATAAAATGAATTTTTTTGAAATAAAAAATATTAGAAATCCGCACATTTTAAATAAATTGAATTTTACTGTTGAAATCTTAAATAAATTTAGAAAAAGGACATAAATACCTACATTAAAAATATGGTAAGTTGAAAAAGTATAAGTAGAAATAAAAAGTGGAAATTTGTAAAAGTGCGGTATTTTATATTGTTTTGTTTTCAAATGTCAAGTTGCATTCAGTAAACTAACCTCGTTTAGCTAGAAGAATTTGATTTTAACACCGCAACTGTAACGTCAACGCCGGTATTGATAACACCCGATGGAAGAAGAAATGCCCCAGTGGTTCAGCTGGAGGAGGCCGCAAGGAACATAGATATGCAAAGTTACTGTCATTTTTAGATGATACCACAGATCCTCGAAGGTAAAAAGAAAATGTAATTATATTTCTAAAAATTTTTAAATGATTTATTTCTTGTAGGTCAGTAGATCTCTATATAGTAACCGAGCAAGCAACTAGTGGCAACAGCATTCAGGAAGAGGAAGTAGTAACTTCAAAAATAGTCAAAATAGTTCCTTCGACTACAAAAAACACCCTACCTAGGTATCACATTGCGCTGTACACAAAATATTAAAAACACAGGATTTTCTGATAATAAATATTTTATTAAAATTTATCAATAAAATTAAAATTCATTTATTAAAATTTACTTTAATTTGTTTAGTTAATTTAAACTCTACCATTAATTGGATATATTCTATTAATTGGATATATTGGATATATTTTTAAACCAAAATTTGGTTTAAATTTTTTTTTTTAAAAAGATACCCTCATATGGTTTGAGAGGTAATAATTTTTTATGCAATACGCGATCTAGTGATGCCAGTTCCAGAAGATGAACTTGGCCAATGGAAGTGGCCCATCCTCATTTTCGCTGGTAAAATCTTGCAGTTAAATGAATTAGTCTCTGCAAATGCTAGTTCGACCAAACTGGGCAGGATGTCTTCTTGGCAAAATTCACCATCGTGTAGGGTTGACATGCGCCGGTGTTATAGGACACAGAACGTTACCAAGATTGGTATATCTTGAACGAAATTTACTTTCGGCACAAAATAATTTTATTAATCAATTGTTTCGTCATTACAATAATTTTACTTACAAATTACAAATCTTTTGGACAGCATCGATATTGGAGACGAAAATTCATTTTGGCCTAAATTGAGAGAAATTAAACCAAAATGTGTTGATGAAAGTTGGCTTGAACGCCAAAATATTAGTAATCTAAAGTAAAACGAAATTGTTTAGTTAAAAATTTTACCATTTGTTTATTGAACGACTTATTTGAATTCATGAACCACCATTCGATCGTGTTATCAAATCATGACAAATCCTTCACAGGGAATGCAAGGAATCTGGTTCCACCTTATAACCAGTCGAAATTCTGCTCCGCATCGCCTACCTGAATCACGTATTCCCGTTCTGCTCGAACAACAGAGCCCCGGCTTTCTACAAACATTACTTAAATCGGCATCGTTAAATTTATCCGCCAGTTTAACAATGGCTTCATAATCAAATTCACCATTTTTGACGATAGTTTGGGCATGAATTTTTAAAATTTCTAAGCGTGCCTGTTCATTCGGAAGCAGAATTTCGATCTAAACGTCCAGAACGTAATAATGCCGGATCTCGGGAATCCGGATAGTTTGTAGCCATAATCACTTGATACTAACGCAACGAATCGAAATCATCCATTTGATTAAGCAATTCCATTAGAGTACGTTGAATTTCATGATCGGCTGATGTGCCTTCGGAAAAACGATGACCTCCAATTGCATCAATTTCATCCATAAATATAATGCACAAGCAAATTGATGATCACGAGTGTAGTTAAACATTTCATGTATTAAACAAACACTTCATATCAAGAGCTACCGCTAGCCTTCAATTTTCTCTAACTGACGTCGACATCCCGCAGCATATCGTGGCCCGTTTGTTGCCTTCACAATAACTGTAAAAATATAGATAAACATAAATTATCGTTTCACAGAATCACTGACATATTGGAGGTACTTACATTTATCCTCATTCAATTGTTTGTGTACCTCCCCACAATTTGCCCAACACTTTGCAACACTTTTAAATTTTCTGATTTATCGAACTGTTTCGTTAGATCTTTTAATTGTTTTCGCACTAAAAGTATACATATAAAATACAAATTTGGTACATTTGCTTACAGTCGGAATGATTCTGCTATATTCCATTTCACTTCCATATCACTGCTGTTATTGTCCGCGTCCGGTTTCAATGATCGATACACAGTTTAAAAATATTTTGATACAAATATTTTACTGGAAATACACGATTTATATGTTCCAATTTTTTTCCCCAACAAATTTTTTACTGAAAAATAGAGCTGAACGCATATAAAAAAAAAGTTACTAGTTAAAAAGAGTCAGCAATATAAACAAATAAGGCAATGCTATTAATTTTTTGTATGTCCCATAAATTTTGACAGTTCGAACAGCTTGCGTTTAAATTAGATGACGAACAACATCGAATTGCAAGTAAAAATAAAATATTTAATTACCGCTCATGTTTGCTCGTTTTGTTTGAATGATGTTTATGGTTGCTTGTTGTTTATTTGAAACTTTTTTGAATTTATTTTATTTTACTGCTATAAAAATACTCGTAGAAACTATATTTTATGGCAACATTTGCTCAAATTAAAAAGAAAAAAATCAAATTTTATTTTACTGGAATTTGTTTCGTGCTCCTCTCGCAAACGAAAATCGTAATATACTTAACCTTTCATTTTTTACTGGAAAAAAAATTGGAACATGTTAATCGTGCAAAATTGTAATGGTTTTTATATTAGGATTTATTTATATCTAAAAAATAAATAACCGGACAGCTACCTACGTTTTATTTTTTTTTTCGCCTGCTGAATGAGTTTTTTAGGTTTTCGCCTCACTTAATTTATAGCAAAACAATTTTTACGATTGTTTCGTAAATTAATCGAACAGCATCTTTCGTTTTCATCACAACAATACTATTTACTTTTTTTAGTAATTTTTAGGATATAAAATAATTATCAAACATTGAAAATAAGGGTTTTTCATATTTTTTAAATAATTTATAGGTTAATTTTTGTTGATGTCAAAATTTCCCCAACTTTTTATACCATAAAATAAAAATGTTGTATCTCATTCGCTCTAATATAAATTTTAGTTCTTGTCTTTGTCATATTCTCAGCAAAATTTTTGTAAATTTTTTCTGTTTTCAGGTGGAATCGTACCATAATTTGACTTTGATATTTAGGGTCTAAGGGCCTTATGTATATTTTTTGTTTACGAATCAGAGTGTCGATTTTGTACCAAAAATCACAGTGCGAGCGGGCGAGGTGAACAATAATTTTGTGTGCAGTGTATATCATACAATTTTATACATATTTGTATTGTATTTTTTCTCTTATCTGTCTGTGCATTCTGTACCTCAATTTTGTTGCATTTTCGAGGCTACGAAATATTTTGTATACGTACACTGTGTATAGTATTAATCCTTTGCCAGTCTCATGCATCACTTATGCTACATAGACGGTTAATCGAGACGCTGCTGTATCATATTCGATACATAATCTAATTCAGATTATGTATCGAATATGATACAAAAGCGTCTTGGCTAACCGCCTAAGTATCATGATACTGACAAACGATTAATTTGTCTACACAAATGACATTACAACTGTTTGAAATAAAAAAAAAATATAATTTAATTTAAGCATAATGGCATTAATTGTATTTTTATAAAAAATCAATATTATTTATTTTCATAATCGAATAACTAGCCAACAAAGGTGGTATTAATAGAATTTGTGGAAGGTAATTTTGACACGTTAATTGGATTTGGCCACGCAGGCGGTAATCAAAGAAAGGGGAGTTATGGAGTGATATTTCCTCTATATTAAATTTGTGATCGCCTGTCACAAGAAGTGTCGATCAACGGAAGAAGGTAATTATGTTAATAAATGATGTAATAATAAAAAATATGATTTTAAATATTATGTTCATATTTTAGGCATGGCTAGATTTAAAAAATAATTTAAAAAAGAAAATAAACAAACACCGTACGGCACAGCACGAGACTGATGGCGGTGAATGTCCTGAGGTTAATCGCACCGGAGCACCAGGTGTTGGAGATTATGGAAGGGTAAATTTCAATTTGATTGATAAATTTAATTAGATTTTTAAAAAATATTATTAATAATTTTATTTAGGAGCCTACTCAATCAAGTACAGCAACATCAATTCCCACTTTGCCTGATTTTTCCACAATTTCCCCACTGATAAGTGAACCATAACCAGAGCCATCATAAAGTTTGCCTCCGCCTTTAGTAACAGAACAACCGGACCCTTCAGAAGAATGGCTAGATCCATATAAAAATGCTAGACCAATCGAATCCAACACCCGAAACAAGCCCACCCCCAAAAATTCAACGGAATAATTCTACACAACGTGCAAGAGCACGTAGAGCTCGTATAAAAGGAATGTTGCCTCCAAGTGCCCAACGATATCGAGATACCGACCCGAGGAGTGTAAGTAACATATATAATTGTTAGACTATTGGTCCATCAATATTTTGTATATATTTATATATTCAACAGCGAAGCGTTGCTGTTATTTCGGTCGTCAGATCGTTGAGGATCCAGGAGGAAACTAGCGGTTCTGAAGGACATAAGAACATTACTCCGGCGGAGGGATCTGGGCAAAAATAATATTTTATTTTTTTCTTATATTTTTTTATTTTATTTATTTTAAAATATATTTGAATACCATTACCATACAACTTCTATTAATATTGTACATATGTACATACTATACATGAATTAAATTTTAGCTCGTTGAATTATTGCTCTTTATAATTTTTTCATTACAATCAATCATTTTAATTTTTTTAAGTCAAAATGTGGATCAATAAATACAGATGGCAATTATTAATTTTATGGTGACGGGGAACACATATCTATCCAACGCAACCCCCCCCCCCCCCTCCCTCCTGTTGGAGTGTAAAATTTACGCCGACCCACCTTTAATATCAGTATTATAGGCTGGTCTCAAATTAAGCAAACATAAAAAAACATTTAAGTTTCAACGAACAAATTTTATTTTTTAAACTGTTAACGTCATAATTTATTTTATTTTCGGTAAAATTACTAGCTAAATGGTTAATAAAATAAAATTATTTTATAGTTTTTATTTTTCGTTTATTAATACAAATTAAACTTGAGTGCCCCTTTATTAAACATAATTCATTAAAAATTGACGAATAATGTCGCCTAAATATTCTTGTTCAACTGCATTGGGTACAGGAATTATTTCCTCCTCTGCTTCAATGTTATCAATTGGATAATTATTGGCGATTAAAATATTATGCAATACTGCACAAGACGCAATAATGTTTGCTGCCAACCCGAGCTATGCTCTAAACGGGTCCCATTTGAAACGCGATATTTTAAAACACGATATTTCAAAACGTGATATTTCAAAATCCGATACGGTGCAAAACGCGATATGGTACAAAATGGGAGTTTAGGATCGGGTTATATCAGGCGGGTAAAGGGGAAATTTAATTTCAGTTTATAGGAATTTAAAAATCGATAGGAGCGAGAGTATATAGGATCGGTATCAATCGGGTCGCTGCGTTCCCGTCGCTTCGCAATGCACATTGCGTTGCGTTTTGAAATAATGCATTTTGTACCATATCGCGTTTTGTACTATATCGCGTTTTGAATTATCGTGTTTTAAAATATCGCGTTTTGTACTATATCGCGTTTTATACCATATCGTGTTTTGAAATATCGTGTTTTGAAATATCGTGTTTTGTACCATATCGCATTTTGTACCATATCGCATTTTGGAATATCGCGTTTTAAAATATCGCGTTTTGTACCATATCGCGTTTTGTACCAGATCGCATTTTGAAATATCGCGTTTTGAAATATCGTGTTTTGTACCATATCGCGTTTTGTACCATATCGCGTTTTGTACCATATCGCGCTTTGAAATATCGCATTTTGAAATATCGCGTTTTGTACCATTTCTCGTTTTGTCATATCTCGTTTCGAAATATCGCGTTTTGAAATATCACGTTTCGGGCGGATCCGGCTCTAAACTAAACATCGAAAACGACATTTTAATAGCCCGAAACATCGTTCAATTCCACTTCTTATTTTTGAGTGCACCGCATTAAAGTTAGTTTCTCTGTCTGTTGATGGTCTTCTAAATGGAACCATCATGTATGGTTTCAACGTATACCCGCTATCGGCTGTAATATTAATCAAACATGTTATAAGTAAAATGTTTAAAAAAAGAAATGGTTGGTATTACCAGATAACCATGTCTTGTTGTCTTCTGTATTTGAATCTTGCCTTGAAGGGCAGTATAACACATCCATCCCAAATATGCGAATCGTGTATAGAGCCCGGGTACCTTGCATTCAATGCTATAATTCGTAAATCAACATCACATATCTATAAATAAAAATCCATATATTAATCTTTATAAAAAAAATATATTATAATTTTATAATTACCATTTGTGTATTAATAGAATGGAAGCTTTTCCTATTAACGTACAAAAAATTCATTTCTTTTTTTGCAATGTGGGTGCAGTCAATCAAGCCAACTATTCCGGGTACATTGTATTTTTCAAACAATTTATTTTTATTTAAATTGGATGCTATTATTGATGTCGGGAAACGGATATGTTCGTGGATTAATTGCGTCCCTATCATCTTACTGATTTTCGAAATGTTGTACGAAATTTTCGATTGGCTCATTACGGCAAAGGCGTCTAACCCTATTCGACGTTGGTGGCTTCCACTAGCAACAAAATTAAGAGTAGCCAATACTTCTAAATGAAGTGGCACTCTCATTGGGTTGTCATTTTCGTCGATAGATGGACAAATATAAATAATCAACGACTGCAGTAAATGTTTTGTAATTCGATAATTATCCACAAAACTAAAAAATAAAATAGGTGCGTATCATACTATATATTAAATTAATCAAATGATCTGAAATTATATTTAACTCACCATCGATCGAATATTTCAAAAGGATCCAATATATCCCGTAAATACTCGTTATAACGCCTCGTCCTTAATTTACGGTCAAAATACAAAATTGGAATAATCTCACTCATATTATTATAAATATTATATTATAATCAATTTTATTTTATTTATTTTATTTTCATATATAAAAGAAATAACCACTAAAATAGTTTCGGATTGGCAATATGTCAAATTATCAACACAAAAGAAAAACAAAACGAACAGCGCATGCGCACTATTACACTCGCATTCACTAATATTATTATTCTCCGGTAATTTTTGTTCTTGTAGTCTCGAAAAGCCGCCCCGGTGGCAAAGTGGTCAGCATGCTTGCTCCAGCAACCGGAGGTCCCGGGTTCGATTCCCGGTGGTGACAAGGAAAAATTTCACGGCTGGTTTAGGATCAATGAATTAATCACTCATTATCCGAAATGAAAATATGATTATGAAACCTCATTTGAGGCGGCCAAATCCCTTAATGGGATATAGTGCCAGAGAGAGAGAGAGAGAGTCTCGAAAAGGCAACAAAATTAAGGTACTGTTCGTCAATCGAACCGGTTGAATACTTTTGATGCTGACGTCTACCTTGCCTCTTCTATTCGCTTGCTTTTGAGCAATGGAACCGATTGTTTGCTACATGATTTTGATTTTTCATTTTCAAATATTTGAATAACACGAAACCGCATTCGACACATTAATTAAATAAAATATATAAATAAAGCATGCGCTAAGGAAGCCAATATTAATAAAATAACCACTACTATGTTTTTCCGGTTTGCTCACCTCGTGCTGTTATTTTTGGTACATAATCGACACTCAGGCTTCTGTCGTTATTCTGAGAATTGTTGACTGTGTTCGTTGGACAATGTCAATATTCGAATTTGAGGTTGATTGCCACAATTGACACCCATACGACCGAATTGTTTTAAGCATTGTGTTATACAGGAGAAGTTTCTATTCTAGGTCAATGGTATAATATTTCCCCATCAACCAGTGCATTTTATCAATTTATAATTTGATATGGTCTCGTTTCGTTTTAATATGTTTTCGCAAAATTAACCATCGGTCTAGAAGGACGTCTAGGTATTTTGCCCCACTAGGCATTTTAATGAGGGAGTTGGTGGATTTCTCTTCATTAACTTTTATCTTTCATTTTTTTAGCCATATTTCGATGTCATAAATATGTTATTGCACAGTTTGACGCCGTGGGCCCAGCACACCGCCTTGTGATACTCCAGCCAGAATGTTTTTCTTTACCTCAATCACATTTGTCTTTTTTCATTATCAGTCATTTTTATTTCAATTTCTAAAATAATTTAATAAAAAGAGTAATAAAATTTCTCTAATTCATTATTAATTTTTAAAACTATCCTATTAAATAATCTATCATTCGTCACAATAAATTTAAGCAATCAGGATATCATCTAAAACACCAGGATCAATAACATTTCTCTTATCGGTTATAATATTACCTGATATAGAAAAGGGCTCTCAGATGGTGCAGTGCTCGCAGGAATAGCTTGAATGCATTGGATGACAACCATGGGAATTCTGTTTTTGATCCTGCCACCAGTTTAAAAGATTAAAGTCAGCTGTACTGTAAATTAAAAGACTGTTTGTAGGTATCTAGTTCATTAGGAGGATACAGATTTTCTTCTTTCGGAAAAACAAATTCAAATGATGTTTGATTCTATTCTGAGTCGTTTGTCTTTTTTTGAAAATGGACGCGTACTTGACGGTACTTCTTCAACATCATTTGTGCATGTTATCATTTTGTATTTAATCCAACTAATCGTAGCATTTTTTGTTACTTCATCGACTATATAAGTGTTTAGGAGCGGACGAAGGAAAACCGCAGCGTTATGCTCCATTTTTAAATTTAAGTTCGTCATTTATTGTAGCCCAAGTGTTTTAGCATTACGTATCCATACTTCATCGCTATCTGTAATATTTTAATGCTCGGTGATTTTAATTTTTTAAAGAATGACTAAATAAAGTGTTGGATAGTTACATCCTCCAATCTCATCCTGAGGTATTCTTGAACGGCTTTAAAAACAAACAAATAATTAATTCTTGGTCGGTTTTATCAAGATCTTTGATTCGGTTCAATTCGTTTCTCTCGCCCAACACTTCGTTTACTGTGTACCACGAAGTTGTGATTGATTGAAACATCGCTAAAATTGGGTTCCATTGGTTGTACATCAAGTTTCAAACTTATTTGTAACAAATTTTGTGAACTAGATTTTTTAAACTAACGAACTGGCTTTAAAAATAAATTTTTTATTTCACTCTCGCCGTTTTGATAGTACAATGCTATAATGTATAATTTTGTCATTGCAAGGTAAAAGGAAAAACAATTTGAAATTGGTATGCGTGCAGATGTGTATACAGTAACTTTGCGAACACCCGCGGATATTACTATCCAATGCAGGACTCTAGTATATAACTATGACGAGACTTGAATAGGAACCTCGGCAGGCTTTTGGATAATTTTTATAGTTGACAATTTCCAGCACTTAGGGATATATCCTGATTCATACTATTATTCCATCAAACTTCAAAGGAGCCTAGCATTTAGCTATTGTACCTCCATTCATTTCTCAGCGTAATAAAATTAGTGTAAAGTTAGCAAAGCTAGAATAAATTAAATATTTTAATTAAGTCGTTTGATAAAAAATTTAAAATCGTATTAGATACAGCAGATTTTCTTATAGCTGCACAGCTGGCTCTAAAAGATGACAATATCAAAATAATAATTTATGCTGCAAGCACACTTTTAAGTACCAATAAAAATCTGAATGTTAACTCCAAAATTAATGTAGTTGAGTTGTTATGTAATTACCTTGTGCTTTATAAACGACATATTATAAAGAGGGAATTACTACCCCGAGTATTAAAAAGTTTAGAAAATTATGATACCAACTTATTTTGTTAACATGCATACTACACAATTTAAGATACGGACACAACTAGACCAAAATATAAAATATTATTATACATAATATTTACTATTCCAGAACTGTCTGGTACTCAGATTTTATACATTTCAAAACTATAAAATAATAACATAACATATGGGAATATTGTAGCTATATGAGTACGAGATCATTTTTTCTGCAACGATTTTATTTATTTTTCACCAACAGATATAAGAAAACTGTTATAAGCAATCAAAAAAACACTTTAAATATTTTAATAATTTTTAAGGATATTTCACAACATACACAAAAAACTACAAGGGGTATAGACAATAAAATCTAAAGATTTAATCCTTTTTTAGAATTGAACTGTAAGGAAATGTCCCTTATGGTAGGTATGGTCGAAATGGTGGTAATTTGATAGTTTTTCTTTATAACCAACCATATACATAAAATTCAAGTAGTTTTCGAATACCAAATAATAAAAAAATTAATTTCCAGTTTTTCCAAATTTAATTAAACTTAACAAACAAAACAATAGAACGGTTTTAATTGTTTAGAGTTTGGTTTTAATTTTATTACGTAAGGTACGATATGAGACATAACATTAGCATGAATAAAATTTAGAGATATGAATAGCACAATTTATAGCGCACAGTTTATGTTGTATTATTTAATTGCATGCAATTTTAAATGAAAAACATAAAAATGATAAGTTTAATGATAAACTATTTCCTTCATAATATTTCATGTGTGTGTGTCTGTGTATACAGTCGATGAATAATTTTAAGTTGTTGCAATGACTAAGTTTTGTTACGTATCCATTTTACCCAAATACTGTATCAGAAGACAAAGTATATTGCATAGAAAAATCGCCAAATGTTTTATCGTCTGAATAAGATAAAATAAATAAAATTTATATTGCATTTTTCGTTTTGTTCGTTCGAATTTTTTTCTGGTAAGTTTCCATGAATTTTCCAATTTTCTCTGTCTTGGTCATATTGATAAAGATGTTATCAAATATATTTGATGTTGATTTTTTCTCATTGTGTGAAATATTTTTATGGAACACAACCAAAAAAAAATATAGTAAATGTAATAAAATAAATTCGTTTTTGAAACGGTGCGGTGGACGTGAGATTACATACGAGATACATACAGTCCTTCGAAAGCTGGAAGATTATTAGATGGAAACATCTGAAAAACATAAAAGAGAAAAATATTAAATAAAATTTCCCTGTTTTTATTATTTGTTGCGCTTCCCCGTATAATATATATTTTGACCACACTGTGAATTTATGTATTAATATATAGATGATTTTATTATCTCCATAGCTAGAAAAAATTTATTAAAACATTTTTTATTTGAAAACACTTACACGGAAGGTAATAAAAATATCCGTTTTCATGTTTCAATCCAATATAACAAAATAATAAATAAATTTGATAAACTTACATACAGACAGCAAAGTCTTAATCTACCAAAACAACATCAAAAATACAAAATAAAATATCTTAATTATACAAATAAATCTTCAGAATTATCAACGTAAGCATCAAGTGAAAAAATTTAATTTGTGCGCGTATTCATTAAACGACATCACATTACTTCAGATTATTATACATAATTACGCAAAATTAATCAAACATTTATTTTATGTAATTGTCATACCATGTTAATCCTTTATCATATTTAAACATATAAAAAATACCTTGTAAGGGTTTTATTTTTTAATTATAACGAGGATATAAAATGATTAAAGTGCGGAACTAAGAATAATGCTTAAGTGTTTTATAGACATTTTAATAGTCTTCCGCCATTTTTCAATGTTACCTCAGGTGTATTAAAATTATGAGAAAATTTATACGTATAAAGTGATTTTAACTAGGATATGCTTTGATATACAGTAGTAACATTATTTTTACATTTATCATATTGCAAACTGATTAAAAAATACCGTGGTTGTTAAGATTGGACACATATTGTTATCATATTGGGGTCATTCCATTACATTTTACAATTTTAAAAATTTAATTTCTAATTTGATTTTATTTAACAAATAAAGGAACTCCTTTATTCGAAATATCACTTTTAATATCTTTTGCACTTTGAATTCTGTGAATACAAAGAACCAAATGTAAGATTACTCGTACAAAGAAAATAGTTTCTGAATTTAACCCATAAATGCCCAAGGTCATAAATATTAATATAAAAATTAGATTATGTGTAATTTTGTATGTAGTTACCGAGTCAAAAGCTGATTTCGTGTTTTGTTTCGTTTGCAGTAACTTTTGGCAAAAAAACCGGTTATAACCTTTAAGATACATTGGGCATTAAGCGCGATTTCCATTACGAAAAAATTTATCTCAGTAAAAAATACTGAGAAAACAAACAGAGAAAGGTAATATTAAATCTACAACAGAGGGAAAGAGAATCTTCGATTTGTTTTTTTATAGCAAATTTTTATGGTTAAACAATTGACAACTAATATAACTATTTTTAAAATGTCTGAAACCGTAGAGTACACAACAACAATGACAAAATCAAACCATAAATGAACTATAATCAAAAAAGGTTTGGTAGTGTGGGAGAATTTTGTTCATATTGCAACACAATATATATGTAGATGTGTTGAAATGTTGCCATAAAACGTACTCCGTTGAGTATTCTTAAAATTTTTTATTGCAGTATACACTTGACAAATCGATAATTAGGTCTCGCTTTTTTTTACTGAGAAAAACTTGTTTGCAGTGGAAATCGCGCTTAAGCATGATGCACGATTTACATGTTCCAATTTTTTTCCCAACAAATTTCTTACTGAAAAATAGAGCTGCACGCATATAAAAAAACAGTTACTAGTTAAAAAGAGTCAGCAATATAAACAAATAAGGCAATGCTATAATTTTTTTGTATATCCCATAAATTTTGACAGTTCGAACAGCTTGCGTTTAAATTATATAACGAACAACATCGAATTACAAGTAAAAATAAAATATTTAATTACCTCTCATGTTTGCTCGTTTTGTTTGAATGATGTTTATGGCTGCTTGATGTTTATTTAAAACTTTTTTTATTTATTTTTTATTTTACTGCCATAAAAATACTCGTAGAAACTATATTTTATGGCAACATTCCCAGTTTTATGCCAACATTTGCTCAAATTAAAAAGTAAAAAATCCAATTTTATTTTACTGGAATTTGTTTCGTGCTCCTCTCGCAAACGAAAATCGTAATATACTTAACCTTTCATTTTTTACTGCAAAAAAAATTGGAACATGTAAATCGTGCATAACTATGACAATATTTTAAATACACTAATAAGTAATTCAAGATATTTATTGATATTATTATAGAAAAAATGTATAATTTTCAATTATTGTGATATTATTGTTCAGCAGTGAAATTTACATAATATTTAGAACAATAAAACTTCGTCTGACTACTACAATCGGGACATCTACATCTTCCCATTGAATTCATAAATTTACCCAATGATCAGTCATAACTAATCGAGTATCTCTTGGAGGAGCCGAAGATCCGTTTTATTTCTTCGTTTTTACCTGAATTTGAGATTCCAAAGATGGGCGTTTTAGCTTGGATTGATTTGTACGAAAATAAGGGCCAGCTATCTCCAACTTGAAATCAATCAATCTCATATACAGGCAAACCTGTTTTTGTGCGATGAATAGGTACCGCATAAAAAGTTTCACGTAGAAAAAAAACTCAAAACATTTCGCAACATGACGCAATATACTTTCATTATGCAATGTGATGAAATTCCAAAAATCGAAAAAACAAAATGGCCAACATCAATTAACTAGTTAGATTAATCACATTCAATTATGTTCTAATTTGGTGGAAAATTTTGAACGAACTTAAGTAGATTGTCCTGAACAAATGTTTTCCATACCGCATAAAAAAAAACCACAAAAAAGGACCCCACAAAAAAAATCGCACAAAAACAGCGTACTGTACACCGTGACTACTTGTAATCTGACTGTCAATTGTTAATTCTTTTGAACAATATACTCATGCATTAACGGACATCATACCCAAACCCAATATATGATAGAATATTCGTTCATTTTCGGCTTTTAATATAAATTTTGTGGCACCCATTAGGCTGTCCATTAAATCAACTCCACCCATATGACAATTTTTATCCTTTTTTTTCCTCTTCTTTGGCGAATCTTTTAACGACCAGCCTTGGGATTTCTTGCTGGTTAGTTAACAATGGTTTCGTGACAACTGATATGTTGAAATGAGATGGACGATACGATTGTCTTTCCACGATATCGATGTTACATATATCCTATAAACTAATGCGACTTATTCTTTTTTTTTCTACCTAAACAGTTCTATCAATTTCTTAAATCGTACATCGCATTTGCATTTCCGTGTAAAATATAATGGAGAGTACTCTGAACTAAAGAGAATAGCAGCAGTCATACCACAAGGTACTGGGTCCTATACTGTATATCCTGTACACCAGAGATATGCCAAATACAAAAGGTTGCTGTGTTTTAATATTGGAGCACTATCCGGAGCCAAATGGCAATTTTCTATTGAAAATGCAGCTATTATTCACTGGTGTCGCTGTACTATAAAAATTAAAACTAAATTCATCAATAAAACAAACATTTATCATCTGAAATATATTAATTGACATTTATTTTGACATGACGTTATAAACAAGAATTCATTTTGCTGCGATTTAAATTTTTATTGTAAGATTTAGTTTCTAACGGTTTCAGGGGTTTACAAAATAAAAGCCTTTTCAAATTTCCCATTGAAATGGATAGCGCTCCTGATAGCGGCTCCCGATAAATAAGTAGAGCAAGATATTTTTTTATCGATTTTTACCTAAAAAGTTGAATGAAAAATCTTAGTTTAGAGTTAAATAAATTAATTATATGCAATAATAGCGCGCTAAATATAAGTTTGGACATAGAAAATTGGCTGCTCCAGATACAGCTATCGGGCGCTAATAAAAAAACACAGCAGGTGTTACCATGGCAACATTTGCGGACGATACAGCTATTATGGCAAGTGGAAAGTGTATATCAGCAATGCGTAGCTAGAAAAAGAAATGGCACCTTAGCCTAAACGAAGCAAAATCGATTCACGTATAAACTTCACAAACGAGAAAGTTAAAAAGCATGTTAAAGAGAAAAGAGCATGTTAAAAAAAAAAGAAGAATTGAACATCAAATATAGGAAAATGTTTAGGCTAATAGGGAGAAAATCTGAGCTTACAATTCACAATAAATTGCTATTATATCGGCAAATTCTTAAACCAGTATAGAGCTATGGTATTCAACTTTGGGGTTGTACCAAGAACACAAATGATACCACAGAAATGATAACCCACACAGGGAATTAAACATGGAATATGTCAGAGAAGAAATAAAAAATTATGCAAAGAAACACATTCAGCGGATATCTCGGCACCAAAATGCAAACATACGAGGTTTGTTGGACAGCACCAATGCAGAAAGAAGACTTCAAAGGCAGCAACCTTTAGAACTGGGCAATTGTATTTAATTAGAACAGAGAAATATAATAAATTATGCAAATTCAAACGGGAGTAACCATTGAGTTGCCCGGCAAATGTGAATCTTTATTTAAGAAAGATAAATTACTAAATGATTAGTAAATCATTTGTAATATAAATTATAAATACAAAAAAAAATATTTTCGCCTACTTCCTCTTTCGAATTTCATCATAACTTTTGCTTCGCGAAGCATGCAATTATGTATTCTGTTCATAAGAATGAACAGCAATTATGTATTCTGTTTCGTCGAATAGTACCTAAGAATACCTCGGGTTCTCAAATGTAGTAGCAAGGGACAGTTGTTTAATCACTGTGCTTGAATTTCAAACTTTTTTGCGTTACAAGCTGGGCACCCGGGGGGTAAACCTAATTCGACTATGCTGAATTCATTGGTGCTAGTCCCATTTCAAAGTTAGTCCCCATTTTTGAGATATCGCTTTTGACATATTTTGCCTGTGAGACAAATATTTGTCAAAATATACACTCATATTCACGTTGATAGCTCCTGAACCATTAAGATTTTCGTTATGCTTTCTTCAGCAAAGTTGTTGCGCAAGCCAAGACCAACAACGTTGCTGAACATATCAAGACCGAAAAACGACATCTACATTCACATTTTTGTGTTATTTTTCCATATATGTGTGTTTTACTTAGGCCAAGGTGAGCTTGGAGTGGCACTTCCGCACAATTAGACCAGGAGTGCCCCGTTGTGATACCACAGGAACCTATTTCCCCTTTACCCCTGTTCAAAACCATTCGGAGCTACGTACGTACCGCAAAATATCTCGCACTCCACATTCAGCGAGATCTGAAAGGCTGGGCACACTGGACACGCCCAAATACTTATGCCTTCTGTATGATAGTGCCGGACACGAGCAAAATCATTCGTCTGTAGACCCAGCCTTCTCGCATGTTCCCCAAAAAGGCAGGGTCTTGTCAGTTTTGGCAGAAGCTTCTCACAGGAGACTCCAGCTCCACCTTGCCGTTTCAAGAAACATAAGTGCACAGGTACTACACAAAACCCCAATAAAATTTACGACCTCCATAACTTAAAAACAAAGCAGGTACCAAACAGCAGCGCCTAGCTACAGTATATAAAGAACTTCAAAATAGATTATGTAACAGTAGCAGAAAATAAACCGAAGAAGAGATTATTCTCGAAATTGATATTTCTAAAAAAGTTAAAAAATTGGCACAAGAAGTAAGAACTAAAAACTGTAATATAAAACTAAAAATAAAAAGTTATTCATCTAAATATATAAAGTGACAAAAGAATATAAAAAATAAATTGAAAATCGTCTTGTGAATCTGGTGAAATAAATAATATGGATAGGTGTTATAAGTGCTTTTGTTATGTGTGTGGAAAATTTACAATTATGAGCAATCGCCGCAAAATAAGTGATGAAACCGCTGATTTATATCGACTATACTTTTCACAAACTGTTATTAGTGGTGTAAATTGGACGCAGTCTTTTGTTTGTACAACATGCATTTTCCATCTGCATAGATGGCAAAACACTGGAGCCGCAATGCCATTTGGTGTCCCGATGATATGGGTCGATCCACAAGGACATGATGCAGTTCAATGTTATGGGTGCATGAATTATATTCTCGGTACAAACAGAAACAAAAGTGGTTCTTTGACATACACTGCAACGAGAAATACACATCTACCGCTGCCGCATTCAGATGAAATGCCTGTTCCGGAAAGATCAAACCCAACCGAGGATTATTTACCAACAACATTTGAATCAGGTGAAACCGGAGAAACATCTGCATCAATATATCAACCATCAAATGTCACTGCGCCATGCAATCACATTGAAATCTCGCAAAGTCGTTTGGATATTATGGTACGACGCCTGAAACTATCTCAGCGGCAAGCCATTCTTTTGTCAAAAGATTTAAAACAAGTGAACATTTTGGCTCCAAATGTTCCGATATATGGAGCAATAAATCGTCATAGTCATTTTACGAATTTTTTCAAATCAATTGAGAATAATTCACTCGCTTTTTGCACTGATATCCGAGGTTTGGTATCCACAATGCACAATGCATATAATCCTGAAGATTGGCGATCGTTCATCGATTCCTCTAAAAGCAGCTTGAAGGCAGTTCTCCTTCACGTTACCAACTCAAAGAATTCCATTCCAATTGCACTTAGCACAAACACAAAGGAAACCTATGCATCAATGAAAAAAATCATCGATTTGATTAAATACAATGACCATCAATGGAAAGTTTGTGCAGATTTAAAAGTGATAGCTCTTTTAAGTGGCATGCAATTGGGTTACACTAAAAACATGTGTTTTATGTGCTTATGGGATACTCGTTTTAAAGGCGACCAATACAACGAACGGAACTGGGCTTTACGTGAGAACATTAGATTGCGATACGACAGCATCGTTGAGGCTCCACTTGTGCCAATTAAAAAAATATTGCTACCACCACTTCATATCAAGCTTGGAGTAGTTAAAAATTTTATAAAAGCGCTGAATCCAGATGGAAATGCGTTCGTCGAATTGCGTCGCATTTTCCCACGGTTAAGTGGAATGAAAATAAAAGAAGGTTGGTGTTTAAATCTACCCGAATCTAAGTTTTGATCAAATGAAATTTCATCTCACATCTTGTTTTTTATTACAGGAATACTTAATGGACCAGATATTCGTCGTCTGATGAAAGATGATGCATTTGAAAATGCTCTTAGTGAACGAGAGGTTGTGGCATTGAAATGTGTAAAAGAAGTTATTAAGAATGTTCTCGGAATTAACCGAGCCGATGATTGGCGCAGATATATTGAAAATATGCTGACAGCTTTTCATAATATAAACGTTAGAATGTCACTGAAAATACATTTTTTGCATTGTCATGTGAAAAAGTTCGCCGAACAATCACCAGCCGAATCCGATGAGCACGGCGAGCGTTTTCACCAAGTGACGACAAGGCTCGAACAACAGCGGCAAAAAGCTATATGCACTCTTGGGTGACATTTGTTGCAATTTGTAAGAGGAAGAAGAACCCGAAGACGACACGAACAAATCAGAAAATTAAAATTAAAAGTTAAGAAAAATGTAAATTATTTAGGAAAAAATTGAGAAAAATCACAATAAAATAAACTGAATCAATCTAATTTTCTGTTAAATAGTTTCTATTGTATCTATATTTGTCGATGAGGTGTTTATTCGATCAATTTAAATTCAATAAATGGACAAAAAATGATAAAAAACATGTTTTTCGTCGAGACAAATATTTGTCAAAATATACACTCATATTCACGTTGATAGCTCTTGAACCATTAAGATTTTCGTTATGCTTTCTTCAGCAGAGTTGTTGCGCAAGCCAAGACCAACAACTTTGCTGAACATATCAAGACCGAAAAACGACATCTACAATCACATTTTTGTGTTATTTTATTTTTTTGCGTTTCAAAAAATAAAATAACACAAAAATGTGATTGTAGATGTCGCTTTTCGGCCTTGATATGTTCGGCAAAGTTGTTGGTCTTGGCTTGCGCAACAACTTTGCTGAAGAAAGCATAACAAAAATCTTAATGGTTCAGGAGCTATCAACGTGAATATGAGTGTATATTTTGACAAATATTTGTCTCAGAGGCAAAATATGTCGAAAGCGATATCTCAAAAATGGGGACTAACTTTGAAATGGGACTAGCACCAATGAATTCAGCATAGTCGAATTAGGTTTACCCTCCGGGTTCTCAGCTTGTCACATTTTTCAACTAGCACAGTGTTAGCAAAGTAAATTATATAATTTTAAAAACTTTGCACCTCACGTACTAATCTAACCAGTCATAGCTTTGAAGATCAGGTTCATCTTTTGCAGGTTCTTGCGATTTCTATATTGTCACACAAATTGAAAAATTTAAAACCCCATTTTTTAGGTTTTTTGGTAATGAAATGTCCAATTTTAGATGAGCACATTTGTCAATCAACGCAAAATCTCTCCAATTACGGAATATTCCCAAATTTACTGTTCAATGCGCCTACTCGGGTATTACGGGTCTGAGAAGGAAAAGGCGATTGCGATTCAGATGTTCACGAGCAGGTGCTTTACTTTTATCATTAAAATGTACAGTCTTGGCCAAAAGTATTGAGATATCATTACAATTTTTTGGGAGTGTCAATTTGAAATTAATTGAAGCAATTTTTATAGGTTCACATTACTATTTATTTATATAAAATTAATATTTTGTGGGTCCACCCTTTGCCTTAATTACGGCAGTAATTCGTTTTGGGTTGAGAGCTTACAAGTTTTTTTACATTCCGCAGGACGTATGACACTCTATTCTTGGTGCAGACCGCGTTTTAGGTCTTTTTTGTTATTGATTGTGTAGCGTCTCACTCTGCGTTTTAGTAAACTCCATAAATGGGGGGGGGGGGGGGGGGAATCTGAAATATAGAAAACGTAGAGACTTCGGACAATTAAAATATTTGTGAATTGCTCATTTAAAGTACAACCATTACATTGTGGTTTCCTTTGCTCATGCAGAAGCTGTCTGTATCTGCACACGTTGTTCTAAATTTACCTCATTTTGTTTCGGCATATTGCAATAATATCACTAAAATTAACAAATCAAAAGACCAGGCTAGATCACTGGATGTGTATACAATGAGCGAAAGATGAACTGACGAATAAATATAAAATGGAAAAATAACAAATTTTATTGCACCAGATGGGTTATTGCCACACCTGCGCTGTGAGTCACTATTTTTAGTCCTTTTTAGATACCGAAAAAATAATAAACAAACAAAAAGGGTTGTTTTCTGTTATACTTGTCGTGTACGCCCGAAATTTATAGGGTGCTCAATACATGTTGCCAAGGCTGTAAATTCATTTTGCTGCCCGGTAACACTATTGTGTGGATACGGCAAAAGTACCATGTCAACAATTTATTTTTATATGCCTTTTGAACCAACTTACACATTTGTGCATTCCTCTTTTACTTATGTTCGTCCGTAAAACAACACGTTAACTATGCACACAATTGTGTTGGTGGTACTTCAAATCAAGCGAATTTTTTTATATATTATACATACTATGGCTTTCTACTCACACATTTGTGTGATTTGGACTTAGATTGAGCCAATTTTTTTTTACTTTGGTTTTATTCAATTTGTAATGGTGTTATTGTGATTGTTTCGTATATTGGTCTATTTCAGCACTCTCGAATTATATACACAATCGTAAGAAACTCTTCCATTTTAGCGTCAATCTGTGTGACAAAAATTATGATAATGGACATTTACTTATATACAGGGTTATCCAATTCGAGGTTGATAAAGTAAAAATCTGTATACCGACATCTGTCAAAGATAAACGTCAAGTACGCTGTCATTTATTTAGTTGACATTCTGCCATTTAAGAATATGGAGCATTTAACAATCGACCAACGCGTTAAAATTATTAAATCTGCTGATGCTGATTTTTCGAACAAAATTTTCTTCAGTGATGAAGCTCATTTTTCGCTTGGTGGATACGTTAATAAGCAAAACTGTAGAATTTGGGGCTCAGAAAATCCACAATTGATTGTAGAGAAGCCATTACACCCGGAAAAAGTCACTGTTTGGTGCGCATTGTGGTCTGGTGGTGTGATTGGGCCGTATTTTTTTGAGAACAACCATGGACGAACCGTTACCGTCAATTCTGAGCGCTATGGCCGCATGTTAACCGATTATTTTTTTACGAAAATCGAAGATTGTGGTCTTGACGATATGTGGTTCCAGCAGGATGGAGCAACCAGTCACGTAACACGAGCAAATCGAGATCTTTTGCAAGAGAAATTTCCTGGACGTTTGATTTCGCGATTGGCTGATGTCAATTGGCCTCCAAGATCCTGTGATTTAACGCCTTTGGATTTCTTTTTGTGGGGCTACGCGAAAGATCGTGTTTACGCAAACAATCCTCAAACTCTTGACGAATTGAAAACTAATATTCGTAAGGTAATGGCCGAGATACCGCCCGAAATGTGCCGAAAAGTCATTGAAAATTACCTCAAAAGAATCAAGGCCTGTAAGAAGTCCCGTGGAGGACATTTGAATGATATCTTGTTTAACTAAAAATGGCAAGGATCAATCTGTAAAATGAAATAAAAATTACAATACATTTCGAATATTTTGTGTGTTTTTTTTAAGTTTACTTTATCAAGCTGGAATTGGATAACCCTTTACAATCAACTTCCCTACCACCCCATACATTTTCTTTCCTTTAACGCTGGATCGCGGATAAATTTGAATTTTTGACTTATTGATGGCTAATATGTAAGAATCACAACAATCAGTTTCGAATAGATGAGACGATTGATTTGAAAAAATAAGTAAGTGTCGATCATCATAATTTTGTCATACAGATTGACGCTAAAATGAAATAATTTCCTACGATTATGTATTTAATTCGAGAGTGCTGAAATAGACCAATATACGGAACAATGACAATAACACCATTACAAGTTGAATAAAACCAAAGTAAAATATAAAAAAATCGTGAATACGAAAAAATTAATTGTTAAAATGGAATATAGATGGAAATATGAGAGAATCAAATTTCTTACGCTACGAAGTAATTCGCTAGTAGTACAACTACATGGTATTGTTCTATATATATAGACAATATTTCAATGTAATAATACAACGTCAGTCGTCGCGTCCTGATGAGAAGACTGATTTTTTCAAATCAATAGTCTCATCTGTTTGAAACTGATTTATTTATTTATTTATTTAAAGAAATCTATTTTGTAATATACATGTATGATTTCAGATTATTTACAGTTATAGTTAAAATTATATTAAAACAACAAAAAACTTTAAAACAGAATAAAAAAAAAATATAAACCAAATTTTGGTTTAAACAATTAAAAATTTAGAAAAAAGTCTTTAAGGATATTTTTAAAGTTGTCCTTTGATAAGTTGAAGTCAAATACATCGTCAATTAAGTTGAAAGATTTAGACATCCTATTAATTGGGTTGTTTTCTCCATAGTTGGTGGAATGGTGTTCAAGTGCTAAAAATTTATGGTTTCTAAATGTTCTGCATGGCACGTGAATTGATATGTTTTCCAAGATGTAAGCTGAATCTACGTGACCAAGCAAAACGTTACCAATAAAAGCTGCTCCCAAGAGAAGTCGTCTATTTTCAAGCGTGCATATTTTGTAATCTGTGCATCTTGTTGTGTATGGAGGTAAGCGAGCCACATTTTCATGGAATGGTAAGTTGTGGTCGTAATCCCAGTCACTTTTCTTTAACAAAAAAATCAGGAACTTCTTTTGAATGCTTTCAATTCTTTTTATGTGTACAGCATAGTATGGATTCCAGACCGCTACAGCGTATTCCAGTTGAGATCGAACATAAGCGAAATAGAGTGAACATAAGGTTTGGATATCCTTAAATTCACCTGTCCATCTTTTAACAAATCCGAACATGGCATTCGCTTTCGCAATACAATTTTCAATATGCCTATTGAAACTGGCGTTTTCGACAAATGTAACACCTAATTGTTGAGATTCTTACATATTATAGCCATCTTTAAGTCAAAAATTCAAATATCAATTTTTTTTATTTTTTTTTAGTTGAAAAAGGGATAAACCGGCGAATCTTTTCAAACCGGTTTCGGCTCATTTGTTGTTTTATAATATTGACGCAACGGTGATTATTTTTGGTTCAATAATCTCTTACACTTGGAAGATAGTGATATGTCATATAAAAGAGATTTCCGATAAGATATGAAAAATTTCTGCTCCAAAAATATGCAAGTACGGCGATTTAGTTGGACCAATGAAAAAATTTTAAGTTAAGCGTCATCTCTTCAATTTTTTGGATGAAGAGATAAACAAAAAGTATGGAATTAAAATAACCAGGCTGAAAATCGATACAAATGTGTGATGATGCGAAGCAAACAAGTGATCGATAATAATACAAGCGGAGCCGTTCGAATTGAACCCGATTATGATTAAGCGATCGAGAAAATTATTTTCTTGGCAGAGTACGGATAAAGTCTGATTGTGGAGAATCGTTGTCTTGGGGTATGAAACCTTATGTGACGCGTTCTTTGGGGTATGAAACCTCATGTGAGACGGCCAAATCCCTTAATGGGATATAGTGCCAGAGGTAGAGAGAGAGAGAGAGGAGGCAAATGAACAAAAACACCTCGAAGATTTATTAAAAAACTAGATGTGGAAAATACAATTTTATATATTAACGAAAAATATAAATAAAATTTAATTTGAATGATAATGAATTTAAAATAGCTTTTCGTTTCAATTTTCGTAAATGTTTAAATTCGTTCTACTGACACCTCGATATCAGCGATTTGCACGTGTTCGACATTTGGTAGTACTTCGCCTTACACATCTTGATATTCCTCCTGCTCCCACAAATCTGCTTTATCGATGCATATGTTACGTAACACACAGCAATACATCACAAATTTGCACAACTTATCTAGATCGAAAACATCCAATCTAATTAGTTTCCGAAACCTCTATTTAAGCAATCCTAACGCATTTTCGATTTTAACACGCGTTTGGCAATGCTTCTACTTGTTAAATTTTTTTGTTTGCTTGTTAAAGTGCCATAATCTTTATATGGAGTTAATAAAAATGTTCTAAATGGGTAAGCTGCTTCCCCCAATACATGATATTGTTCGCCACATATTACAGGCAGATTTTTGATATATAAGAAAATTTAAATATCCTTGCATCGTGGATTTTGCTCAGAGATCCCACACAAACGTCAATGAACCGTTTCTCTCGGTCGAATATGGCCTCCATTGTCACTAATAATAGCCCATGCCGATTGACATAGGTTGATGCTATTTTTTTGCCGGTTTCCTAATATAAATAAAAGTTCCGTCGATACAGCCAATCATGTTTTGAATTCTTGCAATCTACAAAATTAAAATCTGTTTTATATACTTTTAAGTTATAATCTTAGTTTTACAAAAATACCTGAGAAAATGCATGACCTTTTTCACTCTTTTCTTCATCTTTTGTTGGAAATTTTATAAAATTAGGAGAAATTCTATTACATGGTCGTTATGTCTATGTGCTGATGAAATAGACATATTGAAGAGGTTTGCGACTCCACGATACGTTACCTTGTTATCTGCTAAAATATCCTTTCGGTCTCCAAATTTTTTTAATTTATAATGTGCTGAACTTTTAAATTTCTCGATTAATATATAAGCCGTTTTTCTGGAAACGCGGAAAATTAGGCTACTCTAACCAAGGAAATCAAAAGATCCGAGGGATTGATCAGAAATTGTCCAAAAACTTATGGTATCAAAAAGCCAATACGCGGAAATTCAAAGCTCACTACACGCCAAAAGTGGCAAATTAAACAAGAAGCGACCAAAAGCAAACTATTTGGTAGCCAAATAATTGCGAAACTTGATTTGCCTGTAGTCAAATCAACTGTACCTCGGGTTCTGAGGACAACAAAAACCATTAAATGGATCAAACCTAAATCGAAACCCCGTCTAACAACCACACATATGGAACGCCGTTTGAAGTTTGCCCAGCAATACATGCATTGGACAAAAGAATGGGACCAAGTGATTTTTTCTGATGAAAATATTTAATTTAGACGGACCAGATTCCTTCAATTGTTATTGGCATGATCTACGCAATCACACTGTCCATCGGTCAAAGAGAAATTTTAATTGTGGGAGGGTAATGGTTTGGGGAGCGTTCTCAAGAAACTTTAAGACACCCATTTGCTGCATACCTACCAGAATGAATTCAACAAAATATTGTGAGCTGCTGGAAGACATTTTGATTCCATTTATTGGTGATTATATTGATAGTGAGTTCTACTGCGAGTGCAGAAATATTCCAATACTAGAGTGGCCAGCATGAAGCCCAGACTGCAATCCCATTGAGAATCTGTGGGGCATACTGGTTGTAAAGGTGTATGCAAATAGGAATCAATTTTTGTCCGCAAATGATCTGAAGCAGTGTATCAAGCAATGCTGGGATGAAATCAGTCCCAATGTACTCCAAAATTTTTGGCAGTCAATGCCAAAACGAATTTTCGAAGTTATTAAGAATAAGGGAGGTGGGACGAATCTTTTTTATTTATTTGAGTTCGTGGAACTTTACCTCGGTTTCGTTATGATAAATTAATATATTTAGCTTGAAAAAGTTTTTTACCTTTTTCATTGAATTATTTAATATTTTTTGTAAGTTTAAAAATTTTAATATTTATTTTATTTTAAATCATAATTTTTCAGTGAAAACAATTTTTCAGTGAAAATATGCAATTGCACATAACCGTATGCGTCAGATTTCTTTGCAATTTTGTAAAAAAATTGAATCTAATGAATGAAAATTTTAGAAATCCACAGCAAATCATTAATACTTTTTTTTAAAATTTTTTTAAATTAAACAAAACTAGTTTTTAGAAATAAATAAAACGTTAAATTTTCGTTTAATTTTTGGATATATTGAAAAAATATGGTGCGTATAAACGATCGCCAACCTCTGTTTATGCAAGTCTAATACAGATTATCTATCTTTAAAACCAATTAATAAATCAAACTTACTCCAGTTTCTGAATATCTAAGTACACCATCCGTAATGAAATTGTTCGCTTGATGTTTATCACTCTTCCCCGAAATAATGTTTTGTTGAATTCAAAGAATTCTTCATCAGATGAATCTGAGGAGAGTACTGATGATGTGCAGTTAATATCATTTAAAATTTCCTCCATAACGTAATTCTCGAATTAAAGTTATTATCCTATTATTAAAGTATAGAAAAAATGGCGTATGACAACAACAAAAAATGATTTACTCGATCAAAAAACCTGGAGTAAAGAAAATTACCCTGGGTGTGTAAAATTTAACCCTTGTGGTATTTTTTGTTTCAATCGAACATTTTGAGAGCAGTTGGAGTACCATTTTTACCCTCAGTGTAACATTTTTCCTTCAATCAACATTAGTTTGAAAGAGTATTTAACATAAAAAAACTGTTTTACATTCAGGTGATTTAAGCGTTTATTCCATGGGAAAAATTTACTGACAGTAATTTTTTTACTGAAAAACCGAAAACAAAAAAAATTTTAAAATTCCATAAAAGTGACAAAGAAAAGAAATATGTTTTATTTCATTTTTATAGTAAAATTTTATAAATTAACTTTGACAATTGCTTTTTGGCATAACCTAAAAAATCATAAAAGTTTTAATTTGTACATTTTCGTACATTTCGTTTTTTTTATATATTTAATATTTTAATTTTTATATATATATATATATATATATATATATATATATATATATATATATATATACCACAAAAAACTACTAACCTTAACAAATTTAAACTCGAAAAAAAGACAAATGGATGTTTGACTATAAAAATGGCAAACGATTTATTTTGTATGAGTGTCAGAAAAATCTCTTGCCTTTACATATACATTTTTTGTAGATGTGTGAACAATTCTGCCATAAATACTACGAGTACATCAGTTTACATTTTTTATAGCACATTATGGCAGCACACTAACACCATCACAATTATTTTCCAGTAAAATTTTACTGAAAACATTTATTGCTTCGTACACAGACAGTAAATCTATAATTTTTTCTCGCTTTTTTTACTAACAGATTTTTTTCCATGGAATAAAGCCCGGAAATATGATTGAAAAATATGGTTGTATATTTTAAGATACAATGGGCGCTTTCAGGGCACCCAACATTTGGGGACATGTTGAGTAAAATCGCGGCCAACGCTATGAAAATATTTAGCACGATAAAATTTTCAAATCAAATTGGCGATGATTTTACTTATCATGATAGGGGACCTGAAAGCGCCCAATGTTTACTTAATAAGGGTTAAGAAAAATTTATTTTTCAAGAATTTTTATTTCATACCTAATTCTTTGTCTGGCTAATCTGCTTTCATAAATATAAAAAAAAATCTTCATTTGAAACAACAAATTAAATTTTACATTAAATTTGTGAAATTATATTAAAATTTACAACTGAGTTTTTCATAAATTCAGACCACACACAACGGCACTACACAAATCCCAAGGCTTACACGTTTTCGGACTCTGAAGACGAAATAGAAATTGTGTTATTAGCTTGTTTGAAAGAATCTCCACTCCGTATTAATCTATACATGGCACAGACCGTTGCTATTTAATTACTAAAGCGTCGAATTTTCATTTCCATTTCTGTCAAACATTTTTTCATGCAGTCGTTAAAAACATTTTTATCAAAGTCGCAAATAAATTTACAAAATTTTCGGGCATGAAAAATCAATTATTGAACGTGGTTATTCGTTCCATGGTAATAACTTTTGATCTCCATCT
The DNA here is from genome assembly GCA_947310385.1 of Nephrotoma appendiculata. NCBI lineage: Eukaryota > Metazoa > Arthropoda > Insecta > Diptera > Tipulidae > Nephrotoma > Nephrotoma appendiculata. The sequence continues at coordinate 223,843,469 of OX371223.1, forward strand.
ACATATGTTACAATCAATTCCAAAGTTTTAAGCTAAAAATTATAAATTATGTAGTACTTTATAGCGGTCATTACACTTTCTCTCTCTCTAGCTTCATATCCTATGAAGGGATTTTGCCGGCTGCACTATGGTCCTCCATCCGTCTCGGTCCGTCGCTCTCGTCTTCGAATTTCGACATCCTAATATTAGTAGATATTGTTCGAAGTCGTCACGCCAGTACAGTCGGGATCTTCCTCTACGACGCACACCGGCTGGTTGTTGATGGGACACTTTATTGATCATCCGTTGTTGTGGGGACCTTGTAACTTTGCTGAGCCATCCAACTCGATTGGATTGGAGTTTCTTTATTTCGTGGTTCATACGAATCCATAATTCGTTATTCGCAACTTCAATGGGACGAACGATTGTACGAATTACCTTCCTTTCGAAGGTAGATAACAATCTAAAATCGTTAGAGGTCGTGTTTCAGAACCCGTTTCCGAAAGCCAGCGCAGGTCTTCTTAGTGTTTTATAAAGTTCGAACTTGCACGACAGCGATAGATGTTTATTTAGATCGCAATAATTTTGATTAGGCGTAGAAAAATTGTTGCCCGGCAGCAATTTAGGCTTTTATTTCTGCCTGCGTATCATTCGACGATGTTATAACTGACCCGATATACTTGAAGTTTTCGACGCTATCAAAGTCATGGTCGCCAATTCCGAGATTTACCATGGAGATGTTTCTGGATGTTGATAAAAATTTGGTATTGCTACTGTTCTCCTCCAAACCAAGTTTCTTGCACAACGATCGACTCGTATGAAACTGTCCTGATTATCGCTAGGCCCTCTACCAAGAAGCACGATATCATCTGCATATCCAAGAATTTGGCCTGACTTATTAAATATGGAGCGCGAAGTTTCAATGTTGCTTTTCCTCACTACGTACTCAAGCGCCAAATTGAACAACACAGGCGCGAGTGCATCTCCATGTTGAACACCAGATGTTATTTCAGAGGAGTCTGACACAGTTCCTTCAACTACGATTCTACATACAGCGTTTCTCTGGAATTACTACGCATATGAGCGCGGCCTAGAGGTTAATTCGGTCATTCATTACACGGTCAGTAAAAATTTCATTACCTTAATCATGTTTACATAAAATAATCCTATTTCTATAGCTTTCACAGTTTGTATTATTTTACGAAGCTTATTGTGTAAGATTTAAAATAGAAGTAAGTTTAGTGGAAATACTTGTTTTTCAGGTAATGATGGTTTATGTAATGACATTATTACTAACCATTCAAAGACTGCTAATGATACCAAGAACAACAAAACAATTTGTTTAATTCCAAAACAGTAAGCCATGAAGATTAAACACGAAGTGAACATTCCAACCTTTTGCGTTAAAAATTCTAAAAGTGGTGTACGGGTTAGAACCTGAAAAGTACAATTTTATAGTCCGCATCTGAAACAGTTTATAAAATTTCCCAAGAAGATTATCTATCATTTCGATAATTAATTATTTCCACTTGTCTTAAACAAGCAAAAATCAAATTTTTTTAAATTAACTCCCAAACTATAATCTGATTTATGTAGTTAACCCTATCGCCTCAACCCTTTGGTATTCTAATTATAGTTTACATTTTCACTTTCTTATGTCAATTAGATTGACATTTAATTTTTAAATTTTAACAAGTATGCACAAAAAAAAAAATTTAATTAATGAATCAAATTTTATTTGCTTTATCTTAATTCCTTTCTCAGTTACGAGAAAATCCTTGTTGATTAATGAAAATACCGAAAATTTCTTGTTATTTTTTGTTCCGCGCGGTGATAATTAAAATCCGCGTGTGATAAAATATAAATTAAATAAAATGATTAATTGGAAAATTATTTAAATGTTTCTTATGTATTTTGGGAAAGGGTTAATTGTATTTTTCAAAATGCTTGTGAGTAAAATAGTTAATTCCAATTTTGAGTGAAATCCTTCCATAAAACACGATTAAATCCACACCGGGATAAAAACTACTACTAGAAATATGATGACAATAAGATTTTGAATTTAGGGGTGACATACATATATAGGAATGATAATAAACCCTTTTTTACAACCATAGTTATGTAAACTTAAGTTGGATCGTAAATACAAAAAAAAAATTAAATGGATTTTTTTAATGATATTGGTGTAATTGAAACGAGTAAAAAAAATGATTAAATTGGAAACTTTTTTATGATTTTTTATTTTGTACATTTACTCAAATTGGAAAATCATTATGATTGGTCAACCAAAAATTAAAGCCAATTGGTGTGACGAAACAACATTAAAATTATTTGCATTTCTATTTTATGGGCGCTATAAATCAACCCGGTGAAGTGATGGATTATAGCATTTTCGAAACGGAACGGAATTTTTTTTTTATCGCGCAAAGTATCGTCTGAAAAACCACTTTGTTCCATAATCATTATTGTGTATCCACTCTACTCTCACCTAATTTTTTTTTGTTGTATTTAAGTTTCTTGTCTAAAATGATATTTTAATCATGTAAATCTCTTTTAAGTATTTTATGTATAATATAAAGATGATGAATTTTCTTCTTCTTTTGTTGTGTAACTTGTGTACATAATTCCCAAAAATACAAAATTCTAAAGAATACAGAAGACTCAGGGTAAATAATAATTTCCATTTTCATTCATTTAGAAAAAAAAAATTTGATGACTGCTACATACTGTAAGAAGTGGTGACTTGGAAGATGTTGGATGTTTAACATGATATGTAAGGAAGAGATGAAGATGTTTGAAATAATTGAAATAAAAAAATAATAATTTCAAGGACTTATCCATTACGAATTTTTATTTTGATGAATAGAGAGTCGATTTTCATTTTTTTTGCTTTTCTGTGTTTTCATCTTCAACTTTTACACAGAGTATAAGAAGAAAATAAACAAAAAGAAAATGATATCATTTATTTGTTGAAAATAAAAAATACTTGCTTTTGTTAAAAGGAAAATGTAAAATAGAAAGTACAAATACACAAAGGATGCGGAATAAAAAATAAAAACGCGAAATACATGTCGCTGTGATGAAATGGCTTTCCTTTGTAGTATTTGGAGGACAAATTGACTTTCCTGTCCTTTTAAAAAGTTCTGAAATTTATAAAATTTACGAGTAATGGAAAATGGTAATTAAAATGTAAACTAAAACAGTCAGCATTTTTTTTAGAGCCGGGAGTGTTACCTTAGTCTGAAATTTAAATTCACTTTGAAACTCTATGAATCAAATTTTTTGTTCCTTAGATGATTCTACAATAACCTTTTAACCCTGATTTAAATCAAGTTGCTAAAATATATTATTAACAATAAAAGCAAATGTTAAAAGTGTTATACAGCGAAACATTAAAATTTGTTTGTCGGTCTGTTCCAACGAAAAGTATACGAAGAAAGTAAAAGTTGTTAAGTCTTAAGTTGGATTACTTCTTGTAAACTACAATATCCTGTTAAATTGACCCACTTACAGTTGTAAACAAAGTCAAAGACGGCGTTGACAGACCATACGGATTATAAAAACAGGTTTAGCCAAATTCCATCAAGTACCCTATGAAAAAACTTGAGTTTCGTGTAGTTTTGCGAAAAGTTCATAGTGTATTGAACTGAGTTGATTATTTTTTTTCCTTTTTGAATTATTGCATTAACAGCTACTTCTTCTCTTGTTAGGATTGTTTGATTTTTTAAATGTAACCTCTTTGTAAAAAATAATACATTGTGCGCCCCCAAATTCCAAACTAATCTTTAAAACTAAAACTTTTTAATTTGATTAACTAAGTGGAAGTAATGGTTTAGTTAATGTTTGTGAATATAATACGAAAAATTTCCAAGAAAATATGATGGAAACATTAAAATATAAATACCTGTAATTGTAGCGTTTCATGCGGTAGTTACTAATATATTACGGAAGAAAACTACCTTGAATGTAGGAATGGTCTATGTGGTTACATAATTGTATATTTTTTAACTGACTGAATTAGCCGGCGTTACACGTGAGCAAATATAATTATTTTAAACTTCGTACCACCTTCGAACTGATTCATTTGTATTTTCATCAGCTATTTACAGGGAAGATGCTGCATATGGCTTACATAGTTAAGCTACGGTTACAAGTGCTTATGAGCACATTTAACAGAGATTTTCGTTCCTTGCATATCTAAAGTATTTAATATTTAGTTTTTAATCTAACCTGGATTTCGGCTCTTGATCGAAACTTCGAGCCATTGATCGAAACTAGGTGTTTTTAAATAAAAACAATTAATTGTAACTGTTTAATTATGATGTTATTAATAATAAAAAATAAATTATTATTTTCACAAAGCAATACAGCAAAATACAAAATGTTCACACTAAGTTGGCGTGTTTATTTATTGCTTGATTGTGGAAACTCTACTTCGGGCTTATTTTTTATTCAACCTAAACAAGCAGTGCGCTGTCAAAAAGTACTCTGTGTTCTTTTGTTCAACCTGAGTAATTTTAATCCGCACACTGTGATTTTGTTTGTGAACTGCATTTACACCGCGCATACTTGGTTCTTCAAATTTTACTCTGTAATGAATGCCAGTGTACGAAGAGTATGCAAAATAAAGAAACAAATTATTACGCTATGCACATTGGATCATTTGGCACTGCACAACCTGTGCTTGGTGTACCATACCCTGGGCAAGCCTGCTTGCTCGGGTTGAATTAAAAAATAGACCCTGAGAAGACCACACTTTTGTTATTTTTTGGTAACTGTTTTTCCAGTTCAGTTTCCTTTTATGTCCGAAAGTCGTCAGACATATGTTATCTTGCTTGAATATAAAATAAAATGCTTACAAAATCTAAAATTATAATCCTAGTTTATTGTTCACATCGTTAATGTTTTTTGAATAAATTATTAACAAAATACAGTCCACGCATATCAGTGTTTATGTTTATGTCGAAATTTGAGAATTACAAATAACAAAACAAAGAAAAATCAAAATTAATTTTTTATATTTAATAAATTATTTTTCGAATTGTACGAGATTTGTATGTTTTCGAATTGTACAGCTGTTAATTTCCTATTGTGCAATCTAAACATTCATTTCCACTCAGATACTCGAAAAGCGAGGACTATATACCGATGTCCTGCAATATACGATTTATATGCACAACTAGGTAGTTATAAAGTTCTCGACATATATTGGAAGTCTGCATATAAGTTGCGGTGTCTTTAGGTTCGACCTCTGTTTGAACTGATAGAAGTTTTTTGACTGAGGTGACTCAAGTTTTGGTACAAGTAGACTGGTCGAAAATTACTAGAATTTGTTGGCGGCTCCTAAATGCATTACTGCTGAGTAGGGCACGGCCCATGATTTAGATCATCTTGATTTCTTTGTTGCTATTGTGGTTATCATTGCCAATGTTTTCATAATCTGTAAATTTTAGTAGTCAAACAGAAAGTAATAATTAATTTCTTAAATACCTTTGACTTTACGTACTAAGTCAATTTGAAAGGTATGCTCTATTTTTGTTGCAGTCCCACTGTTTTGATCCGGCCCATGATAACGGGCTTTCACAAGAACCTAGCCTGTTAACACTTTGTGGTCATAAATGTTAAGTTTTTTCATAGTTGGCACACAGGGTTACTATTGTTATATTGGCCAACTTAACTATTTCAACCATATTTTGATTTGAACATTTAAATCGAATTCCAACCATTTTTAAAATTTTAATTGAAATTCCCTTTAAAACCATAACCGGAATTTGGGTTGCGAGGTAATCGATTGTTACTGTAATTTAAGCTTTATGAATCATCGCGTGATATCTATTACCGTCTCGCAGTTCTTAGGCATGTGAACGGTAAGAAGACCGACTAAAATGACTAAATGATTAAATGACTAAAATTATTTTCTAATTGTGAACGTCTACTGGCGAAGGCGTATTGGAATGAATATTGTTTTATTTTGTTTCATTTTAATTTGGGCCATTTAAAAATAGTACGAGCACCAATATTTTAAACTCCATAGATGTTCCCCTCTCAGACGTGTGGTGTGGAGTTACCATTTGTATTAGTATTATTTTATTGAGAATAATCAGAAGGATTACAACCAAGAACATCAAACTGCAGAACTAAAACATTTAAAAGTAGTTAATGAGACTGAGTACTAGTTTAATTATACTGAAAAGTTAATGATAAAAATTAACACGATATAGTTCAAGATGAATGAAGAAAAAGTTAGGAAACTGAAAGTTGGGTCTACATAATTCAACCAGATTAAGACTCATGAAAAAATATGAAGTAAAATCAAGAAAAATAAAAATTAAAATTAAAAATACAAAAAATGAGCATGGAGGAACTTTTTCAAAAAGAACTTACTGATGTTGTAGTTGAAACTTGTATTTACTTCGAAGCGTTCTTATGTAACTGGTTTAGTTTGACGGTAATCAGTTGTTTTAACAGTTGGTCGAGAAACAGATATCAAGAAAACCAAGAGGCTCAATCCCACCAGCCAATAATTGGTGAATAAGAACAATGTATGCCACAACACGGCGCCGTTTGAGTGTTTGAAGTTTAATTAGATGTAAACAATCGAGGTAGGGTGGTAAAATGTAACTATCTAATCTGGGAAGACACCGAAGAGCAAGGCGGTGGAACCTGCCTTAATTCAGTGAATGAGTTACCCATATCAGGTACGGGGACCCTACTTGACTGGCATACATAAGCGGAGGCCTAACGAAGGCTTAGTAGAGTGCCTTTGTCACATAAGGATCCATAAACTCTTTAAACCAACCTTTGGCAAAACCAAGCATTGAATTTACCCTCTTGTAGCATGATGTAGCATTAAGAGAAGTCAATGTAGAGGACTTGAAAATTATCCGATACCAACGAATTCAGTAAGATTTGTGGACGTAGATCGTCCTTTAATAAAGCCATGTTGGTTGAAGAAAAATTGTTGTTTGCAGTGAAAATATAGAGAAAATATTAAGAAGTTTAAGAATATACGATATTTTGGCGATTGTCCTGTTGCTAACTACTTATGACTAGCAACCCTTCTTATGAGTCGGAACAATGTACAAATAGTTCCTTATGGATAAAAAAACCAAGAGAGATTGACTTTTGAAACAGAGCTGTAATGGTCTAGCCAATCTGACCATAGGTCAATTAACTGTTTCAATTAATGTGCCAAAACTGATGTCGATAGACACAAGTGACTTTTGAGCACAACCATACAAAAAACGAAAAAATTCTGTGTCAAGCTCCAAGTCGCTCCGACTGAAAAAATCTTGCAACATGTTTGTTATAACTTTAGGGTTATTAGATGAATTGTTACCAAAGTTCATTTTTTATTGGTAGCCATCAGATATCCTCTTGAAATAAATAAACTGCCAAAACCTTTGCGGGTTTTCTATAAGATCCATAACGCTAAAATAGTCCTTATACAACTCTTACGCAATGTGCAGAGATCGCTATTATAAAGGGTTATCCAATTCAAGCTTGATAAAGTAAACTTAAAAAAAACACACAAAATATTCGGAATGTATTGTAATTTTTATTTCATTTTACAGATTGATCCTTGCCATTTTTAGTTAAACAAGATATCATTCAAATGTCCTCCACGGGACTTCTTACAGGCCTTGATTCTTTTGAGGTAATTTTCAATGACTTTTCGGCACATTTCGGGCGGTATCTCGGCCATTACCTTACGAATATTAGTTTTCAATTCGTCAAGAGTTTGAGGATTGTTTGCGTAAACACGATCTTTCGCGTAGCCCCACAAAAAGAAATCCAAAGGCGTTAAATCACAGGATCTTGGAGGCCAATTGACATCAGCCAATCGTGAAATCAAACGTCCAGGAAATTTCTCTTGCAAAAGATCTCGATTTGCTCGTGTTACGTGACTGGTTGCTCCATCCTGCTGAAACCACATATCGTCAAGATCATAATCTTCGATTTTCGTAAAAAAATAATCGGTTAACATGCGGCCATAGCGCTCAGAATTGACGGTAACGGTTCGTCCATGGTTGTTCTCAAAAAAATACGGCCCAATCACACCACCAGACCACAATGCGCACCAAACAGTGACTTTTTCCGGGTGTAAATGGCTTCTCTACAATCAATTGTGGATTTTCTGAGCCCCAAATTCTACAGTTTTGCTTATTAACGTATCCACCAAGCGAAAAATGAGCTTCATCACTGAAGAAAATTTTGTTCGAAAAATCAGCATCAGCAGATTTAATAATTTTAACGCGTTGGTCGATTGTTAAATGCTCCATATTCTTAAATGGCAGAATGTCAACTAAATAAATGACAGCGTACTTGACGTTTACCTTTGACAGATGTCGGTATACAGATTTTTACTTTATCAACCTCGAATTGGATAACCCTGTACCAGGGTAGCCCAAACGAAGTATTATCTTTACTAGATATGTATACCATTGACAGTGTGAGATTCCAAAATTTCAGAATTGAAGCAGCGACATCAACATTGGTTAACAGCATTAATTTTTGTAAAATCACAATCGACGTTGACATTACATGGCTCGCTGCAGAATCTTATTAGGTGTTTAGAAGCAGTCGATAGTATTAAGCCCGTCTCCGGAGTTACAGTGTAGCGTTAGAAGAAAACATTAGGTCGAGTTGAAAATGTCGGTGGTTTTTGTTGTTGCTAGTCTGCAGCAAATCTAATTTCAACAAATTATCTTTGAATAGTATCTCTTTTTTGAGTATTTTCATTGGTGGTAATAAAATGAGTGCAATCATCAGACTGCGTTCATATCAGATCTGGAACATTGAAGTAACCAACCACAAGAAGGTCTTCATAATCTGGCATAGAATCTGATATAAAATCAACAGCGTTGTTAAATTATTGGTAGGTTTTGATCGGACTGTTGGGACGCAAGTTACAACTAAGAATATCAAAAACATTTCACTTGGGTGTGTTTATTGATTTTAACATAGAATGTTCATATATTCATTGTCTCGAATGCAACCCACCGAACTATCAAAGTTCATATGAACAGCTATAAGAATTCTCCTCTATCCTGGTGGATCTAAAGATATCCATTGTCGTTGATGTCGCTATTGAGGAAATCATAACAACAAATAACGCAGCAGTCAACTAATGCTACTAAAAAAAATCCACTAGAATGAATACTTCGATGTATAGAAACGGTAAAATGTACGGCTTGGAAGACAAGAACGTGGACTAAAAGCAGTACAAAGCGACTACAATGTCAAGAAGCAACGAATGAGCCAACATCAAGAGTTTACTAATCAAATGATTAGAACCGTCATCCAAATGACGCGAATGGTTTACCACAGCACGTTCCAGAGCTAGACTTTTCCTAAACTTAAAAAAAACAATTTTATGTTTTGTAGCGGAAACTCTTTTAATATCCAGTTATCATCAACGCTATCGAGGTAGATCTACCGTAATTGTTAAGAACAATATCAAATATTACGAGAAGCCCAATAATGCAAGTTAAAACCATAAATGTTGAATCAATCGATAATATGGATTTAAGTATATCCTCAATTTACTGCCCCCACGCCGGCAGTTAAAACAACGAGACTACAATGAATTTTTTAAATAAATAGGACAGAAAAAAATACCTATAGATTTACAAACTCTAAAGGAAAATAAAAAAGAAAATTTGCTTACATTAACAAACAATAAAACAAATTGGGTTTTATTCAAGAAGGTAGTGAATGAGAGATGCAGCAGGAAGATGAACTAGTATCATTCAATATACTATTCAACAAGCAGCTTGGACAACTTTACCTATTCATCATACCAACTCCTTAAGGAAACAGAACTATCATTTTGAGATCAGAGAACTAGTTAGAGGCAATGAAATGTCCATAAAAACATGCTACGCAACGATCTTAAAACATCCTCAATATTTTGTCCAACAAATTTAAACAACTAATTTAGGAAACCCAGAATGAAAGCATAAATAAAGAACTCCGAGGTCTTTGTGGACTACAGGATGACAATTCTTTTCTTTCTCTTTTGCCCACCTTTCAAAACAATGGCGGGTTATGAAATAAAAGTGACAAGCGGAAAATCTCTCTATTTGCCGCCCATGTGGAAGAGGATTTTCAACCATTATCGAGACAAATAGCAAATGAAAATAGAATTGTGGTAAAAAGAAAAGATGATCTTAACAAGGCGTGTGACTTATTGGAAATCAGTAACAATTTATGTATCAAAAAAGCTCCAATTTATGGATCAATTATTGGGCAAATTGTTAGCCATTTCCGAGAAAGGTTGCCGTAAATTAGTTCATATAACTATTACAGAATTCAGACTGAAATATATTCCACGTCAATGGAAGATAACTGAAGCAATTATGACTCCTAAACCAGGTAAACAATAAACAATTTTATAAGCCGATATCACTACTTCCAGTCGTATCTAAAATATCTGAAAAACTGCTGCTCAAATTCTAAAATCTTATATTGCAGATCGACAATTTTTAGTCAAACTTGAAAACGTGTATTTTGAACGGAAAAAAATATCAGCAGCTACACCACACGGTTCCGAATATTACAGTAGCACCATTTGCAGACGATACAGCTATCTTAGCAGACGGAAAAGTTATATATCGGAAGCAGCAACAAAAAATTCAAAATACAGTTAACAAATGAAGCCAAATCAGTACATATCAACTTTTCAAACCAAAATTTAAATTGGATTCTCGTGGTCCTTAACTCAAATTAAATTACATATGCAGAGACAGCTAAATACTGTGGCATGACTTTCGACGCTAACCTAAAGTAAAAGAGTAAATCTACCACATCCAATGAGCCACATGGGTAGAAATTTCTAGCTCACCAAACAAAATAAATGGCTTCTGTACAGGTAAATGCTAAAACTGGTATAGACATATGGAACACCACCTTAAGGGTTGAGGTAAGAAGGCTAGGCGACCATGCTTCCAAAATAAAGTACTGCGAGGGATTGTGAATGCCCCATGGTACAGTAGGAATGAAAACCTTCATAGGAACTTAAAGATGGAATATGTCACCGAGAAAATAGAGAAAAAAGTGGAACAATTGAATCGGCATGAAAATGCAGATATACGGCGAATGTTGGACAGATACCAAAAATGGAGTGAGAAGACGCCAAAGGCTGCTGGAGCTGGCCAGTTCTAATTAGAATAGAAAATTATTGAATAATGACTAACCAATATTTAATTACTCATATAATCAACCGAGAAATTAATTTAAAATAAATAAATTACTAGATGATCTCTGTATCGAATAAAATAAATAAATAATTTTTTTTGTGGTTATACCACTACTTTGCAACCTCTATAGTTGGTCGCGTGTGGGCCTTCACAGTTAACACACTTTGCGTGTACACTCCGGCTAACTATACAGTCTTTTGCCTTGTATCGACTGGCACATTTTATGCACCTATGATATCTCGCCCGCAATATCTTTGGGTGTGATTAAAGCATTGACGTGTCTTTCATTGAGGTACTAACCTCTTGTTCTTTTTTAGCTGTTTAGCCTCCACTACATTGAGTTTTGATATCAAAAATATTTTTAATTTTTGTTTTTGTTGAATGTGTACTTGGAAAGCTTGAGCCCTTTTTTAATGATCTTGCTTCCTACTCCTAGGCTATTGTAAATTTTCTCACGTTTAAAGATGTTTATTGCGCCTTCAATTTGCAATTTTTCATTTTGAGGACCTCTATTATACCCTTCTCCTTGCAGGTGGGAGGAAAACATCTGACCATAACCTTTATTTATCGGTTATTTTTATCTTCGTAGGTATATCATACTATATCTTTTCCAAACATTATTGTTTAGTGCCATTTTCTAAGTCGTTTATGAACACATACTTCAAATGAAATGCCAATCACATAAATAGGTGATGGTGCCCTTGACTTCATTGCAAACTTACGTTGTTCTTGTTCTAGTTGTAGTTGCTGGTGTTGTTACAGTACATATAATGGTCTGGTAGTTTCATAAACTGTGAGAATTTTCATTACAACTAGTAAAATGATTTTCCACAACTTTTATAGTTTAGTTTTCTTCAGCTCGTCATTTTCTTACTTTAGCTTATCGAATTCGTTGCGAATTTGTGACGTCATTTTTTGTTAATTCACTAAGCCTGCGTTTTCGTTTTGTTTATCTAGGTGATGATCTAGAAATTCTTAAGGAATGGTTATTGCAATCAATGAAATTAGTGTGAGTCAGTGGAGCGAGCGTCATTTGTGAGGTTCTCTTCGAATACCCCACCGTTTCTCATTCGCGGTAACCTCGATGATTGATTAACAGTGAGCACCACGTGCAGGTGAGGTTGATATTTAGGCTGCTACATAAACCATCTAGACCGACGATATTACCCTAGAGGGGTGTACATAAAATGTCATAAAAGGTCCGTCTTTCATCTCGGGCCCTTGTTATATGCTGGCTAACTGATAAAATGTTTTTGATAAGTTGGAAACATAATAAAGGTATAATAAAACTTGATAAAATAATTGTATCGAATATAATACAATATACTGCTTTGAACAGGATCATATAAATTTTGGTCTGCAAAGATAAAACGAAACTGTCAGGTAAATTTTTATACGTTTATAACCTTAAGATTCTGATCTTTTTCAATTTTTCCTTCGACCTTCAAATCAATTTAAACATTTACTAAATAACAAAAAAAAGCTTAAAAGCTTTTTGAAATTCAATTTAAATAGAGATTTTTTCTATATACTTTAAAGAAAATATATTTACTTTTTCCTTTCACATAATATGTACAGCACACTGAGTACTGACTGACATTGTCTGGATATTATCATAATAATAATAATGATAACGTATAGATACGTAGCATTTTTTTCTGCTTGAAAAGAAAAATAAACTTAGAAAATTATCCATGAAAAAGGAAGATTATCCAAAAAGATAACAGATCGAAAAAGAGTTTACGAATTTCGCATTTAGAAAGGGGTTCTGTCTCTCTACACTACACGAGTATATTGAATAGAATTAGATAAAGTATTTTCCTGTTTTGTTTTCAATGAAAATATTATTGCAGTTAATTGATGGAAAATGTCTTTTATATTATCGGTATTATTTTTGTATAAAATTATCATTAATTTATACTTGATTTCTTAATTTAACGAAAAATTGATTAAATCTTTTTATAGTTGAAAAGTAGGGTAAGGTAAAAAATTTGAAAGATTTTTTTTTAATATAATCCCGGGCTAGAATTCCATAAGGTGATGAGTGATTATCACTATTGAAATTCACATTCCTTACGGTGATTAACATCATTTAGTGGTCAATTTTTAGTGTTTGCTATTTTATTATCACTTTGAAATTTTTATTTGTGCATAACTTTTATATTTAATCGAATATTTGTATCAGAAATTACATAAGCTTAGCAGAGCACTTCCAACTATTACATTTTATAGTAAATCTTACGGTTTGATTACCGCAATGAGGTTAAGTTGGATTTTAATTTATAAGAGTTGTCGTATCTAAAATTTCCAAATTACTTGTAATTTTACCTCACGTAGTACAGATAAGTTTTTTTGTGCAAGGGGAACACCAACAGATCTGGACTCATACCTTAGCTTTTTCTGTTTCAATGTTTTACCAATTTATTGTGAGAATATAAAATATGTTTTCTTAGAATAATCGGTTACTATACTTTAAAAAAATTATCAGAAACTAGTTCACCACGCTTTTCATTTAATGAGATGGTGGTAAGACTCTACGGTATGTTCGCTGCATATAGTTTGCAAAATTTTTTTTACGCTGGCTGATATCTATCTCATTTTTTCTTGCACAGCTACAATAATTGACATTCTAGAATTTTTTTTTAACTTCTGCGGCCAATAAAACAGAATTAATTTAAAAATTTAAAATAATGTTCTTATTTAATTTTCAATATACGATATCGTTACTCTCGCGTTGTTATTTTCTCTCTGAAGGAACAAAATACTACTTTACGCTCTAGATACACAAACAACTCTTTTCTACGATTTCTTTTAGAGTAGGCTTTTGTACACGAATTTTAGATCACAAAATTACTATTTTCTGGTGTTTTATAATTTTGGTCAATTATTTTTATATTTTTTTCTAAACCCTCTCAGAACTGAAGGCGCTATCATGGTTGCATTAATTATTTCAGTTGCTCATTCCGCGTTTAATCAATTTTGTTTTTATGATTTCATAGTTGAAACGACAAATTGTCGGAACGATTTTGCTACCATCTCGTTCGTAATTATTGAATTATTTGATAAATTTCCGGCCCGTATACACAATGAAATGTGAAAAAAAATTTTCATTTCATTTCAAAATTTGTTTCATTTTTCAAATTTCAATGAAACAAAATTTTTTCTCGAAAGATAGCTCTTTTTAATTGGTATTGTGTCATCTCTTTCGCACATTGTTCATTCTGACAAAAAGATATAGTTAGTAGTAGCAGCATTACGTCATACATTTAAGTAAAGAAAGATTACCAAAACAAAATTAATAAAATAAAAACAAATCATAATAAATAATTTTATTACAATTTTCTTATTTGTTTATTTACTTGTACATACATACATATATTCAAACTAACTATAAAATTTGTAATATTTTTAACGACTCAAGGAAAATCCGTTTAACATAATATTTTAATGATTATCCATAATCCATTAAAAGTAGCATGTACATATCTTTATAAAACATACATACATATATATGTAAATGCATATGTAAGAAAATGGAGAAGGTTATACATATTTGTATGAATAGCGAACCGAGTGTGTAGATAGTGATCCATAAACATTTTATGTAAAAATTGAAATAATTATGAACAACTTAAATTTAAACATAAGAATTTCGTTCCACGGATATATTTGCCCATCCCACCATCACCATAAATTAAGTATGGTGTGGAGATAACATATTATAAAACATCATATTATAAAGACGTTCGTTCACCTAAAATAATTACAATTTTATTGTTTCAACATAAAGTCGTTTAATTGCAATGATCTATCTACAGAATACACAAAATAATAATAATAACACATTCAAAATAATAATATGTAATAAATTATAATAAAAATAAATAAAATTTTCTACACTAGATTAAATATTGTCAATAAAATTGACCTAAAATGCGATAAATTTTAGCAAAAAAATTTTTTTTGTTGCTTTTGGTGAGTAATTAAGTTACATATATCGCCTAAAGGATATCGAACTTAAAATATTGCAATTATAATTTTTATCGCCTTAGATATTACATACATACATATATTCGTATAATATATAGGACGAACGAGAGCGGGAGCTAAACGGATATGAATACATAAAAGGGAGGATTTATGATATGATGTTGATAACACAGAGCGAGTGAATGTGTACGGTGTTAAATTTATTTACCCTCAATTTATAAAACCACCTTTGGTTACCATCACCTTCAGTAGTATCAATTCGTGTGTAATATCTACTACTACAGTATAAAAGCAACAAGGATTTTCGACAAGCATAATTCATATTTTATTATACAACAACAAAAAAAGTATTTTTCGATTATACCGATAGACGGATAAGTGTTTCGATTGAAATGTTTTGTTGGCCACATTCTACCTTGATGATTTACCACTTGTCGCCTACCCTAGTTTTATAGGAGGATTTCATATACATATCCGAATATTCATGTAAAATTATGACAAAGGATAGTAAAAAAATCGAATCAAACAGCAGTTGATACTTTTATGTTCTTCTCGTTCTGCAACAAAAGTAGTAGAAGGAATGTGATGCTGTTAAACGATGATGTTGATTGCTGATGATGAACATGAGGATGTAAAACTTAGACAAACATGGTTATGTGTATGAATATGAACAGGAGAATTTTATGACCAATATGGGACAGATATCATAATTTTCTATGTATATATGAACGTTATTTTCGTCTGTGTTGTATAATAGTTCGGATGGATCCCATACCCATTTATAATATTCCAATAGGGCACATGATTTAAATGAATGGAAAGATTGAATCAAATAAATCTAATAGAAACATGTTTTCAGATTCTTATGTGCATATTTTTGGATATTTGTTCTTTGTGTTATTTCTAGCTAGAGACATGTCTATAAGTTTTGCGTTATTACATACATATATACAAAACATGACATGAGTGACTCACAACGAAAATGGCCCACCGTTGAAGTTATTCTGTTCAGTAAAACATTTTCAAGAAATCAATTAATATTAAAACGAAAAATGAATATTAGAATGAATAGTTGTGGGTGAACCTCAATCTCATATTTTTATTTTTTTAACTAACGAATGGCTTCGTGCAATTCTACCATGTAAATCTGCTCTGCGTAGAACTCTTCGAACAGTCTCAGTATTACATTATTTTTGGGTTTGTTGATAATCACGTTCAGTAAATATTTTTTTCGGACTTATTTTTACTTTAATAATAATTGTTTTGTCGTTATTGTTCCTTTTAATAATAATTGTAATTGTTGTACGGCGCTTACTAACGATTTTTTCCGCCTTTTTTCGTTTCCGTAATGATCAATAATTAATATACGCGTCTCGATTGAAGTGTGACGCCATATTTTGAAGAACCAAATTAAAAAAACGTCTGTTAACCTACTAATGCACATCCATTCAAATTACAGTTAAAACAGTGTTAAAATGTTTTACAACCAAATCTAAAACGACCCTCTCGCCTTGATTAACTTCTCGAGCCGCTCCTGGAAGTTTTCCAGTATATATAAGCCGTTTTAACGGGTAATTAGATTTCGAGTCCCATGCCCACCAAATTTGAATCCCAAATTTAGCCGGTATGTAATGATTAAACCGTGTACGGCCACGATAGGGAAATAACTGGTCATCGACCGTAATCAATGCATGTGGCTAATATGCCTTTTTCAAATTGGACATTATCATCAACCAAATATCGTCGATGGCTGCCGACTTACTTGTCAACAATCGCTGAGGTCGAGTATTTCCATTATCAAACCGAATATATTTGGTAATGATTTTAAATCGTTTGTATGACATGGTAGCTTTATAAATGAGGTGATTATAAACGGCCCACAATTGTTTCGTTGGTTTTGTATGGGCATTGAACACTCCGGCAAATAGTACCAAACCTATATAAGTATACAATTCATTCACTGTAAGTTTTTCCCATTCTTTTGGTTTGGCTTCTGGATTATCATCGTTCCATTTTCGAATTATGTCATGCCTTTGTATTTGTTTCTCTTACAATAATATTGGCAATCTCTGGACTGATCATTGATTTGAAAATCATGCATGGATTTCCAAATATACCACAAGTAGGTCAAGCTGGTCTTCCAGTAGCATGACGGGCTGTATTATGTGCTCGATTTCTACCAGTTACTGGTGGATCAATGAGTCAAATTTTTCCATCTGTGGACTTATATAATTTAGCTACAGTAAAAGACAATGCCGTTGCTTCTTTTTCATGAACTGCATCTTGAAGTTCCGTGCCATGACTCATTTCATCTTCATTACCGTCATTATTTAACTCGAGTTCGAATTCGGTTTCAACATCAGAGGCGTTACCTTCTGGAACATAATCCGGATCATCAATATCATCACCTGCGAAAGGATCTTCTTCGCCTTCTTCATTAGCCAAAAAATCAGTTACTCTCTCTATATATATTCATTTTGCGTTGCTGCTGATAAATTGCGGAAACGTGTTCTATTCATCACCATATTCTCCATATCCACTTCGTTCATACTTTCCAAATTATCTACACTACGGTTTATGTTTGCCATTTTTCTACACAACAGAGGAAAAAAATGTGAACAAATTGAAAAATCAGATAGTGCTAGATGCTTCCCGCTATTATTACCAATATTTCCATAAACACAACCGGTAATTAATTATATGCAAACAACTAAAAAAAATACTTACCTCACAAACCAACATTACATTTAAATTGGAGTTAAAACCTGCTTTGTATCGGGGAATCATCATTTTCCTTGTTGGAGTTTTCTTCCAACAAGTACTCCTCAGTCATTTTTGAGCTCCCAATTGGGTATACATTTCCAAAAGTTTTAAAATAAAAATAAAATGTTCATTTATTGAGATTTTTAAGCATCATATAAAACTTACTTTCTCTTTTGGATAAATGTCTTCAAAAAACTCATTTTTTTTCAATATATTCAAACTTCTCTTTAGTACCGCCGCCCTAGCCACTTGGCATATTTTTGTTCTCGCTTAGTGCCTTTGTATAAGAATTTCGGATTTTATTCAACATTTTTTGGCAATCTTCTGGAGGAATCGCACGATTTTGCCTAAAACGTGTCAGGCGTTTTCTGTTGTCGATTTGTTTCGGTACAGTTTACACTTGTTTACACTTCTTGTCATATACAAATAGACAAAACCTTATACTGTGTTACGACTGTGTGGTCGCAACCACAATTTTCTGTTTTATATTCACCTCGGTTGTTGTCTTCGCTTTCGTTTGTTAATTGTGTGCTGAACGCACTCGCGACGTTTTGTTTTGTACCTCATCGTGTGGTGGCGCAGGGGTGAGAAGAATGACGAGAAAGCGAGACCAATGCGCATCGAGCGTGTGTAAAGTAAAACGTTTTAGAAAAATGTTTTTCTTATATGCTTCTCGTTTATATCAATGCGAATTGATATAAACGAAAAACAGAGAAGAAAGACATTCTTCTAGAACGTTTTGCGCGTTGTTGCGGCGTGAGAGTTTTTTTTTGTTCATTCGAGTTTTGATTTTTGATGTGATAATTTCGAGTTTTTTGATTTTTGATATAAAAGTTTGGTTTGTAACGATATGGCTTTCATCTCGCTACAAACGAACGAATTCATCTACTGACGTTGTTATATCATTTACCTTTTTCATGCCATTTCAATTGTGCTATACAACATGTTGTATACGTTTTTTCCCTCTTTATGTAACACAAACGAGTCTACTGACAATGCTCATAACCTGATTTTTTTTTACTAGACAAACGATCGTTTTGTAATTCTGTGGTCTATTTTATGTGTGTGTGTGTACATCTGTGCTCTGGAGATGACATTGGTGTTTCTCTGCGAATGTACATACTAATTAAAAATTCTGTTTTGCATTTACCATTAAGACAATTCTGATGGTGTGTGTTCATGTTCAAAACAGCACAGTGGCGATGTTTCGTTGTTGGATTCAGGTTTTCCTAATGTATAATACAATGTAGGTTCGATACTGGAATTGGAGAGCGATTTGTTTACATATATATACCCAGGGTGTTGTTGTCTTAGCGTTTGGACCTTGCTTCTCTCAAACATATACAACCGCAAACCTTATAATTAGTATGAAACAAAAGCAGAAATTATTAAAATTGATAATACGATCAGTCAGTTGCCAAAATTAAAACAAAATTCATTTGTGTACGGTGATTAACTCAAGTGTTGTGCTGCTTATAAATAAAAAAATAAAAATTTAGAAAACTTATTTAGTTTTGTAAATCAACACTGGTAGTGTCCCAAAAAGGAAGGAATCCTAAACCAGTTATGGTTCAAATGGAGAAATTAGATGTATCAAAAGACCTTGAAATTAATGTTATACGTGGCTTAGAGACCCGACTTATCCATTTAAACGGTCGATTGACAAGAGCACAACGATCACCTAAGTATGGTAACCAAGCAACAGAACTTCTAGAAACTACTCAAACGTTACTTTTAAAAATACAATCCGTTCTGCAAGATAACACCGACTTAGAAGCTACTTTAAATGAAATTAAAGAAATGCAATTGGAGGAGCCGGGCGAAATTTCAGAGTCAGATGATGACAATGAAATCCCTGTATTTGATTATTCTGAAGGAGCTAGACATAATTATGAGAACAAAAATAGTACTCCTCTAACAAGTTTAAATTCTTCGAAATCTCGAAGATATATGACTGACACACGTACATTAGCTAGATCTGGTATTTCGTATGATGGCCTTTCTAATGCCGTTCCCATTGATTTATTTTTATTTCAAATCGAAACGTTAGCAAAATCATTAAATTTAGCGGATGAATTATTATTTACGGAAATATGTTTTGTACTCAAAGGAAATGCGTTGCGATATTATTGGACATATCGACGCTCGAATCCAAATGCTACATGGTCACTTTTTAGAAATGATTTGGTAGAGAGATTCAAAGATCGAAGAACAGAATTCGAACTTCGCCGCTTAGTTGAGTCTCGAAAACAGAGTAACAAGGAAACCTTTTTAAATTTCTACAATGAAGTCTGGAGCCTTACGTTACAATGTAAGAAATCGTACTCGGAGGAAGATCTGATAGATGTTCTAAGGTTGAACATGCATCCTGCACTTCAATTATTTTTAACAGATCGAACGTTTACCAGCGTACAAGAGCTTATCAAAAGCGCAACCGCTTGGGAGACAACGTGGACCCGTTTAGGTATCAATATGGAACAAGTTGTCGCGGCCAGAAGATCCATACATGAACTTGATCTCGGTAAAACTTCGGCGTACGAATATAACTCGACACAACCTTTAAATAAGTCCCATCAGATTGATGCCATACAACCAGACATAGCACAAATAACTCAAGTAAACTACCGGCCCATGCCGTCAACATCGAAGAGTGGATCCCTGATGGAATCCCAAAATACGTCATATATATGCTTCAATTGTGATGACATCGGTCATCCTTTTCAGAATTGTCCAAAGCCTCGCACACGATTCTGTTACAAGTGCGGCTTTAAGAATGTCACGGTATCTGATTGTCCAAAATGCTCGGGAAACACAGTACGGGACCAGATGAATTCTGGGAATTTGAGTACCCGGAGAATACTAATGAGACCCCAGAAGAGCGACAGTGCTTGCAATACCGATCCCGAACTGCACAAAATGGCCAAGAACGATGGAAATCCGACTCGTTGAGTTCGGCCGACTCGTTTCACTCTGCCTGTTTTTCAAATTCACTACATCCCCAACCATTTTATGATTCTGTTACACCTGTTTCAAATTCTAATTTTCATTCTCAAACTTTAATGTTCGATAACCAAAATGTTTTAACCAACTCCATTGGCACACAAACTAATTTTGTTGATTATTTTAATCATGATGAAATACTACATATTACAAACACTAAGAGCACGAACGCTGGTCATACTCATAAGAGGTTCATTTCTCCTAAACAAAAAGAGCGTACACGAAATCGAAACCGGTGCTTGACACTGTTTGAGTTCGGAAGGATGCGCGCACCAAGGCACCTCTCCTCTTTTATAATTATTGTGTTGTTCGTTCCTCAGGTTCCGGCTGACGAATTTCGGCGGAACATCCGGATTTTTTTATTATTATTTGCGTTTATCTATTTTATTTAATTATCTGTATCATCACGGTGTAAGCCAGGAGCCATGCATGCCTCAAACCCCACGACCCTTCCCACTTCTCCCTGGAAACGTAGCCGGCAAAAATCACCGTGGAGGCCTCTGCATGCGCTTAGTGATAATCTGCAGGATGGCAGTAGCCATCCTGTAACAACTGCTTCTGTAAGTATGTCCTCCATCTCAAAAATATTTAATTGTAGTAAAACTTATTTCAAAAATATTTTTATTCTTAAATTTAATTGAGAAAGCTCCGAGTCAGGAAACCCTGTCCTGCAAGAAATACTTCAGAAACTAAACGCTATCAATTTGCATCTGGCTGGGCAGAACCAAAGACTAGAATCTATGGGCGAGCTACTGAAACAACAAGAACAGAGACTAGGAACACTTGAAAATACATCGATGATCCAAGATAAAGGAATAACGGATGCGTCAAGTAAAACTAGTAACTCCACTAAAAGCATTAATTCTAGTCAAAACAAACTTATATCAAGAAAAAATAATGACACACTGTTTAAGAATTGCTACCAGTGGCCCTATTCTGGCTTTCCCTGGGAATATCGAATTGGGAAAAATATTTTCATAGCATTTTTGTCTAAATTGTATTTTTCTGGCCTACTGAGGGAATATTATTGGTGTTAATATTTTCGAAACAAAGTTAAATGGGAAAATATTTTTCCCTACAAAAATTTTGTGGAACAAAAGTTTCCCAAATCACTTTGTTTTGAAAATTTTTGCACTAAACTTATTTTTGCAGTAGGCCAGAAAAGTATAATTTTAACAAAAATGCTATAAAAATATTTTTCCCAATTCCCTATTCCCAGGGAAAGCCAGAATATGAATACAGGAATGCAAATGGCCTAGCGCAACGCATTTCAGAATTAGAAGTATTTTTAAACACAAAAAAAATTGATATATGCCTAATCTCAGAAAGTTATCTTACCAGAACCTCGTATGCCAAAATACGTGGATACCAGTGCTATCAAGTTCTACATCCAGCAGAAAAACCTATAGAGGCGGGACAGCAATCTTTATTAAGGATAATATAAAACACCACGAAGAATTGAAAATAGAGGAGGAAGCTATGCAAATAGCTATTGTATCTATCGAAACCAAAAATAACAAGAGCTATAGTATATCAGTAATCTACTGTCCACCCAGATATAACCCAAAAAAGAAGACTACATCAAACTTCTTAAATCGCTTGGCAATAATTTTATTGGATGGATACGACTTGATAACGGGGCAAATAATCAAAGCTTTACCAGAAAAAGCATTAAGGAAACTACAGCACATAATCAATGCTACCTTTAGATTATGTTATGTTCCGAGACAGTGGAAAGTAGCGGAAATCATAATGATTCCAAAGCCTAATAAATCACTAAATGACAAAACATCGTATAGGCCTATTTCTTTGTTAACAACAACTACAAAAATTTTCGAGAGACTGTTTCTCAAGAGATTAAAGCCAATTATAAATCTTATACCAGAACATCAATTTGGGTTTCGAGAAAGGCACTCAACGATAGAAGAGGTACGTACGATACAATTGAGGAGGCGCTGGAGAAAAAGGAAGTATGTTCAACAATATTCTTAGACGTAGCCCAAGCATTTGATAAGGTTTGGCACCCTAGTCTAGAATTAAAGCTCCAACGAGATTTGCCAAAACAACATTCTGAATTGCTAAAGTCTTACATCAACGACCGTTACTTCCGGGTGAGACAGGAAGGGGAATTCTCTAAACTGAAGAAAATATTGGTAGGGGTTCCACAAGGCAGTGTTCTAGATCCCGTTTTATACCTCCTGTATACAAATGATCTACCAAACATAGAAGAAGCTAAAATATAAACGTCTGCTGATGACACAGCTGTTATGACCACCGATGCTAGTATACTTAATAAGCACGTTTTTATTTCAAGTGGTTAATAAAAATGTGTTTATTAAGTATAAGTGTGTTTCGCCAAGTGCCTACGGCAAATAGCGTAAAAAGTATGATGCTAGTATAGTTGAGTCCACAAGAAAACTACAAAATGCTGTTGATATAGTAAATAACTGGACAAAACAATGGAGAATAACACTTAACGAATCGAAATCAACACACATCAACTTTGCAAATAGGAAATTAGAATATATTCCGATTAGACTGAGTTCACAACAAATACCATATTCTGACAATGCTAAGTACCTCGGCATGACGCTAGACTCTAAACTCAGATGGAAAGCGCATGATAAAAAGAAAAGGCAAGAACTGAATTTAAAATTCCGAAAAATGCACTGGCTTATTGGAAGAAACTCCAAACTGACAACACACAACAAACTGCTGTTGTATAAACAAATCCTAAAACCTATCTGGACGTATGGTATTCAGCTTTGGGGCTGCGCAAGGAAAACTACAGTGAAGATCATTCAAACATTTCAAAATAAAGTACTACGTAGCATTGTGAATGCTCCTTGGTACATTAGAAACGACAATCTATATCGAGACTTAAACATGGAAAACGTCAGCGATGAAATACAAAAATTTGCAAGGGGTCATGTAATGCGACTGCAGCAACATGAACACGAGGAGCTGCGGAACCTACTGTCATAAGTAATAAGTTGTCTATTAGGGATGAGGTGTTAAATAAAATGGCGTTCCAATGTTATTTGCGATTGATGAAATTTTCGACGATGTCGAATATCTCATAATAACTATATTCGACGTTGTCGAAGAGGTCAACAGCGTCCAAAATTTACGGTGTCGAAAATTTCATAATAGACCCCTCTGTTCTTACTCTGTTCTTCTTAAACTTAAGTTAGCACAAGACGCAAATGTCAGAATTAGTTTCGGTTGGTTAAATCTCAAAATTGGTTTTGTCGTTCTAAAGAAAAAAAATCTTTAAAAATTATGTTCCCTTAAACTTGAGCAAAGTTCTGGCCGGAAAAATGAAGTTTATGACGTTCATCTGATAGCCGTAATTGAAGAGGATTGCCATACTCTGTTGTAGCAAATCGTTCAAAAACGTGGTTTAAGCGCAGGGATCCATCATAAAAAATCTGAGATGCATTAAAAGGACACGCTGACATTTTGGAGAGACTACAAATTCATTCTATATGTTGAGCTGCATCCAAAGGAACCAGACGATCAATTAGTAGTTTTATTGTCACAAACAATTGATCAAACTCAATGTATCAATGAAAATAAGAGCGGCCTGAATTTAAAACTCGAAAATTAATTCTTGTTTACAATTATAATGCAAAGCATGACACATCACTCGTGGGAACAAAGCACTGTGTATTTGTAATGCGAAAAATTAAACTTACTTATTAGTTCTGGTAAAAACTGTCTTGTGTAATCAAAAATTATTATTTCTCTTTAAATTTCAGAAAACCAACTATATATCAACCATTTTTCAATCAACCCTTAATCTTTAAATTCATTATACTGTTAAAGTTAGCCGAAAGTTTCGAGCCGAAAGATAATGCATAGTGTCTTGAATACAGCAAAAATCAGTCATGAACTTAAGAATTTACGAATTTAGGATCGGGTTATATCATTCGGGTGAAGGGGAAATTATTTCAGTTTATAGGAATTTAAAAATCGATAGGAGCGAGAGTATAAAGAGAGTTTAGCTTTCGGATGGAATAGTCAAAACACTATCTGCACTATCATTCGGCTGGCAACTTTCGGCTGGCAACTTTCGGCTTACTTTAACAAGGTAAATTCATTTGAATCTTTTAATTCGTTTTCGTAAATGCTGTACTTTTCAACATTATTGCAAAAATTGGGAAACTACCACTTTCCGCACCGAAGTTTCCATTAAATTTCGAAAAGCGCCCTACTTTTAAAAAAATAAAGTTTTTTATCTAATACTACAGACACATTACTAGTTTTGTAACCATTATTTCGGGATCATGATTTCCTAAATGAAAACACAAGACATACTACAATTTTCTTTGTCTTATTTGGTTTTAAATAGTAATGGAGTAAGCGGTGACAAAAAAGTCAAAAATAACATTTAATTGACTTTTAAATTGTCATAAATGAGTTTTATATTGACAGAACAGAAAAAAATTGCTCTCGCCAACTAAATGTCCATAACAAACAGAAAACTCAAAGGAAACTAGATCTTTTTTGGTAAACTTTTAGAACAAACAATCAAATAAGATATTTCATTTGAACTAAAAAAGTAAAACAAAATTTATTTCTGGTAAGTCCAATGTCATCATTCTATCTGGGATTTTTCGTTAAACTGCGTATACGTATACACAAAAAAACAAAATATGTTTGTTTGTGTTCGCAAATGTATACGCAGTTTGAATTTTTACGTTTACAAAGGATGGAATATCTCTTTTAGGTTGTCTTTGCTATTGGCAGAGACAACCTAAAAGAGATATTTCATGCTACGAAAAAATTTAAACATCATGTTCATTTTCTGTAAACAGTCGAACACATTCAAAAATATTTTGTTTTTTGGCGTATACTAGGTTTTTCAAAAAATCACAGATACAACGATTGGAATTATCAGAAATATACCTTTTGATTTACTTTTTTAGTTCAAATGAAATATCTCATTTGTTTGTCTGTGCTATTAGTGTCAGGAATCTTCATTTTTAATGCATTCGGCGTTGTGAGCACTAAAATGCATCGAAATGAGAAAAATTTCTCATCTCGAAACTGAGCACATATCTAGTTTGAAATTATGGTTAAACAGGACACACTAGTACGAAATTATGATTTCGAGTTAATCAAAATTACGAAACTGCAGTGTGTCTATGACATAACTTGTCTAAATGAAATATTTTTCAAAATATTTGCAAAAAACTAAGAAGCACCTATAGAAGTTATCACATCCGGTGGATCGAGTTTGACCAAAAATCCCTGGACTCAGCAAATTTATAAAAAAAAGCTTTAGTATAAAGTTTCATCCTTTTCAATCAACCTGGGGTGTACAAATTTTTGTTGAAAATCAGTTTTTTATCAAAAACGCATTTGATACGATATTATTGCAGAATCTATTGCAGATCTTTTAGTTCATGATCATTTTTATCGTAAATAGAGTATAATGACATATTTCTCAAAATATTTACAAAAAACTCAAAAGCTTGTATAGAAGTAGCGGTGGGCCAATTTCGCCCAAACAATACTGCGACCTCTCATTTTATAAAAAATAAACCTTAAATATGAAGTTTCATTTCGATCATCCGTCTGGCCAGTATAGAGGTCGATTTTTTGTTGAAAAACAGTTTCTTGTCATATAACGTTAATTAAAGTGACACTTATAGTTAATGTAAGGCCTGAACGTACCATGGTACGTTGACCTAGATTAATTCTGGACAAAATAATCCACTTAACGGATGCTCATTACATCCCACTAGAACAATAAATTTCAAACTTAATGCTAAGTAGAAAGTGCATATCATAAAGTGATGGATTGGACTTAAAAGTTATGGTTTGGATTTAATTATATTTATTTTATAATTTTTTTGTTTTATCTCTTGTACAACGATGACGTTTGAACGTCAGTGTGGCAAGACAACCGTCGATATTAACTATTTATTAACTGAAAATTTTGGAAATTACGTCATACAAAAATTGTCCTTGTGATTCACAAGTACTATATGAATTTGCAATTTGTGAACCTCGCGAATTACATGGAATGAACTATTTTCGAAAACTTAAACTAACTACAAGTATTTTTGAAAAAACTTTTACCAAATATTAATCATTATCCCTTAACCCTTTCGAACATCATTTTTAAATAATGTAGCTAAAAAATTGTTGGGCTTTTTTTAAGTGCTTGATTATTTTTGAAACATTTTTAATCAATTTTTTAATTTTTTTGGAGGCCTATCCTGTTTTCTTGGACACCTGAAAATGTACAATATATTGTACATGGTGTTTCAAACAATAATAATTTGGTATAAAAGGAATTCTTTATTTCACATTTCATAAAAGTTACATTGTCCATTTAAATAATAATAAATTAAAAATAAAAATTAATAAAAAATAAAAAAAATATAAAAAAAATATAAAATAAAATATAAAATAAAACATAAAATAAAATAAATTAAATTAATCACATTATTCATATCATTACGTTACATATTTAGTCGAGGATTATTACGTTTTGTTCACAATTACTTTTTTGCATGAAATTCTTCAAAACAGTTTCGCACTTTATTTATGCAAAGGTGAACTTTACATTTTTTGCAATAAAAGAATGTTCTTCCTCTGCAGTTTAAAAGTTTGCAGCGGGTGGGCTCCAACTTTTGGTCATGTGCGGGCATATGACCAATATTATCGAAACGAACGTCTTCAAATGGTCTTGTTTCTGATTTATATTTTTTCGTTGACAATTCAAGAGATACATCTTGCATAGTTGAGCTTGGACGCCCCCGTTTTTGGGGGTTCACCGTATTCCCCGCAAGAATCAGACAGTTACCAACTTCAAGTCTAAAATCTAATAGATCTTTCACATTTTTTTCTGGTACATTCCGTAATTCGCAATCTAGCTTATATTCAAGCCAGCTTGATGAAATCGCGAAATCAATGAAATGGCTTGTAAAATGCGCAACGGCCACTTTCTTGATTGGATAAAGATCCGGTAATAGCTAATAAGCTTGTCGAGCTGGTTTACACCGCCCATGTTTCGACAACTTGTACAACTGAACGATTTCGGGTCGATTTACTGAAATATATTTATTTTCGGACTTTTCCCATCTTTGAGCCGTATCAGTGAAACCAACTCCAACATAATTCGACGCAAGATTTATTGGTTTGTTATCTCGCCATTTAACAAGAGTGACCTTGCCATCACGACTTGTCACCGAATCACAAAAACCCCGTTGATTTTTCATAATGTCCTTGTTGGACATTATTGGAGAGTTGGCGAATCGATTAATCCGTACCGTGCCAGCTGCATTAATTCCACGGCTTCTCAAAATTTCAAATAAATTATACGAGCTGAAGAAATTGTCAAAAAAAGGTTGAGCCCTTGATTTTGCAGTCTATTTACTAGCTTCAAAACTACGCTAGCGCCGAAACCGAAGCGACTACGATTTATCGGTGGAAGACCTGTATTAGCTCCTTGGTATATGAAGAAGTCGTATGGAATCCCGCTTTTGCCACATAATACATAGACCTTGATTCCCCACGGGTTGGGTTTTCCCTTCATATATTGCTTTACAGACAATCGGCCTTTAAACGGGATTATTTGTTCATCGATGCAGATGTTTTCCTCTACATTTATCGACAAACAATGCGCACGGACTGCATCGATCAAAGGCCTTGTACTAAAAAACTTATCCGTGCAGTTTTCCGTCCGCTTTAAATTATCAGCGACATGTAAGTTCTGCCGTAGTTGACAAAACCGCTTACTAGACATATTTTTATTGAAAACCTACAAATTCAAAACTGGTGACCAATACAACCGCAGACGAGGAAACTTAAGACATCCCATAAGGATATGTAAGCTGAACAATATTTTTATTTCATTCGCGTTCGTTGGTTTATATCCATTAACGTTGTTTTGCTGGGCGTATTGATTAGTGTGAAAGTCATATTTTTCAAACAATTTATAAGGGATATACCTTAAAAAATAATTTAATGGGGTTAAAATATCGTTACCATCTTGAGGAGGCTCAATAAACGGTGTCACGTTGGGCTCAAATTCTCTTCGACGCCATTGAATGTCGGATTTTTTAGTGTAGTGTACCTTTTCAATAAATATTGTTTCTGGAATTTCGATTTCCGATGTACCATTCGCGGTACAAACTATGCAAGCCTCGTTGGTAGAACTAACTTCATCATCATCATCTATGTCACAGATTTCTATTTCCAGTATCTCTTCATTTTGTTGTTTATGAACAGGCGCCTCAATTTCAATTATATCACTTTTGTCCGGTATATCGGTTTCGACATTATCATTTAGTTCATCAAAGTTATCATCAGAATCAGCACCAAAATCGGAATCATACGATTCTAGACAGCTCTAGAATTTCTTTTTCAGAAAGCCCTTTTCGTTGCTGTAACTAGTGCAAAATTTGTAATCGTTCGTATAATACTCTATGTAACATTTATGTACAATATATTGTACACAGTTTGAAACTCCGTGTACAATATATTGTACAGATATTAGAACATCGTTAATACTTTATTTTTAGGTATAAATACACAAATACATGGTTAAATAAATATAATTAAAATATTCTAAAGTAAAAATCAATTACCAAAATCACATTTAACGTTTTACTTACCGAAATATTAGCTTATTACTAATCTCCTATCTTACCAACAAGAAAAAACACAACTTTATAAGTTGAGAACTGTCATAAAACTAATTTTTACGAGCGTTGTAAAATTCACAATAGCAAAATAAGAGAGAGTATTTAAAGGAAAACGATATTAAACAATTTTCTGAAGCAAAAAAAATATATTTAACCTGCTAGGTGCGTTCAAAGTTGATGTACAATATATTGTACAAGGCGTTCGAAAGGGTTAAAATAACAAAGAACTACAAAAATTGTTGTTCGATCGATAGTATTTTTATTGTCAGAAATATTTTAAAAGGGATTAACGAATGCATCATCACATCACATTTCGAATGTACCATTGTTCGTTACATATGTACATGACTCCGAGGACGGGTGGAGGTGGTTTAATGGTTATAGTTTATAGCTTTGCAATGTGCATAAAAAATATTTATAATCAATGTAATTGGAATATGTATAATGTAGGGTGTTATGATTACTAATGCAGTATGAGTATGTGGTTATAAAATACTAAATTAAAATATGTAATTTTATGGCGGAAATTTAACTACTGTCTATTTTCGAAATGAAATTACAAAAAAGGGTTTCCGACCCATTTCAATGGTACGAATATTTTATTGTGTAATAAATTAGAAATATAACTTCTTTCCTTTGTATGCACTTAGACCTGTTCATAAACCAAACAGTGATTACCTCCATTTGGTTATAATTTTTAGCATTTTTTTAATATCTCACAAAATCCGACACAAAACAATGTTAAATGATCCATTAGTTCAGTCAATCTATTTCTACAGACAACAGATAAATATTAACCCAAAACATTGTGAATATGTACATAAATACAGGTTCCTTATGGATCTGGTGGAAATGCAATAAGCGAAAAGGAACAAATATAATTTATTACACCTAACTACTGTGACATTATATGTACATCGCCATATCATACAGTGTTCGTTGTTCGCAAACGAAGCAGCAAACAACAATAAAATCGCTTCTCTAAAATCTATCAAATGTCACAGAAAGAGTAAATATGAAGGAGACGGTAATAAATTGACATATAACTTTTAGGAGTAATGTAATTTTTTCTATTGTCAGTGTTTTTTTATATCCAATTTCCTATTTGTACATCTCGCAGCCACACATATGAGCTGAGAAATAATGAAATCATTACAACAATCGCGAAATTCCAAACAATTTCATATGATGAATATGACATGGATTTATCATTTAACTGCTTCTGTAGTAATAGTTTTTAGCAATATTGCTTGAGGGTGAGGTGGTTTAGCTAACTAAAATTATTAAAATTCAGGAAGTTGTGTTTTATTGGTTTATTTCGTACATTGTTCAATCAGATGGAAATTTAAAATTATTTCTGATTTATTTTCCAATCGTGCGTTTTTCTCATTCTCTCTAGTATTTCATCCATTTCATGCATAGTTTTTATCTTTCTGTTAATTTATTTTCATTCTTACATTTTGTTTAATCATAATTCTAGTTTGGTTTTGTATAGGAAGCAAAATGATTATCTTTTACTTAATAAGGTTGTATGGTACTCAAATTGTCAAAAATGAAGTTTAGTATAGTCAGTTTTCGACCAAAAAATTACCAATTGAACTTATTCTTTCTTTAGCATAAACTTAGATTTATAATTGAGGAATTTATTACATGAATATCCCAAATAAAATGTTTTGTTTGTCTATGGTTAGGTTTCATAGTTTATCGTTTTTTTTGAAACGCATAATTCAATTTTTTCAATATTTTACCTCTAAACAGCGAACAAATTTTGCATCAAAATGTTCAGAAACATTAAATCGAGGGATTAACACATGATTATCAAGATTAGTGTTGAAATGACGTAGAAAATTACGCCAAGTACGCCAAACGATGTTTATTAGTTTTCACGCTACAATGACGATTATTTTTGGGACATTTAGTGTCGCTAGATGGCAAATCACGGAATAAAAAGTGTGCCCAAGATAAGTGGTTATAGTTTTATCAAAACATGCAATGATCAGCAATAATGAAAAATAATTAATTTATTAATTGGTTTAATTTAATAATTAATTTAATAAATTAGAAAAAAATTTGGAGTCTAATTAATCGTTTGCATGAAATTTTTTTGGCGGGGAACATTGTAGTTTTAATATTGTTCAATAGTTTTTTCTGGGTTGACGAGACATCCAGAGAATAACATCCATTGTTGTGCCGTATTGTCTACATCAAAATTCGAAAAATCGAAATCCTTCCTGTCTGCTAGAGCACAAGTTACGCACTACAAGGAACATACAAGCAAAATAATCAATTCATGGTCATTTAAGTGCATCGCTGCAATACGGATCTACCAAGTAGCTGCGAGAAATTCACAAAACTAAAGCTAGCCAGGTCTGATGATTTCTCCTCAACCATCATTATTGGTAGAAAGCGCCGATGTTGTTTCGTATAATAGAATAAAATTGCATGTGAGAGGGCGATAAATAGATGCATGATCGTTGATCATAGTGCTATCTTATTTAAATATAGAAAATCAAAGTATAAATTAATTAAACGGCATTAATAGCTGTGTTGTTTTGGTTTATAACTATGATGAACAAATATTTTCCTTTACTGGAAATTCACAAGCAAATACATTCCAACCTGTTTTTGTGCGGTCTTTTTTGTGCGATTTTTTTATGCGGTATGAAAATTTTTTATTTAAAGTTCTTTCAAAATTTCAATCAAATTAGAACTTAATTGAATGTGATTTAATTAGCTAATTGACGTTGACCATTTCGTTTTTTCGATTTTTGATATTTCGTCACATTGTGTAATGAAAGTAAGTAATGCATCATGTTACGTGTTGTTTTAAGTTTTTTTTTTCTATGTAAAACTTTTTTGGTGCGGTCCTGATTCTCTCTTTCTTGGCAGTATATTCCATCAAGCGATTTGGCCGCCTCAAATGAGGTTTCATAATCATATTTTCATTTCGGATAATGAGTGATTAATTCATTGATCCTAAGCCAGCCGTGAAATTTTTTCCTTGTCGCTGGAGCAAGCATGCTGACCACTTTGCCACCGGGGCGACCTGATTCATCGCAAAAAAAAAAATTTACGAAAACTGTTTTTTATACCTCATGAACTTTCGGAATATTTTTTTTATACGTTTTTTTATGCGATCCCTATTACCGCACAAAAATAGGTTTGACTGTAATGCAAAAAAACCAAAATACAATATAGCTAATATTATCGCCAAATTCAGTTAAGCCTAGCCATACCAAACCTTGACTACAATGATTTCATTATATTTTCATCGAAAAATATTACATATGAAAATGGGGAGTGAATATGTTGTCACCAACCGGTCTCTTGGTAAAACTATCTTGTAATAATCAAAAAACAATATTGAGAAAAATTTGAGAAAACCAACAAGATCAACCCATTGTTAGTTAAAAATTTAATCTTTAAATTTTTTTAAATATTTTAATTCTTTTTCGTTTTTTGTAAATGCCAAATTTTTCAACATCATTGTGAAATTTGAAAAGCTCACAGCGATGCTGCCACTTCCGGTACTAAAATTTCTACCAAATTTCGCAAGAATCTCCAAATTATTGGAAAAAGCTTAGTTATGAAGTTTTATTCCGAATCAGGCCGCACTGTATAGATGGCGAATTTTGGTGAAATAAAGTTGTTTTTATCAAAACTCGTCATTTCCGGTCAAATTTAAAAAAATTATTTCAACTTATTTTGCCTGAAATTTTATTTACAATCTTTTGTGTATATAATCGTTTTTTCATAAATGTTATAACATACTTTTCAAAATATCTGCGAAAACAGAAAAAACTCTTATATGAGGGTTGCCATTTCCGGTAAACCGATAATGACCATAAACCACTGGGACCTCTCAATTTATGAAGAAAGATTTAATATGAAGTTTCACCCCTATCAGTGAATCCATTGTTACGACTGTGTTGTCTTTAACAAGACCAAATGTTCATTTTAGGGATTACATCCCCATTTTTTGTAAATTTTTGTGTTTTTTATTCTCCTCTTCTGTTTTGCGTCCGGGTTGTTTTGCATCCGGGTTGTTTTGCGTCCGGGTTGATTTGCGTCCGGGTGTAGATTTGATGTCTATATACGCGGTTAATGGTGGATGGATTCCTGTGTGTTTTTTTTTTGTTTTGTTGGTGCAACTGCACGAGAATGGGAGAGAGCGAGACCAGTGCGTGCCGAGTGTGTACAAGGTAAAATGTTTTAGAAAAATGTTTTTCTTATATGCTTCTCTTTTATATCAATGCGAATTGATATAAACGGAAAACAGAGAAGAGAGATGTTTTTCTAGAACATTTTTGTGTGGCGCGAGAATTTTTTTTTGCTGGTGGGCATTCAAGTTTTGGTTCGTTTTTGGAAAAGGTCGAGTTTTTTTTTTAAGTCGAGCGCAGAGTTTGGATTGTTTAAAAAAAAAATATATAATTGTGAAAATAAAATAAAAAAAAAATTTGCTTGAGAAGTGGAAGAAGTTTTCCATATTTTTTTTTTTTTTTGGATATATTTGTGAAATGGCCAATGTGGTCGATGAAGTTTTTGTCAATAAATTGTAATTCTTTTGATATACACAAAAAACGGTATATACACAAATTTTTTTACGGTTTTTGGCGAGCCAACGCCCCTCACATTAGTGGCCAGTTGAGGCTACTCCTTTTGCAACGGATCCGGCGGCCAGGTGAGGCTAGCCGTGAGATAAAGTTTTTGGTATCGGGGAAAGGCCCCGCATCGAGACGGGTGGCCAACCGGCACCCTGTTTTCATTTGGATAACGGCACCAAGGCCGCAATCCATTTTGGTATCGGGGAGAGGCCCCGCAACGGTAATCGGTGGTCTGCTGCAACGATCGGGTGGCCAACCGGCTGTTCCTCGAGTTTTGTTTTTGGTATCGGAGAGAGACTCCGCAACGGTCCGGGGGACAGGAGTCCCTTGTGGCATGACGGCCGCGCAAGGCCGCAACAATTTTATTAATTAAGGTACAATTTTTTTTCTTTATTTTTTTTTGATAATTTTTTTTATTTATTTAAATATTGTTTTTTTAAATTTTATATATATAATCACCTTTTTGTAATCGAGCGCCGCACAGCGGGTGCGCGCTCGGTGCGTATTGCTCTCTCTCTCTCTATCGTTCTCTCTTATCGTGGTGCGGTGGAGGAGGAAGTGGTTTTCATTTTTGTCTGTCTTTTTCTAATCTTAAATAAAATGAATTATTAAGTTTTCGGTGTGGTGTGATGGGAGCGAAGACTCCCTCTGTGTCGGCATAGTGTTGGCGGTCCCTTGGGGCCCGCATCCCATTTCGTAACCAGGGTTTGCCCTGTTTGAATTCGAAGGGATGCGCGCACCAAGGCACCTCTTTCGTTATTATTATTTTTCCTTCTTTTTATTATTTTATTTTATTGGTTGTGTTGTTCGTTCCTCAGGTTCCGGCCGACGAGTTTCGGCGGAACTCCGGGTCTATTATTATTATTTGCGTTCCTCCCCTTTCTGTATGATCACGGTGTAAGCCAGGAGCGTCATGCAAGCCTCAAACCCCACGACCTTAGCACTTCTCCCTGAGAACGTAGCCGGCAAAAATCACAGTGGAGGCCTCTGCTAGCGCTTAGTGAAATCTGCAGGTTGGCAGTAGCCATCCTGTAACACCATCTAGGCTAACCACACATATATGTATGTACATAAGTACAGAACCACTGTTTTGACTTCGGTGATATAGCGAAAGGTAAATATGAAATAATGTCGAGGTCAAATTTTTTATGATAACTCTACTTTATTTTGCTACGTAAAAGAAAGTACGAAGGTCCATACAAATTAATTAATAAAGAATGTTCGAATTCGAGTAGGATGAGTTTTCTGACAAGTGCGCCTACGTGCTGCTGACCCTCGCTACTACAGATGCTGGAAGGAAGGACATATAGCCAGCCCGCTCAGCGGTCATGATCATGGATGGCGCAGCATGTTTTAGTTGTGGAAATGTCTTTCACAACATGGGAGAATATAAGCAGGTTAACCGACTGCGGAGGTTGAAATAAGAAATGTCGGTAAGATGTACCTTACGGTAAAAAATCAACGAATTGGACTAATGGCAGGATTTGAAGATCGCCCTATATAAGCAAACGCTACTGCTTCAGTTAAACACAAAGAGTAGTGATCCGTCACAAGATCTTTTGCTGATAACTGTAAAAAAACGGTTGTCGATATAGTGATAGTAAGAGAACCGAACGAAAGTAACGCAGCACTCATCGTTCTTTCAAGAGATGCTTCAAAAACTGTCATTGCCTGGCTCCCTTATACTATTAGTTTCTATTTAAAAACAACAACAAGCTCACACGAGACACATTTAGTCTTCCGGTTAATATTAACATATCCTCTATGCCGTATCACAATGTACTAATATAAGAACACACTACCACCAAGTTGCAGTAGTATTCAATATTTCTTCTACAATTGGCGAGAATCTGAGCATAGTGCGAATGCATGATTTGTCACTAGGCACAATCAAGGTACTTGGAGTTCATTGGCTTCTTATCCAAGAAGAGATTAGGTCAGCGATACTTCTTTAAACTAAAACAAAAGATACTGAACGATTGTGTTTCCAAAGCAAGCCAAATGTCCAATTCGTTTAGCTGGCTTTCTCTCTTTCTAATAAGATCATCAAATTTGATCCGTACCAACTTATATTAAGATGACAACCTACCAAACGACATACACAACGAGGGCTAAGTAGAGACATAAATCAAAAGTCTTTAACTCATTCAGCTGAACAGATTGTTAGGCAGTATTCCAGTCGGTTATGTCGAAATCAAGCTAAAATCTAGCTCGTATTGAGTATTGTAGCACTATGATTGAAGGTAGGAATGTTGCTTCCCAACAGAACATAATGGGCGCTTTCAGGACACTCAACAGTTAGGAACATGTTGAGTAAAATCGAAGCCAACGTTATGTAAATGTTTAGCACTATAAAATTTCCAAATCAAATTGGCGATGATTTCACTAATCATAATAGGGCGACCTGAAAGAGCCCAATCTTTCTACGTAGAATTCTCGGGTCTTACGATTTTGTTAAGGCTTCATTTAAAACCAAAATATTTTTTAACAATATTGTCCAAAATTTGCACCACACGCAGCACCATTTGTAGAGAAGGCCGACAATTGCGGCTTGAGATGTTGACTGTTGTAGGAATCGATTAACCAGAACATGTCACTAAAATCGGGTCTTGGTCACAACATAAACACACAATAATTTTTGATAAATAAAGAGGATTATTGCATGTACTATTATCGCGATATCAAAATCTATTAAGTCTCATCGTTGCATCGTTTGTATCCCATATGGCTTTAAATGTGCTTTGGCCCTTTATAACAAAAAATGAGGTAAGCTAACAATACAAACATTAATATTTTATTGTCGTACATGTTCGACTCCATTTAAATTTTATAATTTTTTGTTGATTTTCCGTCAGTTTTCCGTATACGGTTTTTTAATGGATGATAAATATTGTTTATGATATTTTTAACAAATAAAATTTATAGAAATATGGTTTTATAATAAAATGGAAAATAGGAAAATGTCTATTACTAAAAGATATGTGATTTTTATTGTTTTATACACATTCGTAGTATTTATTCACTACAGTGGATTTTTCATTTACGAGCATATCCATCATTCACTCACTCGTCGGTGGCACATTTCCCTTGTATAAAAATTCGTGCATTTTTTATCTTTGTGAATATATTAAACGGAATTTGATTTTCTTGGCCATTAAAATTCGTTTTATTTTTCCTGCTACGACGATACGTATTACTTTTAGGTTTTTTGATTTATTGACTGTGCATTGGTGGATGGATGATGGATGAATTGAGACGAATTTAATCATGCCATTCTATCCAGGATTTGTTAATATTTGATTTTACAAAGAAAGGTATATGAGCAGTGGGTGGAGTGGTAGTTTTAAATTTTTTATTTTTATTTATTTAAATGTTTTTAATTTTGGTTCAATGTATTTTTTATTTTCTTTCAATATGATAACACAACATAAATTCAGCATCATAAAAAAATAACAGCATATAATATGTTTTACTAATAATATGTATTTGTAGATTTTGTACGGTTCTATAATGTGTGTCTATTTTAAAAGGATTTTTCGTTTTAAATAAATAAAAATATTTATATTTTACTAGCTGGATTTTATAGCCAA
This sequence comes from Nephrotoma appendiculata, assembly GCA_947310385.1. Lineage (NCBI taxonomy): Eukaryota > Metazoa > Arthropoda > Insecta > Diptera > Tipulidae > Nephrotoma > Nephrotoma appendiculata. The sequence continues at coordinate 223,881,259 of OX371223.1, forward strand.
GACTGCCTTAGCAATCGTTAAATTTATTACTTTAGCAGAAGATCCAAAATCAGGTTCTTGATTTTGGCCGGTAAAAACCTAAAATGAAAAAAAAAATTATTAGAATTTTCTAAATTTATAAATAAATAATTAAATGTAGACCAAGAGATTTTTTGGCTAGCAATAATCTTAATTTTAAATTATAAAATAATAATTAATTTGCATCAGACAAAATATGGCAAAATACTAGCTTTCCAGCGACGAGTTTAATGAAATCATGCTCGAAGTGAAGGCTAAAAAAGTAAGTTTGGTTTCTTTTTTATCGTGTTTTTTATTAAACATTTTTAAATATTTATTATTAATAAATATAATAGTTATTAACTATTAAAATGTTCGACGATAGAATTTCTATAATAGATCCGGCTCGTTTGCTTCTATGGAAGCAAAAATAGTTAATTTTCCTAACAAAGGCCTTTCCTTTTCCAAAGTTTCCGGCAAAATTATGTCAGAGGAAAAGCCACATTCTATCCGCGCACCGCAATATTCACTATGCAAGCTACAAATGTACCTGAAAGTTTTGATGTCACTCAGAATCTGAAAGTTTGGAGGAGATGACGGGTTTTTTTACCACGCTTATATTACCTCACTCTGTGTGCGATAGTCACACTTGCGATAGTCCAATTGAGCTAAAATGTAGGCTTAAACTCCGATGACAATACAAGATTTTAACATTAAAAAAAAAATTCTTCCTTACTCCTATCAAGGTATATTTATAAAAACTTTTTAAAAAACCACCTTTGTTTTTTCAAAACCTTTGTCCAAAATTGATAGGAAAGAAACCATGTAGTATTGAGGCATTGGCAGAAATGGTGAGACTAAGATCTGTGGGACGCGAATAACAGACAAAAAAAACACATATTGACAAAGACTTATAAAAGTTGGCTTAAATAAAAAACAATCATGTGACATAGTGCTCTTGGATCGCACTCTAAAAGGTAAGGTCCAAAGATAGATATACCACCTATGTTTTTGCAACTTCCTGACAAATGGTAACATGGTCGAAAAATTGATTGCAAATTTCGATGACTCAAAAGTAGAACATAAAATATATTTAAAAAAAACTTTTTAAAAAACCACGCTTATATTTAAAGGCTCTAACAAGTAGATAATAGGCTTTGAAAAGTAGAAAATAAAATTTTTCTTCCTTACTTCTATCAAGGTATATTTATAACAAGTAGAAATTTAAAATTAATATGACTAAAAATATAAGCGTAGGGTGCTCCTTCTGAATGTATATACTATCTTTCAATATATCATTTTTAAGTTAATACTGAAATGTACCAGCAAAAAATCTATTCTTAGGATACATCAGAATAGACTGTTCCATTAGTGTTACTAAAAGACTTTACTTCATGTGTCTAGTAGTCGTAAATTACTAATGCCGTAAAGGAGCGCCCCATGCTTATATTTTTAGTCATATTAATTTTAAATTTCTACTTGTTATAATATACCTTGATAGGAGTAAGGAAAAAAAATTATTTTATACTTTTCAAAGCCTATTATCTACTTTTTAGAGCCTTTAAATATAAGCGTGGTTTTTTAAAAAGTTTTTTTAAATATATTTTTTAGGCACTAGGTATAATCGATTAGCTGGTGCATACCATATACGAGGGCAAATCAAAAAGTCTTGCAATATCATATGAAAAAAAAGAGTGAGAGAGACAGCAATATTTTTATTTTTCGACATAATCTCCTTTAAGGTTTATACATTTGTCACATCGATCAATTAACTTACCTAAACCCTCTAAAAAAAAAGATTTCTTTTGCTCCATAAAATATTCATTTACAACAGACTGTACTTCATAGTCACTGGAAAATTTCCGGCCCCTTAGTGTTTTTTTCAAATTGGGAAAGAGAAGTAGTCACTGGGTGCCAAGTCTAGACTGTACGGTGGATGCGGAATTTCCACGAAGCCGCAGTTCTTTAATGCAGCTTGAGCAATATTAGCCTTGCGCACTGGTGTATTGTCGTGAAGAAGCAAGATTTTTTTCCTAACTTTCCTTGGCCGTTTTTCCCGGATCGCTTTTTTCAATTTTCGCAAAACCTCTGCGTAATATATGCCTGTGATTGTGGTTTTCGGTGGCATATAATCGATTATCAAAATTCCTTCAGCATCCCAAAAAATTGTTGCCAAAACCTTACCAGCAGACGGTTGAGTTTTGAATTTCTTTGGTGGTGGTTCACTACGTTTAATCCATTGCATCGATTCTTGTTTGGATTCCAGATCCCAGTGATGAAGCCATGTTTCATCGCCTGTTATTATGTTACCCAAGAAATTTTCTGGATCTGCTTTGTACATATCTAAAATCGCCTTTGAAGTTTAAACACGCATTTTTTTTTGTTCAGCATTCAACAAACGGGGAACCCATCGCGCACTTACTTTCGACATGTGAAGGTGGTCATGTAATATAGTATATGTGGTACCGTATGAAAGAGAAAGTCTCCACGCTAACCGCGGAACAGAAATACGCCGGTCCTCCAATACAATAGAATCAGCCAAAATTACGTTTTCATGGCTAATAGCATCTGCTGGCCGACCCGAGCGGTTATCGTCTTATAATGACTCCCAACCACTTTTGAATAATTTTACCCACTTTGTTACTGTGGCATATGATGGTGCAGATTCGCCGTAAACTTTTGATATATAGTTGAATATATAAATTGCATTTCGTCCATCTTTATAGAAAAATTTAGTAACGGCGCGATATTCAATTTCATTCATTTTAAGAAAAATTCAAAACACATGTTACTAAATTGACAAAAACAAACGAACCGTAAAATTTACATCGAAATGTTCTTCTAGACGTTTCATCGTGACAAAAAATGGTTTTGAAAAATATATTGTTGTCTCACTCACTCGTTTTTTTCATATGATATTGCAAGACTTTTTGATATACCCTCGTACTTTGTATGCGAAACGAATTCAAGTGTAGAAGCCAACCAAGCGGTGAAGATGTTCCTGTGCTTAATATGGTATTTCGTAAAATCGTCGTTCTGATTCACGACGATATAATTTATTTACTGGAAATGAATTCGCAATTGTGTTTTTTTAACAACAATGGAGAACCACCATTCGTGAAATCCAGAAAAGTTACAGCAATAATTCGTGAATATCGACATTCTAAGCCGAAGATTAACAATCAAATTGGAAATGTGAAGCTTACTCTGGAGCTCAAAAAAATTTAACTATAGAAGCAACGTTACTATGTTACAGTATAAAGCGGCCCTGACAGCCGTTACAGAAGGTTTTAATCCCAGTATCAGTGAAGAGAAACTAACTCAGCAATGGATAGTAGATTCATATTTGCACGGGGAATCAAGGCGTTAATGCACCTACGGCATACGGTAATTTTAAACTTTCCAGAGCCAACATCGAAACGCCAAATACAGCAGTTCGTCTGTATAGTGAACTATTATCACTACTTTATACTACGTTTAGTCGAACTGTTGCCGCTTATACACGGGCATTTGACCACGTTACACTTAAGAAAGGCAAAACAGAAGAAACTTTTCTTGGTCCAAATATTGAACTGAATCTTTCTTCAACTACCAACACCTTCAATGTAGCAGTTAAACCTGTCTTACAACAACGCACCATAGGATGTTCAAGCCCTCTCGTATGGATATTAAATATTTGTCGGAAAAGTTTACAATCTCAACATAAAGATGGCAGCACTCGTCAATAAAAATATCGGAGTGTGATTGCAAATGTGTTGAAAGGTAATCCTGAAATATCAGCCATTTTATATGCGCAGTCGTTGTTTAACAATCGTTTCAGTGAGTCGATGTGAGTATTTTTGTCAAAATGAATCGAGTATCTTCATTAAATATTTATTTTGAAAAGACAAAACGCCCACTCTCAAACGTCCAAGAATGTCCAGGAACAGACTTTTCCAAGATGGAAAAACGACCACATTTGCAGAAAAAAATCTTGCTCCACCAAGTCAATGTGCCGTCTCACCTCAGCGAATTACGGTTTGAACTGCTTGACACCCCTCCTTACTCACCAGGTCTAAACCTCTCGTTTGGCGGACAGCGATTTTCGTCAAATGAGATGGCCATTACCTTCGTAAACGACTATGTTGTAGAGAAAGGCGCCGAGTACATTTTGGACGGGTTGAAGGGAAGCATCGCTGGGAAAAGTGTATAGATTAAAGGTTGGTATCCAGCTTGCGCTAAGATAAATTTTACATACAAATTGACGTAAAAACCTACTCACGTGTTTGGCATCAATTTATCTGCCTAGAACAATAAAATTTAGAAAAATTTTGACAGCAAAACGTGAAAATTTACTTTTTTTTAAAAGGATGAAAAAAATATTTTTCTAGACTATGAAAATAGTTTCGAACTGTATTTTAGTTTGTTGTAGGACAAATAAAACAAACGTCAAAATTTATCTCTACTTAAACTTTTTAGCTTACTAATTTATCTGTAATTTAGTGGAGACTTGTGGAGACCGCGTTAAAATTTATCTTAGCGCGAGCTGGATACTTAACTTTACAAGGAGACTATGTAGATAAATAAAAATAGATTTGAAGAAATCTGTATCTTTGTTAGATCGGAAACTTTTCAGACAACGCTTGTATTTAGCAATCAAACACTTTCGCCATTTTGTCGAAGGTATAAATTTCTATATATTTGCCGACCATAAACCTCTCACAACAGCTATTGCGTCAACGTCAGAACATGTTCGCCGGTATTTTCGACTTCTCGAAACACAATGTGGTGAGTATCTGTTTTTCTCGTTCTGATGAAACCTCACGGAATGCAGTGTTTTCTCTTCCGACATGAAGGAATTCCTTGTACAGCAATAATACGACGACGAATTGCAAGTAATTGATTTTAGCACGTATTCTAGCATACCAGTTGTCAGGACTCCCATCTATATGACTTATCTCATCCAGGCATCCGTGCCATGCTCATTGCTTCGAAATACTTATGGCCAAGAATAACTACCGAACTGAGCAAAATCATGTATCCCATGTCAAAAGTTCAAAATTGACCGACACACGAAATCAGAACTTTGTAAATTTGAGCTACCAAGTGGCAGGTTTTAGCATATCCACATAGACCTGATTGGTCCAGCTTAAACAATCCGAGAAATAACCGTTAAACCCGTAATTAATATCTTCTACAAAGAGTTTATCTCCCTTTATAACGACAGACCAAGAAACATAATTCGAATAACGTTGTTCACCGAGCTCACGAAGCTCACAGGTTCCTACTGCATTCGAACAACTGCATACGACCCTAAAGTAAATGTTGTTATCGAACCGTTCCACAGGCAATTAAAAGCCGCATTAACAGCTCGATGTAATACTTTGCATTGGAGTTCAGAACATCCAACAATTTTATTGGGTACATTCAAATGTCAGCCAAGGAGGTCAACTGCACTCCAGCAGAGCTAGTGTATGGTTAAAACATCAAGGTTCCGGGGCATTCTACATCAACAAAATCTAAAGTATCTGTATTTATACTTAAGATTCGTGAAGCAGCTACTACCATTTCCAAAAATCTGGAAAACTGTTCACACGCATTCGTGGCCATGGACAGAGTCAGGGGTGCTCTGTGTAACCTATATTCTGACCCATTTTCAGTGACCTGCAAATTGCACAAATTCTATGTTGTGGATGTTGACAGAAAACCAACAACAATTGGTATCGACAGGCTTAAGCCAACATACGGGGTATTGTAGTAATCCAGGTCGAACGGTTTTCGATCCAGCAGGGAAGTGATGTAACAGCCAAAAATCTACGAGGCATTACTCGTTCTGCTGAATAGAACTATTCCGCCGTCTACATTTTCGAATTTCGATATTTATCGACTATCGACTATTATAGATTATAAGCCAAATAAATATTAATAGATAATGATAACTCCCCGCGTACATTAAAGAATGGGCCAATGGTATCGTAGGATTTATTATTACATTTTTTTTTAATAAAATCATGGGTGAATGGGAAACCTAAATTACATGCATGATGCAATCGGAATTATTAGTGGTAGGCCAGGTATTTCACTTGCACTACTTGGCGTACTACTAATAATTATTATGGTATAAAGTTAAATAGCAATGCTATTTGAATTGCTACATGTTCTACCAACAAAATTCTCGATACTTTATCGAAGTTTATTTCTCGTTTTCTTAAACTAAAACGGACAACTTTTGCATTTATGAATTATTTCTTTTCTATTGGTAGCACAACCTACTAGTACAAATGCGAACAAATTGTCTATCCCTAATTTCGTTCAAGTATGGAAAACAAATTATTTCGTGATAGAAATGGAGTAGAATATCACAATTTTTTCAATCTAGCAACCTGGTAAATGATATTGGGGTAAATACCCGATCGGCTAGCAAGCAAGCAATTTGTTAGCCAAAATCCTGGCTACTCAATCAATTTTACCAAGAAAATTTGAATTTCAAATTATGTTTTCATAAAAATTTTTGTTTCTTTTTGCAATTACACAGTAAAACAACAAAAATATTTGCTGTGTTTATTTTGAAACCGCAAAATTTACTGTGCAATCACAAAAAAAAAAAAATTTGAAAAACCAAATTTGAAAACAAATTTCTTTGGTAAAATTGATTGAGTAGCCAGGATTTTGGCTAGCAACTTGCTTGCTTGCTATCCGATCGAGTATCTACTCCATTAAATGTAAAATAGTGTCACATTTTATTCCAAAGAAGGGAGACATTCGATAAAGTATCGAAAATGCGATGGTAGAACATGTCAGCACAGAATTGTTTTTAATTTCAACTTCGCGTCTTTTCTATCAATAAATCATTTTGTAATATTACATTCGTATGAAATCTTTTCATAGTATCGGTTTAGCAAAGTTACTTACTGCCTTATCTACCCTACGACCTACCTAACTTGATTATAATTATTTGTTCTAGTTTACAATTGAGTGATTTTTAAGATGATTTAATTTTATTTTCAAGAATATCGCAAACCCTCCCAAACGGAATAGCACCGTAACATACATACACAAACTCCCTCATTTTTATCCATATTTCGTAATATTCTTAAGCACAGAAATACATAAATCGAGTACTTGAATACAATATAATACTTACTTAATCAAACAGAAGAAACATCCGTTAATTTTTGGTACAAAAATAGTTCGCTTATTCGCTAAAATCCCATCAACAATATCATCAGCCGCTATCTCTGGCTCCACTGGTTGAATTTTATTCATAAATCCCAGCGCCTTAAATTTATCAACAACTTCGCGGCGTGTATTTATAAGCGATGGATAGACAATTGTTGTAAACACTTCATTCTCTAATTTTAATTCACGGAGATATGCGGTAAGTGATTCCATGAGTCCACGTGTCGCGAACTTTGTAGTCGTGTAGAGAACATTTGAAATACCTTCTAAACCACATACCGAATTGATTGCTACAATATGACCTCGGCGACGTCTCACCATCGTATCGAAAAATGCTTGTATTGTCTAAAAATATAAAGAAAACATAAAAAATAAACATTTTATACTCTTATCAGCATCTTAAATTGGATTTAGTGTTCACAAGAAATTCTAAAACGTATGCGGTACAAACATTGTTCCAAAGTACAAAAATTCAAGTTGTACAATGGCATCATAAATCAATATAAATTATAAACATTTCATTATCGTAATCTGCATAGTAGTTAGTTTGGTGGGACAACCCGTTCGGTTTAAAGTATGTTATAGACAAAGATAACCGATACTACACAGCTGATTAGGTGAATTCCTCTTTTAATGTATAACATTTCGAAAATATTAAAGCTGATATGAATCAACCATTTGCTTCTACTTACATTCTAAATATATAACCCTATCGCTTTGATAACAAATGATGGCTACAAACAACGTATTAAAATTATATAACAATTTGATTGATGGTAATATTAGGTTGCGTTATTTTCACAGGCGATAAACCACAATCTTGACCTTCATTTCAAATTGGAAGTAAATTTTTGGATTTTTTTTTGTCAATATCGAAACGATAGTTTACTTGTTACTAATTTCGTTAAAATTGGAAGTGCAACATAATTAAGTATTTGGCAATGCAGCTGCGCTCGCTTATCAGTTCAAGCTAGCTAGTTGAATTAACTCAATAACATTTTAATTATTGATAAGAATTTATTGAAACATTATAAATTGTCCATTTATTTTAAAGCCAAGTGTAAGGTTAAGCTGTTTATCGATACGATTAGTCGAAATAAAATTTGGCTTGAAGTAGAGAAATAATTGTATCAATTTGCGGTGTTATTTATAGAAATAACAATTTTTTTAGTTTCGTAACATGTTCCAAAAACAACTGGAAAGGATCCTTAAATTTTAAAGGGATTGCTTGATCTCAATCAAACAGATTTTTTCTTTAACCTCTGGTCAAGAAGTTCGCTATTCTCGGGTTTTTATTGATACTCGTCCATTGTTTTGCAAAAAAAAAATTATATTCATCATTCACGTCGGTTTGCTTATAGAATTACAAACAAATAATGAATGAAGAAAGGAGTGTTCTTGTAGACAGAGACGAAGGTATACTAATATTAAAAATTTTACTTTCTTAAAAGCACGAATTCAAATTTAATAAAAATTCTAGAATCTTGTATAATATTTAACGTATTTTCAAAAATTAAGGATAAGTGGAACAAGTTAAGAAATGGAATGTCAAATTAGTCAAAAATTAAGGCCAAGTGGCCATTTCGAACAGTGAATTATGTTCTCTATTCTATTTTTGTCTAAAATACTTAATCCAAATCTGTTTGACTACTTTGAAGCATTATTATTTTTGATTTAAGAAAAAAAAATTGATGAATTTGTTTAATATTTATTTTTTAATTCCGGACATAAATTTTATTCAAATAAAAAGAAAATTCTCTCGCAAATCCGATTTTGATACAATTTTATTTGATTCGAGAAAATTATGGTCAAACCGGTATCAAACCAATTGATAAATTGCATTTCCGATTTTGTTAAAACTTGGTTTATTTAGGAAAGTTGCAATCAAAACTGTATTTCCAAAAATAATTAATGGGTTGGGAAAAATAAATCCATTATTTTTTCGCTAGATGATAGGACATACTTATACTCGTTGGAAAGGTGGATTTATGTACTAAAAAAATTCTTTATTCTTTGTTAGAGAAATTTCACTATATTTTACAGTTTTGCTTCGATAAAGGCGAAGACGCAAGTCAGGCGGCTGAAATTGTGGATGATGTCTATGGTCTCGATATTATCACAGCTAATCACTCGCAATTTTGGTTTCCTAATATTTTCGATATCAAGGATGCACCATGCACTTGAACGCCTCTCGTCGAAAATCTCGATACAATTCTGGAAACTATCGAAGTATACCGACATTCGAGCTGTCGTAGCATCGCCCAAGAGATGCAGATCAACCTTAAAACAGTTTTATACCACCAGCATAATGCTGGTTTCAAAAAGAGTTGGCACAAAAAAACTTGATGGACCGTATTTCCAACTGCGAATCCTTGGCCAAGCGGGACGAAATTGTGTCATTTCTGAAGCGGATGGTAACTGGCGAGAAGAAATGGGTCACATATGAAGCCGCCCAAATGGTGGACAAACCAGGATTGACCGGCAGGAAGGTAGGTGTTTGGAGGGATTAGAAGCCAAATGGCCAAACGCTCCATTCGGACTTCTAATGCCAGCAATTGAACCAATCGAAGGCAGAAATCGACCAGAAGCGGCCAATATTAGCCAATAGGAGATGCATCGGTTTCCACCAGGACAACGCCAGGCCTCACACGTCCATGATGTCCCTTCCACCTCACAGTCGGTATTTTTCTTTCATGTTTCAAGAATTGTTCATTTTATAAATATCTAAAATTGTGCACTTAATAATCAAGTGCACAAGTATACTTTATTTTTTTGATTTGAGAATTACATCGAGGTAAGGTTACCAAAACTTCTTATCGCTAACAAATTTGGTCGTATCATTAGATTCGATGTCTGGAAAACATCGGGCCGGCACCCAGAATAACCCAGCAATTTCATATAGAAATCACATGTATGCGTCAAATACAATAAAATTCAAGGTTACGAGGTTTAGTGAAACTTAATAATTCGCTAAGGCATCGTGACTATACTTTGAATATGAATTCAAAGTATTTTCAGTATGTTTAATAGTTTCGTCACTGCAGTCACTTGGGTCGGCCGAATTTTTTAATTTAAAGAATTCAAAATTCCTTTAAACCGAAACTAAATTTCTAGATGTGTTAGTAACCTCATCTTGAAGTAAAACAAATATCTTATTATCACCCAAAATAACAAAATATGTTTCGATTTGAGACATGTTCTATTTTAGATTATTTTTGAATCGGGCGGTTAATTCTCAAGTTAATGTTTTTTTTCATGTTTTGTGAATTGGACGCTTTAGAAATATTCTAAAACCGTGAGCTTAATTCTCAAGTTCATATTTTCTTTTCTTTTTGTGAGAATTGTTTGCTTTAAAAGTATTCTGGAATCGTGCGCTATATTCTCAAACTCTTGTTTTATTTTCTTATTTTGAGAATCGTTCGTTTTGAATACTTTTATTCAGGAATCTTGTGTGACATTCTCCAACTTGTAAATTATTTTTGTTTTGAACAATGGCATGAGATTCATATTTCACTTAATTGAAAATATGATGAATTGTACTAAGGAGGATAAGAGTTTTGCCTTTAATTTTTAAACGAGTATTCAAGCAGTTTTTGTCAGTTCATTGCCTATTCTGCTTAAGTTAGACATATTTTTTCTCAGTGAATCATCCCCCATCTCATAGCGGCAGATTTGATTAAAATTTTGGAAACATTTTCAATAATGTAGAAAGTATTTTTTTAATAAACGAATAACTAGTCACAAGGGCCAGAACGGCGAATTTTGTATGATATATTCTAAGCTACTATTTACTAAATTTCAAAATTTTAAACGAAGCATCTTAACCAAAAATACCGCATTGGCACTGCGAACAAGCAACCATTGTGTTATCATTACTTGAAATTCACCGTATTCGTATGTGGAATATTTTGAACTGACCATTCACACTTCCTTCATCTCCACATGGGTCTTAATTCAATAAACCACAAGACTACGTGGTGACCACAAAAAATTAAACTGGTCTAAATTTCCTAAAGTTGATTTATCTAGGTAGAAATAAAAAGATTGCCCTTTTACGCCAATCCATAAGACTGAGTTCCACGATTTCTTTCATTTTTTGACAAAAAATAAATTCAAAATCTAGATATAGATATAATTTTATCTAGATTTAGCTGCCATCTTCCGGCGGAATTCCAATAAATTGGGATGACTGCACAGAAGGAAGGAACAAAATGGTATATAAAGCAGAAATTGGAGTTGAAACCATAGCTCCGGTATAAAAAACTTTTAGTTCTGACAATAAAAGCGTATGTTGGTATGATAGAATTTGTAAAATCAGTAATTTGTATATAAATGTCAGAAATTTTTGGGAATACCTCCGATAGAGATGAAACTTTCAGGAACATTTGCTGTCTACAGTAACACTAAGAAGATTCATAAAATTTGATTTGGGGTGAATTAACAATTGACCAGAACTTCTATACGTCCACGCAGATCACTGAATAGGTCTTAGGATTTACATATACAAATCCTTATAAATATTATATAACAACTCTGAAACAATCAAAGCGGGTTGCATTAAATCGGGTACGACATTCAAATATTTACCGGAACGTGTCTCTCCTAGGAAAGGAGAAAGCGCAAGATGAGACAGTAATCTCTACACACTTTGACGGAGTTAGAATCAGGCACAAAAATGTAAGACCTAACTATGGACTGGAGTTAGTTGTTCGGGATAAGACAAAATCTGTTCTGAAATACCACAGAAAAGTCCCATAAATATTGAAAAGGAGCACAAATCTCATTGCAGAACGTCGTATTGATTTACTTGCCGGTTCACGTTAATTCGAAAAGCCAACAGATATGATCGGGAGATTAATAAGTAAGACAGATTTTTGTTGAAAATAGCCAGACCGGCTCCAGAAAGCATCGAGAAACATAATCATTGTGCAAAGATAAGCTTGAATTCGGAGACTGTTAAAGATCGATTAAACTGCTGTGACAAAAGATACACAGAGGATGCTTTTTATGTTTCAGGACGATTTTTTTTTTAATAGCCATTAAATAAAATAAAATCAAACAGAGACCAGGGCCGCAACATCAAATTATTTCTAAATCTAAACGTCTTAGATGTCGTCTAAGCTGTCTTAGCTATCATCGCTAGTTCCTTTATTTAATATTGTTTTCGCCAGCGCGATTTTCTTAAAAATTTGTGAACGGAATGCTACGGAATCAAATGCCATTTCGATTGTTGGTAAATTCGGGAAAATTCGTATAGAAGGTTCTTCATTGGAGCCCGCGACCATTTTTAAATAATTTCGACTCGAACGATTTAGATAAAAATAGCGTTAAAAAAGGTTTTTCAGGTCGAATGACTTTTAATAAAAATGGGTGAGATGAGTTTTCGAATACTAAGAACCGATTGGGATGAGTTCTAAATTCGGAAACAAATTTTAAGGTGGTTCAAATGGGATTCAGGTCCCTATTAAAATAAAGCGATCGGCTCGAACAATTTTGATAAAACATTTGAGAGAGGATGTTTTTGAATGTAAGTAAAGAAATGATTACAATGGATCATGGTTTTTTGTAATTTATCTAGAGGTGCTCCGGTTTACTCGCTATGTTTTTTTTTTTTATTTTTTTTTATATAAAGGAAGTATTAATTGCCCAGTGGATTTAATGTCCTTTGAAGGTCAATTAATACCCCCCTTTCATTCACGCACAGACCACCCATTCAGACAATTACAGTATACCACCTGCACATTGCAAGCTCCATGTCAACCTGTAAACTGACATGGACGATGGGTCGGCGCTGAATTCTGCACTCCAACAAAAATTTTCAACAAAATTGTCAATTTAATTGAACCTATAGGTCATTTCTGAATCGCTTAATGATACAACTATCTTTTCATGTTAAAAATAGGACAGCATTCCAAAATGAATTTCAGATTTTATTTGCAAAAATGAGTACATTGGATGGAACGACGAACTTTCTCAAACTACTAGGTTGGTATCTACTACGAAAATATTCAACTTGATTGAAACAAAACGGTGGGTTCGTTAAATTTAATAGAGCTAAGCCGTTGCTTAATCAAGCCTGCAGTACTTATTATTTTATTTAACAAAGGGACAGTAAATATAAGCATGGACATTTGCGACATCGAGATTATTGTAAATTTACCTTTCGTCTATACTGACGAAGTCTGAAACAGTGGTTCTAGATATCTAAGAGTCCACCCATAGTAAGAGTTGTTGTGCGAAATCAAGAGCCTTGAGTTTAAACAAAATTATCTTATGAGAAACTATATCAAGTGTCTTGCTGATGTTCGTTGTACTTTAAAGATACGGGGTAATTTCGCAATGAGCCTATAATTGGAGATATCTTCCCCCCCTTTCTCTCATCCCTCTTATGGATCGGAGTTATAAAAGAGTCTTTCCATATTGATGGAAATATTCCTTGCGAGACTGGTTTTGGAACAGCGTTGTAAGTGGCCGGGCCAGGTGTCAACATTTTTTTTTTAAACGATATAAGGCAACCCAACAGGAAAATCATCTTTTAGCTTGTTAATGCTCCTTACCACAGTATTAAAATCAAATTGAATAGAGTATAGAAATGTTAGTGCGCTGTCATTCAAATAATTGAAGTATCAGATCCGCATCGGACTCAATATCAATGTTGGAGTAGACCGTATTAAAAATGTTTGCCATACAAAAATGGTCTTGAGGTCACCAGAACAATCTTATTTCATCTTCAAGTTTAGGAACTGCCAAAACCGCTTCGGGTGAGCGATTTTTTCAGACTGCATAGTAGAGTTCATGATATAAGTTGGGAAATTCATTGTAAACGTTCACATAATTTAAGTAATCTGAGTTCAGTCCCGTCTTTAAAAATTTTTCCAGTTTTTATTTCTTTGATTACGCAATTCCCTAATATAGCAGGGTGGAACTGCCAGTTTGTTTCTTCATACAGTATAAGGAATGGACTGTTAAAAGCATTCGGCCATCATGGCATAAAAATAGAGAGTTTTGGGTTTCTAGATTGTGATTATTGTCGAGAATGGTTGTATCATTGGCGTTAGCTAATAATCTATTATGTTCCGTAAAATCGGTCATAATAACGTTGAAATTATCAATAAATTTTAAAAATTTTGCTGTGTTTGTCATGACTAAAGTTATTACGTGCTATCGATTTAGAACTACTTGCAATATTGTCGACAATGCGTTCAAACCAACTTAACGTGTCACCAACACTAGAGCACAATGAGTAGATTCTTTTCCGTATTGAAAAAATGAATGCAATTTGCGATAAATCCTGTTTTAAAATCCTGCATAACATTTTTGCTGTTAGTTTTGCACTCAATACAAATGAAAGAAAATTTCTTTAAAAAAGTAAAAATGGAATTTAGCGAATTCCAATTTGATTTTCTCCGTTTACTCCTTCTTACTTTTAATCACGTTGCTGTTGCTGGAATTCATAATGCCAAATTATAGCACAGTTGTACGATTTAACAAGGGCATACGGTTAATTTGAAAATCCCTGTTTATTTATGTTACAGTTCCGATAAATAGAATACTCTTCTCTTTGGAGTTTCAATTTACCTGTTCAACGGAAGTAATAAAGATCTCTTTTTATGATCTGCATCAACAATATTTTAGTTTGTATCTGCAAAGTCAGGCTCTTTAAACGTCCGCAACTTAGACATTCGACTTATAAGTACTTAATGGATTTTTTAGTGTTAGATATAACATAAAATTGTTCAGGTTTTAGTTTTATCAGTACCAATATTTAAAATGCAAAAAACACTGTTCAATAAACGTTTTGAAGATTAGATATTTAAATAATTATGTCAGAATACAATTTTGATCGGAAACGCACCACAACTTAATTTTATCAAATCAAATGTACAAACGTTAATTGAACTTGACGATAACCATGTCATAAATTTTATGTAAGTATTCAAAGCCATACACACTTACCCAAAAATGAGCTAATACATTAACGTTCACGACACGTTCAATGTCAATTGGTCGACCATCCATAATTGTCATTGATGGTATAATTGCCGCATTATTAATTAGAATTTCGACTGGTCCAAACTCTTCTTCAATGCTCGCAGCAAATTTACGTAAACCATCTTTGTCGGTGACATCGAGCTATATTATAAAAGGAATTTTTTATTATACGGAACTCGCACCAACAAATTTTATATATGTTCACACACACCTTAACACCTTTTGTTTTAATATTAAAATTTGCTGCATCGGACGCCGTTTGTGCAGCCGCTTCACCATCAATATCAATCACAATAAGATTACAACCTTCTTTCGCTAAGCGCAATGCAATTTCACGACCTAAACCATTTCCACCACCCGTCACAACCGCTACTTTACCACCAACTTGTTTACTTGCAGTCGGAGTAAAGAAATTTTTCACCATCTCAATATAAATTGGAATACTGAGAATTATAAATTTTATGAGAGCAACAGTGCAATCTATATAGAACATAAACTGGGCGTGATATGATCTCTCCTCTATTTGTGGCGCAGCATGATATGGTATAGCGTCAATATTTGGTAAAATTGTATCTGTCATTTTTGCGATTGAAATTTGTCTGCACAATTCACTTTCACTTTCAACAGTTAGCACTGGACTGGGTATAGCAAATAAATTATTTGTAAAATAAGCAATTCGATAAGATAACCCGGCTATACGTTTAGATAAGATAAATTAAATCGATTACGTTTTATATGTGACACCGTGTAACATACGAATGGATTGACTTCATCAATTTCAAATGTTTACGTAAATAATTAGATGGTGTATGTTTGGTATATTTTTATGCCTCCTGTAATATTAAATCATCTTTTTGTACAGCAACTGCGTTGTAATGTTATATAGTAGCGGAAAATAGTTACACATAAAAGCATTTATATTCGTATATCACATTCTAAATTGATGTGTGGAAAAATTGGAGTTTGAATTCTGAAGATATCTGAAAAAAGTTTCCGCCTAAATTTTGGACTAACTTCGTTGCAAATTTTACTTAGAATATTTTTGTTTACAATGGTTTTTAAAATATTTGGAAAATACTATATAAAACGAGTAAGCTTTCCTTATAGGAGTTGCCACTTTAGGTCCAAAGATTTCCTCCACATATCATTAGGATTATTGAACTTATAGAAATCTCTTAAATATGAAGTTTCAACCTGATCAGTTAATCCGTCTGGGCTGTAGAGAGATAGCATTTTGGTAAAAAAACAATTTTATTGAATCGTGGAATGTCGAACCAAACACTATTCCTAACATGGAGATGCTAAAAGTTCCTATGTGATTAGGCCGAGGACGATCCTTGAAGTAGGCCGTACAGGTGTAGTAGCAAGATGCCGTATCCTAACGGATAATATATAGTTTCTACTTTATTGCCTTGCTGAACGACGATTATTCATTCCTAATATCTATTGTTAAGTAAATTCCTATAACTACCAAGCTCCAGAAAGGAGACCAAATACCTTGCCGCATAGTTAAGTGAGTTATTAAAAATGTATGTATTCCAGCAAAATGAATACAGATTTGATATTTTGCAATACCGTGAAGAAAAAGGGCGCAATGAGGGAAGTGTTACTTGTGGGAACCATCATGGTTCTGTACTCGGTCAAACTCTTTGAAATATTATGTCCGTCGTTGATTTATATGCCTACCCGAATTAAGAAAAGTTGAATTAAGAAAAGTGTTTTTTTCTGAATTTCAATAAGTGTTTATAATTAATTATGAAAATGACTTTGTTATTTGTAATTTTATATTCATTTTGAAATGGTAATACTCAATTTAAATATAGGTAACCCTCCTAGAACACGGTATTCGAAGAACACCTGTACAATTTTGAATAAAAAATTTAATGTAATATTTTGTTTCAAATTTCTTTTTATCACTTTGGACGGCAGTCCAAACGAGTGACGAAAGCACCTACTGTGCTGGAAGTCGAACGAAGTATATATATACAGCAAGTTTCGAAATTTTTCCCTTAGCGGCCGCCAGGCTCATGTTATATACCATTGGAAAGGTCTTGAAAAATAAACTAATGAAAAATAAAATAATGTATAAAAACATAAATTTCTTCCAACATTGAGTGGAGATATGACCTTCCGAAAATTGCCCCAAAAAATCAGTTTTTCGGGTATAACTGCCCCAAAAAGTGCCCCAATTATTTGTTAACTAGCAAATTATGATTGTAGACCTCAATACCAATTCAACGACACCTCAAACGTCGTAAACGGATGATTTTAACCAAAGTTATGACATTTTTAAATTTTTCTATGACGTCACCATCTTGCTTTGGTATATATGTTTGTTTGTTTGTCCGTACCTCTTTCTTTTGATCTCATATTTTCAGGGTTTGTAGTACTTGAAAAAATAAGCAACTTTTGTTCTACAACTTTTTGATTTGACCGCCATGTTGGCCGCGGCCAGCCTCTGAATGGCCATTTTTGGCCATTTTGTCACGCCCACAGCGCTGAACCTATTCGACATACCCTGGACAAATGCATATCGTTGGAAAGGTATTGACGCCAGCTATCAAATAGCATTAAAAAAAATTCAAAAAATTAGGGTGGAGGGTCATTTTTGCCAAAAAACTGAAAAATGCGAAATCGGCCGGGAACATTCGGCCAAATTGCTTAAAAATGAGCCAAAGACTTTTGGTTCATATTTTCAGGATTATTAGCCACAAACCTCACCTACAATATGACATCAACCGTTTGTCCCAGAAAACTCGTATATTTTAGATATTGGCCTCCATAACTTAAAAGCCACCCTAATTTTTTGCAAAATTTCATTTTTTGGCTCAAATGCACCCTAATATCGGTCCGTTGCGGTTCATAATGATAGTGAATTAACGTATTACAATGAAACAAATATAAATACATCATATTATTATCATTGCTAAGAGAATTTTTACCAGTGACCCTGTTTTCATAACAAAAAAAATTAAAAAACTGACAAATTGATGTGATCGAAAAAATCACTAAAAACATTGAACATTTCACAGTCTCCTTGCATTAAATCGATACTTTTTTAATCTTTAAGATGATTTCTTTAAAAAAACAGATCTTATCTCCCATCCCATCGCATGAAGATGGAATATCAGCGAGACGGTAGCTACCATTAATTTTTGTTTCCAATTAACACATTAAAATAAGAATTTTTTATTGTATTGTTTAAGGAATCAAAAATGAATGGTAGCTGCATGCGGTTAGGGACAAAACAGCAAGAAACATGCAAAAAAATTGTTGAATTACTCAATCGAATTTCTACCAAAAACACATGCATCTGATCTAAATTTTTACTACTCTGTAACATGCACTAAAAACTAAACTACAAATGTTCAGCCGATAGCCTACGAGAACCGGGTGTGTAATAAGATCACACCCGGTATAACCTGTTTGTGGCATGTGGTAAAGGATTCTGAAATAAAATCTACTAAAATACTACAAAATGAAGATTGAAAAAATGAATGCAAAATAAAGAAATAGAATCGTCTACCACACACCAGAAACAGTACACCAGAACGTAGGCTATCGTCCTGAACATAATGAAAAAAATACCTATCTGAACCTAATGATGAGACCTGACCCTCCTACTTTTCAACATGGGTAGTGCGGTGTAGGGTGATGCGGGTGAGATGGGTTTTGAGTGTTTAAATTAGATAGTGGGTCGGGAAGGTAGTAATGTTTAGGAGGCGTGGTTTGCGATTGATTGGGGTCGGTTGGGCTGGGTGTAGATGGAGCTAGGTGGGTGTGGGTGGATGTGGGTGTTTGTGATATTTGAAATACACAAACCACACTGCATAGAACCTCTTTTTCTTAGACACGGAATAATAATACTGTTAATACTATATAGGCAACAAAAATGCTTATAAAGTTCGGTTCTGAACCTTTCCCGTCTTTTTTATTTCATTTATGTTTGTGTTAGTGTGATTTCACTGAAAATTTGTTTCAGTCGCAATTAAAACCAGTATCATAGGTACACGGGGAAAGAATAGAAGAAAGTTATAATTTCTGTGAGATCAAGTGTGGAATAGAGCATTGTGCCTCATACACAGGCGCACGCCACTGGAGTGACGAATATCGAGAGAAGAAGAACGAATCATGCACACTCCGTAACATACAGCCGACAGCTGTGTGAAAGTATGCGTAATTCGTTCTTCGCCTCTGGCTATTCGTAATTTCAATGCCGCGCGTCTGTGTATGAAGTCGTATTCATACGACGGATAAAAATCTCAGATTTTTCTATCCCAGATTTTTTTTCAACTTTTTGTATGAAAAAAGCGTGTCTGTTGTATAATTTACGTGATGTAATTGGTTAAAACGATGGAATAGAAAACTCCCGGATTTTTATCTGTCGTATGAATACGACTTAAGCCACAATAACACGTAGCGGCCAATTGTATGCTATCGAGTGTGTGTGAACTGTTTTGACTGACAACAATAAAACGAATCGCAATTCAATTCATTTTCAATTTGCCGTGCCAAAATCATTAATATCAAATAAAAAACCTCTTAACGAGGTAAATGTTCGAGTGACGAAAGCCGAATTCAATTCACAAAATTTCTGATATCAAATTTGTGCCGAAAAAAACAATTGCATTCGATTTGTCAACGATTTTTCGGAATGTTAGTGCATTCGGCGCGTTTGTTTACATTTTTCTTTCTAGCTGTCAAAAACAACAACTTGCCAACGATTTTTCAAAATGTTCAACAACAACGCGTTGAATGCACTAACATTCCAAAAAATCGTTGACAAATCGAATGCAATTGTTTTTTTCGGCACAAATTTGATATCAGAAATTTTGTGAATTGAATTCGGTTTTCGTCACTAGAACATTTACCTCGTTAAGAGGTTTTTTACTTGATAAAATAATTTACATTAAATTGTCATATGTTAGCATTTTCAAAATTTTCAGTCATAGTAGTTACCGCGTTTGTCCCTAATAAAAATAAAATAGTCCCAGGTAATTCTCATACGAGTACATTTTCTTCTTCATTAAACAACGAGATAATATAAATAATCATCATCGATTCATTTTGAAATAAATTAAAAAAAGTGGGCAAAATTTGAAATAAAATAAATGTACATATTTTAAATTAATATGCAAATGAATTAAGCAAATTTACGAAAAAATGAAATAAAATGTGCATTTTATTATTAATTTTGAATCTACCTTTTTTGTTGAAATTGCGAATTAAGAAAGTGGTAAAAGTGGATGTTCAGTTGATACCCAATTATTAAAGTCTCTAAGCGCAAGGATGAGTTGGAGAGCATTTGCTAAGATTTTTTGGTTGTAGTTCAATAATGGACTCAATTTGAACATTGGCGTACAAGGGTGTCGTTTGAGTTACTATAATTATTTTTGCTTTGGCTCAGATACCGCAATTGTGTACATATCGTCATTAGTGCCTGAAAAACTGTTTGAAAAAGGCGACCTGCGTCAATGCGGGAAAGTATCTATTTTATTTATTCAAGATTTTTTCGGCTTTTCGGACAAATATTATTTTTAATGGCATTTATACAAAGTTTACGACTTTTCTAATCATAAAAAACAAAGAGGCCATTTACTCACTTCTCATTTATGTAAGGGTTTGTGTATCTTTACACAAGTATCTCCCCTCCGAAGTGTTAACAACCGTCGCTCCGCTGAGCAAGTATGTAAATGGTGGTATTAGTGTATAGTCTTACACTATTGTAATAGGTGGCAAATGTTAATCTCACAGCGTTCAACTTAAGATTCTAAAGTAAATTTGCAATACCGGTGCAATTTTTTTTCAAAATTGAAGCGGAAATGAAGTTTTAGAGAAAGACCAGTTTTTCGATAAAAATTCGGCATAGTGCAACCCAGATGGTATGATTATCTGGAGGAAACTTTATACATTAGTTGTTCCAAAATTGAGAATCCCGTTGAATTTTTCCCGAAATTAGTCCACGGGAAGTTACAAATTCCATAGAAGCTTTTTCGCTTTTAACAAATATTGTGAAAAGTGTAAACTAAAAGATTCCACATACATTTTGAAACAATATCGGCACAAATAAGATGGTCAAAATGAAAATGTACGCGGAAATGTCTATTTTAGACTATTTTTCAACAACAATTCCTGTAAAGCCCATAGGTATTGATTGACCGGAGTGGAACTTTATATTTAAACTGTTTCCTTAAATTGGATTGGGAGATCTTAGTGATGTTTGGCCGATATCAGCAAAACGGAAGTTACAAATTCCACAGAAGCTTTTCCGTTTTTTGCAAATATTTTGATAAGTTTATATAATATTTACGAAAAAACGACAGGAACAAAAAAGGATTGTAATTAAATTTAAAAAACAAAATAAGTTCAAATCAAATTTAAATTTTACCGGAAATGACAAGTTTTGATAAAAAGCATTTTATCAAAATTATAATCATTCCGTACAAACAACAGATGGCTGGGATGATCAATAGATTAATTTTTATTGGTTATTTTTTGTCTCACCTTCTTTTATTTTTTTTTTTTGCTTTTTTTATAATATTTATAACAAAACTTTTACTTTTACAAATCAGTAGATACTCCTGATGAACTAACAAGTCGAAATCGATCGTGTAATTTTTTAAACTTTTTCAACAAATTTTTTAAATAAAATATTCAAAAAACTAATTTTTTATGAAATAGAAAAACAAGTGTTTAATAAAATGTGTTTATTAAGTGTAAGTGTGTTTCGCCAAGTTCCTACGGTAAATAGTGTAAACAGTAAATGGAAATATACTATTGGGGAAACTTTATCATAAGAAACGATCGACAGTGCTATCGGAAGCATAACAAAATGAATTGAAGCAGTTTTGACAGATTGAAATGTCGACCAACGTTATTGAACGTCAGACGTTCCAAGGTTGGATGATTTAACTCCCCTGACATAGCGTTTATTCAAACAAATACTTGTATGTATACATAAAAATTATTTTCGCGGGAAAATATTGTTTTGGATTGCGAAACCACTCGTTGAAAAAAAAACACACGGTTGGTCCATATTAAAATTTTTCTACTGTTATCAGATGATAGATAAAAAGGAACAATTTTGGCATGCTTGTCAGTGGATGGACAGCATCGCGTTGTTAAACACATTTTCTTTTGCACATCAAATAAAAAAAAAAAAAAAAAAAACTAAAATATTAAAATACTGTGCAATTTTTTTTTTGTATGGTTGGATGCCACAAACATTAGTGAGAATAAATAAATTTTTGATAAAAATAAAATTAAAAATAAAAAGGAATTTCTTTGGCTAATTAGAATTTATTATTTAAAGTGTATGGGACAATTAATAAAACTATTGTGTTGGCTTGTGTGTTGAAAAATCAAAAATTAATTATAAAATAGAATAATGTGCTACATTAATTAAAACTGTTACTATAGTGCTATTAATCTTAAAATCTATGAAATAAATCCCCTCATTGGGAACATTAATAATAATTATTATCTTAAAATCGAATGTAACATAAATTATAATAAATGTTCGTGCAAGTGCGAAATATAATGTGTATCTGGTCGCTGGTTTGCCTACGAACACCGTAAAAACAAAAGTAAATACATGCGCAAGTAGTTTTGAGGTGACCAGTTGTATGGACTAACAACGTGTGCGCAGTGAAGATATAACGATATAAAAACTTATATATATATTGGAATAAATGATATTAAAAGTGCCACAAAAATAATAAATTTTTACGATAATATTGTAAACTAATAATAATTATACATCAAATAACATAACGTATCAATGATTGAACTCAATTGATCGGTTATAATTATAAAACAAAAGGTTATCAACAGTGGATATCGGCCGCAACCCTGCTTTAATTAAGGTCATGTTTTTTATAATACGTAATATTAAGTTTAAATTCTATATAAATTTCTGATTCAAAATTTTTATTTTCTGTGATTATTAAAATTATATTTTTGGTGTTGGGAGTATTTATCTAATAGTACTTAAGGTAGTTAGGGTAGATCGAACATTTAGTTCAAATTTGAAATTTAATGTTAAGTATGACATCACAATAGATCTTAGGTTTTTAGAATAAACATTGTAAAAATTAATTTTTGATTTTTTTTTTTTTTTTTTGAATTCACAAACAAATTTTTTCATGGCTTGATTTTTGGGTTTTTTAAATAAATTGTAATGTTGGCTAAGAAATTCCATAAACAAAAATTTTTTCTTTAAACGTTTGGGTATCTGTTTTTTCACAAATGTTGTTCCATTGTTATTTTCGCTTGGTGGTAAATTTTATTATGCTACCGTAAACATTTAAGTTAGGATGTAGAGGTAAGTTTATTGAATACAGAATGATAGGTGAGTTGTTCCATGCCCTGCATCCTGTTCCTAACATCCGGTCCAATTTTAAATACCTTCTTGTTTCTCTCCTTTTGGTAGTCTAGCAAGGCGTTGCTGATCTTTCGCAAATCCCACTCCCACCCTGTCGGCATATTATGAGCACGCCAAAGCTTCAGTACTCGCAACTTCAAATTCCGTAATGAGTAGCATTCAATTGGAAGCGTGTTTTTCGCGACCCACTCATGGCCAACACACCCGTTACAAGATCGTGGAGGTAACACTCGTTACTGAGGAAACCGGTTGCTTACAAAAATTGGTTGTTATTTTGTTTTATTTGATTATGTTTTCAATAAAATATTAGATTATTTTATCCTGAATTTGAATGTTCAGTCTATCACCTATCTTAGATATGCATAAATCAACGTCTATTTTATTTTAAACACCATTTTTCAACTTTTTTCTTTCCCTAACTGTGCCGCTGTGTGTATTAAAGTACTAAGGCTCTTTTCCAATTACTTACTTATTTGAAACTTATTAACTTATTTGTCGCCATCTTAAATAAGTCGGTTAAGTCATTCCAATGTATTGTACCAACTTATTTGTGACGTAATATCAAAAAACAAAACGCAATTTCTATTATATAGAAGAAAAAAATTACTTGACATGTTAGTCGTTGTCACCAGATTTGATAATAAAAACGGCATGTATTGTAAAACACAATTTTGGATCCATTTCTGTGTAGACGTAATTATTCAAATAAGTCACCTCCAGTGGCCCTATTCTGGCTTTCCCTGGGAATAGGGAATTGGGAAAAATATTTTCATACCTTTTTTGTCTAAATTTTAGTTTTCTGGCTTACTGAACTAATGAGTTTATAGTACAAAAATTTTCAAAACCAAGTGAATTGGGAAACTTTTGATTCACAAAATTTTTATAAGGTAAAATAGTTTCACATCTAAATTTGTTTCGAAAATATTAGCACCAAACATGTTCCCTCAGTAGGCCAGAAAACTACAATTTTGACAAAAATGCTATGAAAATATTTTTCCCAATTCCCTATTCCCAGGGAAAGTCAGAATAGGGCCACAGGTCGGTTCTGGCTTTCCTATAGGAAAATGGAATTAGGAAAAATATTTTCATAGTATTTTTGTCGTAAATTTTTTAAAACAGTTGGTGTACATTTTTTCAAAAATTAAATTAAATTAGGAATATTTTTCCTATCCAATTTCTAAAAATTTAGATCAAATATGATTTCTTAGTAGGCCGGAAAATGATATTTTGACAAATTGGCATATAAATATTTTTTCTTTTTCTTATTGGAAAGCCAGAAGCGACCTGATCGTGTGGTTACTTGTTTGCCCAAGTACGTCTACACAGAAATGTCTCCAAAATTGTGTCTTGACTAAATGTAATCATCGAACAACAAATATATAAGAGAAATCAAGTAGTGCAAATTTTATAAGCAGGTTTTTCCGAGGTTAATCTAATTTTATAGTTTTAATATATTTATATACACACATTTATTTTTTTTTCTATATTTAATCCATATATACGAATCTTATGAACATATCGGCATAGTTATTTTATAGTTCATTGTTCTTGTTAGGCTTATACAGGTTGCCAAAAGTAAAATATATTAACCTCGGAAACTCTACATGAGTCCTCTTATGTATATTTTGCTCTATGATGTAATACATGCCGTTTTTATTTTCAAATCTAGTGAGAACGACTAACATTCAAGAAATTTTTTTTCTTCCGTGTTAGCAAAAAATTCTAAATTGAATGACAAATTCATATTAATTTTAGATATTATTATTTATTATTATTATTATTGATATAACTTCTTATTTTTATTTATGAAGTAGTTTAGCAGTAGAAGCTTCATTAACTTATTTAAGATAGCGACAAATAAGTCAAAGAGTTTTTAATTCTTTTTACGCTATTTGCCATAGGCACTTGGCGAAACATACTTATACTTAATAAACACATTTTTTATTAATCACTTGTTTTTTGTTTCGCAGTTATTTTGAATAATTTTCAAAAAGTTTAAAAAATCACTCGATCGATTTCGACTTGTTAGGTCATCATCAGGAGTATCTACACACCCTCTGGTCGTGAACATAACCTGGAAATCCAGCAACAATATTTATAAATTTGCCATAACTATCACACACTGCCATGAATTTCAAACTGTAATCTAGTTTCCGGTTGATGTATTGATTGTGAAGGTGTGTAGGCACTATAATCTTAATGTTATACGAGTCACTCTGTAACTCGCACCGCATGTAAGCCAAACTTAATGCAGTATCCATGACAATTTTCTTCAATAATTAACACCATTTGATTAAGTCAACTCTCGGATACTCGAATATGTTTTTTAATAAACGAATTATCATTGCTTAATATTCCTGATTCCACGATATATATCAGAATTATAATATTTGACAAAGATTCGTTCTACCTAAAACTTGAGAATATATACAGAAAATATCATTTGTTTTACATTTCAGGTTATGATATTTATTTATATTTACCGGGGAACAATTTTTACCTGACACACTAACAAACATTTCGTACACTCAGGAAAAAAATATGATTGAGTTGATCATAAAAGTGACCATCATTGTTATGATTACATGCAATGATTAAGAATATTATATTATGATACAACCAATCATTTGAAATAATTGTATTTAACACACAATGATGATATTTATCATACAAACTATGATTGGATTAACCATCGCTATGATTAAATATGTAGTTATTATGATCAGAATTAATAAGAATTATTATGATAACACTGAGAGAAAAAATATAGATAGTACATTAAATCCGAAATTTATTTTCTCCGTCGTGGGCAAACCGAAATTTTGGTTTTTCACCATCTCAAAATTTTATTAACATTTGTTATAATCGGTAATCGCATAAGACTGCATTACGGCAGGTGCAGTCATGAAACTGCAACGTAAAATCTGGATATTTAGTGTTTACATACGAATTTATCACCCATTGAGATAGCGAATTTTTTATAAATACACGAAACATTATTAAACGAATCAAAATCATGCAGTATGTTTACCCTAATCATAGGAGATGAATATGATTACAAGTATAATAAAAATAATAAGCTCCGTATTCACCGTTTTCCTTGACATAATTAAACAAATAGTATTTCTAATTATTGTATAATAGGGAATATCACAATAATTTTATAATAGTTTCTATTATTATATTATGAAAATGCAATCATGTATTCATCATATTTTTTCTGAGTGTGTCTAGTGAGAGTGTCATCTAGTGCTTTCGTGTCTCACTAGTTACATAAACTCCTAAATTTAACCACGCTTCTGGTTTCTCTGAAACGTTGGTTTCATTTTGCTACATGCGCACTAGTATATTTTTTTAGCCGAAAAGGCATATGTTCTTCCTCTTGCATTATTGCAAGAGAATAATTCTTAATTGCTTCCATCTATAACCTGACAGATGAGGTGGCAGTCCATTAGAAAATAGTTATTTATGGCTTTTGCTCATCTGATTATGAGAAGGTTCCTTTTTGGTTGTAAGTACTTAATTTAACGATCATAATACACAATATGTGAAATTCAAGACATGTTTTGTTTTCTTCTCTTTCATTGAATCCCAATTATTTAAGTGTATTGATAAAGGCGAGTTTTCACTATTAAATTTGCCTTGCTTGGAAATGATTTGTTGTTTGATTGAATATTGGAGTTCGAAATCATTAGTGGCAGTAAGATTATGAATTGGTTATAGCAGATGGATATATATGCAAAAATTGTATTATTTGTTGCAAAACTATGTTTGTGTTGCAGGAATGCAATTACCAAGAGGTAATTGTGGTAGTTTTTACATCGACGGTTATGCTTATGTTACATTAGTTGAGTTGACCTGACGGAAACTTGATAGCTTATTTGAATTAAAATTCAATTTTTATTAACAAATTTTACCTTAATCGATTAAAACTTCAATTAAATCTCAAAATTAATCAGTCGAGATTCATCTTAGGCCGCAATTATATGGTAAAATTCGTATTAGACCATAACCAGGTGGGAAATAGTGTTCTAGTAAACACGCACAACTGCTTTGATTAAGTCGTATTACAATTAAAATTAATTATTCATAAAAATTAGAATAAAGAACATTCTACTTGACGTGTTTAACCTTGTTACTTTCCCGCGAATAATTGGGCTTGTAATATTACAGGTATTACTGTACTATATTGTATAATCTACACTAAACTAATCTATAAAGTTTTAATCAGTTTTTATAATTTAAAGTAATTAAATGATTTAGATTGTATAGGACAAAGTTATTTAAAATTTTGATAATCTTTATGTATTTTATAAAGGGTGTTACATAGCCATCATTGATTAACCCAAGAAGATTCTGCAATAGGCCAATGCTTATTAGTGATGAGAAACTAATAACGCTTGTAATTTACACCCCACTGTACCTAAATATTTTATTATGTTAGCTGTGCATATTCATATGGGTGCCTTATCTATACTTATGTATATGTTTTCTACTACACTGTTTTCTTGATTACACAAATTTAATCTACTAAAACAGTTTGTGTTTTATTCGAACTAGACGTGTTCAAAAAAGTAACCACGGTTCAAATAAACCCAAACTAAAGTGTAGTTATAGATTATTGGTTGCAAGTGAAACAAGTGAAAATGTGGGATGTGAAAAGTATAGGAAAGCAAAAATACGTTGCAGCTGAACCAATCAAACAAAATGATCTAGTCACACAGACAAAATTTGTGCTACACGTGTTAATCGACGTAATATGGACACTCATGTTATTAGTCCTAGTATCAATAAAAGGTTTGATTGGGTTGTTTATACCAACCAAACCAAAAAATATAAGTGGTAAATTGGCGCTGGTTACCGGTGGTGGAAATGGACTTGGCCGATTGATTAGCGAACGCTTGGCAAAAGAAGGTTGTAATGTTGCGATTATTGATCTGGATGTGATAAACGCTCAATATGTGGCTAAAGAATTATGTACTCGATACGGCGTTAAATCCAAAGCGTATTTATGTGATGTTACCGATTATGATAAATTAGAAAAATGTCGTGACTCAATCAAGGCCGATTTAGGCACAGTGAATATTTTAGTTAATAATGCTGGTGTTGTGCCCTATGTATCGTTTCGTGAAAAACATTGGACCGACGTTGATAAAATATTGAAAATTAATTTGAATTCACATATTTGGGTAGGATTTTAAATGAGTACATAAGTAAATATAGTGCGCAAAGTGATACCAAGCAATGTCTTCCGTTTATGTTTTCAGGCAACACGAATATTTTTAGACGATATGATAAATTCAAAAGATGGACATATTATTGCAGTTTCATCGATGGCTTCCAAAGTTGCTTCACCTTATTTGGTTACATATTCGGCAGCTAAATGTGGTGTAAATGGTTTCATGAATTGTTTGGCTGAAGAATTGTGGATCGAAGGGCATAATGAATATATAAAAACGACAACAGTATGTCCATATTTTATAAATACGCGGAAAGATACAATGGCAGTAGTGAAATTACGTTTCCCGCCATTGGAACCACAAGAAACAGCAAATCGAATTGTGGAAGCTATGTTATATGAAGAAGAGCAGGTTCTGATCCTAAATAGCCCATGGTTTGCAAAATTAGCAATGTAAATATACAAATTCGTTAAATTTCTAAATAATTTTAATGACCTTTTCTACCTTTTTTATTTTTCGATAGACACCTACCAACTTCTGCCCAACGTTTGGCTGCTGATATTGTATTTAAAGCTAAAACATCAAGAATCGTTCGCACGGAGTAATAATAAATTTAGAGATAAAGCCGTCACACAATATTTAGAGGTCGAATTTCTTTAATCTTTGAATAAGTATAAAAATTTAAAAGGAAGGTTATTTTTAATTAATCAAATCTTACCAAACTAAGCTGCAATATTATTGTTAATAAAATCACACATACGCGTATAATCTACTAATTAGTTATTTATAAGGATTATCTCTGATATTACGTTAGCAATCGATAGCGATTAGATGTGGACGAATTGATTTTATGAGGTTGTATTAGGTGTGCAAGTAGAAACTCTGCTTTATTTGGTTAAATTCTACTTTATTGAATATATAATTGTAACAAACATTAATTATCGAAATGTTTGAAATTTCTGTCTTATAGTATTTTGCCATTTATCAGGTCGATGATGAATGCCTTCGAGAGAGAAACTTCATGATTTCGAGGCGTATACTAATCGAGCTATTTGTGCACATCTTGATGACATCGATCTGAATAAGTGATAATCAGAGGGAGCCGTATGCCGTGAAACGTCCCAGCCTAAGGAGAAGATGAGTTCCTGGGTTAATTATATGGACGATCTTTGTTATGTAGTAATATCACCCTCCGCCACCCTTAGCGAAAACTTTAAGTTCTGCGTCTTCAAATTGATTTACTGCACGTAGCCTCCCTGCTAATAGGGAATTGGGAAAAATATTTTCATATCATTTATGTCTGAATTGTATTTATCTGGCCTACTGAAAAAATAAGCTTATTGCTAAAATTTTCAAAACCAAGTGGATTGGGAAACTTTTGTTCCACAAAATTTTTATAGGGAAAAATATTTTCCCATTCAACTTTGTTTCGAAAATATTAGCACCAAACATGTTCCCTCAGTAGGCCAAGAAAATACAACTTAGACAAAAATACTATAAAAATATATTTTCCAATTCCCAGGGAAGGCCAGAATAGGGCCACAGGCGGTGGATCGTCCTTAATACTAAAATTGCCATCACGAAATCTTGCAAACCAATTGTTTAATGTTGAATGACTCACAGA
This sequence comes from Nephrotoma appendiculata, assembly GCA_947310385.1. Lineage (NCBI taxonomy): Eukaryota > Metazoa > Arthropoda > Insecta > Diptera > Tipulidae > Nephrotoma > Nephrotoma appendiculata. Next base: position 223,911,593 of record OX371223.1, read on the forward strand.
ATGTTCACTCAAAGTTGAATTAATCAATTTCATAGCTTAAGCAGCTTTTTTTTTGTTTCATTTGAGAATAGAACGAAATAACATATATGTTGCTTATCGACATCAATCTCTGACTGAAACTTATGTCATAAAACCAGCAATGACTAAACTACATACATATATCCAAAATGGCGGGCGATTTGAATGCCTTTAAGTTTATTTTAACCAATGCAACCAACCTCAGAGCCGAATTTCTATTTACGCATCTAATATTTTAAACTAAACAAGAACAAAGTGAACCACAACTGAATCAAATTTTGTATGTAACAACATTTACAAGGTTGCGCAAATTTTCTAAAACCTTGTACCTGTGAAATAAATAACAAAAAAAACACCCAAATTTAAACTTCCAATTGGAATTTCGAACATTTCTGTTACACTGTTAAAATGCGGAATTTATTGAGACAAATATATAAAAAAAGAGTTGGAAATTATTCGGAATTTAACGATCTATAATCTATAGGTTTTTATTTGAATATACAAATCAAATATTCAAGGGTTTTATACTTTGTAAAATTTATTTGTTGCTTTCAGTATTTAGTATTTTGATTAATTATAAAATAAAATACAAGATAAATTTTAGTTAAAACTAAAAAAATTTGCACATTGCACAAACATTTGGGTAATTAATTAGACCAATATTTCGTGACTGGTTCATTTAAAATGAAAACACAGTTTCAAGAATTTTTCTTGAAAGTGACAGAGTTAAATAAGACATAGTCGGCTCCTGATCATATATTGAATGGCAATATTTCACTATTTCTGTTACAGTTTCGGCTCTTGGCGATTGATAAGACAAATTTCCTAGATCGTGCTTGGTTCAATCAAGATGAACGCACAGTTTTAAAAAATACTCATTTGTGATGTGCCCCGATTTCGGAAAAAGGTTATCTACCAGATGAGCCAGGTTCCATTTCTATAAAAACTAAGAAGCTGATATGATTATCATAAAAGTAGACTTGATAAGAATAGTGCCGAGTACAAGAAATTAAATGTGATATCTGTATTCTGAGGGAAAAGGTTAATATATAACAATCCTCTAAAGGGCTTTAGAGGATTGTTATATATTATACTTCTTAAAATATACCTGGGGCGGAATCATGAAATACGACCGTAAAATTTTAACGGATTTAAAAATATTTTCATATTTATTATATTAAAAGTATTCAAATTTACTATGATGGATGCAGACTGATGTATAAATGCAACTTCTATAATGTTTCAAGAGTAATGGTTAATCTCTTACAAGATTTTCGAAATTCATTTTTCTCGCCTCAGGTTCGTTGCCGTTTCATTTTATGAGATGACAGTGAATTCTTTTGTATTTCAAAATTGTAAAAATTCCGGAAATATATTTGATGTATACAGCGGCAAGATCATGAAATTCGACCGGAAAAATGAATTGTTAGAGAATATTTCAATGGACAAATACAAACAAATTCGAAAAATGGTCAAAGTTGGCGTAGATATTTTGTATGAAAACTTATATAAATGAAAGTTTAACATAAAAATGTAATTCGACAACTATTTCATAATCGAACAATTTTGAACGGAAATGGTGTACCGGTAAAAAATGAATTTCGAAAATCTTGTAGGAGATTAGCCATTGCTCTTCAAATATTATAGAAGTTGCATTTATACATCAGTCTGCATCCATCATAGTAAATTTGAATACTTTTTTTTTGAAAATATTTTTAAATCCGTTTAAATTTTCCGGTCGTATTTCATGATTCCGCCACAGTATTACAAATGCAGACAAACAATGTTTTTGTTTTTTAGCAAGGATTACAAAATATTTCATCACTATATACAAATAACATGATGTTAAATATTAATGGGCATATTAAACCCCTCATATCAAAGTTACGGGAGGTAGTATGGTACGTCAATTTGTCGATTCTACAGATGCTAGCTAATTTATCGAGAGATAGGAGAAATATAAATTTAAAACTTAATCCACCTTGTGGATAAACGTATTATGCTGTGTGCCTCAGGTCGATTCTTTCGGCTAAATTATGAACTTAAGTTTTTTGAGGTGACCTTACGCTATTCGTCGCCAGGTTACAAACGAAAGGATTCCTCGCGAGGTAACTTTTCAATTTAGTTGTCAAATGTCATTAAACACAGCAGACACACTGCATTATTAGCTGCGGTGCTGTTGCAAATATCGATTAGCTTAACTTTTGTATCGTAAAAAAACAACTTTTGGCTTTAATTTTTTTCCTATTATTTAATTTTTCATTTTATTAATGTTGTTATGATCCACCCTATACTCTGCAATAAATATACATACAAATGTGCATACAGATATTAATCTGTCGTTGCTACGGTCATAAACTTACCTTGCTTATATACTTATATTATAATTTCCGAATACATACATATTTATTTATATAATATACTTATTCTATTTTATATACTATACATACATACTTACATTTGAATTATATAACTAAATGAAATTATGATGTTGCAAAATAATTATGTACTTCCAAATATATTTAAATGCATATACAAATATGTATATATATACTTTATATTTATATACTATTAGTAGCTGATTTGTATTTTTGAAGATTTAATAAAAATTATTATTGTACGAGCTTTTCTGTAGCTAAGTCTAAAATAAAACCATCAGAATTAAAAATAACATAGTTTTATTTAAAGCCATACATAGTTCCCACGTAATTTCGGAATAGCTAATCACTACAGTCACGGAGCACCTAATCAAGCTCCCCTAGTACGGCTTCGACTATAACATTGGTGGCAGCGGAAAACTAGCGAAAGAGCTAGTGGAAAATTAGCGGTAAATAAATAAATATTGTTGTTCAGTGAACGTGAAACGGTTTTAAGTTACACGAGTGGGAATTATATGGACGAAATCCTTAAATAGTGTAAAAAGTGCCACATCGTAATATTTGAATGTAATTATAATTACAACTCATCGCCCGTTATCTTGAATTTGAAAAATTTAAGTATATCGCTTATATGCTTAATATTCATCAGTCATCAAAGTTAAGGCCGACAAATTCGATTGCAAAACAACGGCTTTAACTGGAAACAAAAAAAAATTAAGCAGCATCATTCATGTAATGTACACATTTAAACAATATGTCGGGTGTTAATAGTTCAATGTTCATCCGAATATCAAACTAATAATATATACATTTGGGATAAAAATCGATTCGAGAACTTCAGCCGTCTCACAAAATCTGTATCGGGTGCATCGTATAACTTATCGGTTTATCATATCCTCATCACATTTTGACATCAGTAAAAATTTGTTGGAAAAAAATTGGATTTCATCGATGATGCAACAGCTATTATTGTAGACAAGTTACAATATTAAACGACATTTATATCATTAGGACGTGAAAACCACCGTTGCAGTTCAACAGTATTTTTATTACAACATTCAATTGGACAGCTTAATGGACATTTTTAGGTTCTAGGTAAATTAAACCTAAATAATTCATTCGATAATCTATACATAATTATATTTAAGTCATTCTATTCTAATTAATTTTTTTTTTCTCAAATTTAAATTTTGGACATTCACTGTTTGGAGGAGCTCAATTATATTCGTGCTTGACTATCTAACGGGTTTATGGATCATAGAACATCATTGCATTTACGAGGCAGGAAAATAATTTTTAACAAAACCGATGATGACACTGTAAGTAATATTTTGAATAACAGTAATTTATGTACCTCTGATAATTCTGAAGCAAGTGTAAATAATAATAAAAGTTTTTCTGACGCGGATTGTGAGCTCGTTACCCAAGTAAATTCGGAAATAAGTGTTATTTGTATTGATTCTGACGATTCCACAATTGCTACTAATTCCGGTCAATCAGAGCGTAAGGTGTTTCCAAATCTGAATAATTCCGAAACTGAGAATTTTAGTATGTCTTTAAACGTTGGTCATTTAATAAAACTAGTACCCGAATTCGATGGGTCAGTTAGTTTATTGTATAAATAATTAAATACATTAATGTGTGTGAAATTTTTTACAAACCCCTGAAGGAAGAAAACGATAAAAAATTATGTTTACAAGTTGTCCAGTCGAGACTTGCGGGTAGAGCTTATGAGCTAATATTATACAAAACGATTGACACTTGGGAGGAGTTGAAAAAAGAATTAATCTTACAATTTGAAGATTCTCGATCAGTAGAGCAACTACAAATTGAACTCATTAATCATTTTCAAGGTTCAAATGAAGACGTTCGCGCTTTTGCAAATAAAATTGAAAAAACCCTGTCTGTACTAAATAGTGCTTGTATACGCAGGGAAGGTAAAAAAATAGCGAAGTAATAAATAGAATGAATGAAGCAACCGCATTACGTTCCTTTCAAGATGGACTACTGGACTCTATTTCGATTATAGTAAAGGCATGTCGTTACAAAACGTTGAGAGAAGCAATAAATAAAGCTATAGAAGAGGAAACCTCATATAGGAGCATGCCAAAATTTCCGTCACCATTCATAAAGTGCCAATTATGCTCTAAGCAGGGTCACGTTGCTAAAGACTGTTTCCAACTAAATCGAGCTGGTTCATCTCGCACGTTACCAAAGGATTCAAAAGAAGTATCTAACGTTAGGGATAACATTAGTCAGATTAGGTGCTTGTACTGTAAAAATATAGGTCATATGTTAAAAGATTGCAGAAAGCGTATGTACAATAACCAGCGAAAAGAAACATCACCGGAAAATCATTCTATACATGTCGCGGAAAACTCACAAGAACTTGTACAGGACAACCAGGATACAGCTGTTCAAGTTCAAGACGTAATTAAAATCTGTATCATTCTTCTCCAACTTCAATTGAACAGCAAGTAAAATTATCAGATTTGTTTAGAAACAATGACAGTGAAAACAATTTTACAAATAATCAAAATTCTACTATTTCTGTGGGTAAACTTATTAATGAACCTAATTCCGAAAATCAAACCACAACTACTAATCCTGTGCTTAAACCTGGTAATCAAAATATATATGTACCATCCACTGTATCAGTTATTTATGATGAAATAAAGGTCAGTGAATCGAGCTTAAATAAATATCCAAAAATTCTATGGCAATCTTCAAACGATAATTCTGTCAATGCAAAATATGTAACGCTAAATCTAGACATATCCGATAATTTGAATTTATATTTCCTTATTGACACAGGGGCGGATGTCAGTATAATAAAAAGATCGTCAGTAAACTCCCAAACAATTTGTTATCCCGAGCTTATGTGCCAAATCAAGGGCATTACATCTGAAAAAATTGAAACGTTGGCTATTTGTCGCAGTCAAGTTTTAGTTGGGGATTCCAAAGTAAATCAACAATTTCATTTAGTTCCAGATTCGTTTCCTATTCAAGCAGATGGTATTTTGGGTAAAGATTTTTTACAAAATAATAAATGTGTTATTGACTATAATAAATCTACTATTAAATTTTCTGTCCAAAACCTAGAACATCAGATACCACTATGTAGTTTACCTAAATCAGTGATTGAGCTAGAAATACCGAATAATAAGCTTCCATTCCGTGTCGAAAGAATTATATAAATTCCGAATCCACATCGAACTAATAACGACTATGTTTGTCTTTATCACGAAATTACGAGAGGTGTATTTGTTGCCAGTTCAGTAGTCAATTTCGCTTCAAGAGAAATTCCCATTAGTTTAATTAATACCAACGATTACGAGATCGATGTCAGTAAGAAAACAATCAGCTTTCAGTTGGGTAGTTACTATGATGTTTTCAAGATTGATAGTTGGAATCCAAATATAGATGGTCGACTCAGTAAACTAAGCGAAAGTTTGGATTTCAATCATCTTAATGAACAAGAGAAATCGTCTATGTTGAAAATATGCCGAGATTTCAATGATGTTTTCTATTTAGAGGGCGATACCCTATCAACGACGAATGCTTGTTGTCATAAGATTCCCATTACTCAAAATTCGCAACCAATTCATACTAAGCCATACCGATTACCAGAAGCAGCTATGAACGAAATTGATAGGCAAGTCAATGAAATTCTAAAAGGAAATATTATATTGAACCAAGCACCAGCCCATGGAATTCCCCATTATTAATCGTTCCCAAAAAATGCTCTGTTGGTGATAGAAAATGGCGTTTGGTAATAAATTTCCGAAAGTTAAATAATGTTACTGTTGATCAATTTTATCCTCTTCCCAACATAACCGAAATTTTAGATCAATTAGGAAAAGCTAACTACTTTACTACATTGGATTTGGCTAACGATTACCATCAGGTTAAGTTACACGTTAACGATAAAGAGAAGACCGCTATTAGCACTCGAGCCGGTCATTTTCACTTCTTACGAATGCCATTTGGGCTAAAAGGAGCCCCAATAACTTTTTAGCGCTTGATGAATACCATATTGCTAGGATTAAACGGTCTTAGATGTTTCGCTTATCTTGACGATGTAGTAATTTACGGTTATGACCTTCAGGATCATAATTCAAAGCTAATCGATATTTTGAAACGTTTACGATTATATAATTTGAAGTTACAGCCCAGCAAATGTCAATTTCTTAGAACTGAAATCTGTTATTTGGGGCATATTGTTACAAAAGATGGTGTTAAACCTGACCCGTCTAAAGTAAGTGCTATAATGAAATATCCCACACCAACAAATGCTAAAGATGTTAGATGTTTCCTTGGATTTTCTGGTTACTACCGGAGATTTATCAAAAATTTTTCAAAAATTTGTGAACCGCTAAGTAGATTATTGCGCAAAAATGTTAAGTTTGAATGGAATGCTTATTGTGATGAAGCATTCAAAAATATACGAGCTTCTGTTATGTCATCTCCGGTATTGCAACGTCCCAACTTCGAGAAAACTTTTATTGTGACCACTGATGCTAGCGATTACGCTGTTGGAGCTATACTGTCGCAGATATTCGATGATCAAGATTTACCAGTTTCATTTGCCAGTAGATGTCTCAATGATGCGGAAAGGAACTATCCTACTATTGAAAAAGAGCTGTTGGCCATAGTTTGGGCTACACAAAGGTTCCATCCTTATCTGTAGTTCTCGTTTAATTCGCTGGCAATTGGAACTGGATGAATACAATTTCGATATCGAATATAAACCGGGAAAGATAAATCAAAACGTAGATGCACTTAGTCGAATACAAATTTCTGACGATTCCGAGATCCCTAAAACAGACAAAATTATTGCAGCCATCACTAGAGCTCAGACCAAACAAATCGCGCAAGATGCACCTTTCGCTATGTTGAATGATAGCGTATCAGACTCACACTCATCCATTAAATCCAGTCAAAATAGTTTGATAGCTGAATCATTCAAAGCAGTCCCGCCTAATATGTCAAATGTAAAGGTTTTAACATCGGAGGAAGATATAGATTAAATAATAAAAGAATTTCACATTACACCCCTTGGCGGACATCAGGGGTTCTCTAGAACCATAAAGCGAATCAAGAAATACTACGATTTTCCGTGCATGAGTAAACGGATAAAATCATTTATTAAGAAATGTTCGTTATGCCAGAAAAATAAAGCATCTCGTGTAAATAAATGTGCAATGCAGATCACCTCAACATCAAAAATTCCGTTCAGTAAGATTTTTATGGATATCGTGGGGCCTATGATGGTTTCACACAATGGTAATAAATATATGTTAACCATTCAAGATGACCTCACAAAATACTCTCTTGCAATTCCAATAGCTTCTCAAGATTCTAACACAGTGGCAAAGGCATTTTCTGAACATTTTATATGTAGTTTCGGAGCACCTAATTCCATTGTTACGGATCAGGGCTCTAATTTTATGTCAGAAATATTCAGTAAACTCTGCAAATTACTAAAAATAAAAAAATACATACTACAGCGTATCACCCTGAATCAAACGGAGCTTTAGAGCGATCTCATCGTACCCTTATAGAATACTTACGAAATTTCATTGTTGACGATCCATTGGCTTGGGACGAATGGATACCATATGCTATTTTTAACTTCAATTCTACTCCGCATACTTCTACTAATTATATGCCTATAGAACTTCTTTTGGGATATAAACCTAATCTTCCTAGCTCTATCCAACATGATTCGACTCCGGTATATACTTACGATGATTATCTATCAGAACTAAAATCCAGACTACAATATTCATGGCAAGTCGCAAGAAATTCCTTGATTCGCCATAAGTCAAAATCAAAAAAATATTATGACCAAAATTCCAAGACGTCCACTTTTACAATTGAGGATAAAGTTCTTTTAAAAAACGAATCGAGATTAAATAAACTAGATCCACTATGGACGGGGCCTTATGAAATTGTTCAGATTTGTTCACCGCTCAATTCCTCAATTCGAATAAATCGCAGAATCAAGACAGTTCACAATAATAGGCTGAAAATATACGAAGAGTAATCAATTCAGAATTCAATCAGATTTATAGAAGTTATGTTACAAAAATTCAAAATATTACTCTAACTAAATATCAATTATTAGTGAAATGAAAATAAAATATAATTGAGCACTGACAAATTTAATTAATTGTTGTCCACAAAGAATAAAAAATATATTGAATTTAAATTTAATTAATATAATAATAATAAAATATATTACAATACTTTTATAATTATAAATAAAATTAAACTATATAAATTAGTACATAAGGTGACCAACGAACTAGATAAATCATCCTCCGTATAATTTATCTTTTCCTAGGGGATAGGGATGTTATGATCCACCCTATACTCTGCAATAAATATACATACAAATGTGCATACAGATATTAATCTGTCGTTGCTACGGTCATAAACTTACCTTGCTTATATACTTATATTATAATTTCCGAATACATACATATTTATTTATATAATATACTTATTCTATTTTATATACTATACATACATACTTACATTTGAATTATATAACTAAATGAAATTATGATGTTGCAAAATAATTATGTACTTCCAAATATATTTAAATGCATATACAAATATGTATATATAATATTTATATATAATATACTTTATATTTATATACTATTAGTAGCTGATTTGTATTTTTGAAGATTTAATAAAAATTATTATTGTACGAGCTTTTCTGTAGTCAAGTCTAAAATAAAACTATCAGAATTAAAAATAACATAGTTTTATTTAAAGCCATACATAATTCCCACGTAATTTCGGAATAGCTAATCACTACAGTCACGGAGCACCTAATCAAGCTCCCCTAGTACGGTTTCGACTGTAACAATGTTTATTTTATTTTTTTTATTTTATGAAATAGAACAAATTAAATTTGGTATTTTGTTGTCAAATAACAAATGTCAAAAGTCTTTTTTTACAATAGGATGACAACCCTTCGAAAAAAAAATAGAAAAATAACCGCCTTACGGTAAACACCATAACCATAAAATGATTTTAATTCCCCTAAATCTAAAAATTGTTTGGCATACATTAAAGCAAATTTGGCTTTATAATTATGTTACAATACAATTGTAGTTGTAGTCTTTATCGGCTTTGCGAAAGCAACGTTTGAACAACATTTTCAATTTTTAATTTTTATTTATTGAAAATAAAAACAATCAAATGGCATAGAGAATATATTGTGTAAGATGTAAGTATAAAATATAATGGTGTTTATTCCTTTTACATCTTCTATTTATCTTTTCTTCTATTCTTCTATTATTTCAAAAGCCACTCGATATTTATTTCAAAATTTTTATTTAAATTTATAGCTTGTTTGCTTAAATGCATCGAGTTTTCCTAGTAAAAATAGCAGGATAGAAGAAAAGAAAAATAGAAGGTTCACAATGAATCGACACAAATTTTATAAGTATCATCAATTTATTAAAATAATGTATTTATGTAACACCATAACCCATTGTAAAAATTGGAATAGATGTAGGTAGTGCCAAACTGCCAACCAATTTTAACAAATTTAATCTTTTCTGTACTATTAAATTTACACCACTTGGGAGTAAGTACAATCCATTTTGCTTTATACATATTACATTAATATATTTTTTCATTTTGGTTTTTTTTTTTGTAGGAAAGTGAGTAACGAAGCTGGCATACAGGAGGACTGTACAAAATTTAAAAAGAAGTGGGCGAACATTATGTACAAACAAAATGTAGATATTTCCTATTTGAAGTATTTATAAAACATTGCTAAAAGAACTGATTTTATTAGTTTTAGTCAATAATTGAACCACCAACAGATGTAGGTACCGAAGATGATGTACCAAGGCCATTGAAATGGCTGTATTTTGAAGTCATCCTCGAATTTGCTTCTTCACGCTATAATATCACACCCATTATGATGGTAGACACAATATTTATAAATTTGCCATAAATATCACACACTGCCATGAAATTCAAACTGTAATCTAGTTTCCGGTTGATGTATTGATCGTGAAGATGTGTAGGCACTATAATCTTAATGTGGCAACCATCTATATCACCAATAGCTCTAGAAAATATAGTGGTGTTTGCCTTCAGGTTAAAATGGTTCCCAATTTCTTCATATTCCGCACATGATGGAAGTTTGATTACCTTTTTCGAAATACCGACGAATAAATTAAGCATTTCGTTCGTACGGAATACGAGAAATTCCAAACGACACTCCTGTCACTCTGTAACTCGCACCGCATGCAAGCCAATATAAAAAATCCAAAATGTAAATTTAATACAGTATCCATGACAATTTTCTTGAGAAATTTATACCATTTGATGTAGTGATCTCTCGGACACTCGAATATGTTTTTTAATGAACGGATTATCATTGCTTAATATTCCACGATATATATCGGAATTATAATATTTGACAAAGATTCGTTCTACCTAAAACTTGAGAATACATATATACAGAAAATATCAATTTCTTTTACATTTCAGTGCCCTAATTCTCTAAGAACCAAGATAAATTGTAAAGTGTAAAAGTGATAACTTTTACACACGAAAAAAATTATCGTAGAAGTCTAGATTTATATTGGATATCGTGATGTTTTAGTAATTTCGCATTCACTAAATTTTTTTCAAGATAAAATGTAAAGTGGCAAGATAAGTTTATGTCAAAAAGTAACACAAGTAATTTATCGCGGAATAACTTTGCTTGAATGTGTAAAACGCTTTCGTTTGGATATTATTAATAGTTAATTGCAATTTTTGATATTTTAGTTTATAGTTTTATTTTAGAATTAAATAAGATCAAGCTCTAATTATTAATTAAACTCTTACTAATTATTAATTAAATTTGGGTACTTATAAAAATGGACCATTATCGTTGGAATTAAAATATTCTTTCAGTAAAGTTAAACATTCGAATGTGTTCATCGACCGTCTTCACTATTACCTATACTTTTACTTAGGTTTATATCCAGTCGTTCCACAAATACAACAAAACAAATAAATTTATTATTAATAATTTTATGTTTAAAGTAGGGTAGTACTTCTAAATAATGTACCTATTTATATAAGAAGAAGAAGACTTAAGGGGTAGAATATCCTAGAACAAGATGGTCTGCGGATTACAGCCAAAGCAATTTTAGTTGCTCAATTTTCAAATATAAATGTCAAATGTTTCAAGTGTCTGATTTGACAACATCTAAAATGGACCAGCTCTCCACATAGCAAGCAAAGATTTCAAGTTTGTGTGCACTTGCAATATTTTAGTTGATCATTACACTTGCACAGTTAAAAAATTGACGAGCGCAATAAATATGACGGCCTATAGAAAATCAAAATTAGTCAACAAATTTCAGTTTATTGTTGTTTAATATTTCATTTAGAGGCACTAAGAGCTCTCAACAATTTATAAGATCTTACAATGCTTTAACTCTAAACTATTTATTAACTTATGTTTGAGAAAATTAACAATTAGGACAAATTTCGAAAAATAATGAACGAGAACAATATTTAATTATATTATGCATTAAAATTTAGCTTTTAACTAGCACTAAGGCAAACAATATGTATATTGCATAAAATCGATTTCTAAAGTGCAGGTAATTGATCAAAGTCTCACCTCCTACTCGTTACTGATCCTTAAGATTAACCCAAACATTTTACAAAGATTAAAAATTAACTCATGGTAAAAAAAAACAAATCGTAACACTAAAACGTCCCTCCATAACCAGACCTACATCAAATACTAGAAATGGGTCCGATTAACAAATTTTCGGTGTTATTGGGGAGGCACATAAACAAATTTTGGATGAGGAACTCGTGGAGTTTGGAAAACTCGCAGTGACTAACCAAATTTGATTGTTAAATGAGGTTCGTTGCTTAAAACGCATAGCTTTTTGTAGTTTACTCGAAATTCTAAAATTTTAATTAGACAATCCTGGGCTTTCCGAGATCCGACTATTATACTTAGGTATTGTCAAGTCGCATGTGCGGAAAGAACTAAAAATGGCATCGGAAACAGCTAAACATGTCTTCAACAACGAAATACACTAAAATTATGATCTACTTAAGACAGATTTGATTGAATTTCAAAAACATATCGCAATTAATAATTATGTACATAATAATGCGATTTTGTATGTAGTATAAAGAATAACCTTTAAACAGATTAGAATACACAACATTAATCAAAATTCAACTGATCGATCAATTGTAAATAAGACTTATATTGTACACGCCTTTACCATACGAAGTAAAGAAATTTTTGGCTGTTGTAATGTTCTTTTCAAACATTTGGTTTGTTTTATAAGTCTATCTAACCCTATCTTGATTTGAATTTCAAATAACTCCCGACTTCGATCATTTTTCAATATGATTTTGGGGGCTATGTGTGATTCTAGATGGCTTTGATGTATATGCAACAATTTACGTTTCTAGAGATTATATTTTTTGAGTTATTAAGGATATAAAATAATTAAAATTTCGTTTTGACGTTTAATGTTATCTTGCTCGCTTGCTGTCAATAGGTTTATCTTGGGTAAAAAAACTGTTTAGAGAATGCGATTTAAAAATGCCAAGATAATATATTGTATAAAATTTTCACTTGTAAAATTAGCCATACCACAACCCGTAACAACTCGAACTATTGTGAACAGATGCTACTTAGAGTAGCTTATATCCATAAGAATAATGTTGAAATTTAAATGGGAAGGGTAGTAATAGGCCCTCAAAGTCTAAATATGAACCTACATACATCATAAGAGTGTGTTAAGTTTTGACATTTATTTATCGTAACCGTATTAAATTTTATCTTGGAGTGCAATTACAGAATGCAAATATTGTAAAAAGGCAAGATAAATTATCGTTTACACGTTTACAAATTATCTTACTGCTTAGAGAATTAGAGCACAGGATATTTATTAGAGGATATTTATTCATATTTACCAGGCAAAAATTTTTACTTGACACTTTTTTTTATTTTTAAACATTTCGTACAATCAGGAAAAAAATATGATTGAGCTGATCATAAAAGTGACCATCATTGTTATGATTACATGCAATGATTAAGAATATCATATTATGATACAACCAATCATTTGAAATAATTGTATTTAACACACAATGATGATATGTATCATACAAACTATGATTGGATTAACCATCGCTATGATTAAATATGTAGTTATTATGATGAGAATAATCAACCCAATTAATAAGAATTATTATGATAACACTGAGAGAAAAAAATGTAGATAGTACATTAAATCCGAAATTTATTTTCTCCGTCGTGGGCATAACGAAAGTTTCGTTTTTCACCGTCTGGATATTTAGTGCTTACATACGAATTTATCACCAATTGAGATAGCCAAATTTTTATAAATACACTAAAAATTATTAAACGAATCAAAATCATGCAGTTTGTTTACCCTAATCAGAGGAGATGAATATGATTACAAGTATCATAATAATAATAAGCTTCGTTTTCACTGATTGACATATTGACATTAAACAAATAGTATTTCTAATTAATTTATAATAGGGAATATCACAATAATTTTATATTAATTTCGATTATTATAATATGGTAAACTAGCTGACCTGTGACTGAATAATCAGTCACTTGAATACATTTTTTTGAATTTTTGGTTAAAAAATAAATAATGATTAAGAAGATTTTTTAAGATATAAATTTGATGCACTTTTATCAAAAATAAAGTAAATTCTTATACGCGGTTAATTTTTAAATCTTAAACGGCAAGCACGCGCTCAAATGTACACAGTATGACTTACGTGCCAAGTCAAATATTCATATCTCAAACGGGAAGTGCGCGCTCGGGATCAAATGATCACTTACGCGCCCAAACCAAATATTCAAATCTGAAATGGAAGCGCGCGCTTGGGAGACATTTTCATTATCCACTGCAGCAGTTGTTTTATGAAATGCATTCAACTGCTTTTCGTTCAGCAGTTGGATTCGTAATTCAGCTTCTTCGGCTTCTCGAACTGTATCGAAGACTTGCACTTCTACGGGACTTCCCGATGGAGTTGGTATAAGCCGATCATAGCGCAAGAAAGACCGTGCTGTACTAGAATTATGTTGATATCGTGGAGAGTCAAATTTTTTACTACTTTTTCAATATGGTGTCGGCTGTAATCAAGAGTCATGTCATCTGCATACTTCATTCAGAAATCAAGAGGTATTGAAAGTTCAAAAAACCAACAAATATAAGTGAATGCTCTCGAAGCTGTCTTGGCATTTGACAGACTGCTGCTTCTGTTTAGCAGTGATCCCATTTATCATCGTTTACCAGAAGGCCCATACAGCTGCAGATTCTTTGATGGTATTGTAAATAACACCATTGAATGTTCGTACAAATTCAAAGCTGGTGGCACATTGAATATGTAGCAAAAGCAGCCGCAGGAAGAAACGCTCCTCATCTCTCAAGCTTACTGTATACATTCGTCCAACAACCTTCACTCGCGTACGTAAACGTAATGGTGGGGAATGTCAGTATATGGGAAATGACGTGCGTTTTGATCATTGGAGTTGAGCTGAAACCATGACTCAAGTTTCGTTCGGCCAGTTTGTTCTGCAAGCAATGCTTCATCTTCGGTATTTGGGCAGAAAGACGCATCACGGCATGAGATCGAACATACATTTTCGACTCGATAAAAAATAATTTGAAATCGCGAATTTCAAGAAAGTAGCTGAGATCTCGGTGAACAAAATATAAATCATAGTTTGCTATGAAGCAAGGGAGATTAGAACTGTCATAACAATGAATTTGACAATTTTCGTCCCCCTTGCAGACGTAGAAACCAACGCTATCTACATTCGGTGAAAATCGTTAATAACAAATTCAGGGTTTTAATAAAGCAAACTCATGGCAAACTCACATAGCGTCAAATCTTGGAAATATTCGAAAACCACTTGAGGTACCCATTTCGGGTACTTCCCGGTGGAATTTTTCCGATTTTTCTAGCCCACGCACGCAATATTTATGTCGACATACCCTGAAAAAATCTAACGGATCGGATCATGTTTAAGGGTCATTTTAGGGTTGAGTATGAAAAAATTAAGAATATTAATATAATAGAAGATAGATAGAAGCTGACCTGTGACTGAATAATCAGTCACGTGAATACATTTTATTGAGTTTTTGGTTAAGAAATGATAAAGAAGATTTTTTAAGATGTAAATTTGATGCACTTTTATCAAAAATAAAGTAAATTCATATACCCGGTTAATTTTTAAATCTTAAATAGATAGAGTGTCATGACAAAATCGTATTTTTAGAGCGTGTTTCAATTGGTTTAAATACCGCATAAAAAGTTAAAAAGTTAAAAATTGTGGTGAATAAAAATGTCAAACTTTTTATCTGCTTCAAGAGCTGATAAAATTTTTATGTGGAAAACATTTGGCTGACAAAAATATTTGTTTGTAAACAGAAATTTGTCATGTACAAATTTTGAGGAAAATCGTAATGATTTAGATGTAAACTAACCATAATTAATTAATATATTTAAATAGTATTTATTTTACATATTTTCATATTTAAATTTGCTATATACGTTCATAATTACACATAAAATAAGCAACCATGTTATTATCAAAATTTTAACCAATTGAAACACATAAAAAGTTAAAAAGTTAAAAAATATTTACCACGAATAAATTTTTAACTTTTTAACTTTTTATGCGGCATTTAAACCAATTGAAACACGACCTTACACTCACAACTATTAACACCAAAATGTATGTAGTAAAATCATTTTATGTTCTCTGTTTTGTTTAATTGAGATTCAATTACAAATTTTATACTCATTTTGTCATCACAGTGTTATGACAAAAACATCGGCAATTTTAATAAGTTTTGTCATTGTCACACCGAGTTCATACGACGGATAAAAATCTCAGATTTTTTTATCCCAGATTTTTTTTTTCTCAATATTTTCAACTTTTTGTATGAAAAGAGGCGTGTCTATTGTATTTACGTGATGTAATTGGTTAAAACGATGGGATAGAAAAATTCGAGATTTTTATCCGTCGTATGAACTCGCTGTCACGGTGTAATGCGCATGATCATAGATTCAATATAAACATATTTTGTCATGGCATTCTGGCGCCGTGACAAAATTTTGCCGAAAACACCTGAGGTACCCGTTTCAGGTACTCCCCGGTGGAATTTTTCCGATTTTTCTAGCAATGGCACACTGCTATATTTATGTCGACCTACCCTGAAACGGGTCGTATCATGTTTAGGGGTCATTTTAGGGTTGAGTTTCAAAAAATTAAGCGTATTTATATAATAGATAGAAGATAGATAGATGCAATCATGTATTTATCATATTTTTTCTGAGTGTAGTTCATAATAACTTTTGTAAATAATGCAACTTCCATATCATCTTCCATTATTCTAATTTAATTTAATATTTCCATTATTCACGAAAAGTCGACAATTTAATATTTCGAATAGTCACGCACAGCTGGTTTTACTGATGTTACTGCCACCGCAATGGTGATTATTCTAAAGTACTGAGCAATTTTGTTTGGTTCATAATTTAGTCGAAAAAATCGACCTGAGACCACTGCCTTAGCTCATTTTGCAGAAGCAAACTATTGATAAAATGGTTTATGTTATTTATCTTGGATTTATAAACAAACTAATTTGATTTCGCGAACGGGAAAACGATCACTTATGTCCAAAAATGGCTGGATGAACTGGTGGACTATAGTTGAGAAATGTTTTAGGTTGCATACTACTGCATGGGCTTAATAAATATAATTCCCGAAACTCGACGAATTAGGTAAAGCACTCGTTTTAGATTCATTGACCCTATGGAAAATGCCCTGATTGGCGCGAATGAACACCGCTTGACAATTTCAGCCACATCTAGCGCTTTCGTGTCACATTAGTTACATAAACTCCTAAATTTAACCACGCTTCTGTATACCAATTTTGTCCCGAAATGTGTGAAACGAAATGAGTGTAACCGGAATGATATTGTAGTAGCATATGTATTTGTGGTAGTTTCGTGCGTATGATTGTTTTTCTGCATATGCAAGTCACGTGTCATTCTTTTTTTGTTTATTCATATTAACTCTTTCAGTGCAAATATGATTTCGGCTAGTGTATTGAGGAACACGATTGCGCTTTTTGGCACCCAAAGGGTTAACCATTGTAAACGCCATATTTTTGCGTTGTTTATGTATTTTCGATTTTTTTATAATTTCTAAAATTTATGAAATTTAAAATAAATTTACCTATACAATTTTATTATTAGATGTTAAATTAATTTATGATAAAAGATAATATAAAATATATTGGCATGTTAAATAATGACACTCCACAGCTCGAGAGCAGACGTAATGTGCTGAGAAAAGGAAGTAAGCACCATAAAAATTAAACCGATTCGCACGGAACGCTTTATTTTGGTACTGTTCATCATACAAATGACACAAATACGAACAAAAGAAAAATACAAATACAAGGATATAATTGTGTAATATACACTGTGTACGTATTCGATTTTTTTTGCTTTACTCATTTTAAATGAGTAACTCACGAGACAAAATCGATTTCTCTAAAACGTTGGTTTCATTTTGCTACTAATATATTCTTTTAGCCGAATAGGTGTATGTTCTTTCTCTTGCATTATTGCAAGGCAATAATTCTATATTGCTTCCATCTATAACCTGACAGATGAGGTGGTAGTCCATTAGCAAATAGTTATTTATGGCTTTTGCTCATCTGACTATGAGAAGGTTCCTTTTTGGTTGAAAGTACTTAATTTAACGATCATAATACACAATATGTGAAATTCAAGACATGTTTTGTTTTCTTGTCTTCCATTTAATCCCAATTATTTAAGTGTATTGATAAAGGTGAGTTTTCAGTATTAAATTTGCCTTGCTAGGAAATAATTTGTTGTTTGATTGAATATTGGAGAAATATTAGTGGCAGTAAGATTATGAATTGGCTATAGCAGATGGATCTATGCATAAATTGTATTATCTGTTGCAAAACTATGTTTGCGTTGCAGGAATGCAATTACCAAGTAATGTAATTGTGGTAGTTTTTTACATCGACGGTTATGTTACATTAGTTGAGTTGACCTGACAGAAAGCTTGAGAGCTTATTTGATTTAAAATTCAATTTTTATATCAACCAATTTTACTTTAATCGATTAAAACTTCAATTAAATCTCAAAATTCATCAGTCGAGATTCATCTTAGGCCGCAATTATACGGTAAAATTCGTATTAGACCATAACCAGGTGGGAAATAGTGTTCTAGTAAACACGCACAACTGCTTTGATCAAGTTATATTACAATTAAAATTATTTACTCATAAAAGTTAGAATGTAGCATTCCGCTTGACGAGGATAACCTTGTTACTTACTGTAATACATTCTATCTGTAATACATTGTATAATCTACATTAAACTAATCTATAAAGTTTTAATCGGTTTTTATAATTTAAAGTAATTAAATGACTTAGATTGAATATATTAGGTAGGACAAAGTTATTTAAAATTGTTATAATCTTTATGTATTTTATAAAGGGTGTTACATAGCCTTCATTGATTAACCCAAGAAGATTCTGCAATAGGCCAATACTTATTAGTGACGAGAAACTAGTAACGCTTGTACTTTACACCCCAAGGCTTGTGCCTTAGCTATACTTATGTATATGTTTTCTACCACACTGTTTTCTTGATTACACATATTTAATCTACTAAATCAGTTTGTGTTTTACTCGAACTAGACGTGTTGAAATATTTAACTAAAGTGTAGTTATAGATTATTGGTTGCAAGTGAAACAAGTGAAAATGTGGGATGTGAAAAGTATAGGAAAGCAAAAATACGTTGCAGCTGAACCAATCAAACAAAATGATCTAGTCACACAGACAAAATTTGTGCTACATGTGTTAATCGACGTAATATGGACACTCATATTATTACTCCTAGTATCAATAAAAGGTTTGATTGGGTTGTTTATACCAACCAAACCAAAAAATATAAGTGGTAAATTGGCGCTGGTTACCGGTGGTGGAAATGGACTTGGCCGATCGATTAGCGAACGCTTGGCAAAAGAAGGTTGCAATGTTGCGATTATTGATCTGGATTTAATAAACGCTCAAAATGTGGCTAAAGAATTATGTACTCGATACGGCGTTAAATCCAAAGCATATTTATGTGATGTTACCGATTATGATAAATTAGAAAAATGTCGTGACTCAATCAAGGCCGATTTAGGTACAGTGAATATTTTAGTTAATAATGCTGGTGTTGTGCCCTATGTATCGTTTCGTGAAAAACATTGGACCGACGTTGATAAAATATTGAAAATTAATTTGAATTCACATATTTGGGTAGGATTTTAAATGAGAACATAAGTAAATATAGTGCGCAAAGTGATACCAAGCAATGTCTTCCGTTTATGTTTTCAGGCAACACGAATATTTTTAGACGATATGATAAATTCAAAAGATGGACATATTATTGCAGTTTCATCGATGGCTTCCAAAGTTGCTGCACCTTATTTGGTTACATATTCGGCAGCTAAATGCGGTGTAAATGGTTTCATGAATTGTTTGGCCGAAGAATTGTGGATCGAAGGACATAATGAATATATAAAAACGACAACAGTATGTCCATATTGTATAAATACGCGGAAAGATTCAATGGAAGTGATGAAATTACGTTTTCCGCCTTTGGAACCTCAAGAAACAGCAAACCGAATTGTGGAAGCTATGTTATATGAAGAAGAGCAGGTTCTGATCATAACTAGCCCATGGTTTACAAAATTAGCAATGTAAATATACAAATGTAAAATTTCTAAATAATTTTAATGACCTTTTCTACCTTTTTTATTTTTCGATAGACACCTACCAACATCTGCCCAACGTTTGGCTGCTGATATTGTATTTAAAGCTAAAACATCAAGAATCGTTCGCACGGAGTAATAATAAATTTAGAGATAAAGCCGTCACACAATATTTAGAGGTCGAATTTTTTTAATTTTCGAACAAGTATAATGATTTAAAAAGAAGGTTATTTTTAATTAATCAAATGTTATCAAACTAAGTTGGAAAATTAATGTAAATAAAATCACATATACGCGTATAATCTAATAATTAGTTATTTATAAGGATTATCTCTGATATTACGTTAGCAATCGATAGCGATTAGATGTGGAAGAATTGATTTTATGAGGTTGTATTAGGTGTGCAAGTAGAAACTCTGCTTTATTTAGTAAAATTCTACATTATTGAATATATAATTGTAACAAACATTAATTATCGATATTCGCCATTACTGTCTTATGGTATTTTGTCATTTATCAGATAGATGATGAATGTCTTCGAGAGAGAAACTTCATGCTTTCGTGGCAAAATAGTAATTAAGCTATTTGTGCACATCTTGATGACATCGACCTGAATAAGTAGTAATCAGAGGGAGCTATACGCCGTGAAACGTCCCAGCCTAAGAAGAAGATGAGTTCCTGGGTTGATTTTGTTGTATATGGACGAACGTCCTTAAGCAATATCACCTTCCAAATTTCTTGGCGAAAACTTTAAGTTCTGCGTCTTCAAAATGGTTTACTGGACCAGGACGTGGATCATCCTCAATACTAAAATTGCCGGAATAGTGCTGGAGACATTTAATTGACTGTTGAATTGTCAAAAATATTTTTTATAGTGACAGAATAGAAAACATTTTGTTCCCGTCCAGTTAAATATCTCAATAACAAACAGAAAACTCAGAGAGAACTAATAACAATTTCTTTCCAAAAAACAATTGATTTATAAATCAAAAAAATTGATTTGAAACCAAAAAATTTTGATCGAAATACCGTTGCACGTTCTTTCCAACTAAAAAAATTGATTTTTTTTTTGATCGCAATCAATTTTGAAAAATCTGAATATTTCGTTAGATTTATTTTTGACGTTTACCAACACATAAATATGTTCACATCAAAAATATAAACATAAACACTTCAAAAAATATAAACTTAAACATTATAACTTTTTAACTAGTTGACCGTGAGAATTTGGCATACGAAATAATTTTATTTTTCGAAATAATTTTATTGTTTCGTTTTCACTGTGTTAAAATAATTGTGTTGACAAAAAATTGTGTTAATAATTTGTTGACAATAAAACTGTCAATATTAAATTTTTGAAAATTGAATGTCAATTTATCACAGATACACTACCAAAAAAAATCAATCGTGTTCTTTGACATAAAAAAAATCAATTTATTTTTTATTTTGGAAAGAACTTGCTATGAGCGAGTTTCTCCTAAACCATTCCTGGAAAATAAAAAACAAAAACTAGGAATAGTTTAGTAAAAATTTTACAGGCGTAATGTTCTATGTACATAGAAATGTGATTTTTTTCTAAAACTAAAAATGTGTCTTATTATTAGTGAAAAAACTTTTCAAAAATAGATCAACTGCATGATAAATGTGTGGAGGTAAAGGTAACTAACTATCAATTAAAAATTGCACCTTTAAACACAATTACATAATTTTTATTTTTATTTTATTTAACATTTATAATCATTTAACTATACAACAATTTATTATTTAGTTGTGAATTTATTTATAAATATTTAACATAAGAATCGGTTCACTGGATTTATTAAATATTGATTTCAGCGAACTCTATAGAGCTTTTTGTAAAACGAAATATATCCCTTTTCCCGCCCGGTAACACAATTGTGTGGGTTTGGCAAAAGAATCATGTCAAAAAGTTATTTTTGTATGTTTTTTGAACCAACTTACACATTTGTGCATTCCTTTCAAACTTATTTTCGTCCGAAAAAAACACTATAACTATACACACAATTGTGTGGGAACGCTAGTTGCACACAATTTGCTAATTTTAACTAAATTTTGAAATTCTTACATCATTTTCGTTGCCAAAAAAGATTTGAACACAAGATCAACAATTTAACATTAGTTTTGATCAATATTTGATTTATTTTGATCTTTTTCTTAATCCCTGATCAATTACAAAAATCCAAAAAATTTGTTGGATTTCTTTGACGTTTACACACACATACACAAAAATATAACTTCATTTCAAATGTGTTTTTTAAAGCGAACGCCTCTATTTTCATAAAGTGATTAATTCGATTTATTGTGGTTATATTTGTTGTGTATGTGATTTATTAAATTTATCTTGTGCATCGAAAAATATTTTTGTACAAACAAAATAGTGTGGTTATATAAGAATAATAGCAATAAACTATTTGACTGTTTCGAAATGGATGAGTTGGATGATTTGATAGACGAGGCAATTATTGGGGAATTATTATCTTCTTCATCATCATCGGCATCATCAACATCGGTTTCTTCATCAACAACGTTCGTATCGTCGACATCTTCATCATATTTCGAAAGCTCCAGTGACGATTCTTTTTTGAATTTTTTGTCGTCAGATGACGAAGTGTTTAAATTGATTGAGATAATAAACAACAACAAGCCTAAGTTGAAAATTTTGTTGTGGACGTTGTTCACAAATACTCTGATGAAGATGTAAGTTTTAAATTCATTATATATAAATTTTTTAATTATGCTTTATACTAATGTATATTTCGTGTATCTCTATTCGGCAAAACTTTAGAGTTTCAAGGGATCTGGCTTACAAACTTATTGGAATGTACGAATCATCATCGCATTATAAAGTTAAACTACGTGGTGGACGAACGAGTGCAACCGCTGAAACCCAAATGTTAGCGTTTTTATGGTATAATTTTATAAATAAATAACAGAAAGTTACTTCTTAACTACTGTAAAATTATTGCAGGTTTACTGCTAGTAAAAGTTCCTATCGGGAGGTGACCAACATTTTCGGTTTATCAACGTCGGCATCCCATACTCACCTCACGAACATAATAAACTTTATGTTTGATATTTCCGCTGAAATAATCAAGTTTCCGGAGACGAATTCAGAGAAGGAGGTGATATCAGCTGAGTTTCGAAAGGTAATATTCATTGAAATTGTGAACATGCCCATAAAATACGATCAACGTATGTGAATCGACACCGGCTCATATCGATAACTCTCCAAGGGATCTGTGACGCAAACAAAAAATTTATCGATGCTTTCATTGGTGCGCCCAGTAGAATCCATGACGCACGAATTTATAAATTATCTCCAATCTCGAAAAAGATACCTGGTATTTGTGGAAATACTTGCCATATTTTGGGAGATGCAGCCTATCCATTAAGGGAATATCTGTTGACACCATTTAAATATTATGGAAATGGAAATTTGACGAGGGAAAAAACAATTATAACAAAAAACATTCTCAAATCAGAGTGAAAATTGAAAATGCTTTTGGGCTCCTAAAAGTAAGGTTTAGGCAGCTCATTAGATTGGATTTTTTTACTGTAGAGCGGATGAGCAAGTTTGTTCTCGCTTGCTGTGTCCTTCATAATCTTTGCATTGACAACGGCGATTCGTGGGATGAAACTTTAATCCACGAATAGAATAAAGATACCAGAGTACCAAGATGTGTGAGAGAAAATATGTCGGAAGCAGATGTTAGGGCCCGCGGCGAAGAAAAACGTAACCCCATCATGAATTCCCTCTAATTAAAATTTATAAATTCAGAAGTTCATATATATTATTTTATTTAAATATAAACAGAAAATTTTATAAAATTAAATTATTCTGAATAATTAATTGTTGTTTTTTTAAACTTTATTAATTCAGTCAAAAGTCTTAGTTTTTCACGTTGATGTTTTTCCTTCTCATTTTGTTTTTCTTGGTCTCGCTTTTCTTTTTCTTTCCATCTTTCTTCTTTCTCCTTGTGCCTTTTTTCTAAAAGTTCCTTGTGCCTTTCGTCCTTCTGTTTCTGCCTTTCCTCTAGCATTTTTCTTTTACTTTCCCGCCGTTCCAGTTTTCCTGTCACATATTTCGAAATTAATTCATTCCTCTCCTGTCCTAGGGAGAGCAGCTTTTGGCTTAGAACTTGTATCTGATTTGGTCGTATCCGTTTTCGTGTTTCGTTTTCTTCTGAATCAGTTGGTAACACTGAAGAGGAAGACCATGAGATTCTGGTCCGTGACGTTGATGGTGTATCGCGCCTCAATGCCAAACTCCCAGCCATCGATTCCCTTGGCGTTGCTGGTATCAGTAAAGGAGATTGAGAAGTTACCTGTACCGTTGGTGTTGGTGATGGTGGCAATCTAAATATATTGTCAGGTACTTGTGCGAGCGAAGGCGTGTTGACAGACTCGGTGGATTTACCGCTTATACATGCAGGAGACAACAAATATTCTGGTTGTATAAAATCATCCATAGAGACGATGACGTCAGTCTCAGTCTCAATTGCTTTTTTACGTCTCTTCATTACGCATTTAAATCGGGTGTTAACTTGGACTGCTGTGAAGTTTTCCTTGTATTTTTTGTTCAGATCTTCCGCTAATCTGTCCCACATATGCCGCTTGAGTCTAAATTTTTCCTTGGTCCAATATCTTGCATGTATCGTGAGTAAAGCACAAGCATGTACCTCGTTTGACCGTCGGTCCACTAAGTCGGTTTTGCTTTTGAATTTACCAACACCGCTTCTGTAATATAAAAAATAAATTGTTAATTTTCATACGAAAACTTATCAAATTACCACATACCTTCAATATTATCAACATTTGAATTGATTTCATTTTCCTCCTCACCATTAGTGTTGGGCAATATATCTATATCTATAACATGAAAATACGTAGTATATCATTTATAATAACACATTATTAACATTATATTATTATAACCTTGTAGATAAACATTACCATTTTCAATTACGACAAAACCGTTTTCATCTACACAAATTTGAAATTGTGACACGTCGTATTCCATTTTGAAAAACAAAATTCATTAGTCGTTTTCCCAATAACCATAAACACAAATTTTTATTTTCTATTTGCACTCACACACAAACTAAAAGCTTACTTCTTTTAGTGTTCTTTCGCAAACATAAAATTGATCTTTTCGAACGAAAATGCTATTAATCGACTCGTCAGTCAAATTGATTACTGATTTATCCTTCTTTTTTTTCTTAGATTGCTTGAAATAATCGTATAAGAGCGCCTGACTGTCAGGTGCTCCTGGTATAAAAATCCTGTAATAATTGATCATTGCAAGGAATTTGAGCAGTTCGTCTGCTGTTTTAGGTCGCGGATAGTTTATTATTGTTTCGACTATTTGTTGTTCTGGGCGTATACCTTTTTTAGAAATTTGAAAGCCTAAAAAGGTTAGTTCATCTAAAGCGAACTCACATTTATTTAGGTTGATAACTTAACCAGCCTAATCCAATCTTTGCAATACAATTCGAACATGTTTGCAGTGTTCATTCATGTCCTTCAACGCAATATGAATGGTGAGTCCCTGAATAAAGCATGTACCATCCTTTGGAATGTCTGAGCTGCGTTCCGTAAGCCGAACGTCATCCGCGGAAACTCAAACAATCCGAAAGGTGTAATTATTGCCGTTTTTTTTTCAATATCCACGGGTTCAATTGGTACTTGGTGGTATGCCCTTACTAAATCAATTTTTGTGAACTTCGTATAAGACTGTAGTTGATGCGTAAAATCTGTTACGAAAGGTATGGGATAGTGGTTGGCTTCGTTAATGCATTCAATGATCATTGATCTGTAATCACCACACAATCGCCAACTACCATTCGTTTTGGGTGTCATGTGGAGAGGACTAGCCCAATTGCTTTTAGAAGGTCTGCAGACTCCTTGTGAAAGCACATCTCAATTTCTGCTTTCGCAATTGCCATTTTTTCAGAGCTCAATCGTCGAGCTTTTGCATAGTAAGGTTGACCTATTGCCTCGATATGATGGGTCACGTTATGTTTTATGTTATTTAAATGTTGTGTTTCACGAGTTACCGAAATGAACTCTTGCATGAATTATAAGATTTCCGGTGGATAAGTGTTTGTTGTTATAGTCGTAATACCATAAGATTGAATTTCTATAAGATTTTCCGATGTTTCGAACCTGGTATTGGTATCAATTAATTTTTTTCGTTTGACATCAACCATTAATAATAGTAATAACACATCGGGTGCTTAGTTACCTGCTCTTTGGATCGTAAACAACTGCGAAATCGACCAGAATTTCGCGACCGAGATCTGTCAGATCGATGGTTATGCATTGATTCAGGTTTTGAGGAATTAAACTTGTTGAATAATTCTTCAACCCTTTTGGTTAATGCGTTGATCTGGTAAGATAGATTATGTTCCTGTAGATCATTATTATTTGTGTTTACACCATAAATCGTCGCTGGTCTCTGCACATCCACGATTCTGTCCGCCGCCTTTGCCAATTGATTTAGACTAGACTCGCTCATGCACGCCAAAATCTCCTGAGCATGTGTTGGCAGCCGCTGCATCCAAAGATTCCTTAATACTGGTTCCGTCAAGTGATCCGTGGACAATGTTCCCATCTCACGCAACAGCTGAGACGGATTTATCTCCTAACTGATATCCAGAAAGAAGACGATCCAATTTATTTTTAGCAGATTCACATAATCTCTCGATTATTACTGATTTAAAAGATTCATATTTATTAATATGCAGAGGATTGAGAATTTGAGCTGGAATAAACTTAACAGTCTGTGAATCAATTGCCGCTATTAGATATCCGTATTTGGTGGCATCTGATTTTACACTACCAATTTGAAATTGAGTTTCAAATTGAGTGAACCAAATTTCAGGATCATCCCGATTGATAGGCATCTATTTTACTGAGACGTTTTCATTACGTGCCGTTTCATTAGTAGAAGCCCCACCCTCTTGTTTGTCCTCATGGTTCGACATTGTGGGTTAGCCGATGCAGAAAAAAAAATCAATCAAAATGAAACAAGTAACAATGATATAAACTATGAAGAAACAAATTCGCGCTTGTGGAAATAAATTACCCAGAATTATCGTGTAGAAAACAAAATATGCAATACGTATTATACATACATATAAGCCAGAGTGTAATACCGAATTGATTCATTTTTTTTTACAAAACTTTATTAATTCCCAAAATAATGGAAAAAAAAAATAAATGGATAAAATTCGCCTACCGATTAAACTCTGATTCTGCTTTAGACTGGGTCAGCTGTTTCTTCGTTGATTATATGAGTGTATTGCACTCGAACGGAAACTCCGATACTGGAAACTTGTTGAAATCTGGTTACTGTTTCTGCCCGGTTACGAATTTTTGTATTAGTCTGCTGCTGGGTGTATTTTACTGCATATGAATGTTCATGGATGTTGATGTTACTTGTGGATATTTATGAATGTTGTCCGTTGATCGCCGTTTTATTTGCTGTCCATATATTGTATATATATATATATATATATATATATATATATATATATATATATATATATATATATATATATATATATATATATATATACGATTAGAAAGGATTTTTTGCACTTTCATTAGATAATATAGTTGTCTTTCACACGTTAGTTTTCGAATTGCTAAAATTAATTGCTACTGTTGCAACTTGTGTGGAACTAATACGGAACGCAACCTAAATGTGGTTGTTAAACGATTTTTTGTTGTTGTGGTTGTTGCTATTACTGCATTTACACGTGTTTAGTATAAAGTTTTAGTTTAACTGCACTATTTACTGCCACTTAACTATTTCGTGTTCGTGGTAAATTTGTATAATGTTCGTTTTTTTTGGGGTCACCAATTTGTGGAGGTAAAGATAACTAACTATCAATTAAATATTGCACCTTTACATAATTATATAATTTTTATTTTACTTTTTATTTTGTTGTGAATTTATTTATAAATGTTTAACATAAGAATCGGTTCGCTGGATTTATTAAATATTGATTTCAGCGAACTCTATTGAGCTTTTTGTAACACGAAATATATCCAATTACAAGTCATTGAAGTTGGCCCGAAAAATCATCCCGACATTTTTGGTAAGTTTCCTCGCTAAAGTGTAGTCAGCCCGAAAAAGTGTAAATATTGAAAAAGTGTAGTCTCATTCCGAAAAAAGTGTAGTCTTATCCCGAAAGTGTAGACCAATATGGTGTTAGGAAAAAAAAAATACTGAACAAGCTATCTTGTCCTTCCTAGAACAAGTAACTGAACATATTGATAAAGGGTCCACAGTATCTACTCTATTTATAGATTTAACAAAGGCTTTTGACAGAGTTCAACATAGCACATTGTTAAAAAAGCTATATTGTTGTGGATACAGAGGGATAACCCGGGATTGGTTGTTCTCGTACTTGAATGGGCGAACGCAATTGGTTAGAGTAAATCGACAATTAAGTGAAGAGTTACCGATTAATGTAGGAGTGCCAAAGGGTTCTGTCTTTATTATTTTTGGTGTATGTAAACGGTATTTTTCGACAACAATTTCGAGGGTCTCCAACTGCTTTTGGTGATGATTTCTCGTTTACATATGCTAGTCCAAGTTTTCAAGATAATATCACGCTCATAGATCATAATTTAAACAGTTTGTCTATTTGGTTGGAAGCACATAATTTTGTTTCGCGAGTCACAAAACAAAATTATTACATTTTAGGGATACCCCATCGTTGCATCTTGAGACAACGTATCATACTTTCAAATGCAGTAGAAACAATAACACGCAATGCTCTCCTAATGACTGCTTCTTAGTGAACACAGTTGATGAATTTCGATATCTAGGTATTATTATTGATAGAGATTTAAATTGGAACGCGCACACACAAGGGTTGAAAACTAGACTTTCATTGGTCTTGTAGCGGGTAGTTTCTTCTACTATAAGAAACTCCGCACAATTATTCTTAACGGACAATTCTCCGTATACATAATTCTCTATAAATGGACAATTCTCCATATAAAGAATTATTCCAAAATATACAACAATCTTGTATACGCAAATCGTACAACAACAACTTGTACATAACGAAATTTGTGTAAGCAAATTATGATTGAAAAAATATATTTTGGTTACACAACAATTTCATGATAATACCTCTACAATCAAATCATTTAGAGATTCATAAACATCGTATTGATTTTGCAAAACCAAAGTCATGTAAAACGCACTAATACACCACCATGCCATTGCACAAGAGATGGCATGGTAATCATCTATGTTTACTAAAACATATTTGTAAACGGGTGCACCAAAAATATTTCGGTGCATGGTTATCATGTAAAAACCTGAAAATCCGGTTTTGGTTTTTATATTTGAGTTTTTCAAATTTAGGCAAGAAGAGACAAAATTTGGAGGTGTGCTGTCTATTCAATTTTGGGACATTGCCGGAGCAACACCGATTATAAAATTATATTTATAAAAATAAAAATTCAATTTAAAATTATAAAAATAAAAAATTCAATTTGAAATTAAATATAAAGTTTATTTATTTACTATTAAATTTTATAAAGTGCTCCTTACTTTCCGCCGCATCTTTAATCAATAGTCTCCAGAAAAATGGATGTTTTACGGCTATTTTGTCCGCAATATTTACTTAGGACGATTTACTTTGCATTAGCGGACTCAATTCTGCAATATGGTTTATCATGTTGCTTGCAATGCTACACTACGTGCAACAAAAGCATTTAATCAGAATAATGTGCTGCAAACCATCTTTTTTGCCTTCGTGGCCATTATTTGAAAATCACAGCATACTTCCTCTACGTCACGTATACGTCTTCAAGGTACTTAGAATATTCTATGTTAAAAGTGGGAATTATTTTGTGACTCATGCAGGGTATAATCTCAGATCAAATCATACCCTTTTGCAACATATTCCTAAGTTTAGATTAGATCTACGGAAAAACTTTATTTTTATCGTTGCACCAATCATTTTGAACAATTTACCGTTGGATATTCGTAAGTGCGGCAACTTTTCTAGTTTTTCAATATACCTTAAAGAATGGCTTCATCAAACTATAAATATTGACCATCGTTTTCAACTATTAGTTTAAAATAATATTGTTCTTAAAAATATATATATATTAAAATTAAATGAAGTACTGAAGTAGTTTAAGAGGTTTTAATATATTCATGTGTAGTGATTATATGTAGTTATAATTATATTGTACAATTTTTGTTTCTTTCAATTTTACCTGTAAAGTAAATTGTTTTTATTTTTGTAAATAGAATTCAAATATTTTTTTGTGGTTTAGAATCAGAGGACCAGCCATGTTATCTATTTGATCCAATGGTTCTCTTATCTTACCTTCTGAATTTTGTTAGTTTTAATAATGTTGTACACACAATGTATTTTATTTATAACGATTAAGTTGATAATGAAATTAAAAAAAAAAATATATTTTTCGAAAACTGCAGAAAACAAAGGCTGATTTATTTATTAGGTAGATTTATTTTCATTTCAAACTGAATCTTACCTATCGAGAAAAACTATTTATTTTGTTTTTAATATTTTATTGATTAATTTAATTTTATCAAAGCCATATTTACTACTGGCCAGTGACAACAAGAATTTTGTTCTTCTAATGACGTAACTTCATGTAGAAGACTTCTCTTTTACTATTGTTTATTGCAGCAGAGAAAAGTAAAACTCACGCCTAACGAAAATTCTAATTTCCAAATTGTGAAAGACAATGTCTCGCCTTAGTTGCATTTTACAGAGTAAATCGCACATTTGTAGGCATTGTAGGTACTCAGGCAAACGTGTATATTGTTACGAATTCTACTCTACACACGTATCACACTCGGTGGTTGAGTGGTTAAGGCATAGACCACCACAAAGTTTGAGTTTGTATCTTGTCAGGTTCATAATTTTGTTGATTATTATTCTTGGCATCTTCTATGTAGTCATATCAAATTGCTCCAATACTGATTGACATTTAGATTTTAGAATGATATATGTGGAGGTGAATATGGAGTTAATGAAAACAATTGTATATGGCGGATAATCATCATCGAAAATACTGGAATTAACAACGCGCGTTAATCATCAAGACAGGGGAAATGATGACGTGAAATATTCGAGAACAATATTACAACAATTGCAATGCACATACATCGCTAGATGTAATAAAAAGAATAATCTCGAACAGCGGTATACAAGTATATAAGCACGACCAATTTCAGACGCAGAGACAGTTGTAATTTAATCAGTGAATAGTGCAAGCTAAAACGTAAAAGTTGAACGAGTGATATTAATGAATTGCTGTAGAAATTAAAGGTGTTGGACAAAATATAGTTTGTATAACTTGAATCGCTGAGTGTTTTATTTGCAAAATCAAGTACGAATCTATAAAAACGCCCGAAATTCGTAACAATATCTAGATATCATCTAGCGCATATTTAAAGGTTCAGGTCTAGCAACCAGAAATAAAACGATAGCAATAGTTACCCTATTTCTATGAAACAACTTTAAGCACATAAAAAGGATTTTACATATTCTTCCATTCCGTCCAATATACATATTTAAATTAAGTCATCAAAAACAAAAATCATTTTATAAGCTCATTTTATAACTAAATTGTTTAAACTAAGTTCAAATGATGAACAGCAACCAACAAAGATAATGTTTTCATACTCCAGAAGTTTACGAAAATTTAGTTTTGAACACCATACAGAAAAAAAAAATAAAAATTGTTATAAAATTATCACCATTAAAATTATCACCGGAACACGGTCAAATACGACATCCCATTTCCGCGAATCTAACAAAGAGCAAACTGTATTGTGAAAAGTGCAGATCTCTTAATGAGTTTAAATATACTGAACCTATCTCACATTAGTCTTACTCTTTTTATGAAAAGCAAGCATCAGGGATTCAAGCCTCTAAACAACGTATAAATCTACACCATGTGTAGCAATCTGGCAGGAAGTTTATTGATAAAATCCATGATCAGTTGATAACGCCAGTAGTCATAGTAAGAAGCTCACCCAAATGTCACAAATCACCCAAATGTGAAAATTCTATATTTTCCTCCTACCTGCATTTCATTAATACAGCCGCTGGACCAAAGAATCATTCGAACTTTCAAAATGTATTACATACGGAAATTTTTTGAGACCATTTTCAACAGATTACAAGATCAAGAAGGTAAAACCCTTCTTGAAGAATGGAAATAATTTTCTATTTTAGATTGCACTTGATCATTTCTGTACAGCCTGTATAGAAATTAAACAGTCAACACTTAATGCATGTTTGAGGCCTTTCTTACCTCAAATGGTTCAAAAGGGAAATGCTATTTCCCAGCCACTAACAGAAATAGTACAGATTGCTTCTTTTTTGGTAAAGATGGTTTTGCACGTAGAAGATTTAGAAGACCTACTTCAGGAACAAAGTTTAAATGAGGATGGATCAGCAGAATTAATTGATGAGACCTCCAATGCATTTGTGGAGGAAGATACTAATAACAAATTCGTTTCAAACTTCAGTTATGATTTTAAAAAAAGGACTAGATTTGGCTAAAGAATTAGAAGACCAATGATGCAGTGAAAAATTTAAAAGCGAATTTCAAACTTGCTTGGCTCCATGTAAATAGGTTTTGGAAGAACTACAAATTAAAACGAAAACCAAGATGAAAATTTGCAAAAAGGTAGGCGGCTAATATTTAACAATGATGACGAATAATAAAACAATTTTCAATGTATCATTTTAATTTTTTGTTCGGAAATAATTTTTCTTAATTTAGTTTTTAATTTAATGAATTATGTGCAATAAACTTAAATTAAAATATCTAAATAAATATTATATTTAGAAAATTTATTATATTCTTTGTCATTATATTCTTTGTCATTTTATAAAATTCATTCATGAACCCTATTAATCGCAACCTGATAATGTATTTTGAGAATGCAGTTTTTTATATAGGTTTATTTGCGTACAATTTATTTATTTCTAAGATTCCATACAACGTGGTACGAATTAATTCAATGGCTGCGGACCAATTCTCGAGTAAATCGTTTAGTACGGTAAATTAAAATTTTAGTACAGTTTAC
Source organism: Nephrotoma appendiculata (assembly GCA_947310385.1). Lineage (NCBI taxonomy): Eukaryota > Metazoa > Arthropoda > Insecta > Diptera > Tipulidae > Nephrotoma > Nephrotoma appendiculata. The sequence goes on from OX371223.1 coordinate 223,944,985, forward strand.
TTAACAAACCGTACCAATTCATTAGTAAATAAAATTAAGTAATTACGGCTTCAAGGCCCAAAATGGTTTATTGGATTATACAATATCTGGTTCGTAGGTACATAAAATAATGTCAAAATTTGACATTTGTTATAAACAAAAATCATTTAATGAAATGTAGGGAAAATTTTCATTTAAATAAGACGATATGAATGAAATTAAATAGGTTTGGTATTATTTGTGTAGTGGATGTCGCTGCTTTTTACCACTTTCTTGTTTGATGTGTAGATAAAACACGTAGTTGAAGCGAAAAATTTCACGAAAAATATATATTCGGATATTAAATTTTTTTATGAAATTGAATATTTTCAAAACAATTAATGGTTGCCAATATGTGTATTTTTTTATTAATGAAAAAAATTAAAATAAAATTTATTGTAATGCAATAATTTCATTATAAAGATGTTTCTATTTCAAAAAAAAAAAAAAATGGAGATTGCATTGTTCATATAGAAAAAAATCATATAGAAAATCCGCCATATTATTGAGTTATTATGTTAGCAAAGTCACAAATTATCATTTACTTATGTGTCTTTGCTTTACCCACCTTTTTAGTACGGTATTTCAATTTACCACATACACTGTTAAAAATGGCATTTACCCTAGATTTACCTTAGAATTGGTCCACAGCCAATGTATGTATATTAGTTCTCAGTTTCTTATAACGCGTTTTCCATATAACGTGGTAGTAGTTTCCATATAACGCGATGTAAGTTAATATGATTTGTCGTATTTCTGTGTTTCTCATAAATCTCTCGCAAATAAGTTTACTATGTGTGTATTGTGTTCTAATTTTTAATGATTGTAATTACTCGTAATTACTAAATATAGAGTGAATAGATAAAATAATTGTATGTTTGCTGCATGACATTGTTTTGCAACAGACTATAAATAATTTTAAAATAAATTATTTTTGTAAAAATAAAAATAAAATTTTATATAATTTATCTTTTTGTTCAAATACACACCTTCTTTTCACCTTACATTATGTTTCGTTATGTCAAAATTTGTGTGACACTGGGTATCGTAGAGAACAAATATGTGTAGTGATAAAATATTGGGAAAAGTGATGATCGAAAATGTTGTAACATACCAATTTAACGATAGTATCGAAAATTCCGAAGTTACAACATTTCACCACAGATGCTTGCCGTGCTTAAAAGTTTCATAATATTAACCCAGATCGATGATATTTTTGTATCAAGTGATTTAATCATAATCATATAGTGATATCCCCTACTTTTCAAAGTGTATTTACAGTGGAATATTATTTGAACTTTAGCAATATGCACGCTTGTATTCAAAAATGATTATACAATGATTCATCTAACCGCAAGTTACCACAATTATATGCGCAACCAAGTATATTGAGTATACTCAGTCGTAAGCGATTATTATTTGTTTTTTAGGTTTTTTTTAACACAAAGATCTGTGATAAGTGAGCATAAGTTTAAGAGATTAGTAGAAACAACTCAAAACTTATCTTACCGCAAAAAGACAAAATCAAAACAACGCTCAGTCTTTATTAATCTGTTAATGATACAAGTTTTTAAAATGTTGAACGTTCAAAGTATTGGGAAAGAAAAGTATATTTCGGCTAATCCGATGGAACAAAAACTAACCCACCCTAACGCGCACTAACCCAAATCAAATTTGTGTTTTATGTGTTTTTTGATGTAATCAAGATGATAGTGTTATCAGTACTTGTAATAATAAAAGGTATAATCAACTTGGTAATGCCGATCACTCCAAAAAATATAACTGGAAAAGTGGCTCTTGTTACCGGTGGCGGGAATGGCCGTGGCCAATTAATATGTATACGCTTGGCGCAAGAAGGTTGTAATGTCGCCATAATTGATGTGGATATTTCAAACGCTGAAATGGTAGCAAAACATTTAAGTACTCGATTTGGTGTTAAATCAAAAGCGTATTTTTGTGATGTTACCGATTATGATAAATTGGAAGAATGTCGTGATTTAATCAAAGTCGATTTAGGCATTGTAACTATCTTAGTTAATAATGCTGGTGTTGTGCCCTATATATCATTTCGTGAAAAACATTGGACTGATGTTGACAAAATTTTGAAAATAAACTTAAATTCACATTTGTGGGTAGGATATAAATGTAATTAAGATATAACGTCTTTATTTATTATATCTATATTTTCAGGCAACTCGAGTATTTTTAGACGACATGGTAAATGCAAAGAATGGACATATTGTACCAATTTCATCGATGGCTACAAAAATTTCCGCACCATATTTTACAACATATATTACATCTAAATACGGTGTAAACGGTTTCATGAGTTGTTTGGCCGAAGAACTTTGGGCCGAAGGGCATGATAAATATATAAAAACAACAACAGTATACCCATATTTTATAAATACTCGAAAAGATTTGTTGGATGTTGTGAATTTACGTTTTCCACCATTGGATCCAGTAAAAACAGCGAACCGCATTGTTGATGCTGTTCTGCGTGATGAGGAACACGTTATGATTCCACGGAGTCTATGGGTTGCTAATTTGGTACAGTATGTATACTTAACCATTTATTTCCAGTTATTTCTAAAACAAATTTTATTGTCCAACAGCTTCGTTCCAATATCTATCCAACGTTTAGGTAGTGATATTTTATTCAACATCAGAACTTTAAAAATCAGACGGGTTGAATAACTGAAAATTTAACCTGTACCAGTATACAACTTTTCGTTACATACAACTAAATTTTACATTTGGTACGAATGAATCAACTACCAACTCCCATTCCCATATTGATTGATGAATAGATGAACGAAAAACTATGTATAAGAAATGCTAAATTGCTAAATTTATAAACCGATTTGGTCATTGGTCAAAAGGTGCTTTCCAGTTTACCAATCGCTAGTACTCGCTAGCAAACCTATAGTAGAATGATTTTTGTAATGCTATGGTTAGCTGGAATTCTCAAAAAGTGAGTAAATGATTTACAAAATGTATTTGACTTATTTTGTAGGATTACCACATAATAACAAAAACTAATCTTCAATACGCTACAAATATTTCTTTTTGATATAAATATCAAGCGGTTCTACGCTCAACCATCTAGTTTCTAAAATATGCGTAACTGCTTCTTATTAAAAGCAGCTGTGAGTACCCTATGCAATGCCGACGGAATTCCATTTACATTCGCGTTCAAAAACCACACTGCTTCTATGGAAAGAACCATGTGTAGCACACGGAAATTCGTACTCCCCGCCAAAGAAAAGTGTCACAAAAATTCCGGTGTCGGTGTGAATCCCAACTAAAAAGAGAAAAAATCACAGAAACAAAAGGCACATGCCCAGTATGCAATTACCCCCCAATATGCAATGCCGACGAAATTCCATTTACATTCGCGTTCAAAAACCACACTGCTTCTATGGAAAGAACCATGTGTATCACGCGGAAATTCGTACTCCCCGCCAAAGAAAAGTGTCACAAAAATTCCGGTGTCGGTATAAATCCCTACTAAAAAGAGAAAAAAACCACAGAAACAAAAAGCACGTGTTTCCAATTGGAATAAATAATAATTCTTATCCGAAATAAAACAAATATTCCATTTATAATAAAATAAATATTAATTTTTTATTCACATTATTTTTTATTTGTGTACAAAAAAACATAGAAAATTTATTTACATATTTAAATTTCATAAATTGAGTTTTGTGTTGCATCCGCCACGTTGTATTGCATCCGCCAGCATATCGAGATCTTGAAAAAAAAATCATTGAAAATTTACTACGTAAATGTATTTCGCGACGACGCCATTGTGAGACAGATATATATTACCCTTTTAGTCCAAATTTGCACATCGCGATCACTAAATAGGTTAATAATTATTATTATATATTTAAATTTAAAATTATTTACTTTAACAAATCGAAAAACATTATAATTAAACACAACACTTTAAAGTAAAAAAAATAATTATGTAGTGCAACCGTGCACGTCGACTTATCAGAAGAAACTGAAAATAAAAGATACAATCGAAACTTATAAAACGAAAATAATATTACCACGAAATAGAAAGAGTAAAACAATTATTTTTCCCCAAAATCAATATTTTTGTGTCTTTGATATTTTGTAGTACGGAATTTTGTACGACATTTGAGCAGTTTTTTCCACACAGTGGAATAATTGCATACTGGATACACAAAAATATTGATTTTGGAGAAAAATAATTGTTTTTCTCTTTCTATTTCGCGGTAATATTATTTTCGTTTTATAAGTTTCGATTGTATCTTTTATTTTCAGTTTCTTCTGACAAGTCGACGTGCACGGTTGCACTACATAATTAAATTTTTTTTCTTTAAAGTGTTGTGTTTCATTTTAATGTTTTCTATTTGTTAAAGTAAATAGTTTTAAATTTAAGTATAAAATAATAATTATTAAGTAATTTAGTGATCGCGATGTACAAATTTGGACTAAAAAGGTAATAGAAATCTGTCTCACAATGGCGTCGTCGCGAAATACATTTACGTTGTAAATTTTCAATGCATTTTTTTCTTTTCAAGATCGGTTGTGCATGTTGGGATGTTCAATTGGATGCGCGTATGGTGAACAAACCAGACGTATGGTGAACGTGCTTAAAATTTAATTTATAAAATTTGTGTTATAAAATTTAATTGTGTATTTTTGTACTAATAAAAAATTAATATTTATTTTATTATAAATGGAAAATTTTGTTTTATTTCAAATAAGAATTATTATTTATTCCAATAGGAAAATATATACAAACACGTGCTTTTTGTTTCTGTGGTTTTTTCTCTTTTTAGTTGGGATTCACACCGACACCGGAATTTTTGTGACACTTTTCTTTGGCGGGGAGTACGAATTTCCGCGTGATACACATGGTTCTTTCCATAGAAGCAGTGTGGTTTTAGAACGCGAATGCAAATGGAATTCCGTCGGCATTGCATATTGGGCAATATGCAATGCCGACGGAATTCCTGGTTGGTTTTAGAACGCGAATGTAAATGGAATTCCGTCGGCATTGCATATTGGGATTTTGTTTTATTTCAAATAAGAATTATTATTTATTCCAATAGGAAAATATATACAAAACACGTGCTTTTTGTTTCTGTGGTTTTTTTCTCTTTTTAGTTGGGATTAACACCGACACCGGAATTTTTGTGACATTTCTTTGGCGGGGAGTACGAATTTCCGCGTGATACACATGGTTCTTTCCATAGAAGCAGTGTGGTTTTAGAACGCGAATGTAAATGGAATTCCGTCGGCATTGCATATTGGGAAGATACAAAACAATAAACAAAAAAAAAAAAAAAAAAACTTCGCGAACGAAAGAGAAAGAAATTTCTTTTTGCCGAAAATCAATATGTTTGTGTCTTTGATATTTTGTAGTACGGAATTTAGTACGACATTTGAGCAGTTTTTTCCACACAATGGAAAAATTGCATACTGGCCCAATATGCAATGCCGACGGAATTCCATTTACATTCGCATTCAAAAACCACACTGCTTCTATGGAAAGAACCATGTGTATCACGCGGAAATTCGTACTCCCCGCCAAAGAAAAGTGTCACAAAAATTCTGGTGTCGGTGTGAATCCCAACTAAAAAGAGAAAAAAAAACACAGAAACAAAAAGCACGTGTTTGTATATATTTTCCTATTGGAATAAATAATAATTCTTATTTGAAATAAAACAAAATTTTCCATTAATAATAAAATAAATATTAATTTTTTATTAGCACAAAAATACACAATTAAATTTTATAACACAAATTTTATAAATTAAATTTTAAGCACGTTCACCATACGTCTGGTTTGTTCACCATACGCGCATCCAATTGAACATCCCAACAAGCACAACCGATCTTGAAAAGAAAAAAATGCATTGAAAATTTACAACGTAAATGTATTTCGCGACGACGCCATTGTGAGACAGATTTCTATTACCTTTTTAGTCCAAATTTGTACATCGCGATCACTAAATTACTTAATAATTATTATTTTATACTTAAATTTAAAACTACATATTTACTTTAACAAATAGAAAACATTATAATGAAACACAACACTTTAAAGAAAAAAATTTAATTATGTAGTGCAACCGTGCACGTCGACTTGTCAGAAGAAACTGAAAATAAAAGATACAATCGAAACTTATAAAATGAAAATAATATTACCGCGAAATAGAAAGAGAAAAACAATTATTTTTCTCCAAAATCAATATTTTTGTGTATTTGATATTTTGTAGTACGGAATTTTGTACGACATATGAGCAGTATTTTCCACACAGTGGAATAATTGCATACTGGGTAAATGTATTTCGCGACGACGCCATTGTGAGACAGAATTCTATTACCTTTTTAGTCCAAATTTGTACATCGCGATCACTAAATAACTTAATAATTATTATTTTATACTTAAATTTAAAATTATTTACTTTAACAAATAGAAAAACATAATGAAACACAACACTTTAAAGAAAAAAAAATCTAATTATGGAGTGCAACCGTGCACGTCGACTTGTCAGAAGAAACTGAAAATAAAAGATACAATCGAAACTTATAAAACGAAAATAATATTACCGCGAAACAGAAAGAGAAAGATTTGTTTTTTGCCGAAAATCAATATTTTTTTGTCTTTGATATTTTATAGTACGGAATTTAGTATGACATTTGAGCAGTTTTTTCCACACAGTGGAAAAATTGCATACTGGGTAATTGCATACTGGGTAAATGGAACACAGCAAAAATATTCGATTATTACATATTTAAATATTATTTTGTGTCTGAACTAAAATCAAATTTAGTACACTTTTGCCACGTGCAAACATTTAGGTTAACTTTAAATAAAAAAAATATGTATGAATATACTCGTATTTGTACAATTAAAAATGTTGGTACAATGTATGTATGTACAAATTATTTTATTATTTTAATAAATAAAAAACGGAGAGGTTAATATGTTTTTTTTTCTATTCTTTCTATGTTTTACTTTCTTTCACCACGAATATGATCTCGAATGCACTACTACTCTTATCTCTAAAACGACAAATTAAAAATACTGAACTTTTGGTAAATCTGTCTTGTATAATCAAAAAACATTATCCCTGCTTAAATTTCAGGGAAGCAACAATCCGTGTCATTTGAAAATTTAAACATTAATGCTGAGTTCACAGAACGGGATTATTTTTTATCCAACTCGTTAGCCAATCAAATCTTTCATATACAACTAAACCCCGCCCAATTTAATCCAGCTTTAGTTGAAATATTTCCATCTTTTGAGCAAATAATCTAAGTCGTACCAACATAGTAACAAAAATAACCGGAAGTATGAGCAACATTTTTGCTCGAATATTTGTTGTTGTTGTTTATTTATGACATTTTTTAAATGAATTTCGCATTAAATAATTTAATTTAAAATTAATATGTATATAAAATAAATGGAATAAATATGCGAGATTCATTTAAGTAAAGCAATTAGGATGAGGAACAAAAATTATATTTTGCTGCAACTGTTGGATATGCAACTCTTTGATACGAAATTATTTGTTAATTTGTAAATTGTGATGTGTGTATAAAACCGAATATTGTGTATTTGTAATCCCCAGACATAGGTTTATTCGATTAAATTAAAATAAAGTTCCAACTATTTGAAAACAAAGCAGAAATTGTGAACAAAAAATACAAAACATCAGAAAACATATCGCACATCCTCTTAAAACCTGTCAACACACAAAAAACAGTTTCGAGATAAATGCATTTTAATTTTTTTTAATTGCTAACGCTACTGTGATGCTGAAATTATTCATTATTAGCTTTATAAAATAAATAATATCAGCATCAAAGTGGCGTTAGTAATTTAAAATGCATTTATCTCAAAACTGTTTTTTGTGTTATGACATTTTTTTACAGGATGTGCGATATGACTTACATGACAACCGTAGACAAATTTTTTGAGCAAAAGTTGGTAGAAAAAAGCCAGCTTTTTTTTATCTCGTTCCGTGAACCCACACTAAATCTTTAATTCCTTGACGTTGTTTGTAAATGCTAAACTTTTCAACATTATCGCAAGAAACTGCCACTACACTAAAAAAATCCGACTGGTATTTAGTTGACGTATTTTGTATTCGATTGAACTTATGTTGACGTTTCCTCAAAATATAGTGAAAAGTGATTTACAGTATTATTTTATTAATATTATTTAATTAATAAAATAAAAAAATTAATAATATTTTAGTAATTCTAAATAATTAAAACCCAAAAATTTAAAATGTAATATTTCATTATAAGAAATTTTTAATAAATAATAAATTTTGTTTATCATTTTTGTTAACGGAAAAATCCGAGACGGATAAATTTCATAATAGACAATTAATGGAAAAAATTTAAATATGATGTTTTTTTCTGAATATCCAATTCACCTGTAGAGACCGATTTTTGGTAAAATTAATTTTCATTTTCGGCACAATTTAAAAAATGATATGAACTAATTTTGTTTCAAATTTAATTTACAATCACTTTTTTTAAGCTTTTTGTCGTAAAAGCTATATAATTTTCAAAATATTTGAAAAAAACGAAAGTTTCTTTGAAGCTGCGACTTCCATAAACACTGTAATGGAACCAGATTTTTGTGGTAAACTGTTTTTTGAGAAAAATTGTCATTCCCGCTTAAACTTAGGAAAACTGATCTGGACCACTATTATTAGAAAATTAATTTATAATCTTTTAATTCTTAGTCATTAATTAATAAATGATGTACTTTTACTTATTAAAATATTTACAAAAAAACGAAAAAGCCAATCCGTGTAAGCTGTAAAAATCTCATGATCAAAATTGTTCACGATTACTATACTTTATTTTACTACGTAAAGAAAGTAAAACCGATGTTTAATTTAAAATGTCAAAACTAAAAATATTGTAATGATCATGATTATCTCGTACGTTGCTATAATTTTATCAGTCAATCGATGCTTTTGTACAGTTCTAATACAGTTCATTATTTAAAAGCAAGTAAACCAACCACCAATTTTTTATATTAGCATACTCTCATTTTAAAATAATAAAATTATGCCATAATACAATTGTAAGGTTCTGAATTGAATTTGGACGGTTCATTTGAAACAAATATAAAACTTGAAATGAATTTATAATGTTTTGGTAATAAACATTTTGAAATAAAGTTCTGCTACCGAAATGTTGAAGTTATGAGATTTGACAGTAAATGATATAAAAAACAACTCATAATGCTGCGTAGTACGCAGTCTCAAAATTAAATAATTTCAAGTTAATTCTCTACGTGCACCATCCAGCCTTTACGGATCAAGCAATGACATTCTTAAATACAACAACAAAATGAAACTGAAGTCAATTGCTCAGATAAGGCTGCGAATTATTTAACTGCATTGCTTTCAGGATTTTAATGAACATATTGTCTCCTTGTTGATGCATGTTATACTCAACAAGTATCAATAATTCATATGTGATCTTCTATTTGCCAAAAGCAGCAAAAAAAATTGATGTACGACAGAAAAAATCAATTTTTATACAAAAAAAAAATGTTAATTTTTGTAGAAACATCAATTGGCGTGTTAAACTATAAATAAATTAATGTATGTGTTATAAATTTAATTGAAATATATTTTAATCGTCCATTAATAAATATATGTCGATTATTCGTTCAAAAATATATACACAAAAATGTGTATGGAGGTGTGGAGATAAGTTCACAACTGATTTCGTATAACATGGCACTTCAAATAAACATATTAAAATCATGTTTAATGGGGTAGATATTCGATCAACTAACAAGCAAGCAATTTGCTAGCCAGAATCCTGGGCTGGGATGTTCTAACAATCACCATGTTTCGATATTTTATCAATGTTTATTTCTCATTTCTGTAGAAAAAAATTTATCTCTGTTGCAATTTTTATATCATTTACCACTAGATTGCAACATTGTGATGTTTCTACTGTGTTTCTATCATTCAAATTTGAATTCCAAATTATGTTTTTCAAAAAAGTTTTGTTTTTTTTTGCGATTGCACAGTAAGTTATGAGGCTTCGAAAAATGAACAGCAAATTGTTGTGTTGTTTTATGCTGGAAACATATGAGCAGATTTTCTGCCGGCAGCGCTGGCGGCAGAATTTCAAGTGAACTACATGAGCGTCTGTTTTGACTAGCAGCATTTTTTTATTGTTTTTTTATTTTATTTTATCTATAATATTTTCCTCCATTTTGATTGATAACTCAATGTTAATGCGTCAAAATAAAAATATAATAAAGTAAAAATCGCATGAACATAGTTGCGATTGCTAGATTTGTTTTCTTCTACGTAGCGCAGCCTACTGCGAGGCAGAAAAATAAAAAAATATAGACATGAGTCAGAATTCTGATCGCAAAACAGAATACATGTATTTCACACCATATAAACGTGTTTATTCTAATTTTTCTGCTTTCAGAATTCTGTCGATGTGTTTCCAGCATTACTATGCAATTGCAAAAATAAACAAAAAATTTATTAAAAACATAATTTGAAATTTAAATTTTCTTGGTAAAATTGATTGAGTAGCCAGGATTTCGGCTAGTGAATTGCTTGCTTGCTAGCCGATCGAATATCTACTCCAATATCTCCAATTCATAAATAAAACATATCAATTTTGTCTTTGTTTTGTCCTTTTTGAACCATAAAATTCACATTGATTTAAAAAATTACATTGATGAGGACATTAAATATTTGTTCAGTTTATCAACTGTATGAAAAACGTCACAATTGTCAATTTGAATTGTCATTCAAATGCCAGAACTCCTAAATTCGCGACCTTAGAATAACAGTGTTGTAACTATACTCCTGAAATTTTTTTTTGCCATATAAAATTTGCTATTTCATTTGAGACACGTCAGAACAGGATGGTTATATAAAAAAGCATATGGCTTACTCATATCGCAACATAAAAACCACAAATTATCTGTTTATTTATCTGCGCAGTGACAACCTATGGTGACGACTTAGTTTTCTGCTTTTAAAATTATTAATTAAAATTCATTAAAATAATAAAAAAAAAATTAATATAATTAGTTGTTTACGTAGTAGTGCGTGGTAGTGCATCATTTGATAATTAAAAGTACAAATAATTTTAAGTAAAATGAAGTGTCTTGTGAAATGTTGCTGAATGCGCATCGAAAAATTCGAAACAGAATATTTTACCATCTATAAGTGTTTATATAAAGTAAAATGTAAATTATGTTAAGAAGCTAGTGATTGGTGGTAAATTTATCCTTACTTTATGTTATAAATCAGAAAAAATTAATAAAACTATTTTGGTTGTTTGCGTGGAGTTCTTATATTGTTTTTTTGTTTTTGTAATCCCGCTTTCTCTTTTACCCTCCGAATTTTACTCACTTGACAGCTGCTTTCATTCATTCTTTTTAATTTATTCTAATTCTATGGTTGTAACTAACATTTTTTGAGTTTTATATGTCTATATACTAATTCACATGCGCTCTTTCTAAATATGCACTCCAACTTTTGCTATCTTTTTTCGTTTTTGATGTAGACAAATAAAAATTGTTGTAAGTAACATAATTTTACTACCGTTTCTTTTTTCATTGAGTAAACTATATTGTATCTACCACTTACAACTTTGTAATCCCAATAAAAAATATTTTTCATATAGATACCACTTTGTAATTTCTCTTTTTGTACATACAACTTTGTTATTCTCACTTACGTTTTTAAAATGACTAGTTAGTATTTTGTAATGTTCAAAAACGCTTAATGACAGTTCAAAATTGGCGCTCAAAATAGAAAAACGTGTACATTTCAATGTAAGTTATTCATTTTTTAATTAATTTTCTTATTTGTTCTATAGATTTAAAGTTTGTTAACCTAAGAGTGATAGATGTGTTTCTTGCGAAAAATATAAAGTTGCTGAGCAGGAACAACTTATCACATCCGAAATGATCTTGGAGATAGAACAACATGTCGAGTTGAAAATAAACATGAGGCGGCAGAAAGCTATTGACAAAGAAGGGGAAGTTCTGATCCTCTATTTTGATCTACAGAACGTGATAAATTGCCCAAGATCAGAAATTGGCCCGATGTTCTACTATTCCAAATTAAACATCTATAATTTAACTGCATATTTGAGTAGTAGTAAAAAAACATATTTTTGCTTATGGACGGAATATACATCAGATAGAAGCGGCAATGATTAAGCGTCTGCATTAGTAAAAATTTTGAACAGAGTTTTCGAAGATACTAGTAACATCTACAACCTAATTACATGGAGTGATTCGTGCGTGCCCCAAAACAAAAACTAGTTCATGTCGACTGCAATTTTGCATGTCATTAAACAAAACCCACAAATAAATTCAATTTTCATGAAATATTCAGTTCCAGGTCACGGTGTAATTCAGGAAGTAGACCATATCCATAGTTCAATTGAAAAGGTATGGGCAGTTAACAAATGTTTCTCTTCAATGGGGCTTATTCGAACGCTTAAAACAGTGAACTGGAGGAATCCCTTAATTATCATGCAAATGACTGCTACCGATTTTATGGACTTTGGGCAGTGTGGGAAAATGTGTTTTGACTTTTCCAAAATTCCCTACACCAAAATAAAAATGTTGAGGTACACTCAACAAAGTAATGAAGTCGAATGTTCTTTGGGGTACAATGAAGGTCAGTTAACTACCCAAAGCATAAGGCGTTTAGAGAAATTCAGTAAAATGTCTTCTTCAGATGTGTGTGAATTAAAGTCGCTAAAAAAATCAGAATTATCAGATACTAAAAAGAAACATCTACAAGCGATGTTTCAGTACATGCCCCTTACTGATATTGAGTATTACAAAGTGATGAGACAAAAACGGCCTCAAGTGCCGAAATCGTTCGTACAAATCGGGCTGTTTTAACTGGAACGGAAAAGTCGCAGACCACTTTTACAAGAGCCTCGATATAGAAAATTAGGAAAAGTGATACAAACAACCCGATCTTTCTTGTTTTTAAAGCTTTATTTTTTTTTAAATACCAAAATGAGTTAATGTACATTTTATTTTAAGTTTATTTATTTGTTTATTTATTTGTTTGTTCATTGACATTACAATTTTGGTAAAGGAAAAGCACATATGGAAGCAATATAAATGAAGAACAACAACCACAAAAAAAAAATACTTCCATTAGGCATAAAAACCTCCGATTTTTTCAAAAAACAAATCCACTCCATGCTAGTACCCTCCGTATTGAGCTCAAGCTCATTTGTTACAGAGAACACTGCAAGAAGTGAATACTTACATACTACATACAAAAATAATACAAATGAAAAAAATTATTACAAAAATAGTACTACATGTATTATCATTCAAGCGCGCCACGCTAAATAATCCGCTTTAAAAGATTTAGACGACGCTGACCTCTTAATTTCTAGTGGAATAGAATTCCAAAGAGAAATACCCCTAACAGAAAAGGATGTATTTAAAGACCTACACAGATTTATAGGGGGAAGTAAACGTAAATTTGAAGAATGGGACCTACTGAACAATAACTTGTTAAATAAATAGGGAGGTTGCTTCGTTCTGAGAAGCTTAAAAATAAAAAGACACACACGAAGTTCATAGAAGTTAACCAAACTACAGCCAAGAGTCAAATTTAAGAAAGGAGAAATGTGATCATATTTCCTAATACTAAAAATGAAACGAGTACAAGCATTGAAACATCTTTGGAGAACATTCATATTATCCTGAAGCATTCCAAACAAAACAACGTCACCATAAAGAAAATGTGGAAGAAAATGCGAGAGGAACATACGCTTTTTAAAACTACTATCGGCGAGCCCTACAACCTTATATAAACAACTAAGCATTCCAAAAATCCTTTTATTAACCTTAACTAAATGATCACCCCAAGTAAGAGTTTTATTAAAAATTAACCCTAAATTTCTAACTGTATTAGAGAATGGAATTAAACAATCACCGAGAAAAATTCCAGGAAAAGAGGAAGTATTTAAAGATTTTTTATGGATTATAATAGACTGGGATTTACTAGCATTAAGAGCGAGTCGGTTAGATAATGACCAACTATAAATTTTTTCCAAATCATCGTTAATTAAAGAAATATTAGAGTGAATGGAATCATTATCTAAGCGACTACTCCTATATATTTGGACATCATCAGCAAATATATGAAAAGAAGAATGACGAATGGAACATGCAATGTCATTAATGTTCATTGAGAATAGTAAAGGGCCAAGAACCGACCCCTGAGGAACGCCAAAAGAGACAGGTAAAAAGTCAGAAAAAGAATTGTCATAAAAGACTGCCTGAAAGCGACCCGAAATATAGTCTAAAATCAATTTAGCAGCAGAGAGAGAAAAATTAAAGTTTGAAATAAGCTTATTAAACAAAATTTGATGATTAATCGAATCAAACGCTTTAGAAAAATCTAACAGAGTAAGGCAAGTCATTTCTCTTTTACTCATACTACGACGAATATCATCACAAACATTCAGTAAAGCAGTGGTAGTACCGTGAAACCTTCTAAAACCTGATTGAAAAAGGCTAAGCAAATTAAAACTATCAATATGAGATTGAATTTGGTTTTTTACTACCAATTCAAATGCCTTGGACAGAGAACTTAAAATGCTAATAGGGCGGAAATGGGAAAGCTCAGAAGGATTACTAATTTTAGGAATAGGAATAATTTTACTCATCTTCCACTGAGCGGGATATGAAGAGGTCGTTAAAATAAAATTGAAAATATGTAACAAAGGATCCCAACAAATAGAGCCACAAGTTGATGAAAGGTGAGATTCATCAATTTTAGAAAAATCCCTAAAGCTGAAACTTTTAGGTCTAGGTCGAGAGTAATAATTAACAGAAAAAACAAGAAGATCATGGTGAGAACCAATACCAAGAGACAATTGATTGAAAAAACAAATGGAATTATCAGCAGAAGCAACGACGTGATCAATGAGCGAAAAAGAACCACCACTTGCAGTAGCGCAAGAGTAAGTAGGCTCTACAGTATTATAAACCGAAAAGTTAATGCTATTTAAGATATTCAAATAGCTACGAGAAAATAAAGACTCTTGAGAAATATCAAAATTAAAATCACCCGAAATGAAAACCTCATCATACCAACAGGAAAAATAACTAAAAAGACACTCAGTGTCTAAAAGGGATTTTTTGAATCGAGCATAAGACCTCTTGTTCGTTTTAGGAGGATTATAAACTACACCTAAAAGAAATTTCCGCTTATTCACGAAGACATTTAAAAAAAGAAACTCAAAGTCAGAAACGAGCCTTTGAGAAATTGAGGGGGGTACCGATACAACACTACATTTAATATGCTCGTTAACATATATGCATACCCCACCATAATTAACCGGTGGACTAACCCTATCCCGCCTAAACAAATTAAAGCCACTAATGGCCAACGCAGAATTAGAAATATTGGATGTCAAAAATGTTTCCGATAAACAAATAACATCAATTGGGACCCCATTAAAAGTTTGACGAAGCTCGTCAATATTCAAAGTAAGGCTTTGAACATTCAAACTAACCACGTTAAACATGTTGGACCTAGTCCGAAGCATACATTTTAAGAGAACCGAGGGCAAATAAATGCTCTCGGTGGGCATCGCGAGTCGTGGCGCACTTCAATAACAATACTTACATGCATACAAAATTTCATATACATAAATACTATCTTCTTTAAAGGAAGAACCAAGATCACAGAACTTCGTGTTAAAATCTAAAAAGAAACAAACAAAAAGAAGCCAAATAATAAAAGTAACAGGAAACTATATAAGAGGAGCGATACTTATCAATTAAATAAATCCTAAAAGCCAAAATCCAGAGGAAAAGCCGCAAAATTAAAATTAATTCCAAAAATTTTTTTTTTTTTTTTTTTTTTTTAAGTTGATTTAAAAAAAATGTAATATAAAATGTAATAATAAAAACTAAAATAACTGATAACTTTTATAAACTAGAAATTATATATTTTTATTCCAAAACATGAATATTACGGTAAAACCGTTTAGGTTTATATCAATAAATTTGAATTCTCTGTATAAATTAAAAATATTTAGTTTAATTTTTCATAATTAAAAAGATGTAACTACGAAAGTGGTATATTTTGGTTCATACAAAATAACTATGTTGTATCTGCCAGATACATGGTAGATACTCTAAGGCTAAACGTGTCAAAGTTCAGTTACAAAAGTGTATCTACTTTTGGAACACCAATTATTTCAATAATAAACCTACAATTTTAAAGTATTATTTAGTTTATCATAAAAACATATATCTAAATACCAGACCACCACAATTTTATAAAAATTTTCCATAAAACTAAAAAGTTACAGCATATCAAATTTTCCAGTTTCATTTTCTCAAAACTATGTAACGAGTAGATACAATAGTGTCTTTCTAAGGTCACGAATTTTATGTCGATTACTATATCTACTAAATTTCTTCTTACCTACTAAATAATAAAACTGTTAACAAAAGAACAATTAACAATTTAATCATTAATTTGAATTACTAGATGACCTGTGACTGAATAATCAGTCACGTGAATACATTTTATTGAATTTTTGGTTAAGAAATGATTAAGAAGATTTTTTAAGATGTAAATTTGATGCACTTTTATCAAAAAAAAGTAAATTCAGATACGCGGTTAATTTTTAAATCTTAAACGGCAAGCACGCGCTCAAATGCACACAGTATGACTTACGTGCCAAGTCAAAAATTCATATCTCAAACGGGAAGCGCGCGCTCAGGATCACATGATCACTTACGCGCCCAAACCAAATATTCAAATCTCAACTTCGGCTGGAGACATTTTCATTATCCACTGCAGCAGTTGTTTGACGAATTGCATCCAACTGCTTTTCGTTTAGCAGTTGAATATGGTGTCGGCTGTAGCTAAGCGTCATTTCATCTGCATCCTTCATCCAGAGATCAAGAGGTTTTGAAGGTTGACAAAAGCAACAAATATAAGCGAAAGTCTCTCAAAGCTGTCTTGGCATTTGAAAGACTGCTGTTTCTGTTACGCAGTGATCCCATTCATCATCGTTCACCAGTCCCCGTGCAGTTGTAGCTTCTTTGAAGGTTTTATAAATAAAACCATTGAATGTTGGTACAAATTCAATGCTGGTAGAACCTCGAATATGTACCAAAAGCAGGCGCAGGAAGAAACGCTCCTCATCTCTCAAGCTTACTGTATACATTCATGCAACAACCTTCTCTCCACCTCTTTGACGAAGTTGCCATTTACCCCGTACGTAAACGTAATGATGGGGAATGTCAGTATATAGGAAATGACGTGCGTTTTGATCATTGAAGTTGAGCTGAAACCATGACTCAAGTTTCGTTCGGCCAGTTTGTGCTGCAAGCAATGTTTCATCTTCATTACCTGCTTCGAATGTAATTATTTGTTGATGCGGTAGGTAGGCAGAAAGACGCATCACGGCATAAGATTGATCATACATTTTCGACTCGATAAAAAATAATTTGATATCGCGAATTTCAAGAAAGTAGCTGACATCTGGTGAACAAAATATAAATCATAGTTTGCTATGAAGCAAGGGAGATTAGAATTGTCATAACAATGAATTTGATAATTTTCGTCCCCCTTGCAGAAGTAGAAACCAACACTATCTACATTCGGTGAAAATCGTCAAAAACAAATTCAGGGTTTTAATAAAGCAAACTCATGGCAAATGACCCCATTTCGGGTACTTTCCGGTTGAATTTTTCCTATTTCTCTAGTCCACGCACAGCGCAATATTTATGTCGACCTACCCTGAAAAAATCTAACGGATCGGATCATGTTTAGGGGTCATTTTAGGGTTTAGTATGAAAAAATTAAGAATATTAATATAATAGATGGATAGAAGATATGTAGGTAGAAGCTGACCTTCGACTGAATAATCAGTCACGTGAATACATTTTATTGAATTTTTGGTTAGAAATAATTGGGAAGATATTTTAAGATGTAAATTTGATGCACTTTTATCAAAAATAAAGTAACGCGGTTAGTTTTTAAATCTTAAATCGATAGAGTGTCATGACAAAATTGTATTTTTACACTCACAACTATTAACACCAAAATGTATGTAAAATCGTTAAATGTTCTCTGTTTTGTTTAATTGAGATTCAATTACAAATTTTCTACTCATTTTGTCATAACAGTGTTGTTATGACAAAAATATCGGCAATTTTAATAAATATTGTCATAGTCACGGTGTAATGCGCATGATCGTAGATTCAATATAAACATATTTTGTCATGGCATTCTGGCGTCGTGACAAAATTTTGCTGAAAACACCTAAGGTACCCGTTTCGGGTACTTCCCGGTGGAATTTTTCCGATTTTTCTAGCAAAGGCACACCGCTATATTTATGTCGACCTACCCTGAAAAATGTAAAAGGATCGGTATAGGAACCAAGCGCACATTTTAGTGGAGAAAAATATTCGATATAATTTCTTGTAAATGCTAGAAAAACGTACGTCCAACTTTTAATATTTTTTAATCATAGCAGACGTATGTCCAACTTTGATTTATTTTATTATGTTTACAAACAACTGCACATTTCGCATTGGTATTTGACGTTTCGAAATGTGTTAATTTGTCGCCTTTTGTGTTCTAAATTTGAATGAAATATTTAATTTTGAGTTCAACAAACAAAAATTTTTATTTTAAAGATGATCAAAAATCTACATATATGTATGTTCATAATTATAGCTGGTTCCAAATAGTGACTTATTTAATTCCAAATAAAAATACTTAAATAATTGGAACATGTATACATATGTATATTATAATTCTTTTATACATATTTATATTTGTATTGTAAAAATGAATGGATGCTTTGACCTATATAATTTGATTACATATTTAATGTAATCAAATTATATAGGTCAAAGCATCCATTCATTTTTACAATACAAATATAAATATGTATAAAAGAATTTCATTGTATCTTTCTAAATAAAAAAAAAATTTGCTTTCAAAATAACAACAAATTTTATATCTGTACATGTACTGATAAAATTTTGTCTAAATTTAGTCAGTTTTTTATGCGGGTTGCATGCACAAAATTTGTATAGCAGTTTGGTTGCATACATTCATTTTGATTTAAACGGAAAAAATTATATCGAATGTTTTTTTCCACTAAAATGTGCGCTTGGTTCCTATACGGATCATGTTTAGGGGTGACGGTCTCTTTATCGTAAACAATTTATCGTGTTTCAATTTAACGTGAACATTTAACCGTAGAACAGTTTATCGTAGACACAATTTACCGTGGACACAATTTATCGTGGGACAATTTATCGTAGAACAGATTATCGTGGATAATTTATCGTAGAACACAATAATGCGTGTTCTTAACCGATTATGATGGGATTGGGTATGTTGGATGGAAATGGGATTATTGAATGATTTTTGGAAGAAGTTCTGGAATATGGCCATGTGGGACGGAACTCGGTAGTTTCTTAACCGATTTTGATGGGATTGGGTATGTTGGATGGAAATGGGATTATTGAATGATTTTTGGAAGAAGTTCTGGAATATGGCCATGTGGGACGGAACTCGGTAGTTTCTTAACCGATTATGATGGGATTGCGTATGTCGAATGGAAATGGGATTATTGAATGATTTTTGGAAGAAGTTCTGGAATATGGCCATGTGGGACGGAACTCGGTAGTTTCTTAACCGATTATGATGGGATAGGGTTTGTTGGATTGAAATGGGATTATTGAATGATTTTTGGAAGAAGTTCTGGAATATGACCATGTGGGACGGAACTCGGTAGTTTCTTAACCGATTATGATGGGATTGGGTATGTTGGATGGAAATGGAATTATTGAATGATTTTTGGAAGAAGTTCTGGAATATGGCCATGTGGGACGGAACTCGGTAGTTTCTTCTCGGAATACTGGTTTAAAACGTCATTTCAAAAAAAATGTGAATTCGTATATTTCAAGCCGTTAAATGTTTGTTTTATGGATGAATTTAGTTCTAATTTTTATAGTACAGCAACATCAGTGAATAATATTTACAGTATTAGTAGAAATTTCCCATTCGGTGCCGGATAGTGCTCGAGTATTAAAACACTGCTATTTTCAATCATAGTTGTTCGAGTTTTGAAACAACGGCGACTAATCTCAAGCAACATATGTCTAAACTATTGGTAAAATCTGATACTGGTTCCTAGTCACCCAACGTTTTAATTTTTCGCAACAATGTCATGCAGTGCACTTCGTCATATGATGGAGCAGCCATCTTGATATTGATATCGAACTGAAGAAATAACGTTCGTTCATTAGTTGTATGTCTGTCAAAAAGTGTTGAAAAATTAATTAGCCATATTTCGAGAACGAACGAAATCGTCCTATATTTATTATTATCAATGACAATTTCCTTCGTCCTCGAAATATAGCGAAATTATTTTTCAACACTTTTTATCGTATCATAATACAGCGATATCGATATCTAATCTTCACATTTTCGATGTGAAGTGCTTGTTAATTGTCTCATTTTTACCTGCGCAATCGGTTAGACAATTTCAACGCGGTCATGCAGTCTTGGTGAAGTTATTTTGTAATTTTGAGATAGATTTCACTGACGTGCTCAATTTTTATCCCAAAACGCTTTGGTTGATTCTTCATCCATCCAGTTATTTTTTGTTTGTGGTTTTAAAAATTTTAAATGTTGTAATATTTTTTCACTGATCCTCGACGAACTGAAGAAATACCTGTATTAATATTATCGAAATGTTTGAAGTTAAAAAGCGCAGTGGTTAAAGCTTTGGTGTTTGAATCGGGGGGTACCGGGTACGAATCCCGATAGAGGCAGGATGCAAAGGGAATTTTCTTCAACAATTTGCGATCTGTGATGAAATGGAACACATCTATAACCCCCTGTCGAAGTGCAAAACTCATGGGTTAACCCATCTTCCATGCCAGTATAGCATCGATATAGCTGGCATCGAGCTATGCAATGTGCAGATGGTAATAAAATCGGACATATAGCCGTACGTTCTCAAATTGGACGGCAACGGCGTAAAACTAAGGTTGGAAAAAGCAGACCGCGAAAGAGTTCAGACCGCCTCGGCCCCAGACCAGATTGCGGGGATAATAAAAATAAAAAAAAATAATAATTATAAATAAACAATAGTACTTTCACGTCGTCTTGTAGTATTTTGCTGAAAACGATAATTATCATGATGTTGTTTGTAGAAAGCATGACTAGTTTGATCAAGTTTACCTAAACTTTGGGTATATATATTGGCAGACGAAATATCAAAATTACGTCCATTAAACCCGAATATGGAAATACGGTGTTTAATAGGCACAACGATAATCACAATATTCAAAGAGTTGGTGGATGCTTTCCATGCGATTGAAGTTAAGTAGAGAGAGTAGTAGTAGGTTCCATTTCGTTTATTTCAGTTTAAAATATTCATATTCATTTTTCACTTATTCTTCAGTATATAGTATTCTATTGAATACTCTAATAAACTTTTTATTCGTTATTAAGTTTTCGTACTTTATTGAAAATGAGAATGTTTGACGTCAATCGCATTGCATTGTGCAAATTCTTTGTTTTTTGTAAAATTATAAATTTCTATAAAATATGGGCGCACAGATTTTGATTTTTACCTCTTTCT
This sequence comes from Nephrotoma appendiculata, assembly GCA_947310385.1. Classification (NCBI taxonomy): domain Eukaryota; kingdom Metazoa; phylum Arthropoda; class Insecta; order Diptera; family Tipulidae; genus Nephrotoma; species Nephrotoma appendiculata. The sequence goes on from OX371223.1 coordinate 223,966,687, forward strand.
GGTGCTGGCTGGGTAACTCTCAACTAATACGGCAGTCGAGAGAAAGCGATGCAAGAAGAATTTTGCTTATGGCCTTTGACACTACATGTCAAAACGAGTTATGGGCGCCACAAATCCACACAAAAGCGTATGTTCTTCAGGCTAGGGATGACCGAAGTGAGCGTTTAACTTATAGCAAGGAGCTTACTATGTACATGTATATCACTAATCTGTAATTCACACACGTGTCAACCCAATAAGTGGATTGAGCGGTCAGCCGCTATCTGCTCCCAGAAAAAAGCCTTTTAAGACTTAACATCTCCAGAAACTTTTTTCCTCTTTTCAGGAACTTGTTATAAAAATCATTAAATAATCTCATTTCCACGGAACGGCCAAGTTCCATTCCAGAAAACCATATTCCAGAACTTCTTTCAAAAATCATTCAATAATCCCATTTCCATCCAACATACCCAATCCCATCATAATCGGTTAAGAAACTACCGAGTTCCGTCCCATATGGCCATATTCCAGAACTTCTTCTAAAAATCATTCAATAATCCCATTTCAATCCAACATACCCAATCCCATCATAATCGGTTAAGAAACTACCGAGTTCCGTCCCACATGGCCATATTCCAGAACTTCTTCCAAAAATAATTCAATAATTGCATTTTTATCCAACATACCCAATCCCATCACAATCGGTTAAAAAACTACCGAGTTCCGTCCCACATGGCCATATTCCAGAACTTCTTCCAAAAATCACTCAATAATCCCATTTCCATCCAACATACCCAATCCCATCAAAATTGGTTAAGAAACTACCGAGTTCCGTCCCACATGGCCATATTCCAGAACTTCTTCCAAAAACCATTAAAGAATCCCACTAATTTTGATATACCACGCATAAAGCTGTTCTACGATAAATTATCCACGATATACTGTTGTACGATAAATTGCCCCACGATAAACTGTTCTACGATAAATTGTCCACGATAAATTGTTTACGATAAACTGTTCTACGATAAATTGTCCACGATAAACTGTTCTACGATAAATTGTCCACGACATTTGTTCTACAATAAATTGTTCCACGATAAATTGATTCCACGATAAATTGTTTCCACGATAAATTGTTCTACGATAAATTGTTCAACGATAAATTGCTCACGATAAATTGTTCACGATAAACTGACAGTAAATCTGTGTGTTGGTTTCACCTACTAAATTAATCCAGGACAATAATGACATTTAGGATTGATGAAAATAGTCATGTGTCAAAATGTTACAGCTATTACAATAATCTCACAGGCTGCTCTACCATCAGATGGCTGGTTATCACTGATGACCCGAAAAATACCATTCATTGAGCTAATACGATGAATGATGAACTTAGACCATTTCCATAGCTAAATTTCATCGGTCTTGCCCCATAAATATGTAAAATTAAATTTTGTTATTATATTTTTTGCTTCACGATGCACGTCAATGGTGCATGCTGAATATTTACTACTCTCGATGGTAAAAAGGGAAATTATGTAATTACTTTTTTCCGCGTTAGTGATAGAACTGTGTTTGTAAATAAGAGAGGTTTTTGATGAAACAAGAGCCAGTTCACAGATCCATTTTTACGCCACTTCAGCATTTTCTGGTAAATATTCGCGCATTTAGTATGAAATAATTTCTCACATGACTCGCCACATTTTAAAGTGATATTATTTTTAATACTAATACCAATTGGCGCAATTTAACTATTTTAGACCCACTATTAGTTTACAAATTAATTTGATATTTAACTAATCACAGTAATAAAATGGTTGACCTTAATTTTAAACAAATTTAATTAATTTATCTTTAAATCAAATTACTTTTATCGGTTATAGCACACTTCCGAATTTATTTAATTATAATTATCATTTTTAATATACACGGCTCAAGGTATCTTTAGCTTTAAATTATATTTTATTTATTATTGCTTGGACGAACATTATTGTTCATAGAATAAGGATACAAAGAGGTTTAAAGTATCCCCGATTGTTTTGACTCAGATGAAACTTTTTACGATTTCTCTCAAATTATAGAATCGATTTAGTTGAATCAGGGTTTCTGAATATATCTAAATTGATCCGCTTGTCCCTGATTTGTTCAACATGCCCAGGAGCATGTTCTATAACTACCTTATTTAGAAAAATAGTTGCTAGTCAGGTTTTGTTTGTTTAAAAATGACGTTTAATACAGAAATTAAATTCGTTGTTTTTAAACTTTGCAAATTTTAGTTGGCCAACCGTTATACCTAGAGAATTACATTTAGTTTGGACGGTTTAAAGTGTTAATTTGTCGGATTAGGGCTATTTGATTTTTGAGATCGCCTTACTTTCAGGAAAATTATATACTCGCATTCGAAAGATTTGACTTCACTTAAATATTTGCTATATTACCGCCAAATTTAGCCCCAACAAGCGGATTATTTATTACGCTTACATTAAATAAAACATCCACCTATTTCAGATTTCAATAATACACATTTAAAATTAAGGGATAAATGCTTCTCTATGTTATGTTATAATTTTAAGGGATTGCATAAAAATAATAAATGTATGATTATTATGTACATGAACGACACAAAAAATTGTAATAATAAAAAACAGCGAAGTATTATTTTTTACTTTTAATGGTATTTTATTTAAGATTTATTTTTATAAATCATAAAGAAAATAACTACAAAAAAAAAATTAAATAAATTTTCATTGACTGAAAACGAATCACAATTCGTTCATTTTTATCTGATTCTTATTATAAATTTTATAAGATCAAGAATGGAGGCTGCGAATAAAATAAAATATTGGGGATGAATTTAGAACAAAATAACAATAATATTTAGGAAAATTTATTTTATGATTTGTGCACGCGGATTTTTTTTTTATCTTATATAAATTTTATTTTGTCTTTTATGTTCTTAGATATGAGCTCGTTTTTTTAAATTTAATTCGGAAATTTATCTTAAGATGATTTTTAATATGTAAAAGGAAATCATAAACAATGTATATGGTATAATACGTAATCTGTGGTATGAGGGATAATACACAAGACGCCCCGACCTGATATATAATCAAATTCCGGGTGAATGTGTAAATACCCTGAAAATTGTACAAGTGTTTAAGTAACATCCATCGAACTACATATAATAAATAAAATAACCTGATTCCACTTAATCCTCTGTCTAAAAATCTATATCCCATTAAAACACTCAAAATATACGAAATAGCCCTTCTTATTCCATATAATATAATATTGAATGTGTATTTCATCCCTCCCTGCGAACAATAAAACAACAAATAATTCAAACCAAAGTATCTACAGTTGAATGCCATCAAAATTGATCATAACTCAAATATTTTTTATTCGTTTTGATTTCAATTGACCACTTTAAGATTCTGTCCATTATTTTGAGGATATTCAAAATAAAATAAAAAAAAATTATATACGAAAGTTTACAGAATAGATAAATTTTTTTACTATTTCGTATTTAATTTTTAAGGATATTTAAGGACATTTAAGGATGTTAAAATACGAATATAAAAAACAATATACGTTATGTTTATTGTGCACTTTTTAAAAAGATGCATTGTTACATTGTTTGAATGATGACCAATTCAGAGTCGAGTCGTTTTATTCAATGAATTAAGGATTTTATATCGATAATCAAAAAATGTATATACAATTTGGCCGATTTCAGGAAGTCATATACATAAATATATTTTTTATGATGGATTGTATTTTATAAATGTATGCACACTCACTATGGACACAATATACTTGTTCTATAGTACGTACTTTAAGACGCTACCATAAAATGCAAATATATTACCTTTTATAAATTGGTTTCAATTCCCATAACAGATTAAATTACAATAAAGCACAACCCTCCCCTTCATTCGTAATTATAATTCAATTTTTTTTATTTACAAACCCATCGTCATCATCATCAATTATAAAGAAGAAATCCCAATCGGGAGCGACAATGAGAATCTTATGCCCAAACAGTTTTTTTTGTTTTGTTCCTTCCGCATCGTTTTGAAAGAAAAAGATTTAAGAGAAGATCGGATTTATTTGCGGAATTAATTTGTAATATAACACTTACCCCAAATATTTTTTATTGTAATTTTTTTCATCTTAAGACTTTTACTCGCCACTTTGATTTTATTTTATGATCTTCCTATTGTTCGGAACATGCATATTTATAAGAGGAAATTTCGTATAAATAAAAAAATGCTGTTCGTAGAATTATGTTGTTATTCCCGCAGAGGACGATTTTGATTAATTAATTTGTTTTTGAAAAACAAAGTATTATTGCTTGGGTATTATGTGATAAGAAAACACGAATACTTAAGACGAACTGTAGTAAGTTGAATAAAATAATTTGTCAATTTCGAAATGAAAATGATTAATGGATGCCACTACTTTTATAACATTTTGATTTGTATTTCATGTTTTTGCAATTTATTTAACATTTTTTGTCAATCGTATTGTACATAAATTAGTTAGGACGTAAATCCCTAAGTCCTTTGATTATTCAATCATGCGTTATTGCTACTACTTATCATTTCCTACAAAGGGGTGCAATAACTATTTCTTGCCCTGTTATAATATCACCCATAAAAATTTAAAGGAAGCTTTTTTCAAGCCATAGTGTTTATGGGATTTCTTCTTAATATTTTAACTAAATACCACTTTGGACCTACTATACCAATCGTGAATTCTATTTCAGTTCGAGAAATACACATCTTGCTACCTTTACAAATTACATATTTTTGTTCGCTCTAAAAGTTTTAAACAATTTGAACCAAATTTTATCAATAGATGGAAAATGACTGTTAATTGGAGTAGTTCGTACTAATACTTTCCCAACTTACGATCAATACCATTCTGGACCAAACTTATTGCTACGATATTATTGAAATAAACACTGTATTTTTAAATTCCACATTTAATTTCCGTCGAAATTCATAAACATATCCGGAAATTATGATTCATGTTTATTTTAATTCACTGCCAAGGACATTTTTCTGATGTCTGGTTGCACCGGAAAATGACTAACAGCCGGTTAATAGTACGCCAGTCAAATGTTTTATATGAAATCTGTTTTTGCAATCAGACAAAACTCAATGCAAACTTGATTAAATAATTTAATTTTGTGGTAGTAGCTTGCGTATAAATATTTGAATGGCCAATTTTGAATGAATAACTTTTTATCTGATCGTTAAATAGTTCCATGAATATAATATAATACTAGCTGACCTGTGACTGAATAATCACTCACGTGAATACATTTTATTGAGTTTTTGGTTAAAAAATGATTAAGAAGATTTTTTAAGATGGAAATTTGATACACTTTTATCAAAAATAAAATATAAATAAAAAACCATAAAATAATAATTTAAGCAATATAAATATAAAATGAATATAAAATAAGCAAGATTATTCCGTTCGAGTACCGTAAAAAACGAACAATTGACTTACCATTACTTCGTAGCTCATCATGTATTTTATAGAATTCGTGTAACTCCTTACCCGAGCACAATGGTGTATCAACCTGGGTTGTCTCATTGAAATTCGAATAATCAATTTCATAACCCTGCCGATCTTTATTGTACAACACAACGGGATCGAAACGATGTCACCACAATATTTCCGTCTTCAAATAGCTCGATCGTTTATCCGTCGACTCGACCGTACCCTCGAGTATCATAACAATTTCAAACCGTTCCTAGATAATATCCGACGCGGATAAATTATATAGTGGCAATTCGGGCGTTATACGATGCACCACAATGAGTGGAATGATCACCAATTACACCTGCTGAAGTTTGTAATGTTATCTGTTCGCTTAGTAGTGGTAAAGGTGGAGGTTTGCAAAAAATTAATAGCTGCGCGCTGTAATGTAGAATTGAGTTTTTTTCGAACATGTTGTCTGGTATTTTTAATGAAAGTTTATTAACTGGTGTATATCCCAAATGTTTGAAAGTCGCTAAAGAGTCGCTGAGTTATCATATTCTAATGAATGTAGATTCTTCTTTACTTAATAGTTATAAGCCTATTTCTACTCTTTCTATATTCGATAAAATTTTTGAAAAATTAATATTTTCGCGTTTAATAACGTTTTTAAATTATAATAATTTGTTTTATTCCTACCAATATGGTTTTAGAAAAGGTTTAGGAACTGAATTGGCATTGATAGAAATTGGGAGTATGATATATACTACTTTAGATTCAAAAAAATATGTTGGTGCGCTTTTCTTGGATTTACAGAAAGCATTTGATTGTATTGATCATCAGTTACTTCTAAATAAATTATACTGTTACGGCGTACGTGGAATTCCTTACAATTTATTAAAAAGTTATTTATCAAATCGAAAACAGTATGTGATGATAAATGGAGTAGGAAGTGAAATGTTAGATATCAAATGTGGTGTCCCTCAGGGTAGTGTTTTAGGACCACTTTTGTTTTTCATTTACATATATTAATGATATTTCCTATTTGCCGCTCAAGCGTCATATTAGAATATTTGCAGATGATACTGCATTATTTTGTGAAACCCATGATCGTGACAGTATATTGATTGATATAAAACATGACCTTAGCATACTTTTACAATATTTTAATTCCAATTTAATACTGGTAGCTCTCAATATATCTATAACCAAATATATGGTATTTCATTCCCCATATAAATCAATGGCCAAATTACCTTTATTTGAAGTTAGTAACATTAATATTGAGAGAGTGAGTTCATTCAAATATTTATTTTTCGTTTATTCATTCGCGACTTAGTTATGGTCTTATCGTATACGGAACAGCTATACCTTAACCAGGCTTAATAAATTTCAAGTTATCCAAAACAAAAGTATTGTATAAAAGCAGTATACAGATTGCCAATTCTATTTTCTACTAGGTTATTATATAGCAAAGATGATATTATGATATTGCCCATAAATGTCTTATATAAGTTTCAATTAACCCTTTATATGTATGTACAAAAGCCTAAATGTATATTCATTTATGTCTAATATAAACTTTAATTACGCTCATCATGTGTATTCATCTCGAAATTGTAACAGAATTGATTCGCATCATATTAGAACTGAATTTGGAAGAAAATCGATCACGTTTATGGGCCCATTTATTTATAATCAATTACCTATATTTATAAAGGAATCTGAAATCTACTTAAAATTTAAAAAAAATATTAAAAATTATTTTAAATCAAATATTATTTTGGAACTTAATCTCCGTTATCTTTAATTTTTGTAATATTTACTCTTTTTTTTTGTATATATCTATGTAAATTTTGTAACTTTTGTATATTTATGTATAACAACTTGGATTATCCGTACAGGAACATTAAATTAACTGGATAATCCGCCGTTGTTATTGTATGTGAATGAATAATAAAATAAAATAAATAAAATAAAATAAAATGACAAACGTACATAGATGTCGAATATACAACACTTAATTTTTAAATCAGAAAATTAAACCTACCGGATTTTTGGTCAAAACGCTCTTACAAATTTAGAAAGCCAACAAGGTCTATGGGAGCTGTCACTTCCGGTAGTTGGATTTCAGCCAATTTCGGCCTAAATTTGTAGAAAAAACTAAAGTATGAAGATTAACCCGATCCGTTCCGGCTGTGTGGAACTAATAGCATTTATCTGCACAACACAAGCGCGAGTTCGAAAGTATTCATGATTACTATAAAAAAACTACTCACTTCACCATATACATATTAAATTTAAGAAAGTGGTGGGGGTAATTTCTTTTGATGTAAAATGCACGTGTCAACATGAAAAAAGTCAGAAAATGGTAACGAGTCGCATTTGATGCATTCATAATAAAATTATAACCTTAAAAGGAATAGAGTATATATATTATAAACCTCTCTGTCACTGACTCACTCGAGAACACACAGGGTGACCAAAAAAAATAGTTTTTCTATATTAAAACGTCTATGTTACTCACTCACTGACTACTGCTATCCAAAAAAATCTTTTATACTATAGCAAGTAAAACATTTTGCGTTTTTTTTCTTGCAATTGAATTTTTTGACATTAACACTGCCGGTTCACTTTCCAAATCAACAATGAGTTGTTTTTGAAGTAGGTCATCAAGAAGAAGCACTTTTGGTTGCACCTACTGGAAGATCAAGATTGAACCTTGGTTTCTGCTTATCACGAAAGACTGCACGAGTTCACCTTTACACCGATATCCCTTACCATTTTGCCCTTGAGATTTTGCGTACGGTAGGTGAAAATTTATTCGAACCATTACAAGCTGCAGCGATGACAAGAGGACTACTTAAGTCGGATGAACAATGGGAGCGATACTTGACAGACGGTGGAACATACTTGATGCCTAAGCAATTGACATCGACAGATCTTCGCTTACACTTGTATTTTTTGCCAACCCGCTGAACCTCTCAAATTATGGCAGGACCATCTATGAGATTTTATACTCGACTACATGCGACGACACAGTGAATCTATATCGATCAACTTGACTCTTCATGATATAAATTTTGTTCTCAAACAGCAAGGAATGTCATGCGGTTCAATTGGTTTGCTTGTTCCAAGCGGTAACCCACCCGAAGAAAATCAAATTTATGATCAAGAAGATGAAAAAGGAGGATTGGCAGTCGAACAAATTGGAATGAAGCCCAGCTTGCGGAATACATCAAAATAATCACGCACAATGTAAGCTCTTTTTTATCGATGGTCCCGGTGGCTCAGGCAAGACCTTCTTATACACAACTTTAATGGCAAACTTTAGATGTGAAGGAAAAATTGTGCTGCTATTTGCAACAACCGGAATAGCAGCCACTTTGCTTACGGGAGGGCGCACGATTCATAATGGATTAAAACTTCCAGTACCACATCTTGATAATTTAATCTCATCAATGCGAACGACATCACCAGATGCTGTAGTTTTGCGTGAGGCTGTTCTTATTGTTTTCGATGAAATTACAATGCTTCCTAAGAATGGTCTCCGCTGCAATGATAAGCTCTTGCGAGAGGTGATGGGAAATGACATTACCGTCGGAGGTAAAGTTTCGGTCCTTGGGGGTGATTTTCGTCAGACGCTACCAGTTATTCAAAGAGGAACGCGCACTGAAATCATCGAATGCTGCATTAAATCTATGGAACTAGTTTTAACAACTTTCTTTGACCATCAACATGCGCCATTACATCTCTAAATAAATAATTTGGGACATCAAACTGTGGAGAATCATTGCGTTTTAACTACTAATATTTAAAAAATCTAAATAATTTTGTTACGAAAATGAAATGAAGAACGAAAAAATAATTATGAAAATTTTAGTAACGTTCCGTTGCAAAAATTTTCGGAATCCAATTTCAAGAATACCTTTTTAAGATTTTCGTTATACTTTGACACTAACTCGGTACCAAAAATCTTCGTAATAGTTCAAGAATATAGAACAAGAGAGATAAAAAGAAAGCCTGTTCCGTTTTTTTATTTTATCGGATTGAAACGATACATTTTTTTCGTTTTTTTATTTTCTCTGACCATTCTCAGGTCGTCATTTTTCCATCTGTATTTTTTTTGCAGATAGTTCAGAGAAAAAACAAACATATTTGAAATATTTTGACAAAAAATATTGCGAACGCTATGGAAAATGGTAATTAATAAATTAATTTGTAATTATTTTTATCTTATTTTTATTAAATTAATTGTAAAATTAATAACACACTAATTCATTATTTTTTCATGGTAGATACCTAAATTATATATTTTCAGTACAGTGTATAAAACTGGGTAAAAATCCTGTTCAGATAAAATATTATCCGATTTGTCAGATAGATTATCTCTCTGATTTATCTGATAAAAAACAGGCCACTTATATTCCCTATTTTAGTATATAGCTCTAGAATAGAGCATACACTGATCTAAACAAATCCGTATACGAATAGAATCGAATATTTCTAAACCGAATATTATTATAATTCGTTAATAAATGGTCAAGAAAAAAATACATATTTCGTTACTTGTAGCCATCTCAATGCAAAAACAATTTCAAATAGAGAAGTTTTAAAAAAAATTCTCAGAAGGAGTTTGGTCTGTCAAAAATCTTTGCCAATGTTTTTGTGAAAATAAAATAGATAGCGCATAGAATAAATTGAAATAAATATAACAACATGAAATTATTCGATGTTTTAATAAATTTTTTGAATATTTTTAAAGTTCTCCTTCATAAATGGTTGAGTTATATAAAACCTAATGTTTTGAGTTGAAATAGGTAAAGTATAAATGGTATGGTTTATCCAAAAAGCCTTAAAGCAACGTAAACGAGTATATAAAAAAATACTATAAATAGAACTACTCTGTTTTAGGATGGGTTTCAGTCTTCTGAAGTTTCGACGTCATCGTCATTGACATCCAACCTGCAACAATATCCGTCTTTGTAACCAAATTCTTTCTCTCTTTTAGTTCCTCAATTTCTTTTACTTCCTCTACAGTTTTGGGAAGTTCAGCTTCTGATTTGACAGGTTCAACTTCACTTATTTTTGTTTCAAGTTGCTTCTTAGTTTCACCTTCAATTTTGGTGGTATCATCAACTTTTGGTTGCATTTCCTCGTCTCCTGTAGGTATTTCTTCACTACTTTCTTCACCACTTTCTTTTTCTTGTTCTTGAATATGGATTTGTCTCTTCTTTTGTACCTCAGGCAAGTACTCCATCATAATTAGATTAACAACTTTTTTCGGTAAAATCCTGCAAGAAATAAATATTAAAAATTTTAATTTAAATAATTTGTTGATAGACTACGTACATTGCCAGCTTAACAACAAACGGAAATTTAGCAACAATGATCTCCGATTTATTTCGCAATATGCCATCCACAATCATTTTGCCTGATTGTTCTGGAGTTAGTGGTGCAAATTTCATTCGTGCTTCTTGTATATCCTCTCGCATAAAATACGGACAAGCCAATGTTGTGTTTATGTAATTACCGTGTCCTTCTGCAATCAGTTCATCTTGAAGGCAACGCATAAAACCGTTTATTCCATATTTTGATGTTGTATACGCGACTGTATATGGTGAATGAAAGTACCCAATAATTGATGAAACACCAACGATGTGACCAGATTTTCGCATTATCATATCCGGTAAAAACACTTTTGTCATCTAAAGCGTAAAGTGCACAAAATTTAAATTACGTGTAGTAAAGATACCACTCAAACTTACCCAAAAATGAGCATGCAAATTAGTCTTCATAATAAGTTCACACTCAGTCCAATCCGTTTCTACTATCGAATCAAAATTCACCTTTTCGGCACTATTAATTACTATGTCAACGTATCCCAAATCACTTAATATAGTATTACGTAGTTCAGTGACTGAATTAAAATCACTTACATCCACTTTATACGCAAACGAATTTATTTGATGGGCGTTTTTTATAAATTCGGCCGTAGACCGAGCCGAATCATAGCAAATATCCGCCACAGCAACATAACACTCATTGTCGTATTTGGCCAAATTTCGTGCAATTTCACGGCCTATTACACCGCCGCCCCCGGTCACCAATATTATTTTATGCTTAATTGATTTTCGTTTTCGATTTTTGATCATCAAAAGTTCGAGCAGACATTCGACGTAAATGGGAAACGCTTTTATAAACGTCACATAGACAAATTTGATGAAAGCAGTGTAGTGCTGCTTCCAAAATTCTAAATCAATCATTTCGGTTGATTCTTAGTTGTGAACTGACCGAAAATTCAAACTGTTTTAGTTTGTGTTAATATAATAATAATTCTTAATCATGTGTGTGACGTCATAGCGATCTGATAAGAAGACCACATAATTAAATTGTTTTATAATTGCGATAAGAGATTTTGTGGCTTTCTTATTCCATGTAAACGATAAGTTAATAAAAATAAAACAACCAAATTTCAAGACCTTGCCCAATGTCGTCGACTTGTCTGTGATTTTAATTTATTTGATTTATATTTAAAATGCATACATGTTTTTAAAACGGGTTGCTTTTTCTAAAGCTTAACACTGTCGGCATATTTTTATGCATTTGCATTAAGAATTTTTTATACGCTTTGAATGGTATAATCCTAGAATGTAAAATGTTAAAATAGTCTGGTACATAATCGTGATGGCAAATAACTTACGTCATAAATTTTATCAAGCTGATTGTTTTAGGTAAAAATATTTCTTCTTGATTTTTTAGAACACCATCGACAATTGAATGAGCTGCCTCGGCTGGCTGAAGCGCGGGAATTGTAAAAATCTGTTCGGCATAATCTTTTATTTCTGTTCGGGTTTGAATAAAATACGGTACAACTAAACTGGTTTTTATATAATCATCTCGACCATCTACCATAAGTTCCGCAGAAAGACATTTCATAAAATTTTCAACCCCAGCTTTTGTAGCACTATATGTAATTCTGTATGGGCCCGGGAATCCTCCCGACATCGAGGAAATTCCAACTATATGACCAGATTTTTGTTTTATCATATCGCTTAAAAATATTCTCGTCATCTGAAAATTTAATATATAATCGTTTTAATTGAAAGGCATGCTGTCGGCACAACACTTACCAAGAAATGGGATTTAAAATTAACATTTATCACTCTTTCCACATCCGCCCATTGTTTCTCCATCAACGATAAAAATGTAATCAGTCCAGCGTTATTAATAAGTATATCAACAACGCCAATATCTGCAATAATATTTTTATGCAACTGAACCACAGAGTTGTAGTCCGCTACATCAACATGGAATGCATACGCTTTTGTGTACATATTAATTCTCAAATACTCCACAGTTTCTTTGGCCGCTGCTAAATTAACATCAGCTATGACTATCTTACATTGGTTATCATGTCGGGCTAATCTGATCGCAATCTCTTTACCGAGCCCTTGGCCGCCACCAGTCACTAAAATCACTTTATTTCGAATCGATTTCGGTGGTTCTTGGTTTATATCCCAAAACTCTAGAGCACAATCGATATACGTTGGTATTAATTTAATGAATAACGTGTACATGTTTTCAATAACATAGAATACATATTTGATTACTAGTTGAATATCAATCATCTTGTCTACAAACGCGTCAAAATAGTTTGACGTTAATACTTTTTAAACTGCAACTCGATCACGAATGGAGAAAATGTATTTTAAATACCTGTACCAGTTCTGACGGAAAACCGCATGAATTGAAATGAGATGTTTATTAATTAAGTTAATGAGATATAGTTGCGTGTGGTGCAGATGTAAATTGATAACAGTTTAACATTGAATTGAAAACAAAATTTAATTTACCTAATTAATTTAATTATTAAATAGTTGTAGTAAAAGAGTCGATGTATATGTCAACTTGATCTTAAGGCGACATAGCACCTTCAAAATTGAGAAAAAAAAAGTTTTTCAAAGATTTTTTTTTTAATGGAATAAAAAGAAATATCTTTTAATGAAACTTTCCATTGACATTTTATTTAACTGAAAGTAGACAAAAAAAATGTTTTTGATTTTTTTTAGCCCAAGGTCGTTTGCTACAAGGGTTTTCCAAAAATACTGAAAATTCGCGGCGTGCATTATAACTACACTCAGAAACGTCTAAAAAAAATCGGGGTTTTATTCAGCATTAAATCGCCCTTGGAATGAACTAAAAGGGGAAAAAATAGTTGAAAAATAAAAAAATTGCGGCATTTTTCGTAAACTCAGCTTTTTTGTCCCCCCCCCCCCCCCCCAATTAGTTGTAACTCAAAAAATTGAAAGCCGATTTTTCCTTCCGTAGTTCATTCTGAGCAGAAATATTTGTAGATCAACGTGTGAAAATTTTAGAACGATTGGATAAGTAGTTTTTTCTCAATCTTGCACGTCAACTTGAAAAACGTCATTTCGACATAACCGCGTTTAAAGTTCGTTATTTCGAGATAACCGCGTAAAAAACGACTTCGGCGCACTTCATAATTAATAAAATAATTTTTTTTAGATTTTCTTGTTTATATCATTAAAATCATGTTTTTAAACGTTCATTCAACATAATCTATCATAAAAAAATTTCGATTTTTTGAAAATTTGAAGGTGCTATGTCCCCTTAAATCGAATGTAAAGCCCAATAACACCTTATTTTTAATTAAAGATTCCCGTGAAGTATGATATAACTTTGTCCTAAAATTACACAAAAGTAAATTATTTACTCTTTAAAACGAGTTTTGAAATATATTTATGTAATTATTTTGAATGATCAGATTGAAGCACTATTGGCGAAATATTATCATTTGCAGGCAAGTGACTTTTGTGAAATATATTTCGTAAAAACGCTACAGGTGTAGACCTCAAATTTATTTCGCAGATACATTCATCAGAAAACATTCATCAATGAAGTAACCTATCCAATTAGCTATACAAAAGGACCCAAACTATATCCACAAATTATAAAATCTTTGTATATTTCGTAATAACCACTATCTATTATATTAATACGCTTAATTTTTTCAAACTCAACGCTAAAATGACCTCTAAACATGATCCGATCCGTTTAAATTTTTCAGGGTAGGTCGTCATAATTATAGCGGTGTGCCTTTGCTACAAAAATCGGAAAAATTCCACCGGGAAGTACCTGAAACGGATACCTCAGGTGTTTTTAGCAAAATTTTGTCACGACGCCAGAATGCCATGACAAAATATGTTTATATTGAATCTATGATCATGCGCATTACACCCTGACAATGACAAAATTTATTAAAATTGCCGATGTTTTTGTGATGACACACTGTGATGACAAAATGAGTAAAAAATTTGTAATTGAATCTCAATTAAACAAAACAGAGAACATAAAATGATTTTACATACATTTTGGTGTTAATAGTTGTGACTTGTGAGTGTAAAAATACAATTTTGTCGTGACACTCTATCTATTTAAGATTTAAACATTAACTCCGTATATGAATTTACTTTATTTTTGATAAAAAAGCATCAAATTTACATCTTAAAAAATCTTCTTAATTATTTCTTAACCAAAAATTCAATAAAATGTATTCACGTGACTGATTATTCAGTCACAGGTCAGCTTCTATCTATCTTCTATCTATCTATTATATTAAACTCTTAATTTTTTCATATTCAACCCTAATATGACCCCTAAATATGATCCGATCCGTTAGATTTTTTCAGGGTAGGTCTATATAAATATTGCGCTGTGCGTAGGCGGAAAAATTCTACCGAAAAGTACCCGAAACGATTACCTCAGGTGGTTTCAGAAAATTTCCAAGAAATCCAAGAATTTTTTTTTGTTCAAATTGGTGGTGCGCGATTCAAATCAAAAGTTGCAAAACAGTTTGCGCGCGAGTCAGATTCAAAGTTTAAAACAGTTTTCACGCGATTCAATTTCAAAGTTGCTTAATGGTTGACGCGCGATTTAAATTCAAAGTTGTTAAATTATTGGCGCGCGATTCAAATTTAAAGTAGTAGATAAAAATAAAACTGGATTAAAATTGTTTTAAAAAAGCAAGCTACTAACTTTTTAAAGTAAAAAAAGACAAAAATAACGATTTTCAAATACATAGTAATAAAAATGCATTGAAATGTAAAAAACAACGCGAGTGACCAATTTTGCGATTTTCAAATCCATACTAAATCGAATAAAAATCAAAATATTTTTATTTTGATGATTTTAATACTGAAATGTCAAAGAAATTCAAAATATAAAGCCGTTAATCATCAAGTCAAGCCTCAAGTATAAATAAAGCACCACATCGAACGAGCGGTCCAGCGAGTAAGTCATTACTATTTCTCACCTCAACGAGTCTTGAACAAAACTCTTTTCATTTTTCTTCAAAATGCCTTGGAAATCAAGAGACCCTCGAAAACGAAACATATACGATCAAAATCGAAATTCAAAATCCACAAATTCAAGCCACGAACCAGTCTCATCATCATCACGTGACACCACCCCATGGATATCCCAAGACGCCAACCTGGTCCCAGGGCCATCAGGAGCCACCCTTCCATGGATCTCTCAAGATGCGCTCAACATTCCAAGTGAATCTCCAGCAGACGCCTTCCTCACATTTGAAGATTAGGTTCCAGACGAAGAGGCGGAGCAAGATCAATTCGGTTTTAATATAAGTTTTCCGCCATTTTGTTTTTTAATTTTTGAAAACTCGCAAATTTTTTTCTGTTTAGGAGCCTTTTGATGCTGTGAGTGCACTCCAAGGTTCAAACCTGGCGGGCAATGAGACGCGCACGGCATCCTAAAGTGCTCTCGGGAAATTTAAATCAACTATTTAGGTTCGATGGGCGTGGCTTGCGAGTTCTTTGACGCGCTATTTTTCCGGGCAGAGAAGGAGAGGCTTGGTCACGGCTCCACTCGCTGCTGTGGTAAAGGAAAGGTGTTCTTCCTCGCACTGCACAATCTTCCCTACCTTAATCAGCTGATTCTCGGAACTAACTCCCCCTCGCGGTTCTATAAGACTAACATCCGGAAGCTTAACTCCGCCCTCTCCATGGTCAGCACCAGAATGGAGCTCGAAGAGCAGCGCCCTGACGAACCGTACTTCTTTTCACTGCACGGACCCGTCTATCACAAATGGAGAAATTGAATTAGCGAGTATTGCATTACTCCGTATTAATAGAGTGGCCTCATGGGATCCGCGTTTATGAATTTACATTTTTGATGAAAGCGCATCAAATATACATCTTAACAAATCTTCTAAATAATTTCTTAACCAAAAATTCAATAAAATGTATTCATGTGACTGATTATTCAGTCACAGGTCAGCTAATATCAAATATTATAATAATTAAATTTTTAGATCTTAACGATTACGTTGAGAAAGGCACAACCCCTCATCAAATTATTAGTCTAACAAACAATAAACCAAATATTGTTTTAAAGTTGGTTACATATTTGGTACCAGGCATGCAAGTTAATTGCTTTATCATGAAGTTATAATACCAATATGTTTTGTATATCAAAGGAGGCACGTTGCATTCATTGGTGTTCCTAATAATTCATTTTTAAATTTGTTTAGGTACGCCAATTAAACGCGTTTAAGTGTTTTACGTTTAGATTAATATTTAAGATCGTACAAGGATTGTTCTAACATGCCAGATAGACCAATAACTTAAATCAATAGTATTCTAGGATCTCGCATGATAATTGTGTGACGTCCTTTTATTTTATTAACCAAATTGGACATATGCCATTTAATAGCGCATTTAGAACGTTCGACATCATTCAATAAAGTCTTGCTAGTTTTTCCTGATTTTTAAACTCATATTCTTTGTTTGCTAGAACATGACGATGAAACAATAGTATGTGTTCCAATTGGAGTGGAAATGATTTCAGAACATTTCCTCTAGCTATATAAGTAGCGCTTCTGTTTTTTGTTTAAGTTGGCTTTTCTCCTCGGGTAATTGATGAACATATATAAGGTAATTGATGAACATATATAACATCGTTATTGTTTAATATGGCAAAACATTGCAAGAATTAGAGAGTTATGTGAGACTCTGCTAACCACATTGTACCAGCTGCACTCTTAACCCACGTGTTGCTGAAAATTTAAGTTGTTAAAATAGTTTGCAATTATTCGAATAATTTACACAAATTGCCACAGATATTATGAACTCCTTTAGTATGTACAAAGAATTTGCACATTCTTTGTACATACTAAAGGGGTTCAATATCTGTGGCAATTCAAACAAACCACTTATCTTTTTTTAAGTAAGTTTTCAGGAGATCAGGAGATATTTTCAAACATACTTAATAGTGTGTGTTTGAAAATATTTTTGAATCCGTTTAAATTATACGATCTTATTGTACGATCTTGCTCCTGATCTCCTGACAATATGTTTCCGAAATACGTGTTAAACTCATTCAAAAAATAATCAATTTCCGTCTGTTAACGCTGACTTCTTCAACCAGATAACATGCTTAATAGCTCCAAAAACTGGAAGAGCCTTGTTGAAACCATATTTCATACCTGCAAGGCTTCCAGAACCATTGGCGATATAGCGAAGGTAAATTCGATGGTAGACTTACTTATACTTTGTAAAATAAAGTAATAAATGATTTGGTAATTCGGTTTTCGTTTTTTTTTCGGTTGTTTCGTTTTTACAATTATTGCGAATATTAAAATTGATTATAGCGAGAGTGTAACTAATAGTTTCGCACGTTAAAAGTTGGGCAAACTTCACACCCGTAATTAAAGACAGACTTGTTATCTCTCAATAATCGAGAAACAATAAATGGTTTGTCGGCCATTTTAAATTCGTACTAAATATAGTTCTTAAAATCGTTTTATAGTTTGGTGGCTGCCCCTAGTGCAAAAAATCAAATATTAATACCAAAAAATTATACTGAGGAATACCAAAATCAATTTATTTTTGTATAAATGATTAATTTTAATACAAAATATACTTTAAATTGGTTAAAGTTTAATACATTTCTAAACCAAAATACTACTTAAATTATACATCTCAAAAATTATACAAATTTAAGTATGAATTTTGTATATACAAATATTTAAATTATGTCAAAATTAAACATAAATATGCATAAAATATGATTTTAAATATTATACACATATAAGTGTTAATTTTAACCTAAATTTAACTCTTAAATTCAAATTTTAAACTAAATTAAGTATATTTGAGATAAATACTTAATACGGCAGTTAAAAAGTTTAATTATGGTTCAATATTTTATACAAATTTAAATATTAATTTTAACATCATTTTTAACAAATATTTAAATTTAGTCAAAATTAAACATAAATTTAAAAAATTATTTTAAGCGAATTATTGGAATCGAAAATCGTATATTACACATTTTAAAATATAATTTTAATCATCACTTTTCATCCCGTACGAGAAATGAAATTCCCGCAAAAAGGAAAATTTCCCACGAACTGGCAACACTGATGCGCATCAATACTATCGTGCTGAAAAAATATATTTAGTAGTAATCGTATTTCACGGTCTTTTGTATGTTGGTGTGCTGGTGCAGTTTGCACCAAATTAAATAAACCAAATTAAGTATATTTTAAGTTTAATTGTGTATTTAATATATTGATTTATATTGTTAGGAATTAAACTCTACATAGTTATTGCTTTGGTGGTGCAGTGGTTAAGGTGTACACCGCTAAGTGTTTATTAACGCAAAAGTAGCCGGTTCGAGTCCAGTCGGAGTCCAAAATTTATTCTAATTAGGCAACGATGTTATCGAATCAAGTATTTACTACACAGGACTGATTAATACTAGAATTAACAATAATGGCGTGAAATAATCAATGGAGAGGAACTGATGACGTGGCATGTCCGCGAATACAAACAACCACATGGAAAAATGATTTAAAATTATAATACGCATACATCGGCAGTCCCAATGAATGGAATATTTTCATTATATTCTAATTCTATCTCAAGTATAATTTTTGTTTAAATTTAAAAACTATACTAAAATTATATTGCCATAACCCACTAAAATTATACTTAAAAAATTCTTAATTTGGTTGTTTTTTTATCATAATTAACACCTTAAATGCACATATATTGGTATAATTTTTATAACACAAAATATATAAAAATTATACTTTTAGTAAGATAATGTTCGAAAGTATAATTTGTGTTTAATTTTAAAATTTATACTAAAATTATATTGCCATATCCTACTAAAATTATACTTAAAATACACTGATATTGGTATTAATTTAATAACACAATATACAAAAATTATACTTTTAACTAGATAATTTGCGAAAGTATAATTTCTGTTTAATTTTTAAAATTATACTAAAATTATATTGCCTTAACCTACTAAAATTATACAAAAATTATTATTGAATTTCTATGAAATCGTAAGTTTATTTTTAGTATAAAAAATTTCGATTTTTCCACTAGGGATGCAGGCTGATGAGACATTTGTTTTAATTTAAAGTTTATCTTTCTTGGAAACCCCACCTCGACAGATCATAAACAACTATTAGGAAATAATTCCGGCCTAATTTCCTAATTTTGACATTTTTCCTAAATATTTTAAAACTAAATTTTCATTTTAAATTTTAAATGCAAATTCTAGTGTAAATTTATCCAGCTTAATCTTTCCTTAAACACAGTATTATTGGAACGTGTACAACATTTTTAAGCAACGATTAACGGAGAATGAAATTTAATAAACGTATTTTCGCCACACATATAAATATGTAGTGTTAGGTGTCACTATTTTTTTTTTTTTCATTATTTGTTTTCTACTTCAAATTATACTGTCTAATTCGAAATATCTACCTGTGGCACTATTCTAGCTTTCCCTTGCCCTAGATTCTGATCAAGTGGCAAATGTCAAATTTTTGTGACATTGTACTAAAAATTCTGCCGCAGTTTTGTGACAATACTTGTGATTACTAAATCGCGATTCGTATGGAATGACTTTTCCGAAATGTTACCAAAAATAAGCTGACAATTTTAATAATATTGTCATTGTTTTTTTATTATCGTGATTTATAAGTTTTCATACAAAATATGTGTGAAAATTTATAATTTTAAAAAAGTTATACTGGGGCAATTTGCTACCCGAAATCCTGACTACTCAATCAATTAAACCAAGAAAATTTTAATTTCAAAACACACTTTTTTATAAAATTTTTGTTTATTTTTGCGATGCTGCTGTAAAATTTACGACTTCAAAAATTAAACATCAAATTTTTGTGTTGTTCTACTGTGGAATCGCAAAAAAAAAAACAAAAAGCTTATTGAAAATATAATTTGAAATTTAAATTTCCTTGGTAAATTTGATTGAGTAGTCAGGATTTTGGCTAGCAAATTGCTTGGTTGCTAACCAATCAAGTACCTACACCACTATATCTGATGTAACTTAAAGATGCAGCTGCTGTAAACTACTGTAAATGTCATAAATCATTTTATCCGAATCGTAAATTTTCACTGACTTCAATTTGTACAAATAAGCCAATGTCACGACAATTGGCATTTTGTTGGAATGTACCTTGTGGAAATGAGGAATTGGGAAAAATATTTTCATAACATTCTAAATTGTATTTTCTGGCTTACTGGAGGAATACCTTTAGTGCAAAAATGTTCACAACAAAGTAAATTTGGAAACTGTTGTTCCACAAAATTTTTATAGGGCCAAGTATTTTTCCCATTTAACTTTGTTTCGAAAATATTTACACCAAACGTATTCCCTCATTAGGCCAGAAAAATACAATTTAGACAAAAATAATATGAAAATATTATTCCTAATTCCCTATTCCGAGGGGAAACCAGAATAGTCCCACTCAAAGAAATATGTTTTCGGTCGGCCAGTTGGTTTATAATTGTTTGAGTTGTCAAAAATAATTTTGTTTTTATTATTTATTAAAAATTACAACAAATCCAAATAATTAGAGATCGCATTGTAATTTATCTATGCGTTAAAGAAATTTCGCGGTTGTCGAAAAATACCCAATTGATTACCCCGGATACAAAAATTTTGTAGTTCTACGTTGAAATGCTTCTGGTTTCATTGATATTCTTAACATAACCCCAAAATCGATAACATACCATATTATACTTTGGTTTTTTATCAATTGTAATGGTGTATTGTGATTGTTCCGTATATTGGTCTATTTCAGCACTCTCGAAGAATCAAAAAATTTCGTACGCTACGCAGTAATTCGCTAGTAGTACAACTACATGGTATTGCTCTATATATATAGAAAATATTTCAATGTAATAAACAACATCAGTCGTCGCGACCTGATGAGAAGACTGATTTTTTCAAATCATTAATCTCGTCTGTTCGAAACTGATTGTTGTGATTCTTACACATTAGCCATCTATAAGTCGAAAAAAAAATTCAAATTCAAATACCATATTAGTTATAGCACCGAAGATGATTCCACGGTTTGGTATGGATAATGAGGATTGACGGGTTGGATTGATGTTGCTAACGATTGGTTTATATTTTGGTTTTGTATTTTACTGATAGTTAAGTAAAACGATCATTGCAAAATTTATAATAAATTTATTTAATTTTCACTGGTTGATTTTTAGATGCATGTAGTTTTGTTTGATATAAGTGGCAATAGAGGGCAAAACTATACTTATAAGCATAAAACACATTCCCCAAGTATTTTTACTTTCAATTTATCTGGCGATATTCGTACTTAAGTATTAAACTTAGTCTAGTATTTTCCTAAGTTTGACTTGCAATTTATTAAAATAAAACTGAAGTTAAATCCAGTTTTTTAATTTCTAATATTTACATTAGATTTTTATTAGTTTTCCTTGTTTGTCGTTTATATAATAAAAGTAATCTGTGACTATGGTATTAAATTGGTTTTCGATAGAATGCGGAAATTTTTCCATACAATCTAAAATGTTGAAAATAATATCAACTGAAAAGTGTTTTTGCCCGTTTTTTCAAATTCCCCACGCACTTCATGAGCTTCTCAAACTTATTTTTTTCACAAAGATGTGCTCATCACTGGGCTTTGTCTGCACTGCAATCGATTTTAATTGGACCATCGGCCATCGGCGTTGCCCTGAGTTGATGTATAAGGGACTCTTTCACCTGTAAATTTATGTCAAATGTAAACCAAGTATAAGTCAATACTGTCAATACATTAATTTTGTTGGCAATTTAATCTTGCTGTTATTTAGAAAATTAACTTGCTCAACGTTGTTGCATTTTTTAATTTAAATCCAACCAATAAACAATTGCTGTCGAGCTCATCGGGTAAATAATAAAACAGAGCAGGCCAACAACATTGCACCACTCTACACTTGTTGTAGACCAGTGCCCTAATTCTCTAAGCAGTAAGATAATTTGTAAACGTGTAAACGATAAATAATCGTGCCTTTATACGATATTCGCTGGTCCCCATTTTTGAGGTATAGCCCCATTTGGTTGGTCCCCATTTTTGAGATATAGCATTCGACATGTTTTGGCTCGGAGTCAAAATATACTCTCATTTTTACGTTGATAGCTCTTGAACCATTAAGGTTTTCGTTATGCTTTCTTCAGCAAAGTTGTTGCGCAAGTCAAGACCAACAACTTTGCCGAACATATCAAGACCGAAAAACAACATCTAATTTTTTTTTGTTTTTCATTTCGACGAAAAACACTGTTTTTATCATTTTTTATCATTTAGTTAAATTTAAATCGAGTAGAATCGATCGAATACAAATCGAATCAACAGGTATAGATACAATAGAAACTATTTAAAAGAAAGTTAAATCGATTCAGTTGATTTGATGATGCTACTGAAGTTAGCCGAAAATTTCAGCCGAAAAAACCCTGCATTATCGACATATTTTGTGTCAGGTGGTAATAAAAAATTCTGTTGATATGAGCTGAAAATTACATATAATTGAAGTTGGTAGTAAATTTTCGCCGAATAAAAAATTTCTTAAAATCAATATCACATAATTCGATCGATTAATAGTAATATGAACTAGGTGAAGTTAGACCAGTTCATAAATAGCTGGATCCCGTATTTATAATTTGTCGTGTTAGGGGGCAATGAATTTGAGTTGTGGCACTTACAATGAAAACTTGTGCCACAAATCAGGCCATATTTTATGTAGCATATGGGATCCAGCTATTTCCACGTAACATGCGACCAGCTTTTAATTTAATCACTATGATGCTACATAAAATATGGCCTGATTTATGGCACAGGTGTTACCTATTAGTGCCACAAATCAAATACATTGCCCACTAATACGACAAATTTTAAATACAGGATCCAGCTATTTACGAAGTGGTCTAACTTCATTAGGGTCCAAATTTCCACTAAACATACGACCAGCTTTTAATTTATTTCACTATGATGCTACATAAAATTGGCCTAATTTTTGGCACAAGTATTTACTATTAGTGCCACAACTCAAATTCGTTGCCCCCTAACACGACAAGTTATATATATTTTATCCAACAGTTTACGAATTGGTCTAACTTCACCTAGTTCATATTACAATTAAATATCTGAATTATGTGATATTGATTTTTTCAAATTTTTTTTCGGCGAAAATTTACTACCAACTTCAATTACATGTATTTTTCGGCTCATACAACAGAATGTTTTATTACCACCTGGTTTTTTTTGGGTGCAATTTTTGGTTAACTTCAGTAGCATGATTTTGTGGTGATTTTTCTTAAAAAAAAATTCCTAAAAAAATAACATTTTTCTTCTTTTTGATAAAACAATGGCGTGCCGTTGCGATAGTGGATAAAAATCCTGGATTTTTCCATCTCATCGTTTTAACCAATTAGATCACGTAAATTATACAACAGACACGCCACTTTGCAAAGTTGAAAAAAATTGAAAAATAATCTGGGATAGAAAAATCCGAGATTTTTATCCGTCGTATGATTCTGTGACTGAATGGCGCAGTGACATTTGATAGTTGATATATTGATGCACATGTTTCTTAATTTACGAGATGTAATTGGTTAAAACGATGGGATCTAAAAATCCAGGATTTTTATCCACTATCGCAACGGCACGTCATTGTTTTTTCAAAGAGAAGAAAAATGTTAATTTTTTAGGATTCTTTTTTTTAGGAAAAACCATCATAAAATCAACTGAATCGATTTAATTTTCTCTTAAATAGTTTCTATTGTATCTATATTTGTCGATGCGATGTTCATTCGATCGATTCTACTCGATTTAAATTCAACAAAATGATAAAAAATGATAAAAACAGTGTTTTTCGTCGAAATGAAAAGTAAAAAAAAATTAGATGTGGTTTTTCGGTCTTGATATGTTCGGTAAAGTTGTTGGTCTTGACTTGCGCAACAACTTTGCTGAAGAAAGCATAACGAAAATCTTAATAGTTCAAGAGCTATCAACGTAAAAATGAGGGTATATTTTGACTCAGAGCCAAAACATGTCAAAAGCGATATCTCAAAAATGGGGACTAACTTTAAAATGGGACTAGCACCATTGAACTCAGCGTACTCGAATTAGGTTTACCCCATGGGTGTCCAGCTTGTCACATTTTTCAACTAGCACAGTGTTATTATTTACGATATTATGTTTTTGAAATCCAATCAAATCTGTGTTAAGCAGATCTTAATTTTAGTGTATTTCATTGTTGAAGACGAAATGCCCTATTTAGCAATTTCTGATCGTGCGAGTAAATAATACCTGAGTATAATAGTCGGATCTTGGAATCTGGAATATTTTCTGTAATAGCGGGATTGTTAAAATCTATAGAAGAGGTTGAAAGATTGTTGAAATCTATAGTTACAGAATTTTAAAATAACGAGTAAACTGCAAAAATATATGCGTTTTAAGCAATGAAGCTCTACTATCAAATTTAGTTAGTCACTGCGAGTTTTCCAAACTCCACGAGTTCCTCATCCAATATTTTTTTTATGTGTCTGAGACTAAGACCTCAATCGGTGGGGTGGTTGAAAAGCCTTTTTGGAACAAACAAAAATTTTTAAGGAAAAATTGTATGGAAGCACGTAGTCCCAAGGGGCAGACCACATCAAAAGTATTACGAAAAACCTGCTCATTTTGATAAAAAATACCTACACAACCCAATAAAGTTTCAGCGCAATCGGATGAATGGTTAGGATCGCGTACGGGCGACATATAGAAACATTCATTTTACTTTCTTTTACTTCCTTTTATTTAGAAAAGTAATCATAAAAATTTTCGACCTTTCAGATTTTTTCTGATTTACCTATATCGTCGAAGTTCAAAAATAGTTTTTTAATAAATCTCTATGTGATTGTATATGTGTGTGCGTGGTTCCATGCAGATTAAATGCATTTGACTACTCTACAGCCCAGACGCTTTGTCCGATCGGAATGAATTTTTATTTCATTTTATTAATTCGAAGATCTGTGACTTTTGGCCGAAACTAGTCCATCGAAAGTGGCAGCTTACGTAGACATGTTTTCGTTTTTTGTGAATATTTTGAAAAGTATAGCGTATACGCGAAAAACGATTATAAACTAAAAGCTTCTAAATTAAATTTGAAACAATAACGGCTCAGATTATTTAGCCAAAATTTAAACGAAAATGACGTTTTTTTATTGCTTTTTCCATAAATTGTGAGATCCTTGCAAAATGCCTTGTCTCACTCTAGTGGACATCTGTGTAGCAAAAGTGACGGAAGGTTTTCTATTCTTGCAGCTCTACGGAAGGTTTTCTATTTTTGCAATGAAGATTAAATTTTAAACAAGGTTGACTTTGTTGATTTTCTGAAATACTATATAAGCAGGAATAATGATGTTTTTCATTATACAAGACAAAATTCGAGGTCTATGTACATTTGTCGTAAAAGAAAGTCGGGTGTCACTGACCACAACAATTACACTACTCAATTCATTGTATAAATAGATTCGATATACTCTGCTTTTCGATACACTATATTCCAAACGAAATACTTCCTAAATGTTTTACAGTATTATGATGTTACACAACTAAGTTGTGGTTTGTTTTGTTTGTGTACTTACGACCATAAAACTTTTAATTGCATACTTATAAAACAATGTAAGTTCCACCTTTGTTTTCAGAACACTAAAACAATTTAAATACTTTGATTAAATTGATGTCATGTAATTAACTGCCACACGAGTAATACGCAAGGTATTTTTTGAGAATTAAACAAATTATTATCGAATTTAACAAAATATTTTGTAAGTCCCGAAATTACCATTAGTTAGTTAAATTCGACATATTTCGCTTATGCAACATGTCACTAATGATGAATATATGTACGTAATTGGAACTTGGTGCCAAATAAAAGCAAACATTCTTTGCTTTAGCACTCTAAAGCTGCCTCGTTCATAGTATTACAAGGCCATGCCATACAATTATTTTACTAAACAGAAACTATTTTTCTTAGAAATTACGATTAATTTTTGATGACCTTCAAACGGTTCACTTTCATGGTAAGTTTATTTGTTTATTTTATTTGTATTCAAACTGATACAAAATACATATAAAGATTTAATACAAAACCAAAATTTTCTAAAGTATTCAAATATTTAATAAACTATATTTGGCCCGTTATCAGTATAATACTAAAGTTCGTTGTGTTACGTTAAAAGTGGCCACCCTTAATTATACTAATAAGATATTTCGAATTTTTCTGTTCTCGCTGATTTATTATAGTGATGTGTAATTTTGTTGTAACATTTAAATGGAATCAATCTGCAAATGATAAATTTTGATTATGATATTGCAGTATATTATCTAGCAAAACTACTATATACGACTAGATATACTTACGTTAAAAACTTCAACAAATTTACCGCTTGTGGCACAAAAATTTCATCCTTCTCTTTTAAAATTCCATCCACAATAATTTTAGCAACGTTGGACGCATTAAACGGTGGAATCGGCAAATCAAGATATTCACTAATTTCTGGGCGTGTTTTTATAAAATACGGACACACTAACGTTGTTTTAATATAATCACTATGTCCATCACAATACATTTCGTTCGAAAGGCTTTTCATAAAACCGTTAACGCCATGTTTTGTTGCACTATATGCAATCATATAGGAACTTGGAAAATAAGCAGACATTGACGATATAGCAACGATATGTCCTGATTTTCGTTTTATCATGTCGGCAATGAATATGCGGGTGGTCTAAATATTATAAAAACTATTACAACAAATATTCAATTTTATATTTCTTACGTATAACTTACAATAAAGTGCGAAAATAAATTTACTTTAAGTATTCGTTCAACATCCGACCATTCTTTTTCCCGCAACGATATAAACGTAATCAAACCAGCATTATTCACCAATATATCCACATAACCGATATCACGTAACACATTTTCATATAATTTTTTAACTGAATCATATTCACTCACGTCCACATGGTACGCATACGAATTCACTTTTAAATTAGATTTTAAATTTGCTACGACCTTTTGAGCGGCCACCAAATCAATATCCGCAATCACAATGGTACAGTTAATTTCATATGCAGCAAATTGCATTGCCAATTCACATCCTAATCCATTACCACCGCCCGTTATTAAAATTATTTTATTTTTTATTGATTTACGTTTTAGTTCAAGAATATTTAGCGCTTCCAACCAAGATTTAAATAAAAGTGGTAATGTCTGTATTATTAAGACGAGTAGTTTAAGTATATGCAGCGAATAAAATTGAATTGATTTACGATTAACCATGGTGTGGTATCAACGATTCGACGTTCTCAACTATAATGAATAAATTTTTGTGAATTCTTGCGCACTTAAGAAGGCACATATGAAAACGAACAATTTTTTAGTGAAATAAGAAATCAGAAAATTGTAATTGTCAAAGTTTTATTAGCAACAACAACAAAGTATGTAGTACAATTTACTACATGTAATTTATGCATTGTTGAAAACGTATTCGTTTATTTATTAAGTCGATCAAAGTTTCACGATACGAGTAGTTAAAAAGTTAAAAATTGCTTGTACTTGCAACGTAAACTTTGTTTTGGGAAAAATTGTTCACCCAATTCTGCGCCTGGCAAAATTGTTTTACTTAATGCGTACTAAAATGAAACGAAGTGGGGCTAATCAAGGACCCGGCTCGCCTGTGTTATTTGGTTAGTTTTAACATTAAGCGATATATCTCACTAAATATTACAGGTTTAGCAATGGAATTTTTAGGTTAAATACTAGACAAGATACAAACCTAATCCTAGCTAAATCGGTCTAGGATACTGCGAACTATGCAAGTCATAGAACTGTAAATTTCGAAAAAATCGTATTTCTTACACTATCTGGAGAACGAAACGTCTTCTGACTTTCGGTTGTATGGTTTTTGTGGTACCTCTGTGTGGTTGCATGTAAAGTTTGTAGTACCATTTTCTTAAACAAGAAGGGAAACGAACTCCGCCGTTCTTCAAAAGGTTTCAAAAATTTAAAAACGGTGAATTTAATGTCGAAACCCGAGTCGATGAATTTAATAGCGAAGAACTTAGGAGTGACTGCGAACAAGCAATTCCACAGCATTTAAAATCATTGAGAATGATTCAAAGGCAAGGAAATTGGTTTCCATATAAACTGAAGTTTGATGTTGAATGCCGATTTATTCATGTACTGCTTGCCAGGTATAAACGAAAGGGTTTTTGCATCGCAAAGTCACTGGTGATGAAAAATGAACCCACTATACGATAGCCCAAAAAGGAATACATTACCAGCTAGCCATGATTCAACATCGACAACCAAGCCGAATATTCATGGAAAGAACTCATGTTGTGCATTTGGTGGGATTACCTTGATGTCTTGTATTATTAGTTGCAAAATTTGTATAAAACCATTACTTAGTATCGAACACAATTGATGGGACTGAGCCGTCCACATGTTGCGGCGCCGGTCAAAACCTACTTGGAAATACTCGAATAATTCAGCGTTTCATCTCTGACTGAGAGTCTATACATTTTTTCCGCAAAGACATTTCTGAAAATTTCATTTGTGCACTGTTTAACGAACCCCTTATTAAACGGGATAATATTTGGCACTCAGATCTCGGACAATTTTCCCAGATATTTTTGAGAAACCTTTTGAAGTTTAGTTCCATGTGTAGACCGCATGCTATAAATTAATTATGTATAAGCTGATCTTATTGGTATACGCGAAACGTTTTGTGGTTGAAGTATCACTCGGACGATCTTTCCACAATTGAAGAATATTTTAGGCCCAACAATTTTTAAGTGGTTTCAATGCGGCAGAGTTGCACGGCTGCAAATTTCTAACAGCTTTAGGATTTGAAACGTCATAATTATTATTTCTAGCTACACACATAATTTAATTAATTTAAACGTCATATATGAGTACTATCGCTAAATTATTTATTTTTTAATTAGAATCGAATTGGAAAATTTTGAAATATGTATAGTTTCCTAAAATATTTATTTGGTCATTCATCACCATCAGAGATTCATATTATCTTAGTTAGCTAGCAATGACTTCCGAATTTATTTTGTTGCTTGCTTGTGCGAATAAATTATCATCGGCATAACGGATTGATCATTGACTCTAAATTAGCACATTACCATCAGATTTTATTTTGCACCTCTATGCTCAAATTCATAGACCTTTCGGAAAACTTTAGCAGCTAAAACTGATTATGTTTTTGAGACAAATAATTTGTTCCTCCTCATTGCTATAAGTAGGCTGCCAATTTGAATTGCGAGGCTCACGCACATCAATTTGCACACACGAGCATATATCACCCATTCCAACAAAAGTGACTGGAGTAATATGACGAACTTACTTACAATTTTACAACAAACAAAAACCAACCACTGCCCCCTTGAGCGACGATGAAAATAAATTAATATACTCTCCACAATTCCACCTGGTTTATATACCCGATTTAATCTAGCTTCCATTTCGATCATCCAAATCAGTCACATCTTTAATGTACCTAGATCACATTTAATAAGCTCAGCATATTTAAGCTACAAATGTATTAACTGCCATTGAGTCAATTTGATAAAATATTTTGTTTTGTGTGTGAATATTTGACATTTTAACCTTTTCTTTCTAAAAATGGTAAAAAATTCTAACAATATATATTTTACTGCCATCTACTGACATTTGGCCAAACTAAAAAATATGAAATTGAACACAACTTGTATAATTTAATTATACAGTACTCTGTTTACAGTACTCTGTTTAATTAAATTATGCAAGAAAGAAATATTGTCAATTCAAAGAACAAAATATTCATCTTTCAGTTAAATTTCATATATTTTTAGTTTGGCCAAATTTCAGTAGCTGTCAGCAAAATATATATTGTTCAATTTTTTTTACTCTTTACATAAATGTATTTACCCAGAAATTATTTGACTAAATTCCTAACTAAACTAATTTAATGTTACTTCGTACCAGCAATTAATAGGTGCCGTAAAACGCAATACACTAAAATTTTATTCTAATTCGCAAATTTAATTTGAGGTTTATTCATTGTCGAAGTAATTATTATCAATGGTAAATAATAAACATTTTAGTACGCAATTCAGGATTTAATATTAGGCACGGGAGTTTTATGGACACAGTGATAACTATCGCAAACTAACAACAATTGGATTTAGTTATCCTAAAAGTTAAGTGTGATTAAATATTTTGTTTGTGGGTCAAACCAAATGAATTCGAATCAATAATTCAAACTAGTTTAATTCAATTAAAAGGAAATTTAAAAAATGATAATTTTATTTAAAATCAATTAAATTTAAGAAATTTTCAAATAAATTCACAAAGTTCAAGTAAATGTTTACATACCAAATTCATAATAATTTAAATAAAATCCAAAAAAGTTACTTTATACGCGTTTACTTAAACTCAAATGAAATAAATAAATTCAAAAGAAAAAAGAAAAGAAGTAAAAGAAGAACTTTAATTTTCAAAAATAATTTTAATTATTTTTAATAAAAAATAAATAAAGAATTTTAATTAAATCCAGTTCAAGTAAACTAAAAACTTATAAATTGACGTTATAATTTTAAATAAAATCAAAAATATTAAAATATTTTAAATAAGATAAAATAAATACAAATAAACTGAAATCAATTAAAATAAATTAGCAATCAAATAATTAAAATAAAATCAAACAAATCCAAATTATTTTAAGTGAAATGATTGAAATAAATTCAATTGTTTGAATTTCGTCTAAAACATTAAAAAAATTCAAATGAATTTCAATCAATATAAATGAATTCAAATAATTCAAAAATTTCATAAACTTCTAGTAAATTCAAACATATCTAAATTAAATTGAAGTAAATATAAAACACTTAAATAAATTAAGACAAATTCCAAATAAGTACAGATAACATTAATATTTAAAAATAAAAATAAAATAAATTTAAATGTAATTAGTTAGTTTCAAATTAATTGAAGGCACAAAAGAATCGATCTTTGGCTGCTATGCGGATTTACTGTCAATTTATCGTGACCAATTTATCGTGAGCAATTTGTCGTAGAACAATTTATCGTAGAACAGTTTATCGTGGACAATTTATCGTAGAACAGTTTTTCGTGGACAATTTATCGTAGAACAGAATATCGTATAACAGTTTATCGTGAACACAATTGATCGTAGAACAGGTTTTTGCGTGGCGTATATCAAAATTAGTGGGCTTCTTAAATAATTTTTGGAAGAAGTTCTGGAATATGCGCATGTGGGACGGAACTCGGTAGTGTTTTAACCGATTATGATCGGATTGGGTATGTTGGATGGAAATGGGATTTTTAAATGATTTTTGGAAGAAGTTCTGAAATATGGCCACCTGGAACAGATGCTTAGCCGTATCTTGATTGGACGATAGTCAATGATAAATTATACTGTACTCGCTTTTGAACGAAAACGTTAAATTCTATTTTTAATTTTTTCTATTAAATTTTCTAGTAAAATGTGTAACCATCGATGGAGTTACTTATAAACTACCAGACAATCTAAGCTCTTGTGGTATAACTACGTCCAAAGTGCGAATTTAAGCTTGCGTCGAAAGGTTCTGGAGTTCTCAAGCCTTTTACTACTACTCTCTTTCTATTCAACTTCAATCGCACGGAAATCATACACCAACTCCATTAACAAGTGTTTTATTACAAATTAGATATTTAAACGATACAGGAAAAAATGTTAATTGAAAATAACATCATATAATAGCATCACAATTAGTGATTATCGTCACGTCTATTAAACACCGTATTTGCATAGTATTTCTACTTCCAAAAATCATTCAATAATCCCATTTCCATCCAACATACCCAATCCCATCATAATCGGTTAAGAAACTACCGAGTTCCGCCCCACATGGCCATATTCCAGAACTTCTTCCAAAAATCATTCAATAATCCTATTTCCATCCAACATACCCAATCCCATCATAATCGGTTAAGAAACTACCGAGTTCCGTCCCATATGGCCATATTCCAGAGCTTCTTCCAAAAATCATTCAATAATCCCATTTCCATCCAACATACCCAATCCAATCATAATCGGTTAAGAAACTACCGAGTTCCGTCCCACATGGCTATATTCTAGAATTTCTTTCCAAAAACATATAAGAAAACTCTTTCCATACAACATACCCAATCCCATCATAATCGGTTATGAACACGCATAAAACTGTTCAACGAGAAATTGTCCACGATAAACTGTTCTACGAGAAATTGTCCCACGGTAAATTGTGTCCACGGTAAATTGTATCTACGATAAACTGTGTAACGATCGCGCATGGCACGCTTTAATTTTGGTTTTCTCACTGATTTTGTGTTGGTGGTTGCAGTGTTGATGGTCAATGTTTGAGGGTAATTACAATAGATAAAACTAAATTGACATAAGCGGTCCCTTGATAAACGGTTAGTATTCCCCTACCAAAATTTAACAATACTAAAAAGTGTGAGGCGTTTAGAAAAAAATAAACGGAGAATAGTCAGTCAATTGGTGGTCGTGATCGAGAGCAGTTTTTAAATTTGATAATACAAAAAAAAAATAAAGTTAAGACGGCGATAAAAGTCAATTAATCGGTACAAAACACAAAAAAAAATTTAACTGATTGTGTTGGTTCAAGGAGTGTGCAAAAAGTGTGTGAGGTTACTAAACAAAGTAACTAAATAAAAATCTTGCAAGAACCTATGTAAACGATTGTGAATATGCTATAAAAAAAAAACCTGCAAACAATAATTGTATATGTTGTTTTTGGTGTAGAACATCACATAATTAATAGTTGTATTTTTATAAAATTATGTGATCGATACTGTAAGACTTATGTAATTTATTAATGTGATAAAATAAAAAGAAAAAAAATATATCAAATACATGTCGTTAGAATTATTGATTCCTGCCAGTGGGGTACGGTCCATCGTGAATAATTGTAGTTGCGTATATTACGGTGGTGCTTTAAAATAGTATTCGAGATACAAAAACCATCGAGAGTCAGTGGTGTACGCTCGTACTGCGAGTTGTTGGCAGACGGTGCGTCTCTGGGCAAGTGATTTCGGAGTGATAATATCGGGGCAAGCGAAGGTGAGCAGACATTTCAAGAGATCAACGGAGTCAACGGTACAACCGCCACGGTCGCAACCTTGAAAAAACGTGGCCGCGAAGCAGTCATTGCGTAATTAGGTCTTTAGTTCCCATAAGTAAGTAATCGAAATTCACAATCGTAAGTTTTAAATTTTATTTTGATTTATTTATATTATTGTTGAGCCTGTTTTATATTTGTAAAACCCATACACCGGTACCACTGCCTTGGATTGGCGGTTAAGAGCGACAAGTTCGCGCCAAACATTTTTTTTTTCTAAATAATTTTTTTCTTTGAATCGATCACGGCCAACATGGCGGAGTAGAGCGCGTTGTTGGTTGGTGACGGTGCATTGGGATGACCAACAAGATGCCGATTCCAGGTGTAGTAGTTACGGTTCAGCCTTGTACCAAGGTTTTCGACAAACGAATCCTAGTCTGACGAGCACTATCCCTAATAAACCATTAAAAACAAAATCACCTGGAAATCGAAAATAGGATCGTTACAACTGTTCTACGGTTAATTGTTTATTTTTATTTTATTTTATTTGTTTACGATAAAGAGACCGTCACTCATGCCGTAGTGATGTACCGTGGTAACAATTTTGTTTTGCTATGGTTTTTTTTCGTTTCGCATTAAGGTCAAGCGGTATTAAACTGCCTTTGATCTCATTTGGTGCCCGGCAAGAAGCATGATATTTAAATTTATTTATTTGATTTTGGTACAAACATATAGTCCAATTAAATAATTTGTGAACCACACACTACAATGGCCCGTTCCACACGTGATTAGTTTTGAAGTTACTTCTTTTTCTTTCTTTTTAAAACCTTATTTTATATATAAACACAAAATTTGTTGTATTGTTTTATTCTGCTATCTCAAAAATAAAATTTAAACTAAAATCTACATGTCGAAATGCCTTAAATTTTTTTATTTCATTTCTATTTATGTTAAAGCTACTTCACCGAAAAAATTTTTGTTGAAAAATGAGTCGCAATTTAATCCGGTTTCATAGGTTAAAAATATATTTAAAAATCTTTTTAAAAATCCACGCTAATATTTAAAGGCTCTTAAACGTAGATAATAAAAGGCTTTGAAAAGTAGAAAATAAAATTTTTCTTCCTTACTCCTATCAAGGTATATTTATAACAAGTAGAAATTTAAAATTAATATGACTAAAAATATAAGCGTGGGGCGCTCCTTCTGAATGTATATACTATCTCTCAATATATCATTTTTACGTTAATACTGAAATGCTCCATCAAAAAATCTATTCTTAGGATACATCAGAATAGACTGTTCCATTAGTGTTACTAAAAGACTTTACTTCATGTGTCTAGTAGTCTTAAGTTACTAATGCCGTAAAGGAGCATCCCACGTTTATATTTTTAGTCATATTAATTTTAAATTTCCACTTGTTATAAATATAGTAAGGAAGAAAATTATTTTCTACTTTTCAAAGCCTTTTATTATCTACTTTTTAGAGCGTTTAAATATAAGCGTGGTTTTTTAAAAAGTTTTTTTAAATATATTTTATTTTCTTCTTTTTAGTCATCGAAATTTGCAATCAATTTTTCGACCATGTTAACATTTGTTAGGAAGTAGCAAAAAGAAAGATGGTATATTTATCTTTGGACCTTACCTTTTCAGTGCCATCTGAGAGCACTATTTCATATGATTGTTTTTTATTATAGCCAACTTTTATAAGTGTTTAACAATATGTGTTTTTTTGTCAGTTATTCGCGTCCCACAGATCTTAGTCTCACCATTTCTACCAATGCCTCATTATTACATGGCTTTTTTCCTGTCAATTTCGTTCAATCTAGTTCGACTATTTGCAAACATTTGAAAGATCTGACTCGACTTAGAGCTACATAAACTTGTCCACTTGTGAACAGGCCTGAATTCCACCCCACCCTCCCAAATATGCCAGAGCATATTTAATGTCCAAAAGTGATAGAATATTGTATTGTCATCGGAGTTAAGCCTGCATGCAAAATTTCAGCTCAATTGGACTATCGCAAGTGATTGAAAAATTGATTACAAAATTTGACGATACAAACAGACACACAGAGTGAGCTAATATAAGCGTGGTAAAAAAGGAAAAAGAAGTAACTTCATTTGCAATCATTCTTTGCTTTTTATTATTTTACCACACTAAAAATAATTTTTTTTGGAAATTTCACATTACACAAATCTACAGTACGGTAACTTGAATCCGGTAACTTTTTCGTTTTTCCCCCTTTACAAATAAAATCGATTTTATTGCTACGCAAAAAACCGGTTTTATAGGTTAACTGGAAAGAAACGTACAAGTTACCGGATTCAAGTTACACTACACAGTAAAAAATTTTTACATGATTTATGGAAATTTACATACATTTAATGGTAAAATATTTACATCATTTATGTAAAATTTTTGTTTCCATAACAAGTGACGGAATAGTCAGTAAACCAGTATGTAAATTAAAGAACTCCACAGAATATACTGAAAATTTTTTTATTTTATCTAGAGATTAGTAACCTGTCTATGTAATTTTAAGTATCTTATAGAATTTTGTGATGTTTTGTAAGAAAATTACATCCTTTCCTAAAATATTCCATAATTATTATGTAGAATATTGTCGGAGATAAATACGACAGATGAGAAATCTACGAGCAAGAATAAATATGACGCGTAATTATTTTGTTTAATGTGATATATTCGCCAAGTCGATATGTTCTTTTGTTATACTTAGTATAAAACAAGATTGGATTTTTTGCAGATAGGACGTCGTTGCAAGGGAACCTGATAAGTAGAACAAAACAACCTTTTATCAGTACGAGACCAAACTGACAAGAAAGAACTTGTGGTGGTTCTCATGTTTTGTAAGCAATGAAATTCTTCATAGTTTATGTAATTTTTAGGCAAATTTTTTAAATTTCAATATTTAAATATGGAATATTACCCTTATCCAACCCAGTATACAAGTATACAAAATTACATAATGGTTTATTGAAAATTATATATCAGCATTGTTGAATTTTACATAAATAAGAAAATGAAAATTCCATGTCTTATGTCCGGTACATACCATACGTGAAATTTAAATACATTTACGAGGCATTTTGTTTACCCTTAAAAATATGTAATTTTTTTTTTACTGTGTAGTGTGAGTATGCACATAAAGATCCAATAGTTTTTTTTAGAAATTACGCTAACCTTTGATGACCTTCAAGCGGTTCTCTTTCATGGTAAGTTTATTCGATTATTTTATTTGTATTCAGATTGATACAAAATATAACTAAATGCATGTTATAAAAGATTTTAAATAAAACGAATTTTTTTTAAATATTCAAATATTTAATCAACTATATTTCGACGGGGATAACCCGTATAATACTAAAGTTCAATGTGACTTGTTACAAGTGGTACAGCCACAGTACACACAACTTTAGTTTTCGAAGCCACCCTTAATTATTCTAATAAGATAATTCGAATTTTTCTGTTCTCGCTGATTTATTATAATGATGTGTAATTTTGTTGTAACATATAAATGGAATCACTCTGCAAATGATAAATTTTGATTATGATTGCAGTACACTATCTAGCAAAACTATATACGAGTAGATATACTTACGCCAACAACTTCAACAAATTTACCGCTTGTGGTACAAAAATTTCATCTTTCTCTTTTAAAATTCCATCCATAATAGTTTTAGCAACGTTGGACGCATTAAACGGTGGAATCGGCAAATCAAGATATTCACTAATTTCTGGGCGTGTTTTTATAAAATACGGACACACGTTCATATAATTTTTTAACCGAATCATATTCACTCACGTCCACATGGTACGCATACGAATTCACTTTTAAATTAGATTTTAAATTTGCTACGACCTTTTGAGCCGCCACCAAATCAATATCCGCAATCACAATGGTACAGTTAATTTCATATGCAGCAAATTGCATTGCCAATTCACATCCTAATTACCACCGCCCGTTATTAAAATTGTTTTATTTTTTATTGATTTACGTTTTAGTTCAAGAATATTTAGCGCTTCCAACCAAGATTTAAATAAAAGTGGTAATGCCTGTATGATTAAGGCGAGCAGTTTAAGTAAAAATAAGGAATACAATTGAATTGATTTGCGATTAACCATGGTGTGGTGTCAACCTTTCGACGATCTGAACTATTATGAATAAATTTTTTTGTTGTGGTATGTTTACGCACTTAACTTAAGTAGGCGCACTTAAGAAATCAAACTTTTTTTTATGATGAGATAAGAAATCAAAAAATTGTAATTGTTAAAGTTTTATTAGCAACGAAAATGTTATTAACCATGAACAAATTATGCACACAGTAAAAATTTATTACGTGATTTATGTAAATTTTCATACATTTAACGGTAAAATATTGATAGTATGTTAATAGTTTCAAGGTTAAAAACTTCGGTTATTAGATGAATCAATTATCATTCAATTAGAAATGTAAACGGTGGTTTAGGAATATTTGTCCGCGCGATGTTAACTCTTCCCAGTTTGGACAGTTTAACATTAAGCGATATATCTCACTAATTATTACAACTTAGGTTGTTTTCGAAACGAATACTTATTTATGGAACCTAACTTATTCAAATAAGTATGCTGGCGAGGTAACTTATTTTCTGTCTCTTTCTTGCAAGAAAATCTAATGTGGTTGTCATTTTTTGTTGATATTTACATGTAAATATTTATTATTTTTAGATTTAGGATGATATTTATAGAAAATAAATGGATCTTTGTTGACAGCAAAATATATAACATGATTAAAATAAAAATGGATAGAGGCCGATTATATAATTTCGTATTTAAATTATAAAAACGTTTTGTAAACAGCGAAAATGTAAACAGATGGTGCGCAGTTTTTGTATCTATGTTTGGCGACAATAATCACCGATAACACGTAAAATAATTATGTCTCTATTAATTAAGAACGCAACTAAACCCTTTCTTGATTGCCTTTAGCATCTCAAATATGTTATGAAAAATATAAGGTGAACCAACTAAAATTCATATCGACATACAGTGACTCACAGCTTATTTGATCCAGTCGCATTTTATGAACACAATTGTAAATATTTCGCGATATCTTATTTTGATGGTTTTTCTTTTTTTTCTTGTTTTTTGTTTTTTGTTACACGGAACTAATCAACAAATACAAATTTAGACAAAATAGGAACTTCGATTGCAGGGTGTAATCGCATTAGAGTGTAATCGCATTATTGTGTTACCTCGCAGATCTTTGTAGCATCAAAGTCGTTTGTGTATGACTAGGAATATGATGGAGGTTCGCACAACAATTTCGATAAATTGGAAGCATCGACTACCTATATCACCATTAGTACATTTAGCGACGGATGCTCAGAAACTTTCCTAGCACACTGTATGCAATTTGTTTAACTGTATCGTGAAACCAAAATTTGTTAGTTTTGTTGTACTCGTAGTGGAAATATTTTTCTTGGTTTTTATTTTTGTTTTGTTTTACTACGTTTTGTTTCCTATGCATTGTATCGATACCAACAACAATAATGCCAAATGCCATAAAAACGCAATACTAACAAAAGTCATTTGACGAAATTTGATGGTATTAGTATGTTTGTGGCAGTGGATCATTTAAGCTGTGAGTTGGTTTTAGGTTGAAATAATGAACTTTTTAAAGTAATTTTGATATGCATTAGAATTTTTATTTTATTTTTTGTGTTTTATAATAAAAATAAATATAGCTTTCATATTACATTTAGTTTTTTTCAAAAACGTAAGACATCACGAGATATTTGCAGTTTTGTTCATAAAATGCGACTGGATCAAATAAGCTGTGAGTCAATACGTAAATACGATATTTAAAGAATATTTCGTTTTTATACTTCTTAAATGCCAGTAAGCATTTTAGTTAGTACAAATATTATGAATATTTGTTGTTTTATTAAATTGTATACGTTGAATTAGTAAAAATAACAAATAAAATATTGGTTGAAGAATTTTCAATTGAAAATATTCAATGTTTTCGTGTTGCAGTCAAAATAAGTATGCAAACTCAATTCGAACGGGTTTTCTTACTTTTTTAAGATGGCGGCAAATAAGTAAATAAGTTTGAAATAAGTATCCGTTTCGAAAAGGGCCTTAGGTAATGAAACTTGTAGTTTAATACTAGATAAAATAGACATAATAAAATCCAAATCATATTCATATCGATCCAGGAAGCTGCGAGCTCTAAGTCGTGGAGCTGTAAATTTCGAAAAAATCGAATTCGTTGCACTATCTCGATAACGACACATACTCCTGATTTTCGGTTGTGTAGTTATGTAAAATGTGTAGCACGATTTTCTGAAACAAGAACCAAAATTATTTTGTTTTAATTGAAAAAATTATAAATATTTACCAAATGTGTCTTGTTCAATTTTAATCCGCATAACTTCAATTCTTAAGGTTTGCAAAATTTCATGAAAATCTTAAATGAAAATAATGAGTTTTGTGAGAATTACTATTTTGATGTTGAAAAGTTATTTTTTATTATAACAGTACTAGTTCATAACGTGATATGATGGATAACTTCTGATATGATGGATAGATATTTGAATTCTGGGAAAAACTTCATAATTGGAAACGAATAACAACTAAATACTACCACTCGTTTTTTTCGTTTTATTTGTGGGTTGGTAGTTTGTGGTCGAGTTGGAAAATCAGAATCCGTTTTTCCACATTTGTTGGTTTATAAATATTTCGATAAACGAACTTATGATTAATTTTTACTTACTAATTCTTTCAACTAGCTTCTGTTATGCCTCATTGTAATTCGCTTGGCTATTATGAAATTTAAGAGTTCTTTTTTTTTTGATATTGGGGTAGATATTCGATCGGCTGGCAAGCAAGCAATTAGCTAGCCAAAATCCTAACTGCTCAATTACATATACTGAAGGAAATTTAAATGTCAAAATACATTTTTCATAAATTTTTTGTTTATTTTTGCGATGTTACAGTAAAATTTACGGCTTCTAAAATTAAACAGCAAATTTTTGTGTTATCTACTGCGCAATCGCAAAAAAAGCAAAAAGTTTATTGAAAATATAATTTGAAATTTAAATTTCCTTGGTAAATTTGATTGAGTATAGCCAGGATTTCGCCTAGCAAATTACTTGGTTGCTAATCAATCGAGTATCTACCCCAATGTCCGCCAATTCAACAAACTCGAAAATGTGTTTTATAAACTATTCGACAATGTCGATAATAACTTTTATTCAAAGTGGTAGAGACGTGTTTCAGAAATTTGAGGAAAATACAAATTATTAATGAAAATTAAATTAAGATTATTTTCTAATTTTATCGTGAGCCTATTCACGAGTCCAGTTTTAATTTAACTTGTAAATAAATATTTTTTTATTTCTTGAAACGTCAACTTATTTATTCCCGGTATTTCATGGGTGGTAAAAAAAATTTCTTTACCGTCACCATACATTTTATTAGTGTTTTGTGACGGAAATTTCATTTTGATTATTGGATTAACCCAGCAATTTGTTTTAGAAGGATTTGGAATGATTTGGAGGAGGACGCAAATTCCAAACAACGCGTTAAGTATCGTTTTTGTTTTCCTTATTTTACATTCTGGTTTTTTATCCTTCCCTCCATTCTGCATTTAAATTTCTTTTTATATTCCCTATAATATTTTCGATATTTTCAAATTCAGTTCATATAATGATTTTATCATTGAATTTTATTATGTTTGGCGAACAATACAGTTTTCAAAACTGTTCTATAATTCTTTCAAACAATTCCGGTTGAAAAATAGTGTAATCCTTTTTTGAGTGAATATGTGCTAAATGTAGGGCCAGTGTGAAAGTGAAATCGCTCAGAATCTCACCGTTAAAGAGGGTACTATCAAGGTTAAATTGCGGTTAGAGCAAATAAGTTTTATTACTTGCCTCATCATTCAGACTACAATGAAAAAAACACCACTAAGGTTTGAGTTGTTTTTGATGCCTCGGCCCTAACAAATCGGACAGATCTCTAAATGAATATTTGTTCGTAAGGCAATCAATCCAGCAAACTACAGCGTTTCTACCGATATGTGATAAAAGCAGACGTGAAAATTCATTTCAGGCAAATGTTAGTTAAGAAACAAATTACAGATTTTCAAAGGGTTTTGTACAGCGCGAAACCATCTGAATGAATGGGTTCAGAGATTTATTTTATTACAGTCACGCATGGCAAGGCTTCAGCACCATTCTTATGAACCCTAGTTTTCAAACAGATAAGCGATAACAAAATTGATGACCGAGCAACTCAGCAATGAAAAATTATTAGTAATGAACGCGTCAGGGTTCAACATACAAAAATGGCTCTACCGTCTACCGAAGTCTACCGAACGAGGAAACTGAAACCAAAGGTATTATTATAGTTATTAAAAGGTACAGAACGTACAGAGTTTAGGTGAAGTTAAACTCAAAGTTCACCAAACAAGGTGTGCTGTAAAAAGCTTCCAAGCTTTTTTAATGGTTGGATTTTCAAGGTTGGCTTGCTTTTATAACAATTTCCGTTCAAATAATATTTCTGGGTGCGTCAGCAAAATGTTGAGAGTGGGTTGATCCACCGTCACAAGATATTTTAGACAATAGGCGAAAATTTTGAGATAAAGTATTATGATAAACTAGAGAGATAAACTATTAAATGAATCTGTTACCATACCAAAATGGTTCAAATTTATAACTAATAAAATACGTACGATACAGTCATTTATGCTGCATGTTACAATGATAATGGTGGTATATGGATGTGACAATTGTGGAAGCTACCACAAAGGTTGCACCAACACAAATGCAAGCAAATGTACCAAAATGTACCAAATCCTCACAAATTTAATAATAAAGTGAAATATTTGCTTTCAGATTGAAAGACAAATATTTACATCTGGAGCGATTCAACGATTGTCTTGCAATGGCTAGAAACACTACCACGCTTACTGGATATTTTTTAGGCAACCGTGGATCCTAAATTACAACAAGCCGTATGCCAGCGGAACAATTAGATGTCGCAGTGGAGGCACTGGATGAACTAGTCGATATATTTACTCGTAATGGTGATGAACCAGGAAAAAGTAATTTTGGGCAACAAAGAATCGACACAGGAAACGCTACTCCAATCCGAAAAGCACCAAGACGAATACTGCTCGTGAAGCAGCAGGAGACTGCTCAATTAATTAAAAAATTGGAATGTGACAGAGCAGTAGAAAAGTCAAGCAGCTCGTGGAGTCGCCAGAGTTTTTTGTTCAGAAAAAAGACGTGGCAACACGATTTTGTATTGATTACCGTAAATTAAACGAAGTAACAAAGAAACACAGTTATCCATTACCGCGTATTGACGACACCTTTGACACACTATCTGGGGTCAAGATTTTCAATACGTTACGGATCTGAAAAGTGGATATGGGCAAGTAAGAGGCCTTAATTGGAAAATATGTTTGGTTTATTTGGATGACACCATTGTACTACGCAGAACATTCGATGAACACGTCAACAATCTTAAACGAGTTATCAAGCGATCCGGTCAGCAGCTAAAGTATTGTATGTGATGAAGTAAAGTATTGTATATGAAGATAATTCAAATTACATTCCCGAAATATGCGACGATAACACCAATTTCACTGTGCTTGAATTGCAAACTTTTTTTCGTGACAAGCTGGGCATCCGGGGGGTAAACCTAATTCGAGTATGCTGAATTCAAAGGTGCTAGTCCCATTTCAAAGCTAGTCCCCATTTTTGAGATATCGCCTTCGATATGTTTTGGCTCTGAGTCAAAATAGAACCTCATTTTCACGTTGATAGCTCTTGAACCTTTAAGATTTTCGTTATGCTTTTTTCGGCAAAGTTGTTGCGTAAGTCAAGACCAATAACTTTGCGAAACATATATCAAGACCGAAAAATCACATCTAATTTTTTTTTTCGTTTCGACGAAAAACACTGTTTTTATCAATTTTTATCATTTTGTTCAATTTAAATCGATTAAAATCGATCGAATAAACATCGCATCGACAAATATAGATACAATAGAAACTATTTAAAAGAAAGTTAAATCGATTCAGTTTGTTTTATGGTGATTTTTCCTAAAATAAATATGATAAAAAATTAACATTTTTCTTCTCTTTGAAAAAACAATGGTGTGTAATTTATACAACAGACACGCCACTTTTCATACATAAAAGTTGAAAATAATTGAAAAATAATTTGGGATAGAAAAATCAGAGATTTTTATCCGTCGTATGATTCCGTGATTGAATGGCGTAGTGACATTTGATGGTTGATATATTGATGCAGATGTTTCTTCGGTTTCAGCAGATTTAAATGTTGGTGGTAAATATTCTTCAGTTGGGTT
This sequence comes from Nephrotoma appendiculata, assembly GCA_947310385.1. Classification (NCBI taxonomy): domain Eukaryota; kingdom Metazoa; phylum Arthropoda; class Insecta; order Diptera; family Tipulidae; genus Nephrotoma; species Nephrotoma appendiculata. The sequence continues at coordinate 224,011,096 of OX371223.1, forward strand.
TGATCATTCCAGAACCCGGAATTTCATCTGAATGCGGCAGCGGTAGTTGAGCATTTGTCGTTGCAGTGTACGTTAAAGAACCATCGATATCACCGGGACACCAAATGACAATGTGACTCCAGTGTTTTGCCATCTATGCAGATGGAAAATATATGCCGTACAGACAAAAGACGGCATCCAATTTACACCACTAATAACATTTTGTGAAAAATATCGCCGATATAAATCAGCGGTTTTATCACTTATTTTGCGGCGATTGCTCATAAATATAAATTTTCCACACACAACAATAGCACTTGAGTTTAAAACACCTATCCATATTATTTATTTCACCAGTGCTAGAATGTTCTAACATCACATTTTGCGATATTTTATCGAAGTCTATGTCTCTTTCAGCTAAAATTAATTTGATTTTTGTTTCAATTATCAATTATTTCTTCTTTATTGCTATCACAGCCTACTAGAATATATATGAACAATTTCTATTTCACTTATTTTCGTTCTACAATCGAAAAAACATTAGTTGGTGATAGAAACACAGTTGAACATTACACTGTTGCAATCTAGCAGGCTGGTAAATGATATAAAAATTGAAACAGAGATAAATTTTATTCTACAGAAACGAAAAACAAACTTCGATAAATTATCGAAACAAAGTGATGTTAGAACATCCCAACCCAGATTTCACAAGCTGATTTTCAGTTTATAATTTGTGTTCTTTTGTCACTTTATATATTTAAATGAAAAACTTTTAATTTTTAATTTTAGATTGTAGTTTTTAGTTCTTACTTATTGTGCCAATTTTTTAACTTTTTTAGGAATATCGATTTCGAGAATAATCTCTCCTTCGGTTTATCTTTTACTACTGTTACATAATTTATTTTGAAGCTGTTTATATACTGTTGCTAGGCGCTGCTGTTTGGCACCTTCTTTGTTTTTAAGTTATGGACGACTAGCTAGTTATGTCACGACTTATTTTCGTAAATTTTATTAAGTCGATTTAATCGTTCAGTAAATTGTTGGTGTTTTTGTTTTTGTATATTTTCGGAGTGTGAATTTTGGCCGCAATTTGAATGACTCAATAGAAATTTGCATACGTACAGTCTCATGACTCATGAGTGAAATTGTGTACAAAAAATGCCAAGTTCTTCTAACCTTTCTAATTTCGGCCCTTTTTTGATCCTGTGCAAAATGGTTACATTTGTATTGAATTTAGTGTACCTATGATTTTCAGTTTTTATGTGTTATGTACTTCTTTTTAAAATTGGTTATGGCATTGATGTGTTCTTTGTATCTTATTAGAATTGGTTCTGATTGACCTAAGTATGCCGACCTCAAGTTGTACTTAGCCTTACCTGTGTATGCGGATTTCTGCACAGATGGACTCATATTTCTCTAGACGGCAAAGTAGGAGCCGGAGTCTTTGGTGAGAAGCTATTGCGAAAACTGACAAGACTCTGCCTTTTTGGGAAACATGCGAGAAGGTAGACCCAGATGAATGACTTTGTAGAATTGCATAGACGAAGAAGAGGAAGAGGCTTTAGATAGCTTCCTATGCTTGTGTCCGGCACTATCATACAGAAGGCATAAATATTTGGGCGATCCGGTATACAGTATGGCCAGCCTTTCAGATCTCGCGAACTGTGAAGTGCGAGATATAATGCGTACGTACGTAGCTCCGAATGGTTTTGAACAGGAGTAAAGGGGAAATAGGTTCCTGTGTTATCACAACGGTCCACTGCTCTTCTAAGTGTGCGGAAGCAGCCACTTCAACCAAAACATTGGCCTAAGTAAAACACACATATGTGGTGGATGTGGTTTTTCGATTTTGATATGTTCGGCAAAGTTGTTGGTTGACTTGCGCAACAACTTTGCTGAAGAAAGCATAACGAAAATCTTAATGGTTCAAGAGCTATCAACGTGAAAATGGGGGTATATTTTGACTCAGAGCCAAAACATGTCGAAAGCGATATCTCAAAAATGGGGACTCACTTTAAAATGGGACTACCCAGAGCTAAGTGGGTGCCCAGTTTGTCACATTTTTCAACTAGCACAGTGTTATTGCTTTCATGACATTTTTTACACAGCTAAAATTATCATGACACAAAGATCTCATTTGAATCGGTTTGTCGATGGTTATCGGTGGAAAATTTTCCAGGTGAAGTTTAATGTTGAGAGCCCGGGAAAATTAGGGGAAGTGAAATACACATGCAAATTTCAAAAATATGTAAAAACTTAACGTTTAAGGGGTTATGTCTGAAAAAGATCTCGCTTGAATCGGTTTGTTGATGGTTATCGCTGGAAAATTCTCCGTGTGAAGTTTTATGTTGAGAGTCCGGGAAAAATGGGGGGAGTGAAATACACTTGCAAATTTCAAAAGATTCATTTAGTTCTCTAAATTACGGGCGGCTTTTTCCAGCGTATGTTCTTCATATTAGGGGTTTCTGTAAAAAAACTGGCAGGAACCATCACACACACGCACAAACACACACACACATACACAAACACACACATCACTAATTTAACAACACTAGCCTCCTTAATATGGCACCTGTTTTTTTTTTCATTCCTCACTGATTTATAAAAGTAATGCGTGATGTTGTAACATTGAACTAGCACCAACCTGTAAAATACACAGAGTTTTTATAATACTGCTGGGTGGCCCAATAACATAATCACTTTAAACTTACGTAAAAATTTTAAAAAACTTATTACTTTTGGCACATAAATCACATCCTTCTTTAAAATTCCATACACAGTAATTTTAGCCACATCGGATGATTCAAGTGGCGGCACCGCTAAATCAAGCTATTCCTTTAGTTCGGGGCGAGTGTTAACATAATACGGACAAACTAACGTTGTTTTGAAATAATCACTGTATCCATCTGTATACATTTCATTCGAAAGACTTTTCATAAAACCTGTTACACCGTGTTTTGCCGAGCAATACATGATCATATTAGGACATGTAAAATGTCCAGCAACTGATGACATACCAACAATATGTCCCGATTTTCGTTTGATAATGTCATCGATGCGGGTGGTCTAAATAATATAAAAATTATTTCAACAAATCTTAAATTTTATAATTTTTGTAACTTACAATAAAGTGCGAAAATAAATTTACTCTAAGTATTCGCTCAACATTTGGCCATTTTTCATCTCGCAACGATATAAACGTAATCAAACCAGCATTATTCACCAATATATCCACAGAACCGATATCACATAACACATTTTCATATGATTTTTTAACCGAATCATATTCACGCACGTCCACATGGTAGGCATACGAATTTACATTTAAATCTTTTAACCCTTTCGACACTTCTTGCGCCGCAACATAATTAATATCCGCAATCACAATATTGCACGAATTATCGTACGCAGCAAATTCGTGTCCACCCACGACTTAAACAAAATTGGTAATGCCTGTATGATTACGAAGAGCAGACTAAGTATTTCTAGAGTATAAAACTGAATTTGTTTACTAGTGACCATGATGCGTTGTAAACACTTTGACGATCTCGACTATTATGAATTGAATATTGTTTGCTTAACAATATACATATTAGGTATCAGTAATGTTTCCTACACATACACCTACCAATTGGACAGAAGATTAAAATAAAAATTTGTTTACTAGTGACCATGATGCGTTGTAAACACTTTGACGATCTCGACTATTATGAATTGAATATTGTTTGCTTAACAATATACATATTAGGTATCAGTAATGTTTCCTACACATACACCTACCAATTGGACAGAAGATTAAAATAATTCTTAATTGTAAAGAATATTTAGAAGAAATATGATAAGCAAGTTTAGAATTCAAGTTATATGCTCAATCGATAATGTGCTGTACAATCTGATTGGTTGGGGAGAATAACCGACGGAAATTACTATTTATGATCATATATATTATGCTTTATTAGTTGAGATTATTTAGGCGTATCAATAAGTGTACGTGCCAGCTGATATTAATTGATTAATATCAAATCTTATACCTTTCTATTTGTTTACATGAGAGATATAGTGGAAACTGTAATTGAGATGTATTCCTTACACAATCTGATCTGTCGATGTCATTGATAAATCATTAAGCGAAGGCTTAGTTTATCGTGAATGTGATGTAATTTAGTTAGGAGCGTTAATTTATCTAATTTAAAAATGTTTGCGAAATTTGCGAAAACCCATAAACTATCAAAACGATATGTATTCAAAACCAGAGACAATAAAAAAAATTACCATAGTTTGATAAAAAAAAACAAAAATCAAAAAACAAGTGCTAATAAAAATATGTTTAGCCAAAAATTTCAGCCGAAAAAACCTGCATTATCGATATATTTTTAAATTACATGTAACGGAGGTTAGCAGTAAATTTTCGCCGAAAAAAAATTTAAAAACCAATATCACATAATTCCAACGTTTAAAGGTAATATAAACTGGGTAAAGTTAGACCAATTCGTAAACTGTTGGATACAATATTTATAATTTGTCGTATTAGGGTGCAATGAGTTTGAGTTGTGGCACTAACAGTGAGCACCTGTACCAAAAATTACATCTAAAAAATGGCCTTAAATTATTTTTATTTTCATTTCTATTTTTTCATTTCAGATTCATCGAAAAATTTAATGTCGCAGTTAAAACGGATTTTGTAGGTAAAAGGGGAAAGAAAGTAAGGTGAAGCCGGATTTATGAAATCGTGTGTAGCATGGCTCATTAAGATTAAATATTTTTTTTAGAAATTACGATTCATTTTTCATGACCTTCAAGCAGTTCTCTTTCATGGTAAGTTTATTTGATTATTTTATTTGTATTCGGATTGATACAAAATATAACTAAATGCACGTTATAAAAGATTTTCAGCAAAATTAAATTTTTTTAAAATATTCAAATATTTAATCAACTATATTTCGACGGGTTATCTGTATAATACTAAAGTTCAATGTGACTTGTAACAAGTGGTACAGCCACAGTACACACAACTTTAGTTTTCGAAGCCACCCGTAATTATTCTAATAAGATAATTCGAATTTTTCTGTTCTCGCTGATTTATTATAATGATGTGTAATTTTGTTGTAACATTTAAATGGAATCAATCTGCAAATGATAAATTTTGATTATGATATTGCAGTACATTATCTAGCAAAACTACTATATACTAGTAGATATACTTACGCCAACAACTTCAACAAAACCGCTTGTGGTACAAAAATTTCATCTTTCTCTTTTAAAATTCCATCCACAATAGTTTTAGCAACGTTGGACGCATTAAACGGTGGAATCGGCAAATCAAGATATTCACTAATTTCAGGGCGTGTTTTTATAAAATACGGACACACTAAAGTTGTTTTAATATAATCACTATGCCCCATCATAATACATTTCATTCGAAAGGCTTTTCAAAAAACCGTTAACGCCATGCTTTGTCGCACTATATGTAATCATATAGGAGCTTGGATAATAAGCAGCCATTGATGATATAGCAACGATATGTCCCGATTTTCGTTTTATCATGTCGGCAATGGATATGCGGGTGGTCTAAGTATTATAAAAACTATTAAAACAAATATTCAATTTTATATTTTTTACGTATAACTTACAATTAAGTGCGAAATAAAATTTACTTTAAGTATTCGTTCAACTTCCGACCATTCTTTTTCCCACAACGATAAAAACGTAATCATACCAGCATTATTCACCAATATATCCACAAAACCGATATCACGTAACACATTTTCATATAATGTTTTAACCGAATCATATTCACTCACGTCCACATAGTACGCATACGAATTCACTTTTAAATTAGATTTTAAATTTGCTACGACCATTTGAGCGGCCACCAAATCAATATCCGCAATCACAATGGTGCAGTTAATTTCATATGCAGCAAATTGCATTGCCAATTCACATCCCAATCCATTACCACCGCCCGTTATTAAAATTATTTTATTTTTTATTGATTTACGTTTTAGTTCCAGAATATTTAGCGCTTCCAACCAAGATTTAAATAAAAGTGGTAATGTCTGTATGATTAAGGCGAGCAGTTTAAGTAAAAATAAGGAATACAATTGAATTGATTTGCGATTAACCATGGTGTGGTGTCAACCTTTCGACGATCTGAACTATTATGAATAAATTTTTTTGTTGTGGTATGTTTACGCACTTAACTTAAGTAGGCGCACTTAAGAAATCAAACTTTTTTTTATGATGAGATAAGAAATCAAAAAATTGTAATTGTTAAAGTTTTATTAGCAACGAAAATGTTATTAACCATGAACAAATTATGTACACAGTAAAAAATTATTACGTGATTTATGTAAATTTTAGTACATTTAACGGTAAAATATTGATAGTATGTTAATAGTTTCAAGGTTACAAACTTCGGTTATTAGATAAATCAATTATCATTCAATTAGAAATGTAAACGGTGGTTTAGGAATATTTGTCCGCGCGATGTTAACTCTTCCCAGTTTGGACAGTTTAACATTAAGCGATATATCTCACTAATTATTACAACTTCAGTAAAGATACTTTTAGTTTAAATACTAAACAGAATACAAGCAAAATTCTATTCAGATCGGTCCAGGAAGCTGCGAGTCGTAAGTCGTGGATCTGTAAATTTCGAAAAAATCGAATTCGTTGCACTATCTCGATAACGACACATACTTCTGATTTTCGGTTGTGTTTTTATGTAAAGTGTGTAGCACGATTTTCTGAAACAAGAACCAAAATTATTTTGTTTTAATTGAAAAAATTATAAATAATTACCAAGTGTGTCTTGTTCAATTTTAATCCGCATAACTTCAATTCTTAAGGTTTGCAAAATTTCATGAAAATCTTAAATGGAAATAATGAGTTTTGTGAGAATTACTATTTTGATGTTGACAAATTATTTTTTACCATAGTTCTAGCAGTGCTAGTTCCTAACGTACGACTTCTTATATGAACGATATTCCTTTTTCTACCAAGAAAAATAAAAAATTGGGTCAAATAAAGTCCAAACCATACAAATGTGTGAGTAAAAAAACATACTATGTAATTGCGTTGTTGAAAAAAAATTTCGCTTGATTTGAAGTACAACCAACACAATTGTGTGTATATGTATAGTGTTTTTTTCGGACGAATATAAGTTTAACGGTATACACAAATGTGTAAGTTGGTTCAAAACACATACAAAATAAATTTTCAAAAAATTTGAATTAAATGAGAATGAATGATAGCAGCTGTCAAGTGAGTCAAATTCGGAGGGTAAAAGAGAAAGCATATAAATCAACGGGTATTATTTAGAATTTGTTCAATCGAAATTAAAAACTACACAAATTCACAACTATTTTTATTCCAATTTAGTACAGATTTATTATTTTTATTTTCGGTAAAAAATTGTACTTATAGTATTGCAAAACAAAAAGTAATTATGAAAAGAAAAGCACGTAGAATATGTACGTAGTAATAAGAAAAATGCGATACTGTAATATAACATCTGTTTACAAACACAAACACAAAATGAGGAACCCTACGCGGCTATTAAAATTGTTTACTTAATTTTCTCTGATTTATAACTTAAATTAAGGTTAAATTTACAAATCACTTTCTTCTTAACATAATTTATATTTTATTTTATATAAACACTTAGTAAACTTACTGATGGTAAGATATGTTTGAATTTTTTAGGCGTATTTTTGAACTTTTCACATTACATTTCATTTTACTTAAAATTGTTTGTAATTTTTATTATCAAATGATGCACTACCACGCACTACTACATAAACCACTAATTATTTTATAATTTTATTATTATTTTAATGAATAATTTTAAAGTACAAAATTAAGTCGTCCCCATAGGTTGTCACTGCGCACATAAATAAACAGGTGATGGGGTTTTTCATTTTGAGATATGAGTAAGCCATATGCTTTTTTATATAACCATCCTACTTCGACGTGTCTCACATGAAATAGCAAATTATATATAGGTAAAATCAAAGTACCCATTCTAAGAGTATAATTCTATATTTAAATTTTTGACATGATTAGTTTGCCTTACCTACACAATTGTGTGGGCAGGCACGTAATAGGATATATATTTGAATTCTGGGAAAATCTTCATAATTGGAAACGAATTACAACTAGATAATACCACCGTTTTTTTCGTTTTCTCTATGGCTATTATGAAATTTTCAAGAGTTTTTTTCGATATTGGGGTAGATACTGCATCGGCTGGCAAGCAAGCAATTTGCTAGCCAAAATCCTCACTGCTCAATTAATTATACCGAAGGAAATTTAAATTTCAAAGCAGTAAAATTTACGGCTTCTAAAATTAAACAGCAAATCTTTGTGTTATTCTACTGCGGAATCGCAAAAATAAGCAAAAAGTTTATTGAAAATATAATTTGAAGAATCCTGCTAAATGTAGGGCCAGTGTACAAGTGAAATTGCTCAGAATCTCACCGTTAAAGAGGGTACTATCAAAGTTAAACCGCGGTTAGAGCAAGTAAATTTTATTTCTTGCCTCATCATTCAGACTATAATGAAACAAGCACCACTAAGGTTTGAGTTGTTTTTGATGCCTCAGCCCTAACAAATCGGGCAGATCTCTAAATGAATATTTGTTCATAAGGCAATCAATCCAGCAAACTATGCAAAAAATTCCTCTGCTCTCACGTTTCTACCGATATGTGATGAAAGCAGACAAAGGTTGCACCAACACAAACGCAAGCAAATGTATCAAAACTGGAATCATGCGCGGGATTTCTCACAAATTTAATGATAAAGTGAAATATTTGCTTTCAGATTGAAAGACAAATATCTACATCTGGAGCGATTCAACGATTGTCTTGCAATGGCTAGAAACACTACCACGCTTACTGGATATTTTGTAGGCAATCGTGGATCCTAAATTATAGCAAGCCGTATGCCAGCGGAACAATTGGATGTCGCAGTGGAAGCACTGGATGAATTAATCGATATATTTACTCTTAATGATGATGAACCAGGAAAAAGTAATTTTTTGCAACATAGAATCGAGACAGGAAACGCTACTCCAATCCGACAAGCATCAAGACCAATACCGCTCTCGAAGCAGCAGGAGACCGAATTAATTAAAAAATTGGAACGTGATGGAGCAGTAGAGAAGTCTAGCAGCCCATGGAGTTCGCCAGTGTTTCTTGTTCAGAAAAAAGACGTGGCAACACGATTTTGTATTGATTACCGTAAATTAAACGAAGTAACGAAAAGACAGTTATCCATTGCCGCGTATTGACGACACCTTGGACGCGCTATCTGGGGTCAAGATTTTCAATACGTTGCGGATTTGAAAAGCGGATATGGGCAAGTAAGAGGCCTTAATTGGAAAACATGTTTGGTTTATTTGGATGACACTATTGTACTAGGCCACACATGAGTTATACAAGCGATCCGGTCTGCAGACTCGAAGTTAAGTCCAACAAAATGCAGACTATTCAGGGAAGAAGTAAAGTATTGTATGTGAAGATATGTAGTCCAAATTTCATCCCCGAAAAAATGCGAATACACTAATTATTGCTATCATGACATTTTTTACACAGCTAAAACTATCATGACCCAAAGATCTCGTTTGAATCGGTTCGTCGATGGTTATCGCTGCAAAATTTTCCAGGTCAAGTTTTATGTTGAGAGTCCGAGAAAATTGGGGGAAGTGAAATACACATTGAAATTTCAAAAATTTGTATTAAAAAAAGGGAAAGAAACGAAGAAGTTACAGGATTCAAGTTACCCTAGAGTCGCTATGCACATTGGGCGAAGCTACACACGGTTTCAGCTTCTGGTTTCAAACAAGTCGTAATAGATTTTTATTGTTAATTTTAACACTTATTTAATATTAAAACACCAAATTTTTTTGTATATTTTTATTTTGTTCTCTCGAAAATAAAATTTAAACACAAACCTATTTCTCAAAAATGGCCTTAATTTTTTTTTTATTTTCATTTCTATTTTTTCATTTCGGATTCACCGAAAAATTTAATGTCGCAATTAAAACGGATTTTGTAGGTAAAAGAGGAACGAAGGAGGAAGGTGAAGCCGGTCTTATGAAACCGTGTGTACCACGGCTCATTAAGATTAAATATTTTTTTTAGAAATTACGCTAATCTTTGATGACCTTCAAGTGGTTCTCTTTCATGGTAAGTTTATTTGATTATTTTATTTGTATTCAGATTGATACAAAACATAACTAAATGCATGTTATAAAAGATTTTAAATAAAACGAATTTGTTTTTAAATATTCAAATATTTAATCAACTATATTTTGACGGGGATAACCCGTATAATACTAAAGTTCAATGTGACTTGTAACAAGTGGTACAGCCACAGTACACACAACTTTAGTTTTCGAAGCCACCCGTAATTATTCTAATAAGATAATTCGAATTTTTCTGTTCTCGCTGATTTATTATAATGATGTGTAATTTTGTTGTAACATTTAAATGGAATCAATCTGCAAATGATAAATTTTGATTATGATATTGCAGTACATTATCTAGCAAAACTACTATATACTAGTAGATATACTTACGCCAACAACTTCAACAAATTTACCGCTTGTGGTACAAAAATTTCATCTTTCTCTTTTAAAATTCCATCCACAATAGTTTTAGCAACGTTGGACGCATTAAACGGTGGAATCGGCAAATCAAGATATTCACTAATTTCAGGGCGTGTTTTTATAAAATACGGACACACTAACGTTGTTTTAATATAATCACTGTGTCCATCACAATACATTTCGTTCGAAAGGCTTTTCATAAAACCGTTAACGCCATGCTTTGTCGCACTATATGTAATCATATAGGAGCTTGGATAATAAGCAGCCATTGATGATATAGCAACGATATGTCCCGATTTTCGTTTTATCATGTCGGTAATGAATATGCGGGTGGTCTAAATATTATAAAAACTATTACAACAAATATTTTATTTTATATTTTTTACGTATAACTTACAATTAAGTGCGAAAATAAATTTACTTTAAGTATTCGTTCAACATCCGACCATTCTTTTTCCCGCAACGATATAAACGTAATCAAACCAGCATTATTCACCAATATATCCACATAACCGATATCACGTAACACATTTTCATATAATTTTTTAACCGAATCATATTCACTCACGTCCACATGGTACGCATACGAATTCACTGTTAAATTAGATTTTAAATTTGCTACGACCATTTGAGCGGCCACCAAATCAATATCCGCAATCACAATGGTGCAGTTTATTTCATATGCAGCAAATTGCATTGCCAATTCACACCCCAATCCATTACCACCGCCCGTTATTAAAATTGTTTTATTTTTTATTGATTTACGTTTCAGTTCCAGAATATTTAGCGCTTCCAACCAAGATTTAAATAAAAGTGGTAATGCCTGTATTATTATGACGAGTAGTTTAAGTAAAAACAAGGAATACATTTGAATTGATTTGAGATTAACCATGGTGTGATATCAACGATTTGACGATCTGAACTATTATGAATAAATTTTTTTTGCTGTGGTATGTTTACGCATTTAAGAAGACACTTTAGAATACGAACTTTTTTATGAGATAAGAAATCAAAAAATTGTAATTGTTAAAGTTTAAGTAGCAACAACAATGTTATAAAACAAGAACAAAGTATGTACACACAGTAAAACATTATTACGTGATTTATGCAAATTTTCATACAATTAATGGTAAAATATTTATAGTATGTTTCAAGGTTAAAAACTTCGATTATTAAATAAATCAATTATCATTCAATTAGAAATGTAAACGTTATTTTAGGTAAACGTTAACTGTCCTATTTGAACAGTTTAAACATTAAGCAATATATCGCATTACAAGCCAAATAATATTCAGATCGATCCAGGAAGGTACGAGCTGTAAGTCGTGGATCTGTAAATTTCGACAAAATCGTATTCCTTACATACTATCTCGATAACGAAACATACTCCTGACTTTCGATTGTATGTGGTACCTCTGTGTGGTTATGTAAAGCGTTTAGCACCATTTTCTAAAACAAGAAGGAAAACTATTTTGTTTTAATTGAAAAAATTATAAATATTTACAATTTTTAGTCCGGTTAATTTTAATCCGCATAACTTCAAATCAAGCAAAATTTCATGGAAGTCTTAAATCGAAATAATGAGTTTTGTGAGAATTAATATTTTGATGTTGAAAAGTTATTTTTTACCATAGTTCTAGCATTGCAAGTTCCTGACGTAAGACTTCTGATATGATTGATATATATTTGAATTCTGGGATAAACGTTATAATTGAAAACGAATAACAACTAGCAAATGTCACGGTCACCATGCCACTCGTCTTTATTCGTTTTGCTTGTGCGTTGGTAATTTGTGGTCAGGTTGGAAAATCTGAAACTGTTTTTTCACATTGGTTTTTCACATTCTCGTCTATAAATGTTTCGATAAATAAATTTACGAAGTTGCTGAAGTTAGCCCGAACACGAATTTTTTTTAGTTATTGTCTTAGATAAGTGTAGTCATCCCAAAAAAGTGTCAATAGTAAAAAAAATGTAGCCTCATTCCGAAAGAAAATTGAGAAATGAAAAATTAAAGCAATTTTCAAAAAGAAATATGTTAATGTGTAAAATAATAAGTTTCCGAAAGCAGAAGAAAACAATAACATGGATTTTAAATAGTATAAAACCATAAAGTAAAAAGATAAATCTAACCGAATAAAAGCGATTTTTTGTGTCGTTACCATAGGCACACGTTAAATTGTATTTTGAAATACCTAGAGATACATAGCCATCCAATTTTTATCTTTATGATTTATCTTTTTACTTTAAAGTTTTATATTATTTAAAATCCGTGTTATTGTTTTCTTCTGTCTTAGGAAACTTATTATTTTACACATTAACATATTTCTTTTTGAAAATTGGTTTAATTTTTCATTTCTCGATTTTCTTTCGGGATGAGGCTACATTTTTTTTTTACTATTGACACTTTTTCGGGATGACTACACTTATCTAAAACAATAACCAAAAACATTCGGGTTTGGGCCAACTTCATTGACTCCATTTATGATTAATTGTTCCGTACTATTTCTTTCAACTGTATAGCTTCTGCTATGCCTCAATGTATTTTGCTTCGGTACTCGTAATAGCCCGGTCTATTATGAAATTATCGACAGTTTTTCTCGACAATATCCGCCAAATTCAACAAATTCGAAAATATTTTTTATAAATTATTCGACAATGTCGAAAATAGCGTTTATTCAAAGTGGTAGAGTCGTGTTTCAGTAACTTAAGGAAAATTACAAATTATTAATGAAATACTTTTTACACTATTTGTAGTAGGCACTTGGCGAAACCAATGCCTTCTAAACTACTGGCCGCTTACAACAAATGATGACGACACGCTAAGTCGACGTTGTTGTTGCTTTCTCTAGTTGCTTAATTGTTAGTGTAAATATCTTAAAATTATTATTGCACAGTCCCGGTTTAGACTTAAATTGACGTCATGTGCGAAAAATGAGAGTAGTAAAAGGCCAGTAGTTTAGAAGGCATTGGCGAAACACACTTCAAAAATGGTACTCCAACTGCTGTCAAAATGTTCGATTGAAAACAAAAAATACCAAAAAGGTAATATTTTGCTACACTCAGTGTAATTTTCTTTACTCCAAGTTTTTTGGTCGAGTAAACCACTTTTTGTTATTTTATGCGCCATTTTTTCTATACTTATCAAAACATAAGTGTTTGGAGTTATAGAGAAAATTTTAAATGACATTTACTTCATATCAACATCAGATTCATCTGATGCGCAATTTACGGAACAAACAATAAATTGTCAATCATCGATTGAATTTTTTATTTCTTGAAACGTCAACTTATTTTCGGGATTTCATGAAGTCGTTCAAGTCGTAAAAAAACTTCTTGAGCATCACCAAACATTTTACTGGTCGTCGGATTTTATCGTCGTTAAGTATCGTGTTTGTTTTCCTTATTTTGCTTTCTGAACAAAGAATTCTTTAATCCTTCTTTCCATTCTGCATTTAAATTTCCTTTTATATTCCCTTTAATATTTTCGATATTTTCAAACTCAGTTCATTTGGTTTTATTTAATTTTATTATAAGTCTGGCGAACAATACGATTTTCAAAAGTTTTCGATAGTTCTTTAGAACAATTCCGGTTGAAAATTAGTGATATCCTTTTTTGAGTGAATACTTGCAAGTATTCAAGTGAAATCGCCCAGTATCTCACCGTTAAAGAGGATATTGCCAAAGTTAAAGCGCGGTTAGAGCATCTACAACGATTAATGAAATTATTTACTGATATCGAGGACGAAATGTTAAAAAGAGATTTAGAGACAGTATCGATGGCCCTAGAATGTGGTGGATTATACTACAGTGCTATGCATATGTGATATTCAACAGAAGGCGCCGAATCACGATGGCATTTAATAACGGAACATTCAACAAATCTCGTTGTGATATCAAATAACGTTTTACTATGCTAACATTTGATGAAAAATATCAAGAATGGCAAATATTCTACGATATGTTTGTGTCAACGATGCAGTACTGTGGAGGAGGAGTTAGAGCAGGTGGAGGAGGTGTTAGAGGAGGTGTTAGAGCATCTTTACGACACCTGGCTATAACCGAAGCCAAGTGTTTTAAATCTTAATAAAAGACCTTCAGTCACCCAACGAACAGGTTACTAACAGACATCTTCGTCTAATTTCGAACACAACCGACAAAGTGATTCGTTAATTATTAACTTTTGAACAAATTGGATGGAGATACACAACAGCTAGATTCTTTAAATAAGTGTGTTAAAACGTTAGACAATTGTCAATCAACACCTAGAAAGATGCATGAATTTGATGATATTCTCAAGAACAATACAGACTTTAACATTGTACATTTATTCTCTCGTAAGGTTACCGATCACCTCAAGACCAACTTGACGGCACATGAAACCATTCTTTATTGGGTTATTTCGGTTGTATTACGTAACAAAGACCCGGCACAAATTACAAACCTTTGTACCTCTACCTCTCTAACAACCATTTACATTTGACTTCAAGGCTGCACCATTTGGAGATTCAAAAGCACAAGCGGCACTTGTGGATTCAAAAGTACAAGACTCCAATCTGTAGAACGTACACTTTCAAGGGATCCTGACGTAAAAAAAATTATTAAGGATCTTTATTAAATTTATATTAATACAATATTTTAATTCAAAAGACTTTAAATGAATGAGACTGAATTTCTTAAATAAAGTAAATTGGAATAATTCCACACTCACAAAACTACATATAGAAATTTATAAACGCGAAATATAATCGAAAAATAATAATAAAAGGGATTAGGGGGGGGGGGGGGGGGATTACCTTGTAAGATGAAAATTTGGTTCTAGGGACGGTGAAGCTGTAGTCCACAAGAAACCTGAGGCCCGTAATTTCTCAATTTAACGACGAGATATTGTCGTAATCTTCATTTGGAATCCAAATTCTTTTCACTTGATCCCACGGACTGGAACGTCTTACCTCTGGATTTACGTCGAGTGCCTCCCACACTGAACGTCGTCGAGGTCCTTCTGGTGAACTTACGACTGAATAATAATAAAAGGAATGGTTACCTTGTAAAATAAGATTTTGGTTCTAAGGACGGTGAACCCGTGATTCACTTTCAACATGAGGCCCGCAACTCACCAATTTAACGACGGGGTATTGATCGAGAATCCCTCGAAAGTGGTACCTTATCGTAACAAACCCAAAGGTGTGCAGGCAGAATAATAATAGTAATAATAATAATAATCAAACGATACGGGAAAAAATAATTTGAAATACTAACCGTACCCGAGGATTGAAATACAACCCAAAGTTAAATAAAAATATATCAAAAAAAAAACAAATCAAAATAAAAATTTAAAGTAAATATAAATCAAAATACGAAACGGATGGAATGATGAGAGTGGGACCCCACTCCGTGCAGGGTGAATAACATCATAATAAGTTTGTATGAAGGTAAGGCTCCCCGCTTACCACGACTACCAAGCGCATTTACCTGGATTGGGATCGGAGGGCGATAATAATAAAATGTTTGTTTGTTCCTCAAATTTCGAAGAAAGGCTTTGGTGTGAGCATCCATGCGAGTTCAAACAGAGTCAAGCGCTGGTTTCGACACTGGGTTACGCACAGCTGTTACGCATGCTGTTACGCATGGCTGTTACGCGTGCTAGCCAGCTTTCGTGGGAAAATGGAGGATTTTTATTTAAATCTTTAACCAACAATAAGAGGTGGAAGAACAAAAGAAGAGGACGGGGAAAAAAAATACAAATAAATTGAACAAAATGATCGCTGACCTCGAGTAAATGTTGTAGCGGGAACAAAATAAATCAAACAAAAACAAAGATATATAACCGCAAAGCGTGAGAAAATTAATGAAACAAATGCGCATGCCAAGCACCCGACAGGGCATTTGATTTCACAGTATGTATATATTTAACAAAAATTAGGAACACGGAAAAATAAATTAAATTGAAAATGAGCAAAAAAAAGAATGAATTTAAAAGGAAATTTAATCTAAAAAATTTAATTGACCATCAAAATTTAACAGTGGAGGAAGTAGACGCAGCTATTAGTCGATTGAAAAATGGTAAGGTATCCGGTTTCGATGGAATCCCAGCAGAATTTATTAAACTCGGAGGCACTACACTTGCAACAAGTCTATACAATCTCATCGTATGTATTTGGGACCAAGAAGAGTTGCCGGAGAATTGGAAGACCGCGCTCATATGTCCGATGCATAAAAAAGGCGACCGTCTTAAATGTGAAAACTTTCGTGGCATAGCTCTATTGAACACTGCTTACAAAGTGTTGGCTAATGTTGTACTTGCCAGACTCATCCCTTTCGCCGAAAACATCATTGGCGACTATCAATGTGGTTTTCGTACCAACCGATTGACCACTGACCAGTGTTTTACCATGAGGATGGTCCTGGAAAAATGTTGGGAGTATAACATAACCATTCATCAACTATATATAGACTTCCGGCAGGCATATGACAGTATAAACCGCGTCAACCTTTGGGCCGCGCTCATATGCCTAGGTATTCCAGAGAAACTTGTTTCTCTGTGTAAATTAACAACGTCTGGATCTGCATGTAGAATTGTAATTGAAGGATCTGTGTCAGACTCTTTTCAAATAACATCTGATGTTCGACAGGGAGATGCACTCGCGCCTGTGCTGTTCAATTTGGCGCTTGAGTACGTAGTGAGGAAAAGCAACATTGAAACTTTGCGCTGCATATTCAATAAATCAGGCCAAATTCTTGGATATGCAGATGATATTGTGCTTCTTGGCCGAAGACCTAGCGACATCAAGGACAGTTTCATACCGCTCAACCGCTGCGCAAGAAGACTTGGTTTGGAGGTGAACAGTACCAAAACGAAATTCTTAACAACACCCAGGAACATCTCCATGGCAAATCTCGAAATTGGCGACCATAACTTTGATAGCGTCGAAGGACGGAAAGGTCATCCGTTCAATTTTTGGTCCTATTAAAGTTGCGAACAATGAATTTCGGATTCGCATGAACCACGAAATAAAGCAACTTCTCGGAGGTAGCGATATTATCGGCTTCATCAAATCTAATCGAGTGAGATGGCTCGGCCATGTTGCAAGATCTCCACAACAACGAATGATTTACAAAGTGTTCCATCAACAACCAGCCGAAGTACGTCGTAGAGGAAGACCCCGACTATGGTGGCGTGACGACGTCGAACAAGACCTACTCGAATTAGGATGTTGAAATTTGAGGACGAGAGCGATGGACCGAGAAGGATGGAGGACCATAGTGCGGGCGGCAAAATCCCTTCATGGGATGTAAATGCTAGAGAGAGAGAGAGAGAGAGAGAGATATTCAACAACAAATATTAATATCGAAACAACCGTTTTATTTAAAAGCTCTTATTCACTTTGTGAAACCGGCGAAGAAAAATGCAGTTGGTCATTTCAAGTCGTACATAAAATCAAAAGCAAACTGGGAAATACATGACGATTTGCTAACTTTCCCTATTGAAACTTACGCTAATGGTAAGGTAAATCCCTGCATTTTGTTTTACGTCAAAAACTTGTAATTGTTTTATTAACACTTCCAATTGAAATAAATTATACTTTTTGTTTTTAATTACAATGAATTATTTTAAAATTTTATTTGTTTTTATAAAGCGTTCCCGCAAATCTTTTCCAACAATACAGCCTTGACGTAGCGGAAAAGCTTAGGGCTAACTCTCAGTATGGTTTTTGCTACTCAACCAATGTGTTGAAATATATAAATTTTTTAATTTCCAAACTATTCCAAGGTCTTGATATCATGATATTTGAAAATTAAACAAATAATTAAAACAAATATTTATAAATTTAAAAAAAATTATATTTCAAAAAATGTTCAAACTCTTTTTTAACAAGATAAGATCACGTAAAATTGGAAATTCTATGAAAAATCAAACAACTTTCTAAAAGGATTGGTTTCTAAACAGAAAAAACAAATCAATGGAATCTAATTGCGTACCGACTTAGATATTTCCATAACAAAAAATAAGATTTGTTTCTTACATCAATTACTAGTTCAGATACACTTCGATCATCTCTGTGCGATGCGTAGGGGCTGAGATAAATAATTTCAAATGTTTAAGAATTTTCATATTACACTCAATGATGTTCTGTCTCGAATAACAAAAATGTCAGAGATTTCCGAGCATGTGGATAAATAAGATTTGTTTCTTACATCAATTACTAGTTCAGAACCATTTCGATCATCTCTATGCGATTCGAAGTGTGTTTTGTTGTAAAAAATTTCATTTTATAAAATTCACTCAAAACTTTGCAAAACTTAAATGTTTGCTACTTATAGTGTAAAAATATTTGTGTTTATTAAAAAAAATTCAGATATTATTATGAAAGTTCAATATTTGAGTATTTTTTCAATTCTAAGTACTTATAGGTCACAGTGTATATTTTGTTATTTTGGCAGAAACTTCACTCCGATCCGATGTATTTGCTTTTAAAGATGACGAATTAGAAAAAACTAATACTGTGCAACATAGAATCGACAGAGGAAACGCTACTCCAACTCGACAAGCATCAAGACGAGTACCGCTCGTGAAGCAGCAGGAGACTGTCGAATTAATTAAAAAATTGGAATGTGACGGAGCAGTAGAGAAGTCTAGCAGCCCATGGAGTGCACCAGTGGTTATTGTTCAGAAAAAGGACGTTTTTTAAATGCGTTGGATCTGAAAAGCGGTTATTGGCACGTAACAATCCATCCTGATGATAGAGAGAAATAGCATTTTCGGTCTTTACTAATTTGTGTGACAATGCCGTTTGGATTATGCAATGCGCCAGCTACATTTGAGAGATTAATGGAGCAAGTTCTAAAAGGCCTAAAGTGGAAAACATGTTTTATTATTTGGATGACATCATTGTACTAGGCCACACATTTGATGAACACGTAAACAATCTTAAACTAGTTTTACATGCGATCCGGTCAGCAGGATTGAAGTTAAATGACTATCCATGGAAGGACTATCCATGGATGAAATAAACTATTAGGGGCATATTGTTGTAAGCAATGGCATGCGAACCAACTAAGCAGTTTCCTAGGAGTGTACTAATACTACCGACGATTTATGCCAAACTTCGCTGTAGTTGCATAAAGGCTCCATCGCCTTACTGAAAAAGTCAACCATTTCATTTTAACACAGAGCATCAAAAATCTTTTGAAGAATTAAAGATAAAATTATGCAGCTCTCCTATTTTGGCGTATTCGTAGGCCGGTGAGGTATTAATTTTGGAAACAGATGCTAGCAACACGGGGATAGGTCAGTGTTGTCACAGAAACTAAAGGGCAAGGAGCAAATTGTCGCATATTATATCCGATTCCTCTCCAAAGCAGAGAATTATCGTGTAACATGCAAAGAACTGTTTACTGTGGTAGACAGTGTTAAACATTTCAACGAATATCTGTATGGGCCCTGTAACAGTCACTTCTCATCACCTGTTACAAACTCAATCCCAATAATCTAAAATACATATTCAAGGTATGCGTATCGTAAAGACCTTGACTCCATAATTTTGAAGATCATATTCTTCACACATGGGATATCCCCAATGCCACTCATGGTAATCCAATTTCACAACATTATGATGAACAGGGTCATTTGCGTTCAACTACTCGTTTCCATTTGAATATAGTATAAACCAGCAACACAATGTGCTATACATATTCAGATTTCAAAACATTAAGTTGAAAAATCGCAAAAATATTTCAATTGTCAAAAATGCAATCAATGCATTTCCTTCATTATATAGCACACGTTTAAGAATGAATTTCAATGATGGTGCTTATTTATTTTTTTTTGAATTGAAATGAATTGAGGCGTGGTTGATTGTTTTTGATTTATCAATTGTCAGCATAGTTTCTACATAGTTTCTTACGAATTTCCCCTCTTTTTCGCTGACAATTGAAGAAAAACTGATTGAAGACGACGCAAAAAACTTGGTTGGTGAGGGAGTCGAGTTTGGGCAAGTGTTTTGGAGTGTTGTCGGGTTGTCAAGAGTTTTTAAGTTTTCGGGTGTTTTTTTTGAAGATTGTTAGTTTTTTTGGGAATAAGTTTGTTTTTATTGGTGTTAAGTTTTGAGTTTCTTGTTTTGGTTTTTTTTATTTTATTTTTTTTTTTTTGTGTTTTTAGTAAAAATTTAAGTAGATTCAAAAATATTTTGGATATATAGACAATCGGAGTTTTGTGTTTCTATTGAACATTAGTATATTAAAAATTTTCTTTTATATATATAAACATTTTGAGTGTGGTGTTTTTTTTTGTTGGGTTCGAGAGAGATTTGTGAATTTTCCTGTTCTTTGGAAAATTCGATCTTCAAAGGCTCCATTCGGAGACAGGTGAGTTTTTGGTTTTTTTTAATTCTTTGATTTTTTTTTTCTTACTTTTATGTGGCTTACTCACCGACACGACTATAAGGATGTGTGAGTAAGTCACACGGAATAACCATGGTGGACTGAACCCACGTAGAGGATAGATTGTAATAATCTCTACCCGGGGAGTCCGATCCCCCACCAAGTCCTTGCCTATTGTGATAAACTAGGCTTCATTTGGCATTCCCTGACCCACGACCAATTAACCTCCCTTTTGAGCTAGCGGGTTAAAGTCACTGGGGATGCAGCAACAAATGAAGCAAATATAAATATGAAATCGGGCAACCTCTACCTTTGGTTTAGGTCCCCGTTTCAAATGGCGCCCAAAGTGTTCGGCTATATAGCCAATAGTAATTCCAAAGCTCAAATTTTAACTCAAATATTTTTTTTTCTTATAAATAATATTTTTTTTTTGGGTTAATGAATAAACCTTAACTTTTCATTTTATTTTGTGTTTTCTGTGCAAAGCCAGAAATTGGCCAAATAATTTTGTTTTGTGTTTTTAGCGATAAAGTGAAGTGTAGTGAAATCAATGAAAAGAAAATAAGGATTTTATTTGTGTGGGTATGGCAGTGATCATGCGAGAGCATGTCTGACCAAATTTACGGCAGGCTTTACATACACAGGTACGCTCCATATATATTCGTTTTCCAATATCGGATCTACGAAATTTTAAATATTCGTAGTGGGTACACGGAACTCGATGAATAATTTTTCTTACAGTGGTTTTACAAATATACTCACCATTTATAAGTTACACAGTTTTCGGTACTTTGTGTAATACCCCCATTTACAGTGCTCGTTGGTAAGGGAGAATGATACTATCCCTGGAGTAATATGCATATCTCTTTCCTGCTGGTTAGTGATGCCAGGTGGTATAAAGAGCTGCATATTCTCAGGCAAATTGACGCACCATTCTGACTAATTAGTACGGTAAATGGTAAACCTACAAATTTCCTCCATATAGGGCAGATTAGCTGGTGGTAGAATTTACCACAGGTTAAATTTTGCGATAACAATTTATTTAGAAAAAATGAATTTCCACAAATTAAAACGCGCATTCAGTTAAGTTTCGCGATTTTCCACTTCAGTATAATTTAAATTTACATCTTTCGGGATGAGGTTTGCCAGTCTTCTACCTAGATTAAATACGTCCAGGTTATAAATGTCACTGGTTGTGCAATCTTGCGATCTATTTTTGGACGGATATTAAGACGCCAAGCTTGAACTTAGATCAGTGTTGTTTATAAGATGCGTTTGGAAATTCTAAGTGATAACCGGTGTGTTATCATTCCCCTTCGATAAAATAATAAATTGGTCTCAAGAGCTGAATTATCTGGCCTTGGATACCAGGTTATTACGTGTAAGGAAGTTTTAACACTCTCATGGTTCAATGTCTCCTAAGGTAGGATAAGAATCTGGATTGTGAAACGAGTGTTCAAACGTACTGTCATAATCGAGTGGGTACCCTAATAAGTTTGTTCATCCAATCTGAAATAGCAGTGAGGATCACTTGTAAGTAGTTAAGACACCCACTGCACAATTTAGGGTTGGATAGTAAGCTTATCAAAAATTATCATCAAATCCTTTTTCCTCTCCTTTTTTGACCCGAGTGGTAGAGTACAATATCAATTCACGATAGTGGATTTCAAGAAGCCGTGGTTATCATAATATTCAAAACTTTATTATATAAATTTTGTGTTTTATTAGAGAAAGTAAATTGTAAGTTTAGAAATCAATTTTTTTTACAAATAGGAATTTTTAGTTTAAACGAAGGAAGTTTTTGGGTTTCCTTTATTTTTTATAAATATATATATATTCTTTACTGGAATATAAGTAAAGATGGAGTTTGGTATAGATAAGTTATCGGACGACGAGCTTTGCATCGAGTTCGAGGTGCGCGGTCTGGCCGACAAAGCTAATCAAGTGGTAACTAACACGTTAAAAGAAGCGTTAGTGCGGAAATTGGAGGAAGAGAAAGACCACTCTTTCCTAGCACCAAGCAAACCGCATGTGGCAGCACAAAAGCAGCCGCAGCGCGAATATGAAGCGTTAGGTAAAAGACTCACTGCATTATGTCAGGCTGTATCACAGCATCTAAAGGATAAGGCACCTATAGACCAATGGCTGCCTGAAGTCTCAGCGAAATTGATGCACATACAAGGCAGAGTCAATAGAGCTAGTAAGACCCTGAAGTTTTTAAAAATATCAGAAAATTTGAAAGAAGCAACGTTGGCTTGTGGTAAGGTGGTAGCTTTGATAAAACGAGGGAAAATGTCATTTGAACAGGCAGAAGAAGACATGGGAAACGTAGTAATCGACGTACCAAGTATAGAGGACAGAGAGAAGGTCCATAAAGAACCCCTAGACGATGGTAAAGCAAACGTAATTATGCTTCAAGATTTGGGAGAAGACCCGCTAGAAGATTTTCATCTCAAGTTGGATCAAATGAATTTAGAGTCAGTTTTCGATCCTGAAGGGAAGTGTTCCAACTCTGGTCCTCAAAACTCTACATATTTACCCCATTCGCCTACCCGGAACGGCCCTTCCCAGAGTCGGAACAACGCTAAGTTGAGACAGGAGGTTAAGACATGGAAAGTGCGCTTCCAAGGGTTACAAAGCGAATTAACTGTGCAAAGATTTTTAGATCGGATGGAATGGCATGCATCAACGTCATGTATTCCTTTAGATCATCTGGTCAGAGTTTTAGACTTGTGTTTAGAAGACGAAGCTCTGGAATGGTTTTGGAATTCTGTAGACAGAAATCCCCAAATTTCGTGGGAAGAGATAAAACAGGAAATGGTGGTAAGATTCACCTCAAGCACTACGTATGATGACGTCAGACGTATGCTGAATAATCGCCGGCAGAGATATCCTAGGGAGACGATACAGGAGTTCTACCAGGCGATACAAAAGATTTCGCTTCAAACAAACCAGCCCATATCAGATAGTACGCTATATACTATTTTGAGAAGAAATATGAGGCCGGGTTTACAAATGGCACTACATGACGAAAAAGAATTCAGAAGCCTAAGTGATTTCATTCGTCGGTGTGGCTCAATAGAAGCCATGTGGCGTAGGTTCGGACATAATCCCGAATCAGGTTTCACCTCTTCAACACATCCTAACCATTCAAGTACAGATAACTATAGAGCAATGCACAAGCGCCAAGTGACTTTTGACCAACGTGCACATAAGGTTCACGAGCTGACTTATTCAGAACCAGTGGGTTTTGAGACGGTAGAAGAGATAGATTTAATCCAAGGTGATTCAGACTATGATTCATATGCAAAGCCACAGATATCAGCAATTACACACAGACCGAAGGCAAGGGAAACCGTAGACAGGTACCCACGAAATCAGGCTAGTAGTTCTTCAACCCGAACAGGTACTTTGGTACAGGGCGCAGCACGACCAAGTTATCGTAAATGCTGGAACTGTGGTGAGAACTCGCATAGTTTCATGGAATGTAGACGACCTATTACGTCCGTTTTTTGTTTTGGTTGCGGTATGAAAGACACGTATAAAGCAGATTGCAAAACGTGTAACCAGTCGGGAAACTGGAGAGCAGAGATGAGGAACTCTCGGGATCCTTACCTCAGCCGCGAGAACCCGAGCCAAGAAACCAGAACAGAGGAAGCGGCATCCAATACCGACCCGGAACTATACCGGCGGTGGCGGAATTAAGAACATCCAATAATACATGTCACCGTTCGATTGCTTGTCAAACGGATAACAGGCGAGTCAGTCGAACAGTGAAGTGGTTCCGCTCGCGCAAGAGGTGGCGGAAACTCATTATATCATCAGTTATCCAACCAGGGCCAGATCATCGGCCATACATAAATTTAAAAATAAAAGGACAGTCAATTTCAGGATTGCTTGACTCCGGAGCCAATATAAGCGTGTTGGGCAGGGGAAGTGAAAAATTTCTGAAAGAACATGACTTATCCTATCGACCACATAAAACTGAAGTACATACTGCTAGCGGTGGATCTGAGCCAATATTGGGTTATATTTACATTCCAGTTAATTTTAATAACCAAACTCACATAATTCGCTTGTATATAGCACCAACATTGTCTCAGCCATTATATCTAGGAACAGATTTTTGGAAGGAATTCTGGTTACAAATTTCTGTATCCGAATTGTCCTGTCCAGAGAATATTTTGCCGCATGAAGACACTAATGACCACCACGTGTTATCCACCGACCAACAGCAAAAACTAGATTTTGTGAAAAGTAAGTTCCCTTCATCAATTCAGTTTGGATTGGGTAAAACACATCTGGTCGAACATGACATTGATACTGGTGACGCTAAACCGATTAAGCAGAGGTATTATGCCATATCACCGGCAGTCCAAAAGGATATGGATCAAGAGATTGACCGTATGCTAGGATTGGGCGTGATAGAGGAGTCAACTAGCCCTTGGAGTTCCCCAATGGCAGTGGTACGGAAGGGAAATGGCAAGATTCGGTTATGCCTTGATGCACGAAAACTCAATAGCGTGACAGTCAAGGATGCTTACCCTTTACCTATCATTGATGGATTACTCAGCCGATTGGAGAATACCAGGTATATCTCCAGTTTAGACCTTAAAGATGCTTTCTGGCAGATTCCCCTTAATCCGTCAGCACGTGTCAAGACTGCGTTTACGGTACCAGATAGACCATTGTACCAATTCACAGTAATGCCTTTCGGATTGTGTAATGCTGCACAAACCATGTGCCGTCTCATGCATAAAGTGATCCCGCATGAATTACATGATCGCGTGTTTGTATATTTGGACGATCTCCTCATTACTTCTCCCACTTTTGAGGAACACATACACTTGCTAGAGATAGTTGCAAAACAATTGACAGCTGCAAAACTGACTATTAACGTAGAAAAGTCGAAATTCCTCCTTAAACAGTTGAAATACTTGGGACACATAGTCGGGGATGGTAAGATCAAAGTAGACCCAGAGAAAGTCAAAGCCATTGAGGATTGCCCTACCCCGAAAACTATCAAGCATGTAAGACAATTCCTTGGAATGAGTGGATGGTACCGCAAGTTTATTCCAAACTTCTCATCAATCGCGTCACCACTCACAGACTTACTTAAATCCAAGGGAAAAATTAAATGGAATGATGACGCAGAGGTTGCTTTCAAGCGGTTGAAATCCTGCTTGTCATCAGCCCCCGTGTTGGTACATCCAGACTACACCCGTAAGTTCTACATACAGGTAGATGCGTCCAAGACCGGTGTAGGAGGAGTACTGTTCCAAAGGGACGATAAGGAAGAGGAGCATCCCATCGCTTACTTCTCACACAAGCTAAATGGGGCTCAGAAGAACTACAGTGTAACGGAACTAGAATGCCTTGCTGCAGTACTCAGCGTGAAAAAGTTTAGGGCTTATGTGGAAGGTTATGAGTTTGTCATCATTACAGACCATGCTAGCCTTCAGTGGTTAATGAGACAATCAGACCTAACCGGCCGTTTAGCTCGTTGGAGCTTAAAACTACAAGGTTACAATTTCACAATAGAGTACCGCAAGGGAACACAGAACGTGGTTCCAGATACATTGTCCAGAGTATTTATGGATGAAGTGGCAGCGCTAGACATGCACCAGAATCCTCTACAGCTAGACTTGCAGTCATCCGAGTTCTCTAGTTCTGAATATCAAGAATTAAAGGATACACTCATGAATATGAAACCCTCTCCAGATCATATTAAAGTTGTGGACGGCAAGCTGCTTATCCATAAGCCTGAAAAAGACCTGGATTATAAGACTGATATACCTAATTGGAAATTATGGATTCCCCATAAACTAACCTCCAAGGTATTAGCCCAGGCCCATGAACCTCCTTCATCAGCCCACATGGGGACGGGCAAGATGATAGAATTTCTGCGCAGATACCTTTACTGGCCAACATTAGTAAACGACACGAGGGACTATGTAAGACATTGTCAGATGTGCAAACTGACTAAAGCAGCCAACACTACACTTAGACCAAGGATGTGAGAATACAGGCAATACGAGCGGCCGTTTCAAAAGCTATACTTAGACTTTTTAGGTCCGTATCCCAGATCGAAGAGTGGAAACACGTGCATCCTAATTGTGTTAGACCACTACTCCAAATTTGTGTTACTTAAGCCACTACGTGATGCCACAGCTTCCAGGGTGGTGGAATACCTGGAGAAAGATGTATTCCCGGTATATTCAGTGCCGGAGATTATACATACCGACAACGGCAAACAGTTCAAGTCTCACCTGTTTGAAGATTGTTTGGCCAAATTGGAAATTAAACACATGTTCACTCCAGTATACTCTCCACAAGCTAATGCTTCAGAGCGCGTAAATAGGTCCGTCCTGGCAGCAATTCGCGCATACATAAAAAGAGATCAGCGGACGTGGGATGAACATCTGAGTCAAATAGGGAGTGCTTTGCGTAACACATCACACTCCTCCACGGAATATGTACCTTCCTACCTGGTTTTTGGTCAGCATACAATTCACCATGGTTCTCAATATGAGTTGCTACGACTATTAGGAGACCAAAGTTTGGCAACCTACACGGTACACGCTAAAGACGACCGTCTTAAGCTAGCCAAAGAAATAGTTCAGGCACATCTACAACAAGCCCACGTTCACACAGCACAGCGATACAATTTGCGGTCAGCGAACCGGGAACTAGCGGTAGGAGACGATGTGTATGTGCGAAATTTCGCGCAGAGCAGCGCAGCTCTCAAATACTCTGCAAAGCTGGACAGGAAGTTTATTCCAGCGAAAATACGTCGCCAAGTTGGGTACGTGGCATATGAATTAGTAGATGAAAAGGGGAAATCTTTGGGCGTGTACCACACCAAGGATATCAAAAGCAAGTACCCGCTAAAACAAACCAGCTGATACACTTTTCGATTAATAAATCTAATATAGTTAGTAATAGTCGTTATTTTACAGGCACCCAATATGATGTTCGACATGAACCAATTAAGAAAGAAACCAGATGCAGACGGCGAAAGAAAAGAGGAGTGTAATGGAAAAAGATAAGAAGACCAATACCAGTAGTAGAATATCAGAAAAAAGAATGTAATTTTAAAGACTAGGCAATCCAAGTCAAGTTGAAGAGCGAGAGTGATTTGAAGTATAATAGTATATAAAAGAGGAGAGTAAAGGAAAGAAAAGAAAAAAAAAGAAAAACGGGTGAAGAACGCGAACACAAAAACTAATCGGTGTGGAGCCCTCTGCCATTAGACTCCCCAGTAAGCCAAGCAGAGGAATGTAACGGCAGGGTGAGGACTGGTATCTCGGATATCAGGATAGAGTAGAAAGTTAGTTATGAAAAGTAGATTAGGAAAACCAAAGCTGGCAGTAATAATAGAAATAATAATTAGAGTTATAAGAGAGTAGTTATTATTTTAGCATATGTAGATTAATTGAAAAACAAAGATTAATAAGTAAGGGGAATATAATAAAATATATAGGGAAATCAAAATAAACCATAAAAGTAAACGTTGATTCTCTCCTTCTCTCTTCATAAATAAGGAAGCATTATGGAGTTGTTAGGATGGTGGGGTATTATCAACCGAGTAGCAGCAGGAGGAGCAAGTTTCGAGCAATTTACGAGTCAACCAGGTATTTACATGGAGCAAATAGGACAGGCCTATTTGACTCACGAAAGCTGGAGACTGGTACTGTACTACAACTTGACGAATTACTGGAAAGAGTGGGAGCGCATGAGCGCAACGCGAGCCCAGTTAGCTGCGTGGTGTACAAAAAGTGACTGGCGCCGGAACGCAGGGCTATTTATGGAAAATAAAGACCATACAGCCAATAGCTGCGAAATACTAGTACAATCAATAGGACATCTCTTAGATGGAATGGAGGATAGAAATAGACTACTGAGAGAAAACAGCCGGAGAAAGCGCGCGCCACTAGAGTTTATGGGCACTCTGATGAGTGATTTGTTTGGAGTTATGGACCAGAGAGACGCTGAAAAGTATTCCGAACAAATTAGGGAACTACAAGCAGGGACCAGGCAAATGAAGGATTTGATTGAAAACAAACACATATATTAGATGTGACCACTAACGTGATACGGAAACAACATGATCAAATAGTGGCACAGTACCAAACCATGCAGCAGGACATACTTGCCTTGTACCAACACAACGATTTTATTGATGCAGCACTACAACTTAGTATCAATATAAATATATTTAAAGAAATGCAAGAGGCGTTAATAGATGTGATGATCGACCTACATCAAGGACACATAAATACACAGTTAATAACACCACAGCAGCTGAAAGAACAGTTGGGAAATTTGAGGTTGTGGATGTCAGAAAACACCCACGTTCCTGACTATGAAAACCATTGGATCCAGCTATATCAGGTGATGCGGGTGAGATCACGATTAATTAGTGAGCAAGTAATTTTCGAGCTAAACATTCCATTGATGGGACAGTCAATGTACCAAACCTATCGGGTACACCCAGTGCCATCAAGATATGAGGAGCGGATGATGTATATCCAACCTACATTCACATTGTTTCTGGTTGACCCACAGAGGGTGTGGTACTATCCAATCACGCCTGAAGAGTTCAAACAATGCCAGCCATGGGCCCCATCACAGGTAATTTGCCACCAGCAGAGTGCAATATACTCAGTACAAGGAGACCAGCAGCCATGTGGCTCCAGCACCAGAAGCAATTGCCAAAAAGGTGTAGGGTGCAGTCAATGCTACCAAGTATAACAATTATCCCATTAAGTACCATCAATAAATGGATAGTGTCAGTGCCTGGCAGGGAAACATTTGACATAATATGTAAGGGAACAGTGGAACCTATCAGTATCCAAGGAAGTGGGGTGCTACAGCTAACACAGGACTGCCAAATGAAAACTATCAATTTTTTGTTACAAAGCAGAAACGTGCATAATACCGAGAAAAATGTATCATTTCTGCCTGCATTCAATTTATCACAAAGAGTAGCTCCCAGAGAAATACCGATAATCATTGATGGACTGGATGGAGAGATGGAAAGATTGTCATCGGCAGTCAAGGAGCTGCACGCCAAAGAGTCATGGACATCAGTGAATCTTCATGATATACCCCACTACACCACAACCGGGATGGTATTATTAGTAGCAGCAGCGGTTATCGGCATTTGGTGGAAAAGGCGCAGGTTAGGGAAACTATTGTTCCAGATGAGGGAAAGTCACGAGCAACCGAGATCCCTATCACCAACTATACAAGGGAGGAGGAGGAGAATTAGTTGTTAGGTTAGTCTAAGTTTAATTAATAAATTAAATTATATAAGTCAGTAATTTGTAGGCTCCCGAAAACTAAATTTTTTTTTTTTTACACACTGATCTAATCAACGAGAAGTTCAAGTCTTAAATATAGGCCGGCTAGCTCAGTAAGAGTAGCATGAGATGTTCCTCAGGGCTATGGGGCGTCCCCACGTTGGGCCAAACCGAACTGATCAGGTCCACCTTTCCCGTCTAAAGAGCATGATGACTCATTTATTTCTTTGTTCTCAGGGTTTTGGGTTTTCCCCACGCTGTAACAGTCACTTCTCATCACCTGTTACAAACTCAATCCCAATAATCTAAAATACATATTCAAGGAATGCGTATCGTAAAGACCTTGACTCCATAATTTTGATGATCATATTCTTCACACATGCGATATCCCCAATGCCACTCATGGTAATCCAATTTCACAACATTATGATGAACAGGGTCATTTGCGTTCAACTACTCGTTTCCATTTGAATATAGTATAAATCAGCAACACAATGTGCTATACATATTCAGATTTCAAAACATTAAGTTGAAAAATCGCAAAAATATTTCAATTGTCAAAAATGCAATCAATGCATTTCCTTCATTATATAGCACACGTTTAAGAATGAATTTCAATGATGGTGCTTATTTATTTTTTTTTTGAATTGAAATGAATTGAGGCGTGGTTGATTGTTTTTGATTTATCAATTGTCAGCATAGTTTCTACATAGTTTCTTACGAATTTCCCCTCTTTTTCGCTGACAATTGAAGAAAAACTGATTGAAGACGACGCAAAAAAATTGGTTGGTGAGGGAGTCGAGTTTGGGCAAGTGTTTTGGAGTGTTGTCGGGTTGTCAAGAGTTTTTAAGTTTTCGGGTGTTTTTTTTGAAGATTGTTAGTTTTTTTGGGAATAAGTTTGTTTTTATTGGTGTTAAGTTTTGAGTTTCTTGTTTTGGTTTTTTTTATTTTATTTTTTTTTTTTTGGTGTTTTTAGTAAAAATTTAAGTAGATTCAAAAATATTTTGGATATATAGACAATCGGAGTTTTGTGTTTCTATTGAACATTAGTATATTAAAAATTTTCTTTTATATATATAAACATTTTGAGTGTGGTGTTTTTTTTGTTGGGTTCGAGAGAGATTTGTGAATTTTCCTGTTCTTTGGAAAATTCGATCTTCAAAGGCTCCATTCGGAGACAGGTGAGTTTTTGGTTTTTTTTAATTCTTTGATTTTTCTTTTCTTACTTTTATGTGGCTTACTCACCGACACGACTATAAGGATGTGTGAGTAAGTCACACGGAATAACCATGGTGGACTGAACCCACGTAGAGGATAGATTGTAATAATCTCTACCCGGGGAGTCCGATCCCCCACCAAGTCCTTGCCCATTGTGATAAACTAGGCTTCATTTGGCATTCCCTGACCCACGACCAATTAACCTCCCTTTTGAGCTAGCGGGTTAAAGTCACTGGGGATGCAGCAACAAATGAAGCAAATATAAATATGAAATCGGGCAACCTCTACCTTTGGTTTAGGTCCCCGTTTCAGCTCCTTGCCCTTCTTTGAACGGGTCATGCGACACTAAAATGGTTGATGCAGTTTTAGGAACCCGAGGGACAAGTGACTAGATGGATCGAACGACCATACAGCCCTAAATTTTCAAAACTGAACACTCTCGAAATATGTTGCAGAACAATGCAGGATTATCAAAAAGATCC
The DNA here is from genome assembly GCA_947310385.1 of Nephrotoma appendiculata. Lineage (NCBI taxonomy): Eukaryota > Metazoa > Arthropoda > Insecta > Diptera > Tipulidae > Nephrotoma > Nephrotoma appendiculata. The sequence goes on from OX371223.1 coordinate 224,043,066, forward strand.
TGTGCAGTTCAGTGTGAGTAATATGTAAGGAAGGGAGAAAAGAACTGTCCCTCAGTTGGGGTATACCGCATTTGGAAGAAGGGCGTCTGATGAGTCAAACAGGTCTGTAAGGAAATGGCTGGATTAAGGTAGACGACCGCGTTAGCACAAAATTCCTTCTCAAAGTGCCACTGTTAAAAGTTATTAGGTTAAAAAGTTAAATACTAGTAAAGTAGTAAGTCAGCAAGATAATGTAGGATAACGACGAACTGATAACGTAGGATATTCGCGACTACAACCACGTAAAAGTGTTTTACAATTTCAAAAAGCACACATCCGCCAAATGCAATAAAAAGAATAATCTCAAACAGCAATAGGCACAAATGTACAAGGCGAGTAATTTGGGTCGCACGCAAAGTTGTAATTTAACCAGTGAACAGTGCACGTCAAAAAGTAAACAGTGCGAAAAGTAGTGAACGCAGTAACAATTAAAACGAAGTTGGGAAATATATTTTATAATTTAAATCACAGAGCGTTTTATTTGCAAAATGGGGTACGAATCCAAATCGAACGTCCGAAATTCGTCACAACACATACAAAATTTGAAAACTCTAAAAATTTAAGGTTTAAAGTGTCATGGCCGGTGTTAACGCCACAAATACTCGAGTCCTTCATGACATCATCATTGCCGCAAACCTCCAACAAACCTGAAAAATAATAACCATTAGACATAAATTAAGAACTTAAATTTATATAATTATCTCATATCAATCCAAGGTAGACGCTTGCATCTGTAAGAAAATATTCTAATTCTAATTTGGTTTATATAATTTATCAATTAATTTTTAATTTATGTTATCTGTAAAACCTAAGCAACCGACATTAGTCGACACTGTAAATCAGTTTTAAATCATCATGTCAAATGATGTCGATAGTGTAGGAACCTGTATTGTCAACAGATGTCGATAGTGTGGTAACCTGTATTGCTAATCAATTTATGCTGTGTACATGACATCGTGAGTTAGTTCGGAAAAATTACCATAGTGTACACCACACACAATGTATTAAACTAAAAACAAAGTTAAAACAATTTCAACTCGAGCTCGGAACTAGTAGGCGTGGTATAAAGCATTTCACGTAATTTGATTTGTTGAGTTCGTTAGCGAGTATAGAACTATTTATTTTCGATGTCATGTACGCGACTTTAATTTTATCAGCAAGTCAGCAATGATCTAGTTAAGTATCTCCCCACTAGTTGTGTATGTCAAATAAAATAATGTGCTCTCTTCTTGCTGAACCATGGGACGAATCGCATCGATTAAGAAATATAAAAAAGTTCATATACGATTCACCATAAAAATATTAATTTTTTTATTCACAACTTTAACATTAAGATTTTCAAATGAAAGGTGTTTGTTAAGTTTTATTAAGTGTAAGTTAAAGTATAAAGATAGACTTGAGATATTTCTTAGCTGTAGTGAATTAAGTGATTCTATTCAACTTCTTATTATGTAAATATGTTCAAGCTAATAATTTTCAGACCAGAGTACAGATTAAAAAAATGTACCGGTTGGCGATTGAACGTCGTAGAGGAAAGACGTGTTTTTGTCTCTCCTCTATATAAATAAGTAATTAATTTAAATATGTCAAAATTAAATAATTAATTAATAATATCTGAATATATAAATAATAATAATAATAATATTAATAATAATTTGTGTGTTTTAAAAGTAGTTAATAAGTGAAAAATGTTACATATTGCATATTTGTATTAATTTGTGTGTTGTGCGCTTGCAATGGTGTAGGATATGTACGTACATAACAATTTTCGTTTATATGTATGTATTTTGATACCGTTGTTTGAATGCATCATGCATTGTAATGCAAATTTTCAATGTGTATGTAGGACTTTTTGATTGCAAAGGATGGAAAGATAAGTGTTTTTCATTTTTTCATTGTTTTACATACTAAATTACATAACACATAACTTTTTCCCTAAATAAATTTTACTTTTAAGTACACATATAAACACATATTTATAACCCATGAAGGTGTAGAGTAGAATTATTCTCATGTTATGGGTTGTTATCCGACCGAATATAGTTTGCGCGAGAAAGGGTTTTTTTCAATTCTGCTGTTTTTGGTACACTAGCTAACAATTTTTGTTGTTGTTTTTGGAAGAGAGTATGCATGTTTGGTGATCGACGAGAATTTTTTGTTTTCTGCTTTTGGCAATTTTAAATCCTATCTTTCGTTTTGTATACTTATTTACTCGTAATCATATAAAAACATATTATATTTTACATGAATATTAGTATGTATTGGATGTGTTTGGCGCGCGGGATGTGCATTTCAATACCACCGAAAATGTGGTTTTGCGATATATAACTCGAAGCCGATCGCAATTATATTCTATAGAATGTAATTGTGTTTGGTTCTGATATAGCATGTTATACGTATATGCGTTTAGCTGTGTCCTATGTATGGGTGTGCGAAGGAACATATGAGATAATAATTATTATTTATTTTACATCATTGTTACATAATTATATATTTGTTGTATACATATTTACGTTTTGTGCTTGTGTGTGCAGATGTTTTACAATACGCGTGTGTAATTCCGTGAGCTGGATTTTTTGTTGTTTTAATCAGCCAAGCTACACACGATTTCAGCTTCTGGTTTCAAATTGAGTCGTGATGGTTTTGTTGTTGGTTTCTAATTTTTAAAATTTAATGTCGCAGTAAAAACGGATTTTGTGGGTAAAAGGGGAAAGAAAGGAAGGTGAAGCCGGTCTTACGAAACCGTGTGTAGCATGGCTGAATGGAAAATTAACGCATGCTTTTCGACTGCGAACGCTATTATATCTTGTCTGTATAATGTTAATTGTTTTTCGGTTCATGATGGTAATGTTTTATTTTGTTTCGCATGGTATCTATTGCTGATGTTCATAACCTTGCATGTAGCATGTAGCACGTTTTATGTGGATTTGTTCAGTTTCGTCGGCTTGTTATGTGAATCTTGCTTGGGTGATGATGAGATTGCGATGGGCATCTCTTTTTCCTGTATTTACATTTTTAGCGATTTGGCAGGGGGTACACTTCTTCTCTATAATGTGGAGAACTGAGGGGGGGGGGGGGGGGGTTAACGAGTGATGCAATATGTGTGATCAATTTACACAGTGGCAGCGGGAATATGGTATAGTTGTTAATTATTGCTAAATGTTGTGGATGTTTTTGTTAAAGTTTATCGTCAATTTAGCTGGGTGGAATTAGAATTTTAGAGTAAGATAATTACGGTAAATTGATGAAAAATTTCCACTAATTAAAAAGAGTCATCTATTATTTAACTCATTAACTATAATTTTATATAATAAAATAATCTGGAGGTTCAGATATAGATGGAAGTGGAAGCTGAGTCTTTTAAGCCTCATAACAAATAAGGCTATTTACTTTGGTTTAGAATAATATTTAATCATTGTTAATACTAATGAAATTTTAAAATAATTATAGTTTAGATTAATCACATTACAGTTCATATACAATATGTATAATAAACATTATTATACAAATAAAATGGAAGTCAGCTAATTTAATCTTATTCTTAATCTCTATTATCTAATATGAATGTTGAATAATTATATTATTAGTATTCCAGGTTGTGTACTATATCTACAAATCTCCTCCAGGTTGATGTTGAGTTGTAGCAAACGACCACTATTATATTAATGCTAGTTTTTAAATTAAACTAAATTTAGAATTAAGTTTATAATATGTTATTGTATGATAGAAAGTATACTTATACTTGGTAAAGTAGTTAAGCTAATTTATGATGCGTGCTGATTAATGACAAATATTCGGGTGTGATAATGTTTTAAAAATGGATCGGAATAATAAAATTAATTTAATCCGGATTTAGGAAAGGATTCCGGAATTAATAGTATCTATGCATCTCAATTTACTAGCAAATTTAAATTGTAGGACATTGGTGTTTTGGAAGCAGTTTTGTTGGCTACACTTTCGAATATTGTAAAGTGAAATGCTAGTCATTAATCTTAAGTTAATTTACAGGAAATATTTCGGAAGGCGACCGGGTTAATAACTATTTAAATTTAGTATTTAGTTATAATAAGTTATTATAAGTTAGACAGAAGTAAATATAAGGATTTTAGATTAGTTTTATTATCAATATAATTGACAGTTTAGTTATGAGTTTATAACTTGTGGATTGTATTTCGAACTATCCATTAAATTTTTTTTTTTTTTTTTTTTTTTTTTTTTGTTCAAAATTAATTTACTACAAGTTTCCACTGGTTTTTTCAGGGAAATATAATTTCCTGAACAGTCAAGTTTTTTTTTGAGTAAATTTTTTGAATGGATAGTGAGATTTTATTTTATTTATTTTATTTTATTTTTATACAATATTGTATTATATTTTAATTATATCATATTTTAATTTTAATTTTATTATATTTCCAACTTTAACTTCAATATTGAAAAGCAACTGTGCATGTGTAACTTTTTTTCTTCTTCTCATTTTGCGCGTTATAATCATGTTTTAGTATCTTGTTTTTATGTTTCTTAATAACTTGAACCGTGAAGTGTAAGTAATAAGGTTGCATATATTAAATAAATTAAGTAGTCAGTAATAAGCATACAGTTTGTTTTCAGGTTTAATAATTAATATATGTTTACTGAGTTATTTTAACGGCCAGTTTGCAGTGAATTTATTAAATGCTAATGGTTTTAGAGAAATTATTAATAATTTAATATTAATTGTTAATATAATTCAATTTATTATTAATATAATTCAAATAACTATGAATTCAGGAAATTTTATTGTAAGTTATGGAGTTGTAGAGGATTAATAAATATTTATAATATTTAGGAAACCGGTAGGGTAGATTAATTAAGAATTAATTTCAGGAATCTTTAGATGTTATGAAGTAATATTTCTTTGAAATATTAATTGCTGGTTGTGTAGATTAGAATTGTGCTTTCATTATGTTATTAATTATTGGCTTCACCTAGGTATTTGGAACCGGTCTGTTCTAATTAATCAATTTTGTTTAGATAGCTGAAAAGTATTAATGTAGAATTATATTACAGGAAATTTCCAGATGCACGTGAAATAATATTATTTTTTCTCAGGTTTCTGATTTAGTGAGGCAATTGTTGAAGATCAAAGCAATACCATCGTTATCCATTAAACCTATTAAGCCTTTATCCTTCCTAGTAGATTAGAAGTAGATTAGAATTGTGTTGTGCCGTACGATCGCTAGGTGTCTGCAACCGGATCGTTCCGTCCCCAAAAAAAAACAAAAAAAAAAAAAACCTTTCCTATCCTTCCTATTGTTATGTGTAAACAGGCTGTAGGAATAGGCCCGGCGTTATCCGGGACTCTTGGCTAGCACTTGGTTCTACAGTCCAATCAATCAATCAATCAATCAGAGTACAGATTAAAAAAATGTACCACTACCACAAACTCACGACGTTATGCTATAACCTTAATCCTTTACTTGATAAAATTGGCATTTTTAAAGTTGGCGGACTGATATAACAAGTAAGATGTCGTGACGGTAATGCTGGTTTGTACCGCAAATGAAGTACTGTTGTGTGGGCTTAAAACTTTGAAACCAATCTACTGGATTATAAGTGGCAAGGTTATCATTTGTCGAGTAAGCAAAAGGTGTATAAGGTGTTCGCATTACACCTTAATATCCAACCGATGATGGGTTTACCATACAAGCGGGTCACACTTGTCAGAACGATCGTATCTACAGGTGTGGATTACTCTGGACAAATCTACGTTAGACCATCGAAAAATAAAAGGCACCAAGCAAATGGCAACTGCGACGAGTTATCACACTACATCCCGGACCAGAAAACATTGAACAAGTCAAGGTATGACAAGATAAATTTAAATTCGTTAAAATTAATATAAACGAATCTATATATATAAACGAATCTGATAAGAACTATGTGTCTTGTAAATAGAGTGGAGTGAATGTATTAGTATTTAATTAGTGTCAATCACGCCAGGAATCTCATTTTGGAAAGCCCACGGATTTTTTATTTTTTCATAGTAGTATTTGATTGTGGGATTTTTTGCGTCTAACGGTAAAATTTGTGCATAACGTATTTTTTGAAAATAATGTGGAATTTCTGATGTGATTATCACAACAGAAATCTCATAGATCCGTTTAAGCTTTGAAGTATATGTTTTTATTTGGTTAAGTTGTGCTAAACTGTGAATTCCATAACAATTTAGTTCTCTTCCAGAATTGGTCCTAGAACGGCAATATCTAACAAATCATCTCTAACCAATTGGCAATATCGAAAATATCACTGTTTTTAGCCAAATTGTATAAACTAGATGCACGTTTAACCTGATAAGACTAGGAGTGTGCAATCTGCAGTTTAATTATAAAAAACCCATATTTCAACGCTATGACAACATGTGTTGTTCTATGTTAACAAGGATGTTGACAAATTTTTGAAAATAATTATATGGGCGATTTCTGAAAATCACAACTTTTTTTAATAAAATCACTAAAACTGGTTATATTAGCCATACTGCCAAGCTTCGTAAAAATCCGCATTGGAAACACCAACTTTTCTGGAATCTATAATGAATGTTTTTAAAAAATTATTTCGATAATTTTTGGAAATCTCAACTTTTATTAATGAAATCTCTCTCTCTAATCTCACATTACCATCATGATGATGTCGCATTATGCTGTGATCGTGGTTATTGTTACATCCTCCGAGAGCCATTCGACATATATTCGACATCTGTCAGACAAATTCATCTGTATATATTTTAATAATGTAGCGAGTGAATGGGTGGTATCGGTTCACGCGAATTCATGTAATCGACCATTATGACAAATTTTATATTGTGGATTGTTATTGTGCAAATCCGCATTTTTACTGTTCCGAAGCTGATGACGTGTTGCCTTATTGTATATAATGTGTATAAGAAAACCATCTCCAAATTTTTCACCATTACACGGTACAAAATGGGACGTCTTTCGTCCCAATTTTGGTAGTCAAAATGTGATTAGTCAAATATCATTAAAAAAAATAGTACGTCAATTTCATTACCCGTTTTGTTTTCAAATATGTGTTTACTTTTTTTTCACAAAAATTCACATAAAAATCATAATCAATCTGAAATTTTGACTTGCTTAAAATAAGAATCAGTATAAATTAACATAAATTACTTAATTTTGTATAATAAGGAAAAACATGTTTAACCTCTTAGCGCAATAAAATTATAACTAAAATATTGGGTTAGATTGACGACCCAATAATAATAAGGGACGTTAAATTTGACTACTTTTATTATTATTATTTATTCGTAGGTGATCACTAGACGTGAAATATAATGACTTTTTTCACATTTTCTCTCAATACTCTCTTGTTCCTTGCTTAGTAAATTTGTGCACCTGCATCTAGAACCATGTTGTTGTTTTCTTTATTAACTGAATTTCAATATTACAGCTACAGCTAAACCCATCGCCATAGTTGCGTTTTGAATATTTCATATGTAAACTACTATTACGTCATCTTAAGTTTATAAAAGCTGGAAGTTGTAGGTTTCCCTTATAGTGTATTTTAACTGTTTGTCAAACCATTCCGAAAGGCAAATAAAAAAAGTTCGTTTATATGTAAACAGGCCCAAAAAACGTAAACGCAAAAAAACTTTCATACAAATTCTATGGAAATTATAGTTTTTTAAGTTTTTTTTGTGACTTTATTAATATCTCGTAAATGGGGTAGATAAATAAATTTCATTTCAAATCAAGTTCCGAGCCAACTATGTGATTTACAGTTAATTTTGATAAATTGTTTTTGATTTTTAAGTTTTCATTCAGAATTTTACTAATTTCTACTATGATGTCCTTAATTTGACTGCCGTAAACTTAAAAAATAACATAACTTGTGGCGGCACCGTTTACGTTCACGGCAATTCCCTTTCGGAAACGAATTCAACGTTAAAACAATTACACTAAACGGTTCATCGGGAAAAACGACAGAACGCAACCAAAAGAAAAAGAAAGAAAAAAATCAGACGCTCATTTAGCTCTCTCGACGATTCATTCATTTTTGGTATTAACAGATTGACACGTTTAATTTTTCCTGAAAATTGTATATGAAAAACTAAGTCTAAAATAAATTAAAATTAAATTCTTTTCCTTTGTGTCAATAAAACATTAAATAAATAAAAGAAAGTTTATAAAATTCTATTGTATAGCTACAGGAGTATTCGTCATATACAATTGAGGTTATGTATACATCGTGTATGTAAATGGGGCACAACACATAGGTGAATATTGTATAGTAAAATTCCAACAGCAATCACCATAAAAACCCCATATTGGTGACCCCGACGTGATCAATAATCCAAATATACGCAAAATCGAATCAACCAATCACGCATAGCGCACGAGGCAATTATACAGCAGCTCGACACAAATTGCTATCAGTCAACGGAACTGGGAATATAAAAGAGAGTTGGGATCAATCAAATCAGCACTAATTCCAGCACACAAACGACGCGGGAATCGACGCGCCCACTAACCATTTCATCACAACATTTTTATTAATTCATTTTTTTTCTCTTAACGAGATCTTGCATTATATAATTGTAACGTAATAGTTAAATTAAAATCAAACCGGTGAAACGGTTAGGCGTCTGGAGGTAAGTGAGCCTTATTAGACCCTCAAACGGTCAAGTGCGTACGTGATCAAATTCTTACACCGCCGAAAGGAGAAAAATACGTGGTTTTAAAAAAAGTGATAATCGAGCGATTATGCGAGTCAGCAAAAATTAAACTCGATCGGCTGCTATCAGGACAACAACTGGGTGACAAGAAACCATCTCAACTCTTACGAGAGATGGAAGCGCTATCGATCAACCAAGTAACTGAGTCGGTGTTGAAAAATTTGTGGTTGCAACGCCTTCCCACTCATACACAAGAAATTTTGAATTGTATGGAGGACTCGACACTTGAAAAACTGGCCAAGGCAGCGGACAAGATAATCGAGGTACAAAAACCCGCAAGTATCTACAATTTAAATGCGGCTTCGAGAGACGATTCTAGAGAACAACAATATAATTTAGTAGCTCAAATCAACGCGCTATCCCAACGTGTAGAAGAACTAAAGGGTGATTTTTTTGTGGTTAGGATTTTCATGCATTAGTATTTGACAGATCACGCGGGATTTCAGACAAGGTGTCAAAGAGAAAGATGCTCAGTATGCTTTGACATTTCATAATGAATAGACTTACTAACGAGCAACGCTTGCAAATAATTGAATTATATTACAAAAATCAGTGTTCGGTTCGAAAAGTGTTTCGCGATTTACGTCCGATTTATGGTCTACATAATCGACCAAGTGAGCAAACAATTAATGCGATTGTGACCAAGTTTCGCACTCAGTTTACTTTATTGGACATTAAACCAACCACACGAATGCGTACAGTGCGTACAGAAGAGAATATTGCGTCTGTTTCTGAGAGTGTTGCTGAAGACCGTGAAATGTCGATTCGTCGCCGTTCGCAGCAATTGGGTTTGTGTTATTCGACGACATGGAAGATTTTACGCAAAGATCTTGGTGTAAAACCGTATAAAATACAGCTCCTGCAAGAACTGAAGCCGAACGATCTGCCACAACGTCGAATTTTCAGTGAATGGGCCCTAGAAAAGTTGGCAGAAAATCCGCTTTTTTATCGACAAATTTTGTTCAGCGATGAGGCTCATTTCTGGTTGAATGGCTACGTAAATAAGCAAAATTGCCGCATTTGGAGTGAAGAGCAACCAGAAGCCGTTCAAGAACTGCCCATGCATCCCGAAAAATGCACTGTTTGGTGTGGTTTGTACGCTGGTGGAATCATTGGACCGTATTTTTTCAAAGATGCTGTTGGACGCAACGTTACGGTGAATGGCGATCGCTATCGTTCGATGCTAACAAACTTTTTGTTGCCAAAAATGGAAGAACTGAACTTAGTTGACATGTGGTTTCAACAAGATGGCGCTACATGCCACACAGCTCGCGATTCTATGGCCATTTTGAGGGAAAACTTCGGAGAACAATTCATCTCAAGAAATGGCCCGGTAAGTTGGCCACCAAGATCATGCGATTTGACGCCTTTAGACTATTTTTTGTGGGGCTACGTCAAGTCTAAAGTCTACAGAAATAAGCCAGCAACTATTCCAGTTTTGGAAGACAACATTTCCGAAGAAATTCGGGCTATTCCGGCCGAAATGCTCGAAAAAGTTGCCCAAAATTGGACTTTCCGAATGGACCACCTAAGACGCAGCCGCGGTCAACATTTAAATGAAATTATCTTCAAAAAGTAAATGTCATGGACCAATCTAACGTTTCAAATAAAGAACCGATGAGATTTTGCAAATTTTATGCGTTTTTTTTAAAAAAAAGTTCTCAAGCTCTTAAAAAATCACCCGTTATATGGAAGTTTCAAAAAGTCTACTGGCACATCATATCGCGCACGCTCTCAAAGTCCCAAATCGGACAATACTTCACGTCAGCGCAACAATTCACGATAGAATGAACAGGTAGCCAAACACCCTAATTGTTGATACCATCACAAATTCGGGATCAAAGCTAGAAAATGCATCAAACCCTGCCAGTTCAACGAACTCAGCCAAACATCACCGAACTCGGAAAACTATTAGGCACCACGCTGCAAGCGGCAAGTGTCGGTAGCCAAATCTCAAACAGCCGCCTTATCGTAGTCGATTCTCAAAACAAACTACAATTCCTGATCGACACAGGCGCAGACGTTTCCGTGATACCACCAACAAACCTTGAAAAGTCGAATGTAACTACGTTTAAATTATTCGCAGCAAACTCCACGGCTATCGATGCGTACGGTTACAAAAACCTTACACTCAACATAGGTCTTCGCAGACCACTGGCATGGAGGTTTGTTGTGGCAAAAGTCGATCGATGCATAATTGGTGCTGATTTCTTGTCACACTTCGGTTTATTAGTCGATATAAAAAACAAAAAACTTATCGATTCGGACACAAAACTCGATGTCAAAGGAAGATCGATTCAAATACCGTCATATGGCATAACCACAATAAATGCACAGGTAGTAAGACCCGAGATAGCGGAGCTATTACATGAGTTCAAAGCAGTCATTCACGAATCGGCAAACCTAAACATAGCAAGGCACAGCGTTACACACTGCATCGAGACATCTGGACAACCTTGTCACGCGAAGGTACGACGTTTAAACGCGGATATGATGCAGATTGCTAAAGCCGAAATTGAAGCTTGGACGGCACAAGGAGTATGTCGGCCCTCCAAGAGTAACTGGGCAAGCCCCCTACACATAGCAAAGAAAAAGGATGGCAACTGGAGATTATGCGGTGACTACAGGGCCTTAAACTCGATGAAAAAACCAGACCGTTATTCAATCCCGTTTGTGACCGATTTCACGCATCAGCTCGAGTCATGCACCATGTTCTCAAAGATCGACCTCGTGCGAGCTTATCACCAAGTCCCAATCGAGGAACAAGACATCGAAAAAACCGCAATAATCACTCCGTTTGGATTGTTCGAGTTCTCGCGGATGACATTCGGATTACGTAACGCGGCACAAACATTCCAACGATTGGTTCACTCATTATTTCGAGACCTGGCATTCGTATTCCCGTACATCAATGATCTTCTCATCGCCTCACGAAACAAGGAGGAACATTTAGAACACATACGTATCGTTTTGAAACGTCTACGCGACGCGGGTTTAATTATTAATCTAAACAAATGTGAATTCGCAACATCCGAAATATCTATCCTCGGTTTCCACATCAACGCAAACGGTATGCTACCTGATAAACACAGAGTTGAGTCTATTTAAAATTACCCAAAACCGATTACGACTGACGGCATTCTCCGATTTTTAGGAATGTTAAATTACTATCGAATTTTCCTACCTAACGCAGCACACGACCAGGCGATATTGTACGAGTTTACCAAAGGTAAAAAAAAAGGATAAATCACCAATAGATTGGTCCGACAAATCCTCTAAAGCGTTTGAAACATGCAAAACAAAACTGGCAAATTGCATCCAGCTGGCATATCCAATTCCGAACGCCAAATTCGCAATCCTCGTCGACGCGTCAAATACAGCAGTAGGAGCAGTGCTACAACAGCTAACACAAAAAGGTTGGCAACCACTTTTCTTTTATTCGCGAAAGCTAAACGACGCCGAAACCCGTTACAGTACTTACGATAGGGAACTTTTATCTGCTTATGCAGCCATCAAACATTTCAAAAATTTCGTCGAAGGCCGAGAGTTCATTCTGTTCTCGGATCATAAACCACTAACGTTCGCACTACGGCAAAATCTTGAGAAAGCCTCACCCAGACAACGCCGCCACCTAGATTTCATAGCTCAGTACACGTCGTACATTCGTCACATTGCGGGAGCAAACCTATTTGATGAACTGTCCAAGTCACTCGGATTTAATCGCAAAAGAACGACAGCTTACAATCCAGCTTGCAACGGGATGATAGAACGTTGGCACCGCACATTAAAAAGCGCGATAATGTGCGTCGGCGAAAAACAATGGACAAAATCTTTACCACTAATATTTCTCGGACTGAGAATTTCATATCGGGATGATCTACAAAGTACATCGGCCGAACTCGTTTACGGAGAACATTTACGACTACCCGCGGATTTCATTCAACCAAGCAAGAACAGTCATCAGTCCGAATTCGTCATACAGTTGCGAAATCAATTTAAAGACATTCAGCCCTCGCCACCGTCACGACATTCAAAAGAACAAATTTTCGTATTTAAGGAATTATCAACATGCGAATACGTTTTAGTTCGAACAGACGCAGTGCGCAAATCACTACAACCGCCATACGAGGGACCATACCCGGTGGTCAAACGAGGCGAAAAATATTTCACGCTGATTATCAAAGGTTTGGAGGCAACGGTTTCAATAAATCGACTCAAACCCTGTTTCATAGAAGCAAAACAGTCCGAACAATCCACCAGTACATCGGTTGAAATACCACCAAAATCGAACTCTTCGAGTGAACCATCACCCACTGACGTAGAGAAAGCACATACGTATCAGAAAAGAGTAACATATCAGCAAAATCTCAATGACCCAATACGATCCAGAGGAGGTCGCACTATCAACAAACCAATACGCTTTCAATAGTTTTCTATCGTTCACAGCGTTCACTGGAGGTAGGATAGTGTGGCGGCACCGTTTACGTTCACGGCAATTCCTTTTCGGAAACGAATTCAACGTTAAAACAATTACACTAAACGGTTCATCGGGAAAAACGACAGAACGCAACCAAAAGAAAAAGAAAGAAAAAAATCAGACGCTCATTTAGCTCTCGGGGAATCGTCGATTCATTCATTTTTGGTATTAACAGATTGACACGTTTAATTTTTCCTGAAAATTGTATATGAAAAACTAAATCTAAAATAAATTAAAATTAAATTATTTTCCTTTGTGTCAATAAAACATTAAATAAATAAAAGAAAGTTTATAAAATTCTATTGTATAACTACAGAGGAGAATACGGAGTATTCGTCATATACAATTGAGGTTATGTATACATCGTGTATGTAAATGGGGCACAACACATAGGTGAATATTGTATAGTAAAATTCCAACAGCAATCACCATAAAAAACCCATAAACTTAAAAAAACAATCATTCAAGCAAAATTCTGCCGCATTTACGAGATATAAATAAATTAAGACAAAAAAAGCTGTTGAAAAATTCTTTTCATAGCATTTCTAAGAAAGTTTTTTCCGTTTTTTTGGGCCTTATTAGATAGAAAGTTATATGGCTATGTGTACATAGGCATTGGTCAAACATAAAAAAATAGTTATACATACAATCTCCCGTTGTGATCGCATTGCACTATTGCAGAATACAAAATGCATGCCCATGCACTCATGCAGTTTGGATTTATATTTTAAAGTAAAAAGGTGTTTCGTATAGTGTTTGTGGTGAGATTAATGGTGGAAAAATTTTATTATTAAAAGAAAAACAATTTAGCGTCAGTTGTGAAAACTGAATATTGTGAGAAATCATACATATATCAAGTGAGTGCAACTGTAAGCAAGATATATAAGTAATAATAACTTTAGTTTTTCTCGCAAATTTTTAAAATGGAGAATTTTCCAAATGGGGTAATAAATACAACGTGCGATGATCCTCCATCTACAGTTTTACTGATGCTTCAGTATCAGCTGAATAAACAATATGTTTTGGTGGCGTTCAACAAAATAGCAAATTGTTTCCCAACTTACGTAGACGTAATAAGTTCAGGTAATTGTAATATATTATAAATTAAGTTTCTTTTATAATCCCGCCATTTTGAAACACATTTGTAGAAATTTAATTTTCACTCCTATTAATTTGTTGAAATTTCGCTGATGAGTAAAATTTTTCAAATATTGTTAGCGTAAATGGCGTATAGATTATTATTTATATTCTTATTGTTTCTTCTTTGTTAATCAAAAATTATACGTATATTTTAGCTCGTTTAAATTTTGAAATACCAAATTTCATTTTATTGAAACTTGTGGATGCTGGTGGCATAGAAATCTCCGAAGCTTTGTATCAAGAATATATTTACAGATACAATTACAACTTAGGATTGTTAGAAGTGAGACCATTTGAGGTCACACTAACAGAACTTACATCAATAAAAGAACCACTTTACCACACAATAACGGTTAACGACACGAAAGGTAGTGGTCCCATTAAAACGGCGGATGAGTGGAAAAATCCAGATTTTTAGAAGTCCAAGTCAAACAGGTAAATTATGTGTAATCAATATATAATCATATATGGTGTTTGTTTTAAAATCAAAAAAATTATGTATGCACAGTAGCTATATTTAAATATATATGTTATCCTAAATTGTATAGCGATTATAATACGCCATACAATTTATGATAACACATATAAATAGTATCTAACCAATATGATGCTCCGAACACCATTCACACTCCTTTTATTCTAAAATATATATTTTTTTATAACTAAAACAAAACTAAGATATACAAGAATATGCATAATCTTGCATTCAATTATTCAAATCACGAATACTTTTTTTTTTTGAAACAATAAATTTACTAATTTTTTTCTAATTCACGACCAACTAGTTTAAGTTTTATTTTCTTTTTGTTTGTGGCCAAACTCGCAAATATTATCTTCAATCACACGGTGTTTATTCACCAAAAAACCCGACATCCGGAGGTAATTAATCTTATCGCTGCTTGTATGCAAAATACAACGTATTTTTATACGGTTAAGAGTTTTTTTTTCACCAAATTCACCTGGAATGAAGATCGTGGCTTAACCGGGATCGCTAAGATGATTTTTTCTTTTCGAAAGTTTACCGAAATTAGTGGATACTTAATTAATTAAATACATTGAGGCTCCGCTACATAAATAGATTTAAAAAAGTGTGTTCATCTATATAAGAAAGCCTAGTCTGACAAAATACGGTTATCTAAACTTACCCCAATGCCTAACTATATAATAAGTTTTGGGTTTGCGTAAACGTTATCGCTCTTCGATAACTATATAACTATATGTAATACCGGTAGTTATGGCTATATCTATCTCCCTGTTGGCTACGGGAAGATAATTTAAAAAAAAACACAAACTCAACACATACGATTTCACCTGAAATTTAAGCAATCACATCACTAACCATTTAATAAAAAAAACAAATAATGTGTTGCCAAAATTAACTTCACTTTCACAGTTTAATATAATACTCTTCACTTCATGTCACCTTATATACTTGTATATATACCTATTACCCTACACATTGTTCATTATTTATGTATAAGAACACGGTTGAGATTATGTCTTAAATATTATAAAATATACCTATATAAACCTATATACTACAGATATTCTAAATCAATCCGAAATGCAACATACAAATAATGCAATGGTATATAACAAACTTTGATATTATGATCGACTTTATGTAATTTATATACTTATATACATTTAGCTATTTGTGTAAACATAGAAAATAAAAAAAACGTCAAAATTTACGAAATCCAAATTCTTTTGTTGTTTGACCTAAAAAACATAAATCACCATCCATATACGACATGGGGTATTCCGTACATAAACAACAATAAAAAAAAATAAAATTAGGATTTAAATCAGCTGACGTCAGTCGCGTAAATTATTGCTGCCATGACAGCACAGATTCTTTAACAAGAGTGATCACACTTAATAGAAGCTGAAAAATCAACATCGGATGCGTAAGCCAATATTCCAAAATCGTACCAAAAATTAATTTCATATATTTATCGGGAGCACGCAAACTTTACAACTTAATAGCTTTTCCATGAAATATCCCTGAGTCTTGCCAGTCATATCTTTAACTAATAATTTACATTTCCAACCTTTCGTGCCCTGGAAATAATTAGGAGCGAATTTTGCACACAATTTTTTTGTTTCCTCGCTCTGCAGATCTGTACGGACAAAAACAATTTGTCCAATTTTATATTCAACTGCTCGAGACATTGAGTTATATCGCTTCGCACTTCTCACAAAAGCTTTTCTTATATATGGCTTCTCGGCCTCGTGAATTACCGATAATCTCGCTGGTAGTGGCAACATAATCTCACCCTCTGAAACTTTTCCCAGTTGCTTTAAAATTTCATAATCATTCCCGTGGTTGATCTTATGATACCCAAAAAGAGAAAATGAGGAGTATTTTGGACTGATTCATGGACTCCGTTTCTCGGAGCTGTCTGTTATCTGAGTATATAATCTGGGAAACTCCACATATATACATAAATAACATCATTTTTCAAATACTCTACCATTTTCTGTGAAGTGGCTTTATTCAATGGCTTGAGCAAATCGAATTTAGTAAGATGGTCTAGAACAATAATTAGAATAACTGTTTTGCCTTGCGACGATCTTGGATACGGACCCGGCAAATTTATATAAATTAGTTGCCCAGGCCGTTCTATCGGATAAGTGCTCGGATAGGCGGCCGACATTGTCTGTTTGCTGGTTTTATGGTTTTACAGACGGTACATTCTCCAATATACTCAGCTACTTGTTTTGCCATCGCTGGCTAAAAGAAGTATCAACGGATTTTTTCAAGAGTTTTACTGATTTCACAATGTGAAGAAAGTGGGTCATCATGGTTTTCGGAAATCAGCTTGTACCTTAGTTCGGACGGTATCCATAGTTTCCAAATGGATAAATCCGTTAGTCCGTTGTTGTATTTTGGTTCGAGCCGAACAAAAATATAGTCATCGTGTACCTTGAAAGCTGGATAATTTTCCGGGTTTAACATAATCTTCTCGAAGATCGTAATGTTTCGGATTGTACGAGTACTTATACCGGCCAAAGGTTTTAGTCACACATTCTTGGAACTCGTTCATTTCGTCACAGTATATGCGAGATAACATGTCTGCCATCACAATATCCTTACCTCTTTGATGTTCTCATGCCCAAAATCATGCCCTTCGAAATACGCCCGAAATTTTTTTACGGCTAAGATTGCTGCTAGACATTCTAGTTCACTGACTGACTAATTTCTTTCAGCTCTCGATAACTTTTGTGACTCGATAACTGATGGGTGTCCTATTTTCTTAGTCATCTTTTTGATAGGGAAGAGCTCCAACTTCTTCGTTGCTTGCGTCACATCTTATATTAAAATGTTTGTCATAAAAAGGACTTTCAAGAATGAGAGCTGACGTGAGAAGATGCTTCGTGTGCTCGAACGCCTATTGTGCCTCTGTAGTCCAGCTGAATTTTCCCATTTTTAGACATTCAGTGTTTGAGTGGTCAAAAATCAACTCCCAAATACAAAAATAAATTCAGAGTGGGAATAATTCAAAACTTATTATTTCGGTTCTGTTGCCAAAAGTTACCGGTAAACTAACATAGTTTTATTATTAGTCCCATCAGCGATACTAATATGAGCTACAAGCTTATGGAACTTAATTTTTATTACTAAGGAAATCTAACAAATTTTTGCCCAATATACTAATTGTAACGCCGCTGTCCAGAAGACCAATTATTTATTTTGAGCAAATAGTAACTTCTACGTGCGGACGTGGGTCACTTGATTTTTTTTTTGATTAGCGAAGCTATATAATATTTAAGGAGCTTTCGTCTTTCTCTAAAATATCTTACAGACCGTGAAATTTTCTTACATCTAGATACTTGGAATTCAATTTTTTACAGAAGGTTTGCCTAGGGACGAATTTATTGGTACAATTATTATTATTATTTTTATTAAAACTATAGAGGTGCCATTATGCGAGTTTATGAGCAGCTTGAATTGTTTGGCAATTTCCATGTCAAATGCCGATTGTTTTCTTCGTTGCGTGATCCCTTCATCTCATCCGTACTCGATGGTCGGTTTCTCGAAACGAACTTTAAACAGTTTTGACAATTAGGTTTCCTAACATTAGCTGCTCCGCAACCAAAACCAAAAATATTTAAAAATGGTTTTACGGAATCCTCGTATTTGTGCCCAAGATCCTTGCAGATCCAACAAACTGAAACATTATTTGAGTTTTGACCAGACGAACTCTCATAGCGGCGATTTCTGTTTCCCGAATTAAAGGCTCCTACAGTTTCAGTATACGATCCATTGTTGTTACTATTTTCAGAACTAAAATTGGAACTTTTCGATCTATCAATATTTAGGTTTTGCAACTCCATATTGTTCTCGTTAATTCTTGGTCTGCGATGATATGGCTCGATGAATTTCTTAGGATCGTACCCAGTTTGCTCCCAAAGCTGTTCATAATCTTGACAAAGAACCCTTATTTCTTCAATAGATCGAATTGAGGCGTGATGTGGTAACGTTACGTTCTTTAGGGCTGGATACATATTCTGGCATAATCGATATATTATTTGACGCTCAGACAATCGATCTTGCAGTCGTGCATTCATTTTCTGTATATGGTTAATGAGAAATCAGAAAATGATTCTCTGCATTCTCTTCAAAATACTTTCCTTAATTTCTGAAAATCAGTGCACAATAATAAAAAGACAATGTCTAATAAATATGATAATAATTTATGTATTCTAGTTTATTACTATATACAGTAGCTAGTGATATAAAATTCGACCCATCCTTTGTTAATAAAATGGTAGTCGAATTCAATAGCACGATTTAAAAAAATTAATTACTTTTATGGGTACCATATTTTTTATTATAGGATTTAGGAAAAATTTACTTTGGAATCCAAACCAAAATTTTAGTAAATGGCAACCACTTACTCGCACGATATGAAAAAAACAGAGTACTTGATGACCGTGATCGCCGCACCGCCGTCAATATAATCACAAACCATCTGTTAACTTTACGACCCAATCCAAAAAAACCGGATAAAATCACTTGGGCCAAGTGCGCCGTCCATTTATTTCCCAACCTGGGAGCCAAAGGAGTTGGACAAGAGGGATATGAAAGTAAACCTTTTGATAGCAACGTATGTATAATGCCAAGATAAAGAATTTAATCAACTTCACAAATATTCTATCGATGAAATTTTTGTTTCTGTTGTCATTATTCCTTGATAACCTTGAAATGTGAAAATATTTGGATGAATGATAAGAGTGATTGGAAAAATTTCTTGGATTGAAAAATATTTTTGAACGTTGATTAAATTGTTTCAATTTATTGATTATAGTTATAGATTATATATTTTTGTCGAAGACAAGATAATTAAAACAAATAAGCTGAAAATCTGGAAAATTCAATTAGCAATTTTTCGAAAAATAAATAGACAAACTAAAACAACCTGCTCACACCACATAAATGAAAGAGTTTTCAGTAGAATTTTTTAACGTTATAGCAGATTTTCAGCAGTAATGTCCTAAGAACATTGATAATTATGATATAATTTAATAAAACTTTTCAAAAACACGTTGCCCGGTCGACGTTTTCTCGCTGTTAGTTCATAGAAGCGTTGTTGAATTAAATGTTATAAAATTATAAGAAATTTTTTAATTTAAGAACTTTTCGCTACTAGAAATGTGGAGTATTATCTTCCGGGGTGGTTTATGGTTAATTTCGATCTTTTGTATTGAAATAATCTAACACAATTATTGTTAAATAAAGTCTAAATAAATTCCCAGAATTTCTAATAAGGGGTAGATACTTGATCAGCTAGCTATTACAATTTTCTAGCCGAAATATGTGCTTATTTGTTTTGAAACCTATGTAGATTGGCTCGAAAGTAAACATTTTTCCCTACAATTTTCATTATAATTATCATTTTAATGATAATTATAATGAAAGTTGTAATAATAATAAATATTATTAATATTTTGTTAGATTAACGTAATCAATTTACATTTAGGAAACATTTTATGATCCGGCAATCAAAGGTGGTTGGATCGGAAATCGTCTTAAAACTTTGTTACGACTGTGTGGTCTTAACAAGACATTTTTTGTAAATTTGTTTCTATTCTCCACGTGGTTTCTTGCGTCCGGGTTTTTGTTGTCTGAACGTGATTTCTTGGTGGATGGATTCCTGTGTGTTTTCTTCTGTTATGTTGGCAACGGAACGAAAATGGTAGAGAGAGAGAGAACAATGCGCATCGAGTGTGTGCAAAGTAAAACGTTTTAAAAAAAAATGTTTTTTCTTGTATGTCTCTCTTTTGTACCAACGAAAATTTGGTACAAAGGAGAGACAGAGAAGAGAGATGCATTTTCTTCTAAAACGTTTTACGAGCTGTACGACGCTCGAATATTTTTTTTGGTTTGTCATTCGAGTTGTGAATTTTGATAAGAAAATAGGAGTTTTGATTTGTATAGAGAGTCTATTTAAGTAATTAAAAAAAAAAAAAATATAAAAGTCGAGTTGTGATTTTTTTATTTTTCGTTTTATGTAATGGATCAGTTTTTATTTGACTGTGGCATTGGGTTTTGATTAAAATTAAAATATAAAAACTTAAAATTTTTTGGGTGGATGTTAAAATAACACGTTTATTAATGATATATGCATAATAAAATAATAATTAATTCTATTTGTAAGTGGACATTTTGAGTTTTTGTTTTTTTTGTTTTTGGGGTTGTGAATGACATGACCGCGTATGTTTTACGGAGAGTGTGTTGGCGAGAAAATCCATAAATATTGTTGGTGAATTTAATACAAAAGGCGGGCATAATTTTGGAAATATTTTGTTGTGATTTTGGAGTGATATTTTATGGTGATTTTGACCTAATTCTCAACGGGGGTCACATTTTTACGAGTGCTACGAACTTCTACGAGTGGCCACCACGAGGCCATTCATATTCTACGTTTAATAACGGCAAAAGTGCCGTATCCAGTACAACCGCTCGAGCGCGTAATACCGTCCGGCGAGACAACACCCACCTCATTTTACCGGCATCGCAAGGCCGCAACCCGTTGTTTGATTTTTGGTATCGGGGAAAGGCCCCGCAACGTACGGGTGGCCAACCGGCCTCTCGTGTTTTGTTTATATAATTTTGTGGTATCGGGGAGAGGCCCCGCCACATTAGGGTAGCCAACCGGTTGCCCGTGTTTTTTTGTTATCGGTGGTCTGCCGCAACGAACGGGTAGCCGACCAACCGGGTGCCCGACTTAATTGGTATCGGGGAGAGGCCCCGCAACGGATGACCGCCCAAGGTCGCATCAACACTAGAGTGGTATCGGCACATAAAGCCGCAACGGTCCGGGTGGGGCAAGGCCACCTGTGGCATGACGGCCGCTCAAGGCCGCAACAATTTGTTTTATTTGTAATTAAGGTACCATTTTTTATTTTTATTTTTACTTTTTGATTTTTTTGATTTTTTTTATACTTTTATATATTATATTAAATTTTACGTTTTGTAATCGAGCGCCGCACAGCGGGTGCACGCTCGGTACACATTGGTCTCTCTCTCTCTCTCGTTCTCTTATCGTGGTACGGGTGGAGGGGGAAGTTGTTTCTCTTCGTTTTTTTTTTTGTTTCCTTTTCTTAAACTAAAATGAATTACTAAATTTTCGGTTGAGTATGATGGGAGTGGAGACTCCCTCTGTGTCGGCATAGTGTTTGCGGTCCCTTGGTGCCCGCATCCAATTTCGTAACCAGGGCTCGACCTTGTTTGAGTTCGAATGGATGCGCGCACCAAGGCACCTCTCTCCCTTTTATAATTGTTAAGTTGTTCGTTCCTCAGGTTCCGGCCGACGAATTTCGGCGGAACTCCGGGTATATTTTATTATTATTTGCGCTTTATTTTTATTTAATTATCTGTAATCATCACGGTGTAAGCCAGGAGCCATGCATGCCTCAAACCCCACGACCCTTCGCACTTCTCCCTGAGAACGTAGCCGGCAAAAATCACCGTGGAGGCCTCTGCATGCGCTTAGTGAAATCTGCAGGTTGGCAGTAGCCAGCCGGGTAACAGTGGCGCCCAAACTATGTCGCGAATTTTAATTTTTTTGATTTTTTATGATTTGTAGCTTCATTCCCTTTGGCGTGCGCGTCCAGTGTCGAAACCGGTGTTTCACATTGTTTGAATTCGCATGGACGCGCACACCAAAGCCAGTCTCCCGGTTGGCATTCCCCATCTGCGATCGCAACCAGCACGGGCTGTTTGATAGCGCGTAGATGGGGGTGTCATCCCCTATTCTTCGGACATCCGACTTTCGAGCTCTTTCCCATTTCCACTATGTTGTGTCTGATTGTGGTGGAGCTCGGATGTCATTTGTCTGGGGTTTAGTTAGCTTCATTTTATCCTTACCCCGAAATTTCTCGACCGAAATTTGAGGAACAACAATTTTTATTATTATTATTATTTTTCTTATTTTTTTTTATTATTTAGCTGACACGGAGTGGGGTTTCCACTCTTATCATACCATCCGTATTTTCGTTTTGGTTTAAATTTTATTTTGATATATATATTTGATATCTTGTTTTTTGATTTTTGATTTAGCTTGGGGTTGTATTGGAACCCGCGGTACTATTAGTACTTCATTTTATATTTTTTCTGCATTTTTATTATTCTTGGTTTTCGTATCGTTTCAAATTTCAACGAGCCCCTCCAAATTAGGTTCTCATTGAAAAGCGCCACTTTGGGGGGTATCTCGTCCTACCGTCGTTAATCTAATCGTGGGAATACGGGACCCACAAACCATCACAAGGTAACCATTCCTTCCTTCTTGTATTATTATCTTATTTATATTTTGTTATTGACACTTTGCCTCCTTATCTGGGTGTGTTGGTAGTTTCATTAACTACGGTATTATTATTATTAACTTTTATTTATTATTATTTTTGTATGAATCCAAATCCGTAGTTGGTTATCGCGGTTTGATTCATGCGTTGAATTATGTATTATTATGTATTAAAATGATTTTAACGAGCCCCCCCCCCCCCCAAAATCGGTTCTCATCGAAAAGCGCCATTTTCGGGGGTATCTCGTCTACATCCGTCGTTAAAAAAATTGTGGGAATACGGGCCCCACGACCCATTTATAAGGTAACCATTCCTCTTATTCTTATTCGTCTACATATTATATTTCGTGTTTATATTTTTTTTTATTTATCTAGTTATAGTGGGTGTGGAATATCTTTAGTTGTAATTTCCTTTAACTTAAAACCTTCCGTTTGAGTTAGAGTTATTTTGAATTAAACTTTTTGTATTTTTTATAAATTAATAAAGATTACGTTTTGTCGAATTATTCGAACCTATTCATTATCCCTACCTAAATTCTAAAATGGACATAACATTTTTCGAGCAAGACGAATTGGAGCAAAGCTATATCGATGGACCATTATTGTCTGAGAGTGGCCTCAATTACACAGGATCTCCAGCGGGCATCTCCATCGACATGTTCCTGTTTCAGCTAGATACCATCGCTTCATCTCGGGGATTATCCGAACAAATTTTATTGTTGGAGTTACACACCATCTTGGAAGACATAGCGTTACAATGGTACTGGACATTTCGTAAACACAACCCGCACGCTACCTGGACCGAACTACGAAACGGTTTGATCGAGCGATTTCAAGACCGCCGCACCAACTACGAAATTCGAAGAATGGTCGAAGCCCGGAAACAACAACCTACGGAAAGTTTTTTGGACTTTTATGATCACGTGTGGACTCTTACCCTGCAATGTCGCAAACCGTATTCCGACGAAGAGCTCATCCAAATCCTCATGAACAACATGAAGCCGACGTTACAGTTTCATCTCACCGATCGTCGGTTTAGCACCATAAATGAGCTGATCAAAATTTGCTCTGCTTGGGAGGAGTCTTTCAGGCGGATCAAAGCTACGGCGGGCCCTGCAATCCATCCACGACGCGTGATCAATGAGTCATCAGGCAGTCCGTATGATGATGTTGGAACATATGACTCTAATGAGAATTATCCCTTGACTGATGTTCTACCTGATAACTCAGTATCCGCAATTCACACGGGGAGCAGGTTTCCATCGGCAGCGGCGAGACGTCCTGGAAGACAAATCTCAACAGACAACTCGAGATCAGATTATATACAGCATACGCATTACGGTAAAAATGTCGTTACCACAACGGCCACGCAGACAGAGTGTACCGAGATCATATCCACCTCCACTCAGACTGAGTGTACAGAGAACAAATCAACCTCAACCCAGACTGCGGATAGTAGAGAGGATAGAGCAACTCAAACCGATTCTGGAGGACGCAGCGAGCAATACGGACGCGGAAATCCGCTCCTATTCGAATCCGACGAAGAAGTAAGCTCGTCTGCCAGTAATGATTCCTTTTCCGATCCTTCTTCCCCATCCAATCCTGTTTCCCTTCCTGTCGCTCTTAAATTTTTCTATAATGCCCCATCATTGGCAAAGTTAGATCGTTTAAAGCGTTCCAAGAAATATTGGAACCGTCGCGTCGCAATGAGAAATGACGTGATTTCCTCCGTTCTATTCTCCGAGGGTAGTGACACTCGGCCTTACGCCCAGGTCTTTATAAATAATATTCCTTTTAAGGGTCTTCTCGACAGCGGGGCGAGTGTCAGTGTTCTCGGGAGTGGATCGGAGAAACTTATGTCAAATCCATTTGTTGAATTCCATAACTTTCCTTCCACTATAACTACCGCGAGTGGCCAAGTCCAACGAGCCTTTGGTTATATAAGAGCTAACGTCGAATTTAACGGAGTTACTAAATTTATGAATTTTCACGTTGTCCCTTCCTTGGAACAACCGCTTTATTTGGGTATCGATTTTTGGAATCGTTTTGGAATTTCCCCAAAAATCTCCGCGTTGAATGATTCGGACGAATTAGGTGAAACTACCAACACACCCAAATTCCATATTTTAACATCTGATGATCGTCGTAAATTGGATCTCATTCGCGAATATTTTCCGAGCAGCGATATTTTAGGTTTGGGCCGCACATCCCTCATCACTCATATGATCGATGTCGGTTCCGCAAAACCAGTCAAACAACGTTTTTATTCCGTGTCCCCAGCTATCCAGAAACTCATGTATGCCGAGTTGGATAGGATGTTGTCTTTGGGGGTTATCGAGGAGTCACAAAGTTCCTGGTGTTCACCGGTCACGTTGGTGCGTAAGGCCAATGGGAAAGTTCGTCTGTGCTTGGATGCTAGAGAACTGAACAAGGCCACCGTCAAGGATGCGTATCCGCTGCCCATAATCAACGGATTGTTGGGTCGTTTGGGACACACCCGATTCATTTCGGCGATTGATTTGAAGGATGCCTTTTGGCAGATCCCACTCGACCCAGCATCCCGCGATAAAACAGCGTTTACGGTTCCTGGACGGCCCTTGTATCAGTTCAAGGTGATGCCGTTTGGCTTATGCAACGCACCACAGACGCTTTGTCGCTTAATGCACCGCGTGATCCCGTACCAACTGCACGATAAGGTCTTTGTGTACCTCGATGACCTTCTGGTCACATCCTCCACTCTGGCTGAACATTTCGATTTGCTACAACAGGTTGCTGGATATCTGAAGTACGCTGGTTTAACAATTAATTTGACCAAAAGTAAGTTTGTGTTGAAAGAAGTAGACTATTTAGGTTATATTGTGGGTGATGGCTGCCTCCGTACAAACCCAGATAAATGTAAAGCTATTCTGGAGTACCCTATTCCGAAAACGACGAAACAGATTAGACGTTTTCTGGGAATGTGCTGATGGTACCGTCGCTTCATTCCAAATTTCGCCTCCTTAGCTTCTTCTCTCACCGATCTTACTGGTAAAAACACTAAAGTATGTTGGTCGGCAGCTGCTGATTCTTCTTTTAACGCTCTCAAAACCGCCTTGTCAACTGCCCCAGTTTTGACGCATCCTGATTATACAAAACCCTTTTTTATTCAGTGTGATGCCAGTGCCGTTGGGGTCGGTAGTGTCTTATTTCAGGTGGACGCCGAGGGGGTGGAGCGGCCCATTGAGTTTTATTCCCATAAGCTCAATGCGGCGCAGCGAAACTACTCGGTGACCGAGCTGGAATGCTACGCTGCCGTCCTCAGCGTGCGAAAATTCCGTCCCTACGTGGAAGGTTATCCATTCGTCATTTATACCGACCATTCCAGTTTGCGCTGGTTAATGAGTCAAAAAGACCTCTCCGGACGTTTGGCGAGATGGAGTCTTAAACTCCAAGCACTGGATTATCAGATTGGATACCGAAAAGGTTCAGTTAACGTTGTACCTGATGCGTTGTCCCGAGCTTTTCCGGATGAATCCGCTCCTTGTGAGGATGATTCCGAAAGTAAGAGCACGCCTGATCCTGGTGTTCAATTTGGAGATCCAGTCTTGTCGAGTAAAAACATCGACCGTTCCGTGAATGCGTTAATGCCTTCTTCAGTCCCCATTCTGCACGTTGATCAAAATTCGGTTGCGTTCCAAGATCCAGATTACGTCGATCAGATCGCGAAAATTCGTTCCTTAAAAGATTGTTCGCACAACTATAAGATCCAGGATGATTAACTATTAATATCCCCTTCGTTCGGTTTTAAATATACGGATACCGACCTTTCGAATTGGAAACTTGTTATTCCTAATTCCTTAACTTCAACGCTTATTGAACAGGCCCACGTACCTCCCACTTCAGCACATTTAGGCGGCAGCAAAACTCTCGAACGCCTTCAGCGTCAATTTTACTGGCCTCAAATGGCAAAGCAAGTTAAACAGTACGTTGCTAGCTGCACTAAATGTAAAATGAACAAAGCTGTTAAGTTCTCTACACAACCAGCCATGGGAGCTCAGGTTACGTCAACTCGCCCGTTTCAAAAACTATATGTCGATTTCTTGGGTCCGTATCCACGTTCGAAACTCGGAAATACCTGTATCGTTATCGTTCTGGATCATTATTCGAAATTCGTAGTTGTAAAACCCTTACGCGAAGCGTCTGCCTCATTATTGTGTCGATTTCTGGAAAATGAGGTATTCCTTTTATTCTCCGTACCCGAAATTGTTACCTCCGATAATGGGAAGCAGTTCACATCGAATCTATTTAAAGACCTGTTAGCTAAATACGGTGTAACCCATGTACGTACGCCGGTGTACTCGCCCCAAAGTAACGCTTCCGAGCGTGTTAATAGAACATTAATTGCCAGTATTCGTTCATATTTGAGCGATCACGACCATAATTTGTGGGACAAAAATTTGCAGGAAATTGCGGCTGCTTTACGTAATGCCATACATGATTCGATACATTATTCCCCTCATTATGTCGTGTTCGGTCAACATATGTCGATGCACGGTTCGGATTACTCACTGCGACGATTACTCGATGAACATGATCCCGGTGAAGTCCAGGCATGGACTAAGCCAGATCGAGTAAATCTGTTAAAAGATCGTATTATACATTATCTGCGTGTGGCATACGAGAAGGGAGCTCAGCATTACAACTTGCGTAGTACTAAGCGCTCTTTTCGAGT
This sequence comes from Nephrotoma appendiculata, assembly GCA_947310385.1. Taxonomy (NCBI): domain Eukaryota; kingdom Metazoa; phylum Arthropoda; class Insecta; order Diptera; family Tipulidae; genus Nephrotoma; species Nephrotoma appendiculata. The sequence continues at coordinate 224,070,971 of OX371223.1, forward strand.
TGGACAATCTGTCTTTATACGATCTTTTGCGTTGAGCGATGCGACGAACAAATTCTCCGCGAAATTAGCTGGAAAATTCAAACCCGCGGTAATTTCTGGTAAAGTAGGTCAGGTGGCGTATACCGTCGAAGATTTGAATGGCAAATCCCTAGGCACTTATCATGTCAAAGACATCCGTGTTTAATCGTTTCTCTCTATCTTCATTTTCGTGTTGTTTGTTTTAGGCCCGGCTTATGAGACATCTCAGGGTGTGGGACGTTCCCACGTTTGTTACGACTGTGTGGTCTTAACAAGACATTTTTTGTAAATTTGTTTCTATTCTCCACGTGGTTTCTTGCGTCCGGGTTTTTGTTGTCTGAACGTGATTTCTTGGTGGATGGATTCCTGTGTGTTTTCTTCTGTTATGTTGGCAACGGAACGCAAATGGTAGAGAGAGAGAACAATGCGCATCGGGTGTGTTCAAAGTAAAACGTTTTAAAAAAAAATGTTTTTTCTTGTATGTCTCTCTTTTGTACCAACGAAAATTTGGTACAAAGGAGAGACAGAGAAGAGAGATGCATTTTCTTCTAAAACGTTTTACGAGCTGAACGACGCTCGAATATTTTTTTTGGTTTGTCATTCGAGTTGTGAATTTTGATAAGAAAATAGGAGTTTTGATTTGTATAGAGAGTCTATTTAAGTAATTAAAAAAAAAAAAAATATAAAAGTCGAGTTGTGATTTTTTTATTTTTAGTTTTATGTAATGGATCAGTTTTTATTTGACTGTGGCATTGGGTTTTGATTAAAATTAAAATATAAAAACTTAAAATTTTTTGGGTGGATGTTAAAATAACACGTTTATTAATGATATATGCATAATAAAATAATAATTAATTCTATTTGTAAGTGGACATTTTGAGTTTTTGTTTTTTTTGTTTTTGGGGTTGTGAATGACATGACCGCGTATGTTTTACGGAGAGTGTGTTGGCGAGAAAATCCATAAATATTGTTGGTGAATTTAAAACAAAAGGCGGGCATAATTTTGGAAATATTTTGTTGTGATTTTGGAGTGATATTTTATGGTGATTTTGACCTAATTCTCAACGGGGGTCACATTTTTACGAGTGCTACGAACTTCTACGAGTGGCCACCACGAGGCCATTCATATTCTACGTTTAATAACGGCAAAAGTGCCGTATCCAGTACAACCGCTCGAGCGCGTAATACCGTCCGGCGAGACAACACCCACCTCATTTTACCGGTATCGCAAGGCCGCAACCCGTTGTTTGATTTTTGGTATCGGGGAAAGGCCCCGCAACGTACGGGTGGCCAACCGGCCTCTCGTGTTTTGTTTATATAATTTTGTGGTATCGGGGAGAGGCCCCGCCACATTAGGGTAGCCAACCGGTTGCCCGTGTTTTTTTGTTATCGGTGGTCTGCCGCAACGAACGGGTAGCCGACCAACCGGTTGCCCGACTTAATTGGTATCGGGGAGAGGCCCCGCAACGGATGACCGCCCAAGGTCGCATCAACACTAGAGTGGTATCGGCACATAAAGCCGCAACGGTCCGGGTGGGGCAAGGCCACCTGTGGCATGACGGCCGCTCAAGGCCGCAACAATTTGTTTTATTTGTAGTTAAGGTACCATTTTTTATTTTTATTTTTACTTTTTGATTTTTTTTATTTTTTTTATACTTTTATATATTATATTAAATTTTACGTTTTGTAATCGAGCGCCGCACAGCGGGTGCACGCTCGGTACACATTGGTCTCTCTCTCTCTCGTTCTCTTATCGTGGTACGGGTGGAGGGGGAAGTTGTTTCTCTTCGTTTTTTTTTTGTTTCCTTTTCTTAAACTAAAATGAATTACTAAATTTTCGGTTGAGTATGATGGGAGCGGAGACTCCCTCTGTGTCGGCATAGTGTTTGCGGTCCCTTGGTGCCCGCATCCAATTTCGTAACCAGGGCTCGACCTTGTTTGAGTTCGAATGGATGCGCGCACCAAGGCACCTCTCTCCCTTTTATAATTGTTAAGTTGTTCGTTCCTCAGGTTCCGGCCGACGAATTTCGGCGGAACTCCGGGTATATTTTATTATTATTTGCGCTTTATTTTTATTTAATTATCTGTAATCATCACGGTGTAAGCCAGGAGCCATGCATGCCTCAAACCCCACGACCCTTCGCACTTCTCCCTGAGAACGTAGCCGGCAAAAATCACCGTGGAGGCCTCTGCATGCGCTTAGTGAAATCTGCAGGTTGGCAGTAGCCAGCCGGGTAACAACTTTAAGAAAAAAAGAAGTGAAACACCAAAAAAAATTTCAACCTATTGAAATAGCTAAAGTAGTAGGGGAGCTAGTTCAACCAACCGGAATAGACAATATCGAAGAACTCGAAGAAATCATCGAAAATTTAAAAACGTCGGATCCAAAAATAGATAGACAAAATATTATTAATTGGATGGAACAGACATTTCATCTTCGCAGAAATTTTATTTTATCAACGAATTCTAGCCGAGCCTTGGTGGAATATCCGAGATTTATGGATACATATGATCTGGTGAGAAAATTAAAATAAACTAACAAACAAAAAAAAACATTTAAATATAATATTTCTAGATTCATATGGATTTTCAACGATTGTTTCCGAATTTGCATGATAATTTAAAAAACAAATTAAATCTAGAGTTCTGCCAAAAGATCAAAACGGTTTCTGGACAAATCGGGAAAAATAAGCCAATATCTGAATATTTTAATGGTGAGTTTTATAACTTATTTATACGAGTAATTTTATTTGTGCTATTTACTAAAAGTATACTTTTATTTTAGATTGGCAGGCAGATGTCTTATATATATTTTGTTTATTATCACTCCTTCCACCAACGCAAAAAGGCCGCGGTGCTAAAAATCGAGAGAACTTTAAAACGGCAGGAAATAAAATTATAAAATTCATCGGAATTAACGACGAAATTACGCCTGATCAGGATCTCATAATATTCGCTCAAGGTGAAAATAAAGGAAAAATTATTAAATATTATAGATCTCTCGATAAAAGGATTTTACCCACAAATAACACTATAATCGATGCGATTGATCTACTATTTAAATCGCATTATGTATTTAACATAAAATACGATGAGAATCTTGATAACTTTTTTAAATTCATACAGAATTACAATTTTGAAATTCCTTCATTGAAACTATCTACGACTGTAAAATACTGTCACAGTCTTCTAAATCCTGATTTATAAGTTCAAATTAGAAAACAGTGCAATATTATTATAAAATAATCTAATAATAATCTAATTAAATTAGGAACGTTGTTAAAATTCGAAATATTTTAAAGTTTTAATTTTCTATCTAAAACACATTTATGTAGTTAATAAAAAACAAACATCTCAATAATTTAAATATTTTTCCATTTTCTAAATTATTTTAATATTTTTTTAGCATTTCAATATAAAATATATTTTTAATAGTAGCTTCTTCTCATTTATTTTACAATATTTTTGTTTTTTATTAGAAATCTGATTATTTTCTTAATATGTGCTGAAAAAAAATAATAAGTTTTTACATAAAAAAATACTAATTAAGAACAGAATAGTAACAGAAGTAATCTGTTTTCAAATCTTAATATATTACACATTTCATATTGAACATATTTCATATTGAATTTAACACTGAACCATTATTTCATAAAATTTGACAATTCTTTTAATTTGGTTTTTTACTAAGGACTCAATAAAACGAAACAAATTTTCTAAATTTTTAAAATTATTTAATTTATAAATATTTGGTTTAAAACAAATTAAATTTTAATTGAATTAATCAAATAATCCTGTATCTACTAGTATTTTTTCTTTAAAAAATTATCTTTATATTTTTATGGTTTTAATTTTATGTTGAACCTATTACATATATATTTTTGCTGCAATGAATTGCTTTCTTTGTGATTTTGCACCCCAAACCGTAAATGTTTACGTTTTACATCTTAAAACAGAACATTATTTTCGAGAAGGTTCAACTGTGGAAATTTGTTGTGGTTATCGAACATGTAAGAAAAGTTTCCGCTCAAGTAATGGCCTTAAAAATCATATGAAAATATGTGCAAATAAACCAGAAACTTCGAATATTGTTGTTGAACAAAGGAATCGCTCAGAAATCGATTCAATTGAAACTAAAAATTCACTTACAAATGTTAGGAACCAAAGTTCGCCAATTGTTGAAGGCGTACAAAATGACTTGAATCAAATATTCGTGAAATTTTTGGTGGAATTAGGTACATTACTAGCACACTAAACTTCTTAATGGTAAATATAAAAACGATTACGCAACACGTATTTTTCACAATTCGAAATATTATATATAGTAACAATAAGATAGATTGCATCCATAAAATAAATGTAGTCGAACAAAAATTGAATGCAATTTTGGAAGAAGAAGGCACTACGTATAAAAGAAGAAAACATGCATTTAGGAGTGTCCTAGAGCCTAGGGAAATCACACTGTCCCAAAGATACGAAAGGAAATGGGACTCCGTTCTGCATATGTTTATTAATTGTCCTGCACGAAATACATTTATTTACATTCCGATTTTAGATACCTTAGTTTTCATTTTATCGACAGAAAAAATTCAAAAAACATTACTAAGATGAAATGTTAATATAGACTATTACGAAAATTTGGAAGATGGCGATTAGTTCAGAAAAAATAAAATGCTTAATTTAAAAGATAATTTAGCTTTACAAATTCAAATATATTTTGATGAATTCGAAACTGTCAATCCCCTTGGTTCGAAAAAAGGAATTCACAAAGTAGGTGCAATTTATTTCGTAAAATTTGCCTTCAAATTTTAACAGTAAATTATGCCACATCCATTTAGTTAGTTTGTTTTACTCGAATGACTTAAAACACGTCAGTTTTGATGAAATTTTGGGACCATTAATTAAAGATTTAAAAACTCTGGAGACAACTGGAATTTATTCCCCGGTGGATGGTTGCAATCATATTAACGTTAAGGGAACACTGGCAAATCAATTATATCGTCAAATAGAAAGTTTCAGTGTAGATTATTTTTGTAAACATTGCTATAGCTCGTTTTCGGATATTCAAATTAATTTTGTCGAGTCTAATGTCACAATGCGAACAAAAGCTTCTTATGATAGTCATTTAAACGAATTATTACAAGATAAAATGCATATTTATGGAATTAAAGGTAAATGCATTTTTAATGAACTTAACTTTTTTCATATATATGACTCACCGTCTGTGGATATAATGCATGACATTTTAGAAGGCTTGGCTCAAGTAGAGTTAAATTTATTTTTTACATTTTTATTAGATAGAAAGTATGTCAGATCGTTAAGAGAAATTAACGATAAAATAAATACATTTAATTTTGGCTTTCTAGAAAGAAAAAATTTACCTTCATCGGTTATTTTAGATAAAGGAAATAATTCAATTGGGCAGAGAGCTGCACAAACTTGGGCATTAATAGTAAATGTCCCACTGATATTTTATCATTTTTTTGAAAGTAATGATAAGGACATTTCTACGAAATGCGGTATCATATTACTATTAATAAAATGTATGGCTATTATTTTTTCACTTAAAATAGAAAAACCGTGGATTGCAGAATTAGAAAGCTTAATTTTGGAACATCACACTAAATTTAAAAACGAATTCCCACATAAAAATTTAAAACCTAAACATCACCATATGATACATTACCCAAATATAATATAAAAAATAGGACCCTTAATAAACATTTGGTGTATGCGATTTGAGGGAAAGCATACCATTTTTAAAGTAATGGCGAGTACTCAAAAAAACGTTATTAATGTATGTAAAATGCTGGCATATAAATATCAGGAGCAATTGGCAATAAATTTTGAATTGCAATCCGAAATTAAATTTTATATAGAGGAATTAAATTATTCCAACAAACCATATATGCAAATTATACAAGATTGTATGGTCGATGATACATTAGTAAATTTTCACTTTTTAAAAAATCTTAGCTGTTCTGGAGAATTTAGAGAAGGGCTATTTATTGTAGAAAGTGTAACGAACAGTTTGCCTATTTTTAAGAAGATTGTAAAGTTATTTTGTTGTGGTTCCGAATTTTTTGTGTTATGTTTGAAATATGAAACAAAGTATTTTAAGGAAAACATGCAAGCATATGAGATTAATTCAAATGAAAGTGACACATATGAAACTGTTAATGTTAAATTGTTGAAATATCAGAATACTTTTAACTTAAATAGAATTAATAATAAACTATATGTTGTATCTAAAATTAGAATATCCCATAAATAATCTAATTTTAAAGTTTCATTTGAAACTAATAAAAAACTAAACTAATAATATTGTTAATTTTAATAAAAATAGCCTTATTTAGTTGTAATAAATATGTATGTAATTAACTAAAACTGAATTAAAATTAAAATATTTTTTAAAATGTAATGTTGTTTAAGTTTAACGGGAGGATGGAGAGAAAAATAGTTTAATAAAATAATATATTATTAAAGGTAGTTTTGGGTTGATAAAGACGTCCCTTATATTAAGAATAATTGACGTAAGAGAATGTTCTTATTTTCACTATTAGAATGTATTGTTTTGATTTTAAATAGTTGTTTAATTTTACTTTCAACGATTAACATAAATGACGTCCCATTTTTTACATATTAAATGCTTTCAAATTATTAAAATTGCTAATAAAGTGACCCTTTTTCCTCTTTTAAAATGATTTATTTTTAACGCCAATAATGAGTTAAATTTACTTTTCTTTAGAGGGTTAATATTATTTCTATAATTTGTTTTATTATCAGACGTTCTGTTCTCTATTTTGTTTACCATGGGGAGTTAAAATTCATTCTCTTTACTTCTCATAGGTGACCGTTTTTGGACACTACTTTTAATAAAATTTGTACGTTAATTTATTTTTCACGTCTATAAAGTTGTTATAAACTACCTATCGTAAAATGAATCCTGTGGATAGTTGTTTTTCACGTTCCGAAGTTAAGTTCTGCTGGTGTAAGCCAAGAGATGTCAAAAATAACGTCTAATTTCTAACCGTGTAGGCCCGTTGCTCACTTGAGTTATTTTTTTTAGATCACAGCTTCTTGCGTTACTTTTCAAAGCCGAACTAAGTAAAACTGAATTCGTAGAGCTTAGCTGAAGCCACTCGTACGCGCTGATTTATTTAGCTATGTGAACTAATTATTTATCTCCAAGACGAGAATAAAATATCTGAATATATTGCTTTACATATTGGGCTGATCTCAGATTTATCTACAATGTTTCGCTTATTTGAGTTTTGGAAACCAAAACGGGATGCTCTAAAATGCTAAAATGAAAATATAGCTGACATCAGTCAAGAAACATAGCTCAAGTGTGCAACGGGCCTTATGATGGCCATTCTAATAGTTTTGAAAATTGCAGGTGTTTATAGGCTAAACAAGAGTAGGGTCACGTTTTCATACGCTTCACGGCAGTCGGTAAGTACCGACTTATTTGTGACGCAATAACAAAAAAGAAAACGCAATTTTTATTCTATGGAAGAAATCAACGAAACTTCGAATCTTTCTTGACATGTTGGTCGTTGCCACTAGATTTGAAAATAAAAACTGCATGTATTACATTTAGTAACCATATATTTTTGGAGACATGTCCGTGTCGACGTACTTATTCAAATAAGTCTCCTAAGAAAGTCTAAAACACTTTTCACTTTTAATTTTGGTGTAACCTCACATCGTTATAAAATAAACTTGGTAATATTTATATATTCGGAGACGTTCAGGTAATTTATTGATCGATATTTCGAATAATATAACTTACACAATATTGATCAGAAAATTGATCGCAATTTAAAAATCAATAATTCTATCATACACACACACGCACATACACACATCACAAATTTAACAACACTAGTCTCCTTAATAAGGCACCTGATATTTTTCATTCCTCACTGATTTATAAAAGTGATGCGCCATTTTGTTGTAACATTTAAATGGCACCAACCTGTAAAATACACAAACTTTTAATAATACTGCTGGAGGGGACACTAACATAATCACTTTAAACTTACGTAAAAAATTTCAACAAACTTATTACTTTTGGCACATAAATCTCATCCTTCTCCTTTAAAATTCCATCCACAATAATTTTAGCCACATCGGATGATTCAAGTGGCGGCACCGCTAGATCAAGATATTCCTTTAGTTCGGGACGAGTGTTAACATAATACGGACAAACTAACGTTGTTTTGATAAAATCACTGTGTCCATCTATATACATTTCATTCGAAAGACTTTTCATAAAACCTGTTACACCGTGTTTTGCCGAGCAATAGGTGATCATATTAGGGCATGTAAAATGTCCAGCAACTGATGACATACCAACAATATGTCCCGATTTTCGTTTTATCATGTCATCGATAAATATGCGGGTGGTCTAAATCATATAAAAATTATTACAACAAATCTTAAATTTTGTAATTTTTATAACTTACAATAAAGTGCGAAAATAAATTTACTTTAAGTATTCGCTCAACATCCGACCATTCTTTTTCCCGCAACGATATAAACGTAATCAAACCAGCATTATTCACCAAAATATCCACATAACCAATATCACGTAACACATGTTCATATATTTTTTTAACCGAATCATATTCACTAACATCCACATGGTACGCATACGAATTTACATTTAAATCTTTTAACTTTTTAGTCACTTCTTGTGCCGCCATCAAATTAATATCCGCAATCACAATATTGCACGAATTATCATACTCAGCAAATTCAAAGGCCATGTCTCGTCCCAATCCATTACCACCGCCCGTAATTAAAATTGTTTTATTTTTTATTGACTTGCGTTTTAGTTGCAAAATGTTTAGCGCCTCCAGCCATGACTTAAATAAAATCGGTATTGTTTGTATGATTACGAAGAGCAGACTAAGTATTTCTAGAGTATAAAACTGAATTTGTTTACTAGTGACCATGATGCGTTGTAAACACTTTGACGATCTCGACTATTATGAATTGAATATTGTTTGCTTAACAATATAAATAATAAAATAATTTCGGTGATGTTTCTTTCACATATACACCTACCAATTTACATATGGAATAGCAACTGTATACAGTCGGCAGAAAATTAAAATAATTCTTAATTGTAAAGAATATTTAGAAGAAATATGATAAGCAAGTTTAGAACTCTAGCTATATGCTCTATCGATAAAGTGCTGTACAATCTGATTGGTTGGGGAAAATAACCTTCGGAAATTACTATTTACGATCACATATAGTATATAATATTTGATTAGTTGAGATTATTTAGGCGTATAAATAAGTGTACGTGCCAGCTGATTTTAATTGATTAATATCAAATCTTACACCTTTCTACTTGTTTACATGAGATATATAGTGGAAACTGTAATTGAGATGTATTCCTTACACAATAGATCTGATCTGTCTATGACATTGATAAATCAATACGCGAAGGTTTAATTGATCATGAACGTGCTGCAAATTAGTTAGGAGCGTTAATTTATCTAATTTAAAAACGATTGCGAAATTTTCGCAAACCGCAAATTAACAAAACGATATGTATACAAAACCGGTGGCAGTAACAAAAAAGTAACCATGGAATGATAAAAAACAAAAATAAAAAAACAAGTGCTAATAAAACTGTGTTTATTAAATTTCATCAGGAGACACTCGTCTACAAATCTGCAATACCAAAATGGTTAATTTGATTCAATATAAAAAAATTGGCTGGATCACAATATATGCCATTTTAAAAAAACAAGATAAATTCCCGTTAGTTGTTGCGGTTTAAACACCAACTCGTTATTGATTTTTTTTCGATTTTAGTGGTTGCACTGTAGTAAAAAGTGGCCAGATCACAGAGAAATCCCAGTTCGTCGTGTATATGTACCAAAAAAAAGCTTTAGAAGGGCAGCTTCAAATAAAATTAGCCATTTTAAATAAATGTGATAATTTCCCATTGAGGTTGAAACAACAACTCGTTATACAATTTAACAAGTTTTCAAAGGGAATTTATCATATATGGCTAATTTTGTTTGAAAGCGCCCTTCTGTAGCTAACTTTTGATATACTGCTACGTCAAAAAAGTAAGATAAGGTTACAATCTTACAAAAAAAGTAACGGGAATTGGTCAACAAAATATTTATTATTCATTCAAATTTATTGTATTGCCTTCAAAGTAGACCCAGTCCGAAATAATAAACTTATGCCAACGAATAATCCAATCATCAAAACATTTTTCAAACGCAATTTCCGGAATCGACTTCAGTTCTCGCCGCAAACTATTTTTTATGACTTCTTTATGAAAACGAGTGCCTCGAAGTGGTAATTTGAGTTTTGTATAATTGTATAAATAACAAAGTGAACGAGAACCATATCAGACGGTGGTTGTTCGATGATATTTGTTAAGTTTTTGACCAGAAATTCGTTCACAATGATATCCTTATGAGATGGCACGTTGTCGTGGTACAAAATCCATGAGTTCTACAAACCTGGCTTTTTTCGAAAAATTTGCTCTTTCAAACGATCGTGTGACCTCCTGGCAAGGATTTCGAGTACATAACACAGTGACAATCAAAGAAAACAGTCAACATTGCCTTGACTTTTGATCGACTTTGACGTGGTTTTTTCGATTTCGGCTCAGTTGGAAGGCGTCATTCCGAAGCTTGTTGACTACGGTTTGCGCGTGAAACCCATAAACCCATGTCTCATCACCAAATGGAAAAGTGCCAAAACACATGTGACATTTTGCTCGCTCGGTTTACAAAAGAAAGTCATTTTTGCATCGTATAGTTACAGGGAATGAAAAATTTATTTATTTTAAGAACGAATTGCATTCCTACATTTCACCTCTCATTTCGTATGATTAAAATTTCTGATTGTTAAGAACAGTTGAAGTTATCTTGAATTTAAGCAAGCCTAAACTAAGAACTATCTCGAGGCTTCCCTCCCGAATAACAAAAATCTCAGAGATTACCGATTATGTGGTTAAGTGAGATTGATTTCTTACATCAAATAGTAATTCACAATCACTTCGGTGCGATCCATAGGGGCCGATCTACATAATTACAAATTTTTAAGAATTTCTGAAATACTCGTACATTCAATGATATTCTCTCTCGATTAGTAAAAATCTCAGAGATTCTCGAACATGTGGTTAAGTAAGTTTAATTTTTTACATCAAATACTAATACAGCATCACCTCGATCTCCTCCGGTGACAGAGTTAAATATTTTCAAATGTTTAAGAATTTTTGGATTACACTCAATAATATTCTCTCTCGAAAAACTCTCGAATTTCCGAGCATGCGGCTAAGTAAGATTGGTTTCTTATTTTAAATTGTAAGTCAGAACCACTTCGATATTGCGATCTCAGTGCGATGCGTAGGAGCTACATAATTTCAAATATATAAAAAAAAAATTATTACTCTCAATAATGTTGTTTTAAAGAATTTCGATTCATGATTTTCAATCAAAACTACTCCCAAAAATTATATTGTTGAAATGTTTAACCCTTTTAACTATTCGAAGACCGATAAATTAATCCGGTAATATATTTTTGATTCATGTACGTTCACTGGAGATCATAGAGAATTGTGTACTCTATTTTGACCTTTTCTTATTTAAATGGTTTACTCGTATTTCAACTAAACGATTTTAATGATTTTGGTTTCTTTATTTTGTTGTGTATTGTGTTGTAACCGATAAATTCTTATAGGTTTACATAACCAATATTCCCAATTCCCATATAAACAATAACCTTCTAACTAATAACACTCGTAACATCAATAGCTGACTTACCTATTGATATTTTATTCATGACGTTAGCGTTCTTTCCACTAAACCGATTATAAAATTCGGAAATTCGTGTTTTTCCACGAATTACTAACAAAACCTACACTCGATTGACCATGGAAGTTTATGAAATGTACTTAAAAGAGATAAATAGAAACAAAGTATCTGGAAATTCCTTTTAATAATTAAGATCATTACAATACGTATATTATTTCAGTTTGTTTTCTTAAATTTTTTTCCCCTTGGGAAGACTTTAAAAACCAAACTAATAATAAAACCAAAATAATTGATACATTATAAGCTAAATGAGTAATAACATTGGAACTTTTTTCATAGATAGTGGACATCATTTTTTTCACAATCGAAAGAGAGCGGTGGCTACATTTTACGTTCTTGGGAAATATTAATATAACACGTTCGTGGACTTGACGGCTTATGCCGTCAAATAAAGGTACATTCTATGGGTCATGACGGCATATGCGGTCATAAGCCTGTATATTCAACAATATTTGGATACCATTTGAACCATCTATAAATAAAATATTATTGCATTGTACGGGTCAAAAATAGAAACATACAGTTTGTTTGCATATAGATGTAGTTTCTATCATTGAAAATATAACTGCTAAGTGCTAGTGCTGTCATGTCCCAAATTAAATTTTTTTCGGTGACTGCTAATGCCGTCATGACCCATAGAATGAAACGCGCACGTGTTTGTTGTCTACGAACGTGTTAATTCCAAATTGTAATTGTATACTTCACATCTTATGAATATTTTGTGATCCCTTTTACGCCGAAACCCAACCGATTTTCGTAAAAATTACACCATTAGAAAGGTATTCTTTTGTAGTTGTGCACAATCCATGTTTTATGAAATCGGTTTTCAGATGGCTGAGTTATAAAGGATTAAAAAAATTAAATTACATCAACAACATTTGTATTTTTTTATTGTTTTTTTTTGTGCGACATAGCTAAATAGAAAGTGAAATGCACTAACATTAACATCGTGTTTTGATTTGATTTCGGCAGCGGGATATATAAACAGCTTGAAAAAAGTGCTGCTGAAGTGTGTAAACATTATAGTCATAGTTAATAGAGATAAAGATATTTGCCGTTTCAATGATCGTTGTCGCAGCAATTTTCAAAAATGACGATGATGGACCTTATTTTGAGAGAAATATGGTTCTTTTTTCAAAATTGTAACTAATTGAAGTTGAACTAATTTTAGGAATAGTAGTGCACAAACTTTACATGCATGTGCACACTTTTGAAGTTATAACTATAGAATAAAATAGAAATGAGTATGTACTGGTAGTATAAAATAAATCATACGCGCCATATGAAAAGCTTTTATTAAACAATTTATAATCTTAAAATTTAATAAGTTTATCAAGTGCTTAAGATTTTTTGAGAGGTCTAGGTCAGAACTATCAACCATTTATACCAATAATAAGTTAATTAGATTTAATTTTAGCAATACTCGGGCAAATCAAAAAACAATCGAACTATGCGCTCAAATTTACAGATTAGCTTAGTGCTCTATTAAAATTGAAAATGTAAGAGTCAATCACTTATGGCACGCCGTATGCAGTATTAGATGTCATTTTGAATAAATTACTTTTCTATTATGTATTAATATCAGGTTCGCGCTTTTTCAATTTATGTGCAGGGATTGATGTCTTTCGTTTTTAACAAATACTATAGGCTGCACTTAGTAAACATAATTACGTGTTACTTAAAAGGTCCTTTACTTTCACTTACGTATAGTAAAATAAAGTATAGTAACCATGAAACTTTTCTACCTCGAGGTTTTTGCAGATTTATCATTCGTCATATCACCGAAGTTAATAAAAGTAGTTTTAAAAAATCCCTGTATGATTAATCTCTCTCACTCACAGGTGTATTACAGTGGAGTCTAAATTCTTGACCGCTCTTTACTGATCATAAATTTGGAGATCATAATGATTTTTGGTCGTAATTGGTCCATCGAAAGTGTCTGCTTCCATAGGAGATTTTCATTTTTTACATATAGTATTTATGAAAAAACGATTAAAACAAAATATTATACTAACAAGATTTGATAAAAAGCAACTATTTCAGGAAAATCCGGCATCCCCGCAGTTAAAGCAAATTGACTATGCCGTTTAATTTTGAGGTTCAATTTAAAACTTTATCAAGCTTCAGCATACTAGTGCTAAATAATTTGTTTTCATTAAGTGTGTGTTGATCTTGCCTACTGTCCATTTCAAGTGCATTTTGCAATAAATAACGTTTTACATTGGGGCTTTCAGGGCACCCAACGTTGGGAACATATTGTGTAAAATAAAAGCCAACGTTTTTAAAATGTTTAGCACTATGAAATTTGTCAAATCAAATTGGCGATAATTTCACTGATCATGATAGGGTACCTGAAAGCGCCTATTATTTACAATGACCACTAGATGGTTTAGTGACGTACTCCCAATAGTTGGTCTGCGAAATGTTTTTAACCCTCATGTGAGTGAAGAAAAAATATCTTAATTTGAGTGATAAAGGTACCCGGGTACCCTACATGCAACTTTTCTTGAAACTAATTTTTTTTAAATTTTATTTTGCAATTATGAAATTTATAACGAATTTTGCTAAAATTACATAAATTGAAAACAATTTTGCATTAGCGGCAACTTGTCAGTTTTCGAAACTAATGAAATTGCTAACAGTGCAAAACATTGTAAGAAATCTGAAATCCTTAATTTAGAAACGGCATAAGGAACATCGTTTTCATATAGAATTCAGTTACAATTCCTATACAATAAATCTCCTGTTCCGAGTTCGGAAACGGCGTATACAGTTTGTTTGATAAAAGTGCCTTATATAGGAGTATCATATCCATAGAAATAAAATCTGAGAATAACCTGTATCCAACATTAATTCTCCATTACATATGAGAAAAATATAAAGGGGCATATGAGAGCAATCTCATATACCTATGGCAAATTAGCGACTGGCGGAATCATATTGAATTTTTTGAGATTTTCTATAGTTTGTTAGATTGATGTTGATTATCAATAAACGAAATGAATATAGTTCTGGACTATGATTCTCTACGATCCTAAGTCAGTATAAAACTACTATAACTAATTAATGTATTTAAAAAGAAAGAAATACGCACAAGACATACTCCATCAAAGAGAATTCAATGAGTTATTACGAAAATGTATTCTTTATACAAAAAATGAAATTCCCTTAAAAATGACGACCCTTTCATTGTCTAACTAGCAAAAAGTCCTTGTTTTATTTCGAAATTGTATCGAATTAATAAACCAAGCTATAGAAAAAGCCTAGAGTGCATTAAGAGCATTTCAATACATTGAAACAAGGATCTTATCATGATACAAAAAAAATCTCCATCAGATAAGCTCAATAGGAACCGGTTATCACTACTATATGTGTTTTGGTGAAACCACTTATTTCAATACACATTGAGAGAGAGAGAGAACTTTTACTGTAGCGCTGCCAGATTAATACAATTACAGTTCGGGTCTATCCGATAAATTTTACTATTTATTTTATCGTCTGTTTCAAGTTTTTTAATGTATTTGAGTAGATAATACAATAATAAATTGGTTTCACCAATCAGTGTACCTAGAATACTACAGGCCTCACTGCTTTAAAAATTTTGCTATATGACGTCAATTTATGTCGACAGTTCTCTCTTTGGCTATTATAGGCAGCACTAAAATTAAAAAGATTGTTTTGATTTTTTTTTGTGTTTGCTGTCATATTGATACGAAAAAAATTGTAAACAAACAACAAGAAAAATATTTTAATAATATGTTTTAAAATTGAATAAAAAGCTATTGGTAAAAGTATTAATTCATAATATTATCATAGAAAAAATCAGTTTACCATAGATTTCTCATTTTTATAAATTTAGAAACAAAAATGAGTTGAGTAAAAAAGTTCTGATAATTCCAATGTCATGATTGTATTTGTGACTTTTACATTGCGCGCAATGTAAAATCACAAATACAATCATGACATTGGAATTGTTAGAACTTTTTTACTCAATTCATTTTTATCTGTCGATTTATCAAAATGAGAAATCTATGGTAAACTTATTTTTCTATGATATTATTATAAAGTTATGCATTCTAAATTGTGTTAAATATGTAAACACGCATAAAATGTGTACACATTTCGTATATTTTACTTGCAGACCTAACCTTACTTTTAGCACTCGTATAATTTTTTTTTTTTTTGTGTTTGTTTTCGTTTTTTCTTTGAATGAACATAACTGCCGTCTACAGTTCAAAGAATAAACTGTAGACATAAATTTAATGACATAGCAAGCAGTGTGGCCTGTAGTATTCTAGGTGCACTGCACCAATTTAAGTTATTTATTGTGACACTCAATAGCGGCTGTAGAGAAAAATTTTTGTAACATGGATCATTGTTTTTTTTTTTTAATAGAGAGAGAGTATAACCGTTGGTTCTCACCAAAACTTTATTTGTAAAGGGAATTTTTTTTTCGTTTGTTTGTTTACCCTGATTTTATTCCTATTAGAAAATGATTGTGACGTTTTTAAAATCGGAATTGACTAACAACTTTGGCATTGGCAAATTAAAAGGTAGGTTTAAAATATAGTAAATAGATTATCCAACAACACAAAATACATAGTGTTCAATTAAAAACACAACTTTTACTACCACCATGAATATTCTTGAAAACTGGAACATATACACAAAGATTTTGGCGAACTTAATTTTTTTTTCCTTCTAAATAAAAACAATTTATAAAATATTTTTTCATTCCATAAACTCATTTATCAGCCGTTTTTCCACAATTTTGTGACATAACAGAAATATTTTTGTTGTCAAAATACCGACGACTTACTACGTCTATTTCTGAGTTGATAATTTCCCCGAGGAAATTTTTCGTTTTATTTGAAATTGCAAAATTTGCAAAGCAAATAGTTATATTCCCGACTACTTTTGAATGCAAATTGCAATGTAATTTTTTTAGGTGTGTGCGAATATTAACCGATACGATTTCTTTTTCATTCATGGGAAACAATTTAACCCTTTGCTCTCGTATGTCACACTGAAGGTGACAATATAAATTTACTCTAAAACTCGCATGCCACGCTGGAGGTGACAATGCTAATTTACTCTAAAATTACCATATCAGTCTGTAGACCAAAAAAGTACCACACTGTAAAAAGTTACCAAAAATTAAAACATTTTATAATAGTAATAAATGAAAAAAATATAATGCGTTCAATTCTACCACTGTAAATTATTTTAATTCATTTACCTAAAAATAATACAACTTGACACCCAACAACTTAAATAAATCGAGTGCAAGGGGTTAAAATAGAATGCAAATAATTACAAAGCTATTTAGATATGAATCTACAGTATTATATAAAACTGTAACGAGAAATCGACATAACAATGTACGTGAATTCAGTGATGGGAACTAAACATTTTTGTTCGGGCCATTTATATTTTTTTTGTAATTTTTCCATGCAAATATAAATAACAAATTCATGCAATGTTTATCGAGAACTGTAGAAATAAAACACACAAACATGTTTCCATTGAAAATCAAGTTTCCCTAGTGTACTACGATTTAACCGGGTTGAATTATATTTTTTGTATTTACTTTTCTACTTCGTACAAAATTGTTTTTATTTGGTATTTTTGGTGAATGGTAAAAATTACCTTCAGGCCTTTTTTGCTGTCTGCATGAGTCATTTGCCTACAGTGAACGATTAAAACTGTAATTAATAAAAGCCTTACTAACAATAAGTAAATAATTTAAGACAAATTGGTCCTGCTAATATAAAAATCAGAAATGGTTTGCCAACTTAGCAGCTTATATCTCTACCCACAAGTCACAAAATCTTTAGTCGATTTTTGCTATGTTTGAGGAAAGCAAAAACAAAGCCAAAATTAATTTCTTAGAAATGTGGCAACGTCATCAAAAGGACCGGTAAGGCCGTAGTTCTGTATATTTGCAATTTACCTATCTTTAATCATTTTTAATTTAACCGCGGTTTAATAACCTAAGATTTTATCAAAAAACATGAAATTGTATACTTAGTCACTAAGCCACTTAACTAGATCTAACGATTTTTTTAAAAGTTGCTTGTTCTCTTATGTATACTTTAGAGTTTGAAAAAAGTGTTTTAGTAAATAATAAAACTCAAGATGATTTAATTCAACAAAATTTTATTTCAGTCAAAAAAATATACTATAAAAACTAAACAAAATAATAAAATCTGTCAAGATTACGTTCATATTCTTAAGATTAGTTTTCATCCTCAGATTCTTCCGTTAAGTCTGGATGATAATCAGGCTGATCTTCAGTAGCTAAATTTTTATAAAAGTCATAGTAAATGGGGTCTGCCAAATTAAGTAAATACAGTAGATCTATTTTCCTTGCGCTGCTAATATTTACTGTGCGAGTGTAATATGGCCTTAAATTATTCCAATTTAACGAAGCAATGCCGTGTTTTTTAATGTTTATACATTTGAATGGTTCCAACGGATCAAGAGTATTTTTGTACTGAATTAGTTGAAATATTTTAGTGTTCACTTTACTGTATTCCACACGAACTTATTTCCACTTTCATCTGTTTTTCTCCAAACAAATTGTTCTTGGAAAATAGATGAGAAGCTGTAAAACATATTCTGTTTCATTTCCCCAACTTTGAAAACGCGCTTAGGCCGATACTATTAGGTACTGCACAAATTGGTACCAATCTCTTGGGTGATGGATGAATGGCCGTGTGAGTTTTTTTCTCTCTCTATTAAAGAGTGGTCCACGTCACACTTCATGTGTGTGTGGCTGGAACCAAAAATGTCTGGTCAATTACCTCAATAGCATGTGCTTCTTGCACGAACAAAATGAACATAACCGCAACAAACTTATTCTTGTTTTAACCAGAGCATGAGTATTTTTAATGTAAGATGTTTGCAGTCGTCTGCATTTAAGTTTAGATAACGAAGTAAGCATAAAGCAATTTCATTACCCCGCGCTGTGCAATAGCTTCATCCCACATCATGCATACAGGTTCGCCTGAAGTACAGTCATACACTGATTAGACTGATGTTGCTAAATTCGAGGTGGGGAAACATTTTTGCAAGTCAAAAGTGAATACATTGCAAGAATTATGATCTTGAGCCAACATTTTGTCGTGGTTTCCGGCTTTGTATGCACCATTCGCTTGTTTGTGGTGCTCTTCCTGTTGCTTATTACATTCAGCCAATTTGTGTTGATCTTTCGTCAACGTATTTGTTAGATGCAATTTCTCACATTTATTACAACGATCTTTTTTTGGTTTTTTAAATTTTATCCCATTGCCTGAAATATTTCGGTATATGTTGTATAAGATATTGAAGTTGGATGTGATTTATTGTACAATTTATGCATTTTCTGTAAGGTAAGGTCGGATAAAAAATATTTTTGGAGCCGAACGTTCTCTCGTACAATGGCTTTCATAGGATGGAAAGCTGTTTATATGATCACGTATTTTTTAATAGTATCAACCGAGAGCTTGTGACCTGGTGTATGTGGATCGTTACTCAAACATTTTTAGCAACTGTTTTTATTTATTTGCTCATTTTCACATATTGTATACAAGAAGCATTTTTGGTATACGTTGATTTTTGTATCCCGAATCACAAAAAAAAAATAATTAGAGTGAGTCCTGTTCCGATTTTTTTGTGAAACAGTTTTGAGTCTTTCACTCTTTTAGGCCTTACTTCGATCGATCTACTCAAACACCGTAGTCTAACAGAATGACTACCCAGATTCCAGTAGCCTTCGAAAATTACTTTGTGATCATCAGGTGATATAAATTGTTTACATTTTTACGACAATTACAGAGTTCTCTAATGAATCTTTGGTTAATAATTTTTCCAGTTCTTGTTAAATATCGTTTTCCAGAATTCCGTTTCTTTGGCATCTGATCCAGATAAAACTTTGTTAGCATACGCGATAGGTTCAACGCAAGGATCGTTTTCAATAAATGCATATCGGGTTTGTGTATCCATGTCACGTGATTCGCTTACCACCGCGGATACATCGTTAGACAATGGTGTATAATTTCGGTCTTCGTCAGAATCATCGCAATCAGATTCATTGAAGAACAGTGTAGGTTGAGCCGAACTGTCAACATCGTTACTTTCCATCATTTGAATTGTTTGTGTTGAACATTCCGCTTGACTGTTGGGACTTTCAACGTTACTTGTGTTTATTTGTGACGCGAAGCCTATACAATTTTGGTGATTGTAGCACTAACCGAAGTGGTGTAACCGGTGTGTAACTTAAGCTTTTAAATAGTGACTGGTTGAGGCATTAACAATTGCAAAAAAATTTAAATTTGAAAAAGATGTGAGAATTGGCATGTCAAAATAAATCTAGTAACCATATTTCTGATCGCAAATATAATTAATTTGCGACCGGATAGAGGATATTTCCAATATGTACTAAAATTTTGGATTTATAGTTTGCAACCTGCACGGATAAAAACATCTTAAGTGTACTTTAGCGAAATGATTTATGAAATAGGAATTTAAAATATATATCAAGTAAACATGAGATCATATGATTTATTATGAAACTGGGAAATGCTAAGTAAGCAAATTATCTTATGTCAATTTAAGGTGATTAAATTAGTTTGTTTGCATTTAAAATAACACCTTATTTGAACATAAGAAAAATATAATGGATTGTTAAATTTCCCAGCATATTATCTTAAAAAAACGTAAGGAAGCTGAAAAAAATTACTCTCATGAGTAAGTGGCATAAGATGTTAAGAAAAATGCAATGTTTAGCACATTTAGACTTAAGATAATTTGATGTTCTCAATAAACTAAAAAGTAACAGTGATACAAATATCTAGCTTGGAGTCAGGATCAACATAAGATATTTTTATTTTAAATTCAAAACTGTGCCTAGATCGATTTAGCCTTAAATCGACTTAAAATGTTATGACTTGTGAGTGAGAGATATAACGAGAATGATAATCTACCTAAATATTAACCCGAAAAAGTTGGGGTATTTGTTGCATAAAGTGTATAGCAATCCCGAAAAGTGTAACGTAACTCAAAAATGTTCCACCCGAATTAAATTACAAAACAAATATTTATTTAAAAGTTTTAAGCTTTAGTCACGTCTCTATCAGAATAAAATGTATTTATCGAAAATTTAAAGCACTAATAAACCGATACAATGGGTAAAAATTGATATTAGTAGTATTAAATAAATTGACGCATTGAAATGCTTATAGTCCCGAACTTCTAAATTGGTCCAGTTGTGTCTCTGTTAAGACAGATGTACCACTTATTTTTTTCGGGCAGACGTTTTGAATCTTCTGTCAGCCAAGACTAACTGACTCCATTTGTGATTAAATCTAATCAATCGTGCAGATTTTGTTGGTTTTCGCTTGATTTGACAGTCCGGAACCTCCATCGCAGTTTTCGCAAACAATTATGCTCCTTATGTCCGTTTCTGCGCATAGTAGTGATGCATTCATACGTCATGAAGGATTCCCTTTCCATAGTGTGACTTACTACAAGTATACAGTAGAGGTGCCTCTTTATATCCGCCAATTTATTCTTTTGCTAGGTGGTCTCTTGACTATTATGATCGATTTGTGTTTGATATACTTACAAATTTTGGGTTGAATAGTTAAACTATATAAACTATTACATAAAACATTTTTAAAGACGTACATAAAACATTTTTAAACGTGCGCTTGGCAGAAGTTGTCATTGATATTTAATCTGAGTGATAAGTGTTTCGGTATTTTTGTATAGAAAATGTTCTTTGTATTTTTTGTTTACTTTACCTAAGAGCGGTAGATTTTGTCCCAGTTTATGAAGGGTTATCGTCATTCATATGGATAAAACCGCGTCAAAATTGCAAGCGTCAATTGCTATAACCTACTACTCTAATAGTGTTGATAATCGATCGACGGACTTGTTTCGCGCAATGGTTTGAAGGTTCTAGAGAGTGTTGATCTATATATGTATATAACGAGTGAGCGAATTTGTATTATACAATATATTTTATAAACATTATAGCGGCAATTTTTTTTTCTCAGGTTCCCTTCAAAATTGACAATTTTCTTCAGTATTGGTTGGCAAATTATAATGGAAAGATACACAGCTGCACAGCCTTTAGAAATTGTTAAAATTTATTAAAAAAATAATGAATCTATTCAGGCTACGTTTTTAGCGAAAAATAATCTTCGGCAATGAAGCACATTTTTGGTTAAATGGCTTTGTAACTAAGCACAATGGTTGGATTTGGAGTAAAAAACCAAATGCTGTTCATCAAATACGTTTACGCCAAAAAAATTAACAGTTTGGTGTGGTTTATTGTCTGGAAGTGTAATTGGACCATATTTTCTGAAAATGAAAGCTTCTTTAGTCGACTAACGATGTTTAAATTTTCCGAACATCTAGGAAAATAATCGGGTTTTGGAGTACCAGCCATCTACGCCAACTAAATGATAGGTATAGTCAGGGACTTAAAAAGATATTATTTTGATTGAGCAATTCCAACAGACGAATATGTTCAATGTCATAAATGTTGAGCTTTCTTCCAATGCGCCTCAATAATATTGAAAAACTTTTCTTGAGAGAGGTCCAAACATTTTTCGATCATACTTCAGACTATTAATATCTTAAGAAATTTCACATCATGCCAAATATTATTACTATTCAATATCATTTAACCTGAAATATTTCGAGGTAAAATCAATGTAAACAAGAAATCTACCATGGATCTACTTCACATTAAACTCAACATCCCTTCAACGTCCCTTATTCTTATTTTATACAAATACTTAAAAATGTATCCCTATTGTTCGCTAAAGTGTTGGACAAAATACAAAAATATATTGTGTGTGTCGGACGATATAAAACAATTCCCTTCCTATACACATCGACCGCATCATCCAACATTTTATGTTCTGAAATCAATTAAAATCTTCAAGTTTGTATAATTTTCGGTACGATGATAAATTTAAAACGGAAACAAATACGAGGGTATATCAAAAAGTCTTGCAATATCATATGAAAAAAACGAGTGAGTGAGACAACAATATATTTTTCAAAACCATTTTTTGTCACGATGAAACTTCTAGAAGAACATTTCGATGTAACTTTTACGGTTCGTTTGTTTTTGTCAATTTAGTAACATGTGTTTTGAATTTTTCTTAAAATGAATGAAATTGAATATCGCGCCGTTACTAAATTTTTCTATAAAGATGGACGAAATGCAATTTATATATTCAACTATATATCAAAAGTTTACGGCGAATCTGCACCATCATATGCCACAGTAACAAAGTGGGTAAAATTATTCAAAAGTGGTTGGGAGTCATTATAAGACGATAACCGCTCGGGTCGGCCAGCAGATGCTATTAGCCATGAAAACGTAATTTTGGCTGATTCTATTGTATTGGAGGACCGGCGTATTTCTGTTCCGCGGTTAGCGTGGAGACTTTCTCTTTCATACGGTACCACATATACTATATTACATGACCACCTTCACATGTCGAAAGTAAGTGCGCGATGGGTTCCCCGTTTGTTGAATGCTAAACAAAAAAAAATGCGTGTTTAAACTTCAAAGGCGATTTTAGATATGTACAAAGCAGATCCAGAAAATTTCTTGGGTAACATAATAACAGGCGATGAAACATGGCTTCATCACTGGGATCTGGAATCCAAACAAGAATCGATGCAATGGATTAAACGTAGTGAACCACCACCAAAGAAATTCAAAACTCAACCGTCTGCTGGTAAGGTTTTGGCAACAATTTTTTGGGATGCTGAAGGAATTTTGATAATCGATTATATGCCACCGAAAACCACAATCACAGGCATATATTACGCAGAGGTTTTGCGAAAATTGAAAAAAGCGATCCGGGAAAAACGGCCAAGGAAAGTTAGGAAAAAAATCTTGCTTCTTCACGACAATACACCAGTGCGCAAGGCTAATATTGCTCAAGCTGCATTAAAGGACTGCGGCTTCGTGGAAATTCCGCATCCACCGTACAGTCTAGACTTGGCACCCAGTGACTACTTCTCTTTCCCAATTTGAAAAAAACACTAAGGGGCCGGAAATTTTCCAGTGACTATGAAGTACAGTCTGTTGTAAATGAATATTTTATGGAGCAAAAGAAATCTTTTTTTTTAGAGGGTTTAGGTAAGTTAATTGATCGATGTGACAAATGTATAAACCTTAAAGGAGATTATGTCGAAAAATAAAAATATTGCTGTCTCTCTCACTCTTTTTTTTCATATGATATTGCAAGACTTTTTGATTTGCCCTCGTACTTAGCGAGAGAAATATGAAAAATAATTTCAAAATTTTAATGATTTTGTCTGGAAAAGCTTCACCAAATAAAAATATGGTAGATATGTATGACCACAATAAATGTATATTAAATATGCTTATGCTGTTTGGTGGGTATTATGGAGAGCTTTTTATGTGTTTTATTAGTTGTAATTAGGGTGAATTTTAAATGGATCAGGTTGTTCTTGTGTATACCTACGTCGTATTTGTTAAATGTTCCCTAATGAAAATTAAATAGAAAGTTGTTTTCCAGATTTATGTGTATTTTGTATATTATAAAACAATAAATGAAACTTGCTTTATACTTAAATAATGAAATGTATCATGGTTTAATTAGTGGTCGCATAATACAACTGTTTACTCTATATTTAACTACACACATTCGTGTATGTAAAAGTAAAGCCAATTAGTGAAAATAATTTTCCAGTAAATCATAATTTTTCTATTTACGAACTCCTCAAATTCTCAAACGGAATATGCGAAATAATATAATATGACTTGAATATAATTATACATTCATAAATATGATTTCCGTTTTACCATTATAAGCAAAACTTTATGCAATCCTTTGAAATTAACAAAAAAAGATACACATTGAATAAATTTTATGATATCTCATGTACAATATACGAGTACATCAAGATTTATATACACAATCATCGATCAACTTTAGAAAATTATGCATCGACATAAAAAAATGTTTTCTATTCAAAAGTTCAAAATACTGCATTTGACATATTTTGCCAAGTTACATGAAAAATAAGTTTAAAAGTTTTAAGCACAAAAAAGCTTTTGCTAAGTGAAAAATGAAATGAGTTTTTTTTAAATATAATTGATGATGGTTTTATAGCAGAAATAAATTTTGTATTGTTCTCCTGTATGTTTGATACATGATTGCATCCGTTAAGTGAAAATATTTTTTTTACATAGTTTGTTGTAAGCATTTGTATTATATTTTGTAAATATTGTAACATGGGATGATATTCTTAACCATTCATACTTAATACTAAAAAATAATTTATTTATCTAAAAAACTATCACAAATTAATATAATACACTATATTTATTAGAAATAAATTTATCCTGTGTGTGTGTAACGATTAAGGATAGTATAGTTGGAAATGCAATTTATAATTTTTATATGACAGATTTTTTTTTATTTCTTTCTTTTAAAAATTATGTTTTGCTCTATGTACACAATACAAGATAAATGCAAAAAGTTTGCATTTTTTTTTTTTATTTAAGCTCATGGTTAAATTTGGGATACAATTTTCTATATAAAACTATTCAATACAGTTATCTTTACATTCTGCCATAGATTACAAAGAAAGTTTTATATGGCAATAATAGTTCAAAAGAAAGGGTACATAATTTGCAAGGATAAAACTATTTTTATGAGCTTTATGTCATGACTGTGGTTTATGCCCTTAATTATAAATAACCGGCCAAGACTTTTCCGATTTCTATTATTAGTTCTCTTGACAAAGAGATGAAACATAATGACAACTATTATAATTGTCATGTCGTTTTACAATCGACTCGGTGTTGTCGTCTCGTTTTTCATTTGATATTATGTAACAATAACGAAACGATATATTAGTATTGCCACACCAATATTAAAATATTGATATGGGTTTGTGAATTTTTCAGCTAAATTGTCAATTATGAACTTTATATCGGAAGTATTTATATTTTCTAGACATTCCATGTTTTTGTTATTTGGTTGTAGAGAAGTACTGCTGTTTGGTTGTAAAGGAGTACTGCTGCATGGTCTGCTTCTGTTGACTTCTGGCGTTAAAATGTTAAATGAATTAGTATTTCTGAATATTCGCGAAGGAGGTGTATATCTTGCCTCTACACTTACTGTCAAAGATTTATTGTGTTTCCAAATGCACGACATGATCCTTTAAAGCAATAAATGTGAACAACATATTAGGGCCACCTTCCGTTGCCTTTAGCCTCGATTTATTATGAGCCATTTTCTTACGAATTTTAAATTTCATGTCACTCCATACCTATAACGAATAAAGATATTAAATAATGAAATTCATCTAATTATTTTTTAAATACATAATTACGGTGTAACAAATTTTAAACAATTTATTCGTGTTTTTGTAGGAGGCTCCAAACTGTTAAGTTCTTCTGCGAACCGATCCCACAAACTACTCTGCTCTGTCTTAAAATATTTTCCCGATTTAATGTAGCCACAAGCAATGTCAGGGTTTTACCAGTTGCGAAATTACCAACAAACTGTTGTTTGTTGGTAAATTTTAGCCTACAAAAAATAAGACATGTATTTATATTTATTACAAATAAATACATATTTCTTTTTAATAATCTTAGTATATATAAATTTTAATAAAATCAACTAATTTTTTATCAAATTTATTTATTAACTTACATTTTACAACATAATTTTTAACTAATGGATATGAACAACATCAGCTCTAGTCAACTAAAATATCATTGGCAGAAAATGGCGATTTTACGACAAAGGGCGATTCACAGTCGACACTCATAATACCAATTTTTGTCGTCGAAAAGATATCGACACGACAACGACAATTATAATTGGGGTCAATAATTTAGAAGGCAAAACAAAATTCCAACAGATTCAACTGCAGCAGTCAACTGCGTTTTTGGAGAAAAATACCTTTTCCGAAACGTTTGAAATGATTGTAGCAGATTTTGAGGTTTATTATACTATCCTGTGTTTTGAATAAACATACAAAAAAAGTGTATGTCCATTAGTACTATCAAGGAGATGTGTAAACATGGCATGTGTAGTGCGTGTGTACAGTTTACTTTGAAGGAAGAAGGAATGAAATTTTACTAACCAGAGTTTTTCATTTGTTTATTATTGTTTAATTGGTCTATTACTCTTTCGGTATAATCGACGCAACTGGATTATGGTAGCTAAAATAAGTTACATATACTGTCGACTCTAACTTTTCTAATTTTCACTGAAAAACTGCACAATGGTCGTCTGAGTTCATGTGCAAATGGAATTCGTCTCGCCGGAAGTTTATAAGTGGTTCAGCTTGAGGAACAGCAAAATTAATATTGAAATCTCCGTTCATAATCATCGGCAAAAGATGATAGTCTCCTTGGAGAATTTTTGAAATTATTTTAGAATATGGAGCAAGGACGAAATGTATGAACTTCATTATGTCTTCGACAGATTTATTCGGTGAGGTGAATACAACTACAGAATGCATCTTATTCCCATTGAGAAGCTGAAGTTCAGCCGTGTATATATCATCAATGGGTTGTGTTTTTACGCTCATTCCAGT
This sequence comes from Nephrotoma appendiculata, assembly GCA_947310385.1. Lineage (NCBI taxonomy): Eukaryota > Metazoa > Arthropoda > Insecta > Diptera > Tipulidae > Nephrotoma > Nephrotoma appendiculata. Next base: position 224,098,444 of record OX371223.1, read on the forward strand.
TGTTTGTCCCAAGATGATTTCCTTATGTAAGGTGACTGTATAAATTCTATTTGTATTGCTACTCCGGCAGCCCACTGACTATCTCTCTTGAACTGAGCGCAGCATTCAAACTTAGTAATATTAACATGCTCGTCATTGCCTAGCCAGATCTCGGAAAGCAAGAAAGTTGAGCATTTTTGCGTGACTAAATCAGTTAGGTCGAGGTGATGTGACCTGAGACTCTTACAGTTCAATGTTAAAAACCAGACGTCCATATTATCTCGTACAAAATTGGCCATTACAATCTGAGCTATACTATACTTAGCAGATTTGTGGTGAGGCACGATAGCTAATTTTGAAGAAAACCCATTGAGGTCCCATTTGTACATCCATGGTAGAAGATATGATCATCGATAGACGACGTGTTGAACAGTCCTTCGAGACTCGTCGTTACTCATGATAAAGCAACATACACAAGTTGTTGACTGCGTCTTTTATCGTATTAGAGTATATACTGACTATCTCGTTATAGGCACCACCCTGTGATTCATGAATTGTGTTGGCACATGCAGGTACGACTGGAAAATGATAACGCTTAACATTAATTGTCCGATTGTTGTTTCGATTAACTGAGCTTTTTCTAGAAGTAGGCATCAAACATCGGTCGATATTCGTTTTCTGTGCCCATCCAGCTTTAAGCCGCCTGACGGCTCCAGAGTCGTTTAACATTTTTCACTATTGACGTTTTCATCGTTCTCGTTGTCCCGGTCAGGATGGCTGCAATCGATGCATCTCAGACAGCCCATAGTTCCATTTGCCAGTCCATCTGTTACGTCAATACTGGTTTTTAGAAAGTAAGGCCCACCTATGACAAGTGGAAGTTCGTATGGCAGACCATTTGTGTTCACTATGCTCATTTTATGGATCTTTTGACGCAATTGCTACTCCGGCAGCCCGCTGACCATCTATCTTGAACTGAACGCAGCATTCCAACGTAGGAATATTACAATGCTCGTCATTGCACAGTCAGGTCTCGGAAAGCAAATGAATTGAGCATCCCTGCGTGACTGTGACCTGAGACTCTGGTGGTTCAATGTTAAAAAGGAGACGTCATTATAATAACATTTAGTAGAAGACATGATTATTGATAGTCGACGTGATGAACAGCTGCTAGAAACTCGTTACTCGTGATAAAGCAACATACACAAGTTGTTGACTGTGTTTTTAATCGTAAGAGTATGTAGTTTCGTAATCGTAATTCGTATTTCATATCGTAATTATTTTTTTTGGTTTTACTGATCGATGGAAATGTCGATAGTTTCTATTTCATTTTTTAAATTAAGCACGATTTAGATGATGAAAAAATGTTGGCCCAGCAAAAAAAGAAGAGTTTGGTATATTAAAATGTTCGTGTGTATGACAAGAAAAGAACACCATCATGCAAAAATTTTGCTGTGCGTTTTTGTCTTTTTTTGAGCAAATGCTGTGTTATAAAAATACTGCCATGAAATATAATAGACCCGAGTATATTTTATGGCAACAAATATTATTTATGGCAGTTTATATTTCTTTCTCAATTCAACTAATGCGAAAAATTTATATTGTGTGCAGCTCCAAACACACAGAAAACATTTTGCACGGCCAACATTTTTCATCATCAAAATCTGTTTTCCATAGTACTATTGTACGAGTGTTTTTTTTTATTCATTCCAAAGAAGGAATAGAAAGAATAGAATACTGATCACGTGACCATAAAATATTCCAAACAGATTGTAATAAAAAAACGATTTGGAAGGAATGGAATACATATTGGACAGTCATTTTTTTAGTTGTCTATTATTAACAGTGTTGTGTTTGTACTACATTAAAAAACAAACAAACAACCCTTCAAAACAAAGAATATGGCGACTAAGATTAAAAATATTCCTTTCGTTCTACCTTTTCATCCAGTACGAAAAGAATACGTTCCGAACGTCTAGAATAAATTAAAAATAACAAAAAAAGGAATAGAAGGAATGGAATGAATAAAAAAACAAAATATGTCATATTCGGAACGTCCGGAATATGTCGATGGTTTCTATTTCATTTTTTAAATTAGTTTGTTTGTTTTCCCTACTATTATTCATATACGAGGGTATATCAAAAAGTCTTGCAATATCATATGAAAAAAAAGAGTGAGTGAGACAACAATATATTTTTCAAAACCATTTTTTGTCGCGATGAAACTTCTAGAAGAACATTTCGATGTAAATTTTACAGTTCGTTTGTTTTTGTCAATTTAGTAACACGTGTTTTGAATTTTTCTTAAAATGAATGAAATTGAATATCGCGCCCTTATTAAATTTTTCTATAAAGATGGACGAAATGCAATTTATATATTCAACTATATATCAAAAGTTTACGGCGAATCTGCACCATCATATGCCACAGTAACAAGGTGGGTAAAATTATTCAAAAGTGGCCGGGAGTCATTTGAAGACGACAACCGCTCGGATCGGCCAGCAGATGCCATTATCCATGAAAACGTAATTTTGGCCGAATCTATTGTATTGGAGGACCGGCGTATTTCTGTTCCGCAGTTAGCGTGGAGACTTTCTCTTTCATACGGTACCACATATACTATATTACATGACCACCTTCACATGTCGAAAGTAAGTGCGCGATGGGTTCCTCGTTTGTTGAATGCAGAACAAAAAAAAAATGCGTGTTCAAACTTCAAAGGCGATTTTAGATATGTACAAAGAAGATCCAGAAAATTTCTTGGATAACATAATAACAGGCGATGACACATGGCTTTATCACTGGGATCCGGAATTCAAACAAGAATCGATGCAATGGATTAAACGTAGTGGACCACCACCAAAGAAATTCAAAACTCAACCGTCTGCTGGTAAGGTTTTGGCAACAATTTTTTGGGATGCTGAAGGAATTTTGATAATCGATTATATGCCATCGAAAACCACAATCACAGGCATATATTACGCAGAGGTTTTGCGAAAATTGAAAAAGCGATCCGGAAAAAACGACCAAGGAAAGTTAGGAAAAAAATCTTGCTTCTTCACGACAATGCAACAGTGCACAAGGCTAATATTGCTCAAGCTGCATTAATGGACTGCGGCTTCGTGGAAATTTCGCATCCACCGTACAGTCCAGACTTGGCACCCAGTGACTACTTTTGTTTCCCAATTTGAAAAAAAACACTAAGGGTCCGGAAATTTTCCAGTGACTATAAAGTACAGTCTGTTGCAAATGAATATTTTATGGAGCAAAAGAAATCTTTTTTTTTAGAGGGTTTAGGCAAGTTAATTGATCGATGTGGCAAATGTATAAACCTTAAAGGAGATTATGTCGAAAAATAAAAATATTGCTGTCTCACTCACTCTTTTTTTTCATATGATATTGCAAGACTTTTTGATTTGCCCTCGTACATACAAACAAGCATGCCATGTATAGTACAAAATTGTTTTTATTGAGTTTGTTGCTTTTTTTCAAACGAAGTAGGTACGTCATGTCCGTTCGTTTCATTTACAAGTTTACTCTAATACAAAAATTTTTGGTAGGCGCGAGTAAAGATGTTTACACATCAAAAACTGGAAAAATGGAGTGTATAAGCCGAAGCGAAATAGGGCATGGGGATTAGTCTGTGGCAATTTGGAAAAATAAAATTTACCGCCCGTAGTAAAAAAATTAAACTTATTTAAAGTTATTAAAATAAGTTAGTTGAGCCAAACTAAAAAACCAAAATTAATAATTCAAGTAAAGTTTATTTAATGTTGTGTAATTTTTGATAAATTTGAATAACAATGAAATTACAAAAAAATACAAAAACCCTTACTTTAACTCGATTTACACCTACAAATAAAGAAAATGTGAATTATATGTCATTGTAAAAAACGGATTGTAAATAAAAAACAAAGAAACATTTTATCAAAATAATAATCAATATGTGTACATAATGATTAAAAGATGCTGTAGTGATCATCTTAATAAAGAAGCATGCAAATAAAAATAAATACTTAAAGTAAAAAAGTAATAATCAGTTTGTAAACCTAAGTTTTGTATAAATTAAAACATGTCGACCATGTTGAAAAATTGTAAAATTATTTGGAACCGAAGGGCGTACTTCGCAAAGCTGTCCTGTGCGGTTTTATTTAAAATATTCAGAGTTCCTTCTCGGTAAGATTATTTCAATAGTTTTTAAAATTCAAAACGAGTTTCAACAAAATTTCGAAAAAAAACATAACATCGGGAATATCACGGCTGGGAATTTAATTTTTATTTACAACGTTTATGATTCGATGCGTTCAAAGGAAACTACGCTACATTTGGAGGACATCATCATTCATCAGCTGCGGTTTTGGTGACTTATCAAATTAAAAAACCCGCTTTTATTATTATATAATTTGTATATACATTATTCCTTCTAATGTTGTTGATATATTTGTCTCTTTTCATTTCTTTTGATTCATTCTGTTTTGTTTTTTCATTTTGTGGTTAAATATTAACATACCTACCCTACACAGGAAAATGTTGATCAGGTCTCAAACACAGTAACGCAAAAACTCTTATAAACATACGAATTACATGGATTTTTTATTTAGTATTGAAAAATCTTCAAATTGTATGTGACCGAATTTTTTGTAAGTCAAGCAACTGATAACAACATAAGTGGACTTTTCGATGAAATTCTGGTAAAAAGGTATGTTGCGATTATTTCTTTCTCCGTGAGAAATTAAAATAATGTATTGGGTGTTCTACTGAATAAACTAATGAACTTGTTCATAAAAGTCTTTAGTTTATTAGATTGTTTATTTACCTAGTAGTAGTATTCTTTATCAATTAACTATTACGTAGTACTTATTATTATTGTTTTTCTATTTGTTTATTTTATTTGGGAACGAAAATTTAAGGTTCTATTCTACTAAAACAATTCCTGAAATTTTAGTGATAGTAAAAAAAAGAGGAAAAGAGAAAAATGTCCGAAACTCTATGTAATAGACAAAGACAACGTTTTTTTAATTTTTTTTATAACAAAATTTTAAGGCGTAATATTGACAGCACACAAAAACATAACCAATTTTTATTTTAAAAAACTTAATATTACTATTATTCAGTTAGTTTTACATCTCAAAATTATCTAAAATTAAAGAACAAATCTACCGAAAAACGTCATGGGTTTTTTTATAGCAAATTTTTAAGGAGAAACTTTGACAGCAATTGCAACATAACCTAGAAAACATCATACATTTGAAAATGTTACATTGCGAACTAAAAATTATAGTGAAAATGGTTGATAACATTAACCTACAAGTGTTCTTGGATCAAATGAACATTATCTTTAGTAGTGCAGATGAAAATAACGTTCAATAAATTGACAATTTTTTGAACGAACTTGGACAAGACCCAAAATTGTTTCATAGTTATACTCGCATGAATACGACTCAATTTGATGAATTGCTGTCGATGTCGGGCCTTACGGTACATGTTATTAGAAGTTACATGTGAAAATAAGTTAAATAAATAATTTAGAACTGTTGTTGTTTTGTTTTAATGCTTTAGATATCTTGCAACGGGTGAATCCCAAACCAGCATTGGTCTTGCTTATAAATGTATAAATATAAATATCCACGGAATATAATTATCCGCGTATAAATATCCACGGAATATTTCAAAACCGTGGCATGTGATTTGAGGAAAGGTGGGATTTCCTTCGCTGGTGCAATCGATGGAAAACACGTCACAATTCAAATAAAACAATATTTTATATTGTATGGCCACCAAAAAATCTGGATCCGAATTTTACAATTATATGAAAATCTCATCCATTCTATAATAATGGCAATATGTGACCATAAATATAATTTTATTTGGTGCGATATTGGCGCCACAGGATGTCAAAGTAATCGCACTATAAATCAGTATAAATAGGTCAGTGCTGGGAAAAAAATGGGCAAACATATTTTATTGCAAATGGGAGTCCTTTTTTGCTAAAATTACAAAACTTTTGAACACAATTGGCTTATTGTTTCATTTAAAATACAACTTGAAAAAAAAAATTACCTGCAATTTAGGGGAAAAACCCCGAAAAATGCCAAAATATTCAAAATACGTTGATTGGAGTTAAAATAATGGAATAAATTAAACACTTATTTTATAATTTTTTATTGTTTTTTATTGATTTATAGAAGTTCTATCTTTAATATTAATATTTCGGTGGACTGCCATTTGCTTTAATTACAGAGATACACCTCAAATTCATTGAATTTGATAAATTTTTCAAAGTCGTAGGAGGTATAGATTCCCAAATCGTCATCAACAAACTTTTCAAAGCTTGTATCGATTCTGGGTGCTTTCTTGTTACTTCTAGCTTCATTATAGATCAAACATTTTTTAAATGGGATTTAAGTCTGGACTATTACGGGGCCAGCTCCCCAACACCCATACTAAATAGGTATCGAAGCTTGCAAGATCTTAAGTTTCATGTTAAAATAATGTGGCTATAAAACATTATAGTAAACCAAATTGTAAACCTACCCCCTCATTCTCCCCCGCTTTTCTACTTCAACACAAAACATTTAACATATTCATTTTATTTTGAGAGGCAAAGGCAAACACATTTTACTAGTCTACAATCAAAAAAAATCCATTTTTCATTTTTATTTTAAATATTATGTAGAATATAAAAAATATTAACAAAAACAAAACAACTGACATGTTCAAAGTGTCAAAATGGTGCAAACAAAAGCTTATTCCATATCAAAACACTCACATGATTCTGAACTGAATGTTATACACATACGGAACATTCAAGTAAATAATCATATATCATAATAGAAAAATTGTACTAAACCAAAAAACAGTTTTAAAAAAATCAGATTCATTTTTTATTCAGATTGGGAATAAAAATTTCCCATTTCCTCGAGTTAATCCACCGCACTAAACAACATATACAAACGTAAACGAAATTACTTATTCTTTTGTACTTTTTCTGGATAAATGGTTTTGCAAAACGTATTACGTAAAATAAAGTTACTGGGTGATTAGTAAAAACCTTAACTCCACGTACGTAAATAAATCATACCAAATAATTCAATCTGCATAATCACCCGTTTTGAAAACATACATATAGTTCAACTATTTCCTCTTTTCGGTTTTCCACATTTTCCACAAACATTTTCACAAAAACAAAAGTGTAAAAAAATCTGTTATGTGTTAACATATTATACGGTTCTGTACTGTATGTAGCAGTAAGTGTTTTGTGGAAAACCGTTTATAAAAAACACAAAATAAATTAAAAAGTGACGGTTTGTGATTAAAATAAATGACTGATTGTTAAAAAAATCAAAATTAAAAACATTACTTAATATCAAAACTTTCTGGTTTTCCTTTATACATATAGATAAAAGGGTGTAAGAGCTTGACGTGTTGTATTTTTGTGTAGCTGGAGATGATTGTTTATTTCGTTTAAAAAAATTTAATTTATAATGAATAAAATTATAAATTTAAACATAACATTTTTTACATTTGTAGTTATGAATAATAAAAATAATGTATTGTTAACACATAAATCATGCATCATGTCTTAAAGTCAAAAAAAATTAATTTGATTGATGATAATTAAGGACGTAAAGAATGATGTTATAAATCATGTAGACCCGTAAAATAGAATGTGATTTATATACATAGATATCTCGAGTTTCTATACTCACCTCTTCGAATTTATTTTTATTCAGAGATTAATTTTATAGCTCTCTTTTACATCAGCACCATTGCCATAATTATTAGTTTAGATCATTTTGAAATGTAAATAAATAAATGTATCTCTGCATCCTTTAAAAGTTAAAGGCATACGATAGACCGCTGAGAGAAGAGCAATTTACTTATCAATTTATACGTATTTAATTTAATTTGCTAAACAATTGACATTATGACGTATTCTAGTATAAAAACACAATTGAGACCATTTTCATACCTGGGAAACCCAATTGAGAAAAGCAATGCCATAAAATTTTCCAGTTAAATTTTTTAGTTTTCCACGTATACGAAGGTCAAAATTGACGTAATGGAAGCAGATGGCGTAAAGATGGCACACTATTTTCATTGGAAATAATAAAGATTCAGTCGATTAAAAAATATTCTGAAAAAAGTAAACTTTTATTTATCAATTGTTTCATAAGCCTTAAACCAAGTTTAGCTATAAGTTCGAAAATATTTGTTCAAGACAAGTGACAAGCACAAAAAGTAGAAAATAGTACAACCGAAAAAAATAACTACCACAGTGTTACCAATTCACAATTGAATTTTTTTTTTCAATAATCATAATAGAACAATAATTATATAAAAATAATAATATAACAATGTAAAATAATACATAATTTTTTAGTTTTAGGAATTGGCAACACTGCGGTACTTAATATTCAAGTTGATTTTTTTTAACTTTTTATATTTGTCATTTATTTTGTACAATATAAATTATCGGGTTGAAACGTTTGTTCCTTGGATTGATCGCAACACTATCGTTTAATTCGTTCAACTTTCACGAACGCGTCTTAATATTTTATTTAATGGAAGTATACGATGTAGTTAGCCAACAGGCCATTTATTGGCAGGCTCCATGTAACTACATAGATTTGTGATTTACAGAGAAAAATTTGACTTAATGCGTCGGACATTACTTATTACACGTCCCGGTTTACAGTTAATTTTAAAATCGTATTCTATTCAGCTAATTGTAACTTCCATAAAATTAATAGCGGGTTTTGATTAGTTGAACTATTCAGATAATTAGTGAACGAAGATCTGTAACAAAATGAAATACACGTCCATGTAGTCGAATAATTTTCTTCCAATTTATTGAGAATTTGACTTCAATAAGCAATATATAGAAGTTGATCTTCGACAAAATATGGAAGTATTTTACTAATAGCAATATCACCAGCATGTATATCGCGCATCCAAAGTAACAAAGCGGAAGGAGTCTATAGCTCTTCTTTCGGCAGTCTGTGCTTGTCTTGAAAGAACCCATATTAACTGGGATCTACGTTTCTCAAAATTGCAACCACTGAGAATGGGAACCCTTCTTGAGCTTCACCTCCCCCATCCCCTTCCACCACTATTACCGAAATCGTTAAACAGAAAGTTTTGACTCGACGTTGACTTAAACTATTTTGAATACATATTTATTGTAAACTTACAAGCTATGCTTTCAATTTCAGATAACTTCGATCTTTGAGCTCACCCTTAGAACCAAAAGGGGCAGTAGTCAGCACTAAGTAGTGAAAGCTCATAATTTCAAAATTAAACTTTGGTCAAATAATTTAGTTCTTAGTGGGGGCTGATTTACCGTTGACTAGGAATCCACTACTCTGAATTAAATTCCTGCCCAACGGAACAAGCACAAAACATTTTGTTTGCCTATTTCGGGAAGTTATAATTAGCTTCGAATTACACCAAGGCTTTTGTCCTCATACTTTATAATGAAAAATCGGGTTTCCGTTGTTTTTATAAAAATTATTTTATTTTTATAAAAACTTACATAAAAACATTAAATTAATTCAATTCAGCTTACTTATTTTATAAAATCGGCCGCAATAGTTGAAAAACAAACAAATTTTTTTTAGTATTTAATCTTTACCATCTGTTCTGGAGCCGAAGCACTCCCAACTCTATCGCAGTTCGCTTTTCACGTCTTTACCTTACGCAATCATCTGCCAAATCAAGGACGTACGGCTATAGGTCTGATTTTCAACCATCTGCACACTGCATAGCTCCATGCCTATAGTACTGACATGGTAGATCGGCCGGCGCATGAGTTCGGTAAACAAAAGTTAGTTTTGAATACATATAGCAAAGCTAGCAATATCTAAACATTCGACATTGTTCTGTCAATTCGTCTTGCTCTGCCAAGGATAAAGTATTTTGTCGCTCACTGTTGTTACTTGTTAGAGAATCTACTATTACAGATTATACATCAAGAAATTATTGTTCGAGTGAAGAAATGATCACTCGAGGTCAAAAGGCAAGGGTGGTAGCTGAACATGAGCCATAATCGACTTTTACACCTGAGTTACATACGATATTTTTCCCATGATATCATTTTACTTTCTTTTACGTAGTAAAATAAAGTAGAGTAATCATGAAAATTGTTGACCTCTAGATTTTTGCAGATTTACCATTTGCTATATCGCCCAAGCCAAAAAAGTAGTTTTCAAAATTCTCTGTGTGTGCTGTGTGTGGTATCGTGTACACTAAATGTTGTTGGTTCTCTACAACCCAGACGTATTGATTGACTGTATGAGGTTTTTCGTTTCTTTAGGAACACATTAGGAAAGTAAACAGCTGTTTATTTTATTATGCTTGGCTCTGTGATTGATGATAGGTTATGCAAGTTCAATTTTTCAGTGTTCAAGTTGCAACGTCCTGGTGGCTGGTTTCGTTTAAAGCATTTTACAGCACTGGCGATTTCTTCCTACTACGTAAATAACTATTATTAATAGCGATCTCATGCGTTTGTCTTGCTAATGGCACAGTAAAAAAAAAATTGAATTTTCAACGCAACTTTTACCAACTTTGTCTCACAAATTTAAATTTTGACTATAATAATGCGCAATACTATGATTATTACGTGTATTTTGTCCCTCTTTTGAATATTTCTGTATTTTTCAACTGGAATTTAAAATTACATGAAATGTATCGTACAATTACAAACTAATTCAACCAATTTTAGTTTCTTCTTTAAATTTGAGAGAAATAATATCTAACGCGCGCACCGAAAACATAAGTTATTACATAACTTTACTAGCAAATTTACGGTATAAACCATTAATTTTCAATAAAAACTTATTTTTCAAGTTTCATGTAATTTTACGTGAAAAGGTTCGGCAACTTTTGTCCACATGAAAATTCATGCATTTTTTTTACTGTGGGTATTTAAAACTTCAAGAAGCCTTGATTTGGCGGTGGCCATTTTGTATACAAGACCCATGGAGCTTTCTTACCATATTCCGTGACGTAACGTTGGAAACTGTTTTGCTTCGCTTTAAATACTTCATGAAAGTACTTATTTTTTAACAATCAATTTTAGTCTTTTGCTTCTTGGTTTCTTTCTGTCTGATATGCCCTTATTAGCTTATGCATGGAACATCTAAGTTTCCTTTGATTAAAGTTCCACCAACTATTTCGGTTCTTAGCTCCACGCTTCCTTAGAATTAAGTTATTGTAGACACTGGTTATCTGTATAGAGATCAGCTCCACACAAAAATCAATTACATCGATCGGATTAATTTCTGGAAGTACTTTTTCACCGTCTCAGGAATAAACTATAGAAAATTCTTTCGAAACAAAATTTTGATCTTAGATCAAATAAATGACTGACAATACAATAAATTTGATCGAAATGTCATAGAAATATTTGAAATGCATTGCATTGCCAGTCATTTTTTTGATTTAAGATCCAAATTTTGTTTCGAAAGAATTTGCTATTAGCGTCTAGCAAATAGGCCTCAGTCAGCTATCTTAATGGCAAATTTCGGAGTTTTGCTACTTACGAGTGGAGTATTCTGTGGCGAACTTGATAACTTAAACGTGATGACTCCTTGATAACTATAGATGTCCAACACTCTCTCACACACCACCCATCTATCGAGCCCAATTAGGCTCCATTGACTACTTTTAGGTCCATATTGGAGTTCCCAATAGACGAGTCGTTTGGTTCCCTGCAACTTCATTATGAAGTGGTTACTCCTATAGACACGAAATACTCTTCTTTGCTTTCGTTATCCTTGAACAGAAAAATAATGTAAATTTCAATGAAGCAAAACTTGTTAAGTTTGGAAACCAAATTTGACGCGTACCTGAAAACCAACACGAAAATGAAATCGCAAGCTCAACAATAACGCACTAAATCAAAAGAGACTAGGAAACAAGTCAACAACGAGTTTCCAGAACGGTGAACATAACATAATTTATTACCTAACCAATATTCGTGTTAAAATTGCACCTCATAATCAGACCAAACACACAGCATTACCGTTCTTGGCGTCAATCCTGGCTTTGATACCGTTTGGGAAGCTTCATCTCGTTTCGTCCATGATCTTTTTCGCATGACGTTGTCCTATCTTATCCATTTTTCATCACCAGTAATCATTCACTTTAAAAATAGCTCGATTTCAGCGTTTCGCAGATAGAAATCCCGTCCATAAAATTTTTAACTGTTAATTCATGGGGTACCCAAACTTCAACCTTTTTTTTTGTATCCAGCCAATGGTTCAAAACTGTTTTGTGATCAATATTTAATTCTCTACCAATTGCATGGCTGCTTATATGCCGGTTTTCTTAAATTTTTTATGTCAAAATGCAAGTTAAAATGTCACCTTTCAAACACACATAAGAATCGCCCGATACGATAAGTACGAATGGTTACTGAGATATATGAATGTAAATCCATCTACCGGGAAAAAGGCCACGAACTTTCCTCCTACCTATTATTAATCAGTTTATTTTGTTTGTGTTTTAAATTACATGCCTTTTTGTTGTTTGTTTTCTTTTGATTCGTATTTTGATTCCGACATCTCGAAAAAAATATATTTGGCGAAAAAAACGTGAAATCACAAATTTTTGGAAGTCATGTTTGAATTTCATGTTTTTTATATTTTCAATGTATGGTCTTGATTAAAAAAAAAAGTTTGTGGAAAATTGTTGTTGTTGTTGTTGTTGTTGTTAAAGATACAGGATGTCAAATTTTGATAAAAATGATGAACATGATGTTGTATATATGGCTATAAAAAGAAAACTAATTATCCGATACTTATAAACTTGGGCTCATTTTAAAGATAAATGAATAGGGATTTCAAAAAAATTATAAAATTGGTACCATGTTTCAACTATTCCTATTCAAAATGGCCGCCAAAATAGTATTTTAGAATTTTCTCAAAAACCTTTTTTTTCTAAATTCTTCCTCATTTAATTTTATTGAACACACCAAAAAATTGTACTTGTGTTATTTTTTGTTTTCTTGCAAAAGGCATTTAAGTAAAGAGGTCTACCTATTTTTGTATTTAAAATCAAATTTTAATGTGGTATTTTTTTATTTTGCAAGGAAACAAAATATCGCAAGTCCAATTTTTTAGTATTTATATTTTTATTATTTTTGTTATTATTATTTTTATTATTATAATTTTATTAAATGTATTACAAAATAAATAAAGAAATTTAAAAGTATTTACTCAATCAAAATTTACATATTACATAATGTTCACTATTTGAATATTTTTTACATTTTAACTTGCCTTCTCCTGAAGGTATAATTTCGTGAAAATCGCGGGTTCCTTTTATTGTTTTCAAATTCCCTAGTCTAGTCTCCAGTTGAATTTGTTTTAACTTATATTCAGTATTTGAGCAAAATTCAAAAATCATATCAGTTTTCAAAGTTTGAGCCCATTTGAAAAATTCTTCAGCATTAGTTATGGTATCATCATATTCTTTGGTGAGACCGGCTCTGGACGCCATTCTCTTAATAGTACCTCCTAGTCCATCGCATGGTCCCTTTCCATGAGCAGTTGCATGAAAATGCCACTCACAATCGACTCCAAAATCCTCTTTGTGCTTAGTTATATTCATAAATTTATTTTTGTTTTTATAATGTGTTACTGTACCATCAGTAACATAATAAACTTTAGATAAATCCGGAATTTTTGTTTTCAAAAACTGTAATAATTTTTCTATGAACACGTAAACTGCTACGGCGTCATGATGGAGACTCCTCACTTTCACTCCTACTCGAAATATTCTCGTCACTGCGTGTTGATAATGTCTCCGGGGTAACAGGTGAATTTTATGAATCAGTAACGGGTGACACTTCGCTTTCAATTTTCTGACGTTTAGAAGATACCTACTACGGGAGGTAACACGTTGTACAAATCGATGAATCTTCATTTACTTCAGTCGAGCGCGGCAAATGACTTTTAATATAATCAGAAACCTTTCTTAAATTTTTGGAACATTTCGTCTCAGGAAACGGCTTACAACACTTTTTGAGCCCAGACATTATTACACTTATTAATTGAACTACTTTAAATTAATTTTTTGTTATTTAAACAAACAAATGCTTCAAATAGTACTTCACAAGTTAAACTAACTGAAATATTATTTTAAACTCTAATTTATACAAAAATGTTAACAAAAGCCACTGGTTATGTTATTTTACAGGCCTACTCCCCCTTCTATAGAATCTCAAAAAAATTATTTCAGGAATACAAGTAAATTTTTAAAAATTCGATCCAAAAGGTTATATTCTGGTACAGAAAATAGTGATTAAACCTAACAAAATAAATGAGTCATGGCAACATTTTATTATTCTACTAATTAGTTTAGGGGCTATCCATAAACTACGTCACGCGTTCAGGTACAGAAAATACGCTTAATCCTAACAAAATAAATAACTCATGGCAAAATTTTATTGTTCTACTAATTGCTTTAGGGGCTATCCATAAGCTATCTCACATTTTTATGGGGGAAGGAGTATCGATTGTTGTGACGTGTGTCGCTGGAAGAGGAAGAGTTTTATAAAATGACAGATTGTGACGTGACGTCGCGTGACAACGTGTTTAATTATAATTACAGCAGTCACTTTGATAGGATAGCGTTGAAAATCGCTAAAAATTTTAATCAAATGGAATAATTTTGCTAAACAAACACGCGTAGACGCAAAACGCTAAAAGGAAGTTAAAAATGATCAAACCTAGTGTGATGTAATTTATGAACGATTTGCGAACTGAATAATTCTAAACAGTTACTTTATCAAGTTGATCGTAAAAATAGTTGAAAATAAAAAATACCACATTGACTTTGATTTTATATTCAAAAAATGAGTAGATCTTCATACTCAAACGTCTTTTGCAAGAAAACAAAAAAATAACACAAGTAAAATTTTTTGGTGTGTTCAATAGAATTAAATGAGGAAAAATTTAAAAAAAAAAAAAATAGGTTTTTGAGAAAATTCTAAAATACTATTTTGGCGGCCATTTTGAATAGGAAGAGTTGAAACATGGTACCAATTTTATAAGTTTTTTAGAATCCCTATTCATTTATCTTTAAAATGAGCCCAAATTTATCAGTATCGTATAATTAGTTTTCTTTTTATAGCCATATATACATACAACATCATGTTCATCATTTTTATCAAAATTTGACACCCTGTAACTTTAACAACAACAACTACAAAAAAAAATTTTGTTTTATAGTTTTTTTTTTTTAACAATTACTACACATTCGAAACATAAAAAGTAAAAAATTTAAACACGACTTCCGGTTCCATAAACCAAATTTGTGATTTCACGTATTTTTCGCCATTTTTATTTTTTTCCCCTCGAAAGGAGAGTGATGTGGATATCCAAACGTCTTGGAACGGTCCAGCATTAATTTCTCCCACTGAAATCAAATCAATAGTGCCGTGAATATGAGTTTCGCCTATTTCTGTAGAGTTAAATTAATTAACACTATCAATGATTTTGGTATTACTTTTACAAGTAATTTATCGTTCCCCATCCATCCAACCCTCTATAAGGAAGGACCTTTGTCATTAGGGAATCCAAATCGGTTCTACCCGACTTCGGGTAGACACCCGAAACCGTCGGGTAATTTGCAAGCATAACCGAAACCGACAAGTTTCATATGTAGTTGAACGAAAATGGAAAAACATAAACGTATGTACTAAAATTCGAAATAAATTACGTTAATGATAAACGTATAAAAAATGCGTTCTTTCTTACGCTCTTATTTTGCCGATTTCCTTTTCTAACTCTCTTTACTAAATAAAAACAAAAATATAAAAAATCATATGTCTGCAATTCTGCATTCGATTTCCGTTCATTGCTTGGTATTGTCAAATATAATATTGCCGATCTCATATACATTTTTTCGCCAAATTTTTTTTATGGAACCAATGCACACTAACCCACCATACGGACACTTTTTTCATTAAAAAGTTTAGCTAAGACAACAATTTTTGTGAGACATCTAACGTTACATGAACAAAATTTTACGAACTTTAAATTTTTTTATCGATCTTTATTTTCGACGATTTGCACATGCTGGATGCACATGTTGAAGTATGTGCATATACTTGTTGAATAAAAACGTAAACAAGAAGCAAGATCAAGTTTGAATTTCTTCAATGGTTTTTGTTTTTCGTAAAATATTTTTTTTTTGTTTTGTGTCCTTTTAAAACAAAATTATGTTTTGTGTCCTATATTACCTACGAGTATGTACCTTATGAATGAACTGTGAAAATATTTTATGATACGAGAGACTCCATTAAAAAGAAGTAATTGTAAATAAGACTTATTATTATTGTTTTAAATTTAATCAAAATAATTTTTTTCGAGTTATGTATATGTAACATTGTTATTCGTATTATTAAGCGATAATTTGTTATCCGTGGATAATTGATAGTAGGGATAATAAATATGTAGATTATATTTTTTTTAATATTAAATCTAAGGAAGCATGCACGTGTTAATTTTATCTTGTCTTTATGAGTGTGTATTTTAAAAACGCATATGAACAAAATCGACCTTGAACTAGTGTATGAACTAGACATTTTTGTTTTATAAGCTTATTCTTAGTGTGGAATACCGTCGATGAGGTAAACTAGTTCAGCGTTGCACTTTTTTATTTATTTATTCTTGCATCGATTGGTTTTGATATCGAAAAAATCTGAGAATGATAAAATTTTATAAAAGGGCCCCAATTTATAAATATAGTCTAGGAAGTAAGAATATTATTAAATTATAGGAGCCTATTATAATGTAAAATATTATTTCGTTAAAGAAACAGCAGCAGATAATTTTTTTTTATGAAAGCTGATGTTCGATAGGAACTAGAAGAAACTCGCGTTTATAGTTGATAAATTTGAATTTAGTTTGATTTCGGTTTGTTATTTATTTAGTAGAAATGTGGAAATGGGAATTGAAGGAAGACGAACAAATATGAATATTTATACAAAAAAAAAATTTTATTTTTTCCTGTGATGTATGTGCAATAAACTTTTATTTAAAAAAGTCGAATATTATAAATGTATTGTTTCTCCAAAATTATTTTTCCGAGGAGTTAAATTATTTTTCCTTTAAATATTATAAACTTTTAACAGGAGAAGCTGCCACATTAGTTCGTCATATCGCAGTAACTGAGGCAAACATAGTGCGGCTACGGAGAAGATTAAATAGAGATACGATAAAAAAAGGCTCGTGATGACAAATCTCATAAAGCAGTTTGTTGATAAGCCAGATATATCAAAGGTTTCGGCTAAGGCGCTTCATCAAATAGCTGACGTATCGGATGAAATTCTGAGAGGATTGAAGGTGTTAGCCGAAGCGGAAAAAGGGACCCATGGCTCATTCATATTTTGGTAAACAAATTGGATAGTGTGACTAAGGGCAAATGAGATAACTGTAGAGGATTTCCCTACGATGGGAAGATTTTTCCGATTTTTAAGCAAACGAAGTGATTTATTGGATGCTATAGAAGTCAATAAAGTGTCGACCAGCAATCGAGTTAAATCCTTCCAATCAAGTGCAGAGCCTTTGTGCCTTAAATGCTCGCAAGGCCATTACCTCAGTAAATGTGACCAGTTTCTTTCCCTAAGCGTTATTGATAGACAGGTAGGTTTTGTGCCTGAGAGAAAGCTGTGCTTAAACTGTTTCACTCCAAGCCATCAGTCAATCGTATGCAGCTCGAGTTATACATGCGGTAAATGCCACAGAAAACACCATCTTATGCTACACACCGAAGATGCAGTTAGGCCAACAGCGAACACGGCTACTAGAAAAAACATAGAAGAGGCTATGACTCATGTCGTTGTCAAATGCAGCAACCATATCAAGTTTCTAATCATTATTACCAACAGCAGTAGTTCGAGTTCCAATCTGGAAATCTACAAATATATGCAGAATGTTGCTGGACTTGGGATCTCAAGCGTTATTCATTACCGAGGAATGTATGCAGGGATTAAAACCTACGAGATCAAAGGCAAACTTCGCAATATGGGGCTTGGCACCGAGAAAGGTCCCTACGAGAGTTTCAGCTTGTGTCACACTGAAATCCTTACACTCGACAAAGAACGAGGTGCTGATTTTTTTTTTTAAATTTTACTGTTACATTTTTGGTTTTGCGCAGCAGTGTCTAATAAAGAAACTACAACATTTTCATTGTGAACTTTTAATTTTTTAGGTAACATAAAATAGCAAATATGATTAACAATTAGCTTTTCTGAGATTCTGAAATTATCATCAAAAAATATTTACTGACGTAAAGTAATGTTAAGAGTTAAATGATACAGAAAGAAAATAATTTCTTTAAAAAAATAGAATTCTAAAAGTTTTGTTTAAATTTGAAATACTTTTTAACTAAATATTAATAATTATTATACCTTATTTAAAAGAAAATAGTATCAGCTTTTTAAAGAAATTAATACTTGGAAATAAAAATAGTTATTTCTCAAGATATTGAAGTTTCTTTAATACAAGGTGCTGCGTTGGAAGGCTGCTCTTTAAACATGTATAACTTGAAAGGGGGGCTTTAACGTGCAAAGTGACAGAAGTAACCTTACCTTCGTTTTGATCAAGGAATCCAACGGTACCATTCGTGTTAGCTACTTTAGGGACACCCTGTATGTATAGATGATAATTAATATAAATATGGGCAAATATTTAAATAATAAAAATTTAAGATTTATTTACTTAAATTTTTAATATTTCTTAATTAATTTTGAGTTTGAGTTTCTTGTATTTTTTAAGTTCTGGAATACGATTCCAAATTAACCAGAAACTTGAATATTGCTTAAAGAGATTAAATGAAATTTGCTATGATCTGCGGGAATTGGATTCTAAAATTAATTGTTTTTGAAGTTGTTACATTGTATTGGAGTGAAACTTCATACTTAAGCTTTTCTCATAAATTAGGAGATCCCAGTTATTTTTAGCCGAAAGTCCGGAAGTGGCGTAGGAGCCTTTTCGGTTTGTGCAAATATTTTGCAAAGTGTATTATTATAATTAGAAAAAACATTATGAACTCTAAATTAAAGTCAAATTCTAAATTAAATTCACAATAATATTGGCTAAAATCAGTGTTTCAATGGAAATGGTAATTTTAACAGAAAACTGTTTATCAACAAAATTCAGGCTTTGTACAGCCAGACTTTACTATAAATAAAGAGACCGCGTTAATTTTAGAAGTGGCAGCAATATTATATACATACTTTTATATAACATTCACGAAAAACCATTAAAAACCAAATGATTGTAAATTAAATTTGAAAGAAAATTTGTTCAGATCATTTTAATTTATTTTACGTATTAAAATAAAGTAAAGTAACCATGAAACATGTTGATCTTGCGATTTTTGTTATTTTCTCACAGAAAAGCAAGGTCTGATGAAAACATCGCTGCTGTGCGAGCTGCGAGAGTGTACGGGAAACTCCTTGGCAGTTAAATTTCTCGTCATTCACAAGATCTTGCCCCGCGACTTCAGCTTGGCAAATTTAGTGTAGAGGCTTGGGTCTACACCCGTATAAAATCCAACTGACCTAAGAACTTAAGGTAAACGACCATAGACAACGCCGTAAGCTAGCTGGTTTAACTCTGGAGCAGTTAGAAGTTAACCCAAATTTCGCTAAAAAATCATCTTTATCGACTTCTTCCTTTGGGGCTACCTTAAATTGCAGATCTATGCGAGTAAATCGCAAACAATTGATGCCCTCAAAGTAAACATAACGAACGCCATCCAGCAAATTCAGCGAGATTTATTCGATTCATTGAAAATTGTACCTCCCCAATACGTCCCACCAAGCAAAACCCCAACGGACATTTGAATGACGTTATATTCCAAGCTTAAATACCATAAAATATTATTGCAAACAAAAAATTTCACACAACATGTTTTATTTACAATTAAAAATCGAGCATCCTCGTAAATTTAATTTCAAACACATTAGTTTGAAGTTTAGCTTTGATAATGATGTTAAATTGACATCGAAAGCTTAGAAATTAATTATTATAAATTTAAAATCTGAGCTATATACCAAAAAAACCTTATATTTACTATTATTTACTCATAAAATATTTTCCAAATACATAAGTTTGGTTAATTTTTAATTTTTATCGGATATGATGACTTTTTCTAAAATAAAACTTTATTTCACAAAAGTTCGACATCTATATAGCCCAGTCGGATTGACTAATCTGTATCAATTTGTATTAATTGCGAGATGCTTGCGAGATTTAGTGGTAATCTGTGTTCCAGAAGTGGCAGCTTCCACGGAAACTTTTCAATTTTTTCACTGATGTTAAAAAGTTATAGATTTAAAGATTAAAATTTTAAATAAATTTAAAGATTAAATTTACAACAAGGGTTGATTTTGTTGGTTTTCTGAAGTTTACGCGGGAATTATGATTTTTGATTGTGCAAAACAGTTTTACCAAAAGACAAGTAACTTTAATTTTTCGCTTTAGAAATCAAGTTTGATGTATTCGAGATCTATGTATACATTCATGGTAAAAAAAGTGTGGTGTTGGCCACAACATATTCACCAATCCAATTGTTTACAAGTTTTTCTGCATCAGTGCACTTTGTGCCAATAATATTTGCCACGGAGATGCTGGCGTTCATGCGTAATGTTTACAAAAAATGTCAACAAAAGTTTCCTTTATATAATATACTCGTAAAGGTTAGTAACATGATACTATAAGTAACTTGTACTATGGAATTTTACTGGAAATAAAATAATAAATTTTAATTTTCATCCCCATGCTTCTTTTATTGCTCCAATTTTAAAAATTCATAAAATTAATTTACATTTAATTGTGTGACGATATTTTAAAAAGTTAAATAACAATCGTTAAAAAATCCAAATGTAATCATTTATTAAATTTGGTTATGCAACCAGTTGCAACTTATTATTTTAAAACAAAAAATCTATATATATATATAGAAATCTAAATCTAAAATCTGATTCTATTTCCTGCCAATCAAATTAGATTTTTCATTTTGAATTATTATTAGTGAACTATTTCCATGTTCCAGGAAATCGCTTAAATAAGTGAAACAATCCCAACTAGTTGAAATTACTCACTAGATAAATTTTTCGTAATCAGCAATAATTTTAATTTTTATTTTTACCAAACCACTGGACTTTTCGCGACCAGGAGGTCAGTAGACTTACTTTGGCAAAAAATCTGAGGAGGAGTTACGCGAAACTGGGGATAATCACTTGATTACGCCGAGTTATCAAAATACTTTATTATGCAATGTAAATTACTAAATGGGTACAAGACTCAGTCGTAATATAAATAAATAAAAAAATAAAAAATATCCAGATATCATTACATAAGTCAATCATCTGTTCAACCGCTAAGAAATATTAAAAAATTTAAGGTTTATTTAATTTGTCCATATTTCATACTTAAATCGTTAAAAAAATTGGCTACCTGCTTTTTAATATTATTAATGTATATTACATCTTGTAATTTGTATGTTATTTAATAACTATCGTTTATATATTAGCATTAGAATAAATTGCAGTCGAGAGTACACGATCAACGTAAAAAATAAGAAGAAACAAAATAGGAATTTAAATAATTTCGTTTTTCTGTTTATAATATTTAAAGGAAAAATAATTTAATTCCTCGGAAAAATAATTTTGGAGAAACAATACATTTATAATATTCGACTTTTTTAAATAAAAGTTTATTGCACATACATCACAGGAAAAAATAAAAATTTTTTTGTATAAATATTCATATTTGTTCGTCTTCCTTCAATTCCCATTTCCACATTTCTACTAAATAAATAACAAACTGAAATCAAACTAAATTCAAATTTATCAACTATAAACGCGAGTTTCTTCTAGTTCCTATCGAACATCAGCTTTCATAAAAAAAAAATTATCTGCTGCTGTTTCTTTAACGAAATAATATTTTACATTATAATAGGCTCCTATAATTTAATAATATTCTTACTTCCTAGACTATATTTATAAATTGGGGCCCTTTTATAAAATTTTATCATTCTCAGATTTTTTCGATATCAAAACCAATCGATGCAAGAATAAATAAATAAAAAAGTGCAACGCTGAACTAGTTTACCTCATCGACGGTATTCCACACTAAGAATAAGTTTATAAAACAAAAATGTCTAGTTCATACACTAGTTCAAGGTCGATTTTGTTCATATGCGTTTTTAAAATACACACTCATAAAGACAAGATAAAATTAACACGTGCATGCTTCCTTAGATTTAATATTTAAAAAAATATAATCTACATATTTATTATCCCTACTATCAATTATCCACGGATAACAAATTATCGCTTAATAATACGAATAACAATGTTACATATACATAACTCGAAAAAAATTATTTTGATTAAATTTAAAACAATAATAATAAGTCTTATTTACAATAACTTCTTTTTAATGGAGTCTCTCGTATCATAAAATATTTTCACAGTTCATTCATAAGGTACATTACTCGTAGGTAATATAGGACACAAAACATAATTTTGTTTTAAAAGGACACAAAACAAAAAAAAAATATTTTACGAAAAACAAAAACCATTGAAGAAATTCAAACTTGATCTTGCTTCTTGTTTACGTTTTTCTTCAACAAGTAAATGCACATACTTCAACATCTGCATCCAGCATGTGCAAATCGTCGAAAATAAAGATCGATAAAAAAATTTAAAGTTCGTAAAATTTTGTTCATGTAACGTTAGATGTCTCACAAAAATTGTTGTCTTAGCTAAACTTTTTAATGAAAAAAGTGTCCGTATAGTGGGTTAGTGTGCATTGGTTCCATCTTTTAAAAAAAAATTTGGCGAAAAAATGTATATGAGATCGGCAATATTATATTTGGTATTGTGTTGCTAAAAATATTTGAATGTACATAAGCAAAAGGCTATAAAACAGTAAATTATTGGCGTGAATTTAATACGTAGTGTTTCAAATTACATATTTCGCTTATTTTAAAAAGGTAAATACAACATAAATACGTAATAATATTGTTTGCTTATTAGATTTATTTCTTATTATATTTTTGTATATTTTTAATAATTATAAATAGATCATATTATGTCAAAACGATCAGCAGTCTGGAACCATTTCGAAAAATCGACTATTTCTGTGGAAGCGACTTGCAGTGTATGCAATAAAACAACTTTAAAATTTTCGGCTTTTTTATAGACAAATATTATTTTCTATGACATTCAACAATGTTTGAGACCTTTCGGGCCACCAAAAAAGAGGTCATTCACTTACAATATCTCTACTACAAAGTAGAAAATTCACTCACCCCCCCCCCCCCCCCCATTTTTAACCCCAAGGGTACTTCATATGTTCAAAGCCACACAACCCTTTACAAAAATTAGAACTTCCTCATTGATGAGAACTTCCAACTTTTATCAGTACGAAACCAAACTGCCAAGAGGAAACTTGAGGAAGTTCTCACTTTTGTAAAGTGGGTGGTGGGTTTGAACAAACAAGTACCCTTGTAGTTAAAAATGGGGGGGGGGGGGGTGAGTGAATTTTCTACTTTGTGGTAGAGATATTGAAGCAAATGACCTCTTTTTTTGGTGGCCCGAAAGGTCTCAAACATTGTTGAATGTCATAGAAAATAATATTTGTCTATAAAAAAGCCGAAAATTTTAAAGTAATCATACAGACGAATTTAAAATTTCTTAAGCAATAAAACAATAAAATGTAAAAAATCGTCAACGTCTGCTCTAATTAAGCATCTTAAAAAACATAATATTCGCATGCAAATTGACGATAATGGGTCTGTTCACTGCGCGACTAAAAGTAACTAAAAGTTACTTTTTTTGACTATTTGGCGTTCACTGCTTCGGTTGTCACCGACACCAAACGACATTTTTTAACTGCAGTTGAGAGTGTTGTTAATGAAAGTTGCAGCTGTCATTCTTGCTATTTTCAAAATGGATAAGGAATTTTAGTATTAATTGAGAAAGAAAACAATTTTGTTCAACAAAAAAATATATTTTGTATATTTAATTTGGGAATATATATGTATATTTAACAATATAACATATTTAATTTGGAAAGATAACATATTTAATTTGGAAATATTTGCAATAGTATTTATTAGTTTTTCCATGGTCCCCAGTCATAGAAGTAATAATTATTTTTATTATTCTCACTCTTTATTCATAATTATAGATTCTATAGACACGCAAACTATAGTATATATTATGAATATGATTTAAAATTGACATAAAATGACTAAATATCGTTCACTGCGATAAAGTTACTACCAAGTAACACCAATATCTATTTGACATTTCTAACTACGACAACAATTTTTTGCAGTGAACAGACCCAATGACATTGATAATACAAATGTTTCATTAGGTGATACGTCGTCATCAACAAGCAAGAATGCTAAATTTGAATTTGAGCAAAAATCTATTTTGAACTTAGTTAAAAGACAAACATTGGGCGAGTTGTTCGCAGAGTGTGCAGCAAAGTATGGTTTCTCAATTCATGCCATTACAAGATCAAGGGCTATAAGAGAATTTATGGAAAAGTGTGGACACGAAATGCCAAACAGCGAGACAACGGTTATGATACAAATTATGGACTTTTTTCATGACAAGGAACATGAACTAAAACAGAGATTGGTTAACCAGAAGGCTACAGGAAATAAATTTAGCATAACTGTTGATGAGTCGACCAACATAAATGTGAGGCGCTACTTAAACGTTACATTGCATGGGAAAAATTGCTCATTCAAAATAGGATTAGTACAAATTGAAGGTTCTTGTGATGCAACTGCTACACATCCATTAGTAAAACAAAAGTTAAATAATTTTGGACTAAACATGTAAGAAATTGTAGGATCAACACATGATAGTGCCGCCATTATGAAGAAATATGGACGAACTACAACAACTGAAAGTCAGCTTTGTTATAATCATACGATCCACATCGCGGTTTTGGATGTATTCTACAAATCTATAATCGAGCAGTCAAGTATTGATGAAGATGATGATGAAGCAGACCAGAACAGCAATGATGATGCGGAAAATGGTATTGAAAGTGAAATAGATGATGATGCCAATGAATATAAGAGTAATTTATCTTCTTTGGACAGTAACATCCGTTTTATAGATGAAAATTATTTAGAAGATAATTTAAATTTTCGACCGGATTTAAAGAAAATACTGTTCGAAACTCGAAGCATTGTAAACTTCTTCAAAAGATCTTCCGTACGGAAAAATGTTCTTCAAAAATACGTCTTTCAAGAAGAAGGTAAAGAATTACAACTTATTTTGAACTGTCGAATGAGGTGGAATTCTCTAATTCCAATGATTGAACGGCTTTTGAAGCTGATGCCATGCATTTTAAAAGCGCTGGAAGATTTTGGAATGAAAGAAAAATTCAAATACACAGAAGAAAGTTTTAATGTACTTTCTAGTATAATTGAAATTTTAAAACCTATAGAATTGGCTGTAAAGCAACTCAGCAAAGAAGAATGTAATGTTTTAACTACGGAAGGAGTGTTTATGTTCATATAAAAAATTAGGCGATTGTAACTCAGCACTTAGCATTGAAATGCTAAATGCACTGAAATTAAGAATATACGAAAGGCGGAACATGCACTTAATTACTCTTCTTTCCTATCTACAAAGTGGAACAATTTTACAATCTGACGCCAACTTAACGTACTCGTCGAAGAATGCTACAATTACATATGCAAATGAAATTGTCAATCGACTATTTAATCAAGATGATGTTGAACCAGATTCCAGAATGCCTGCTTCAAATCAAAATGAAGAACTTGCTGATCAACATAAGGAAAATTATGTGACCTTGTCAGACGAGTTGCACAGTTCTATATCTGCATTGATTGTCCCACAACTATCATCCAACAGCAGGGCTAAATCTTCAAGTTCACTATATCAACTTCATGTGAACGTGTGTTTTCTACTGCAGTTCAATTTTCTACAAAAACTTGAAATCGTTTAAATTTTCAACATTTAAATGCATTTGTTTTTCTAAAATATTATTTCTTGAGTGATACTCAGAAAAACAAATAAATATATATTTTTCATAATATTAAGGAGATTGAATGAATTAATGTTATGTTTTTATTATTCATTATTATTAATTGTGCTTTTGAATTCCTATTTTTTTAAATATTTGTTTCCCATGAATTTATGATTAATATTAGTAAATGAAATATAATATAATTATACCACTTTATATGGTTTTTTGTTTAAATAGTATTACCCGAAACCCGTCCCGAAACCGGTCGGGTAATGGTAAAAAACCGAAAGTCGGGTAGCTAAAAGTCGGGTAATTGGATTCTATATTTGTCATCCGTATGTAATTAAATCAGTATTATTTGTGCGATCGCTCTTGTAGTAAGGTGTTGTTATTATGGGCCATTATTGTCAGGATTTGGATCTAATTTAAAATGTCCAAAGAAATATTAAAGTATACCTGTCGTAGACTATGACAGAAATCTTCCTCCATTTATACTCCCCCATATATGGGGGGGGGGGGGGGGGGGGAAGATGTATTACGAAAATCAGCATTCTAGAAGGAATGTATTTCGTACGCTAAGAGCAACTTATGGTCCACATAATCGGCCTACCGAACGCACAAATTGCTATACCATCGAAAAATTTGAAACCTAATTTTCATTATTGGATGATATGCGACCAAATAGACCACATGAGAGTGTACGTGATGACCGTGATGAATGGATTCGGCGCCGTTCTCAACAGCTTGGCCTGTCGTATGCAACAACTTGGCATATTTTACGTAAGGATCTTGGTCTAAAAGCATATAAAACTCAACTCGTGCAAGAATTGCAACCGGCCGATCTTCCAAATCATCACTGTTTCAGTCTTTGTGCTCTTGAACAGCTTGAAGAAGATCCACTGTTTTCGACCAATTTTTTTTTCAGCAATGAGGCCCATTTCTGGCTTAATGGCTACGTTAATAAGCAAAGTTGCCATATTTTGGCCGAAGAGCAATCCGAAGAGGTTCAAGAGCTTCCATTATATCTAGACAAAACAACGGTTTGGTGTGGTTTATGTCCTGGTGGAATCATCGGTCCATATTTTCTTCAAAAATCAGGCCGGCCGGAACGTAACTGTGAATGGTGCTCGTTATCGCACTATGATAATGGACTATTTGCTGCATGAAATTGAAGCCGCGATTTGGACGAAATTTGGTTCCAACAACAGTGCGTGAAATCATGGCTTTATTGCGAGAACAATTCGGTGAGTAGTTACTTTCACGCTTCGGACCAAATTGGCCCCTACATCATGTAATATCACACCTTTAGACTTTTTCATTTGGGGCTACGTAAAGTCGAAAGTCTACATGGATAAGCCGATTTCGTTTGAGGAATTAGAAGCCCGCATTACTAGCGTCATTGGCCAAATACCACTCGAAATACTCAAATTTATCATCGAAAATTGGAACTTTTGAATGGACCATGTTAGCCGCAGTTACGAGCAACATTTGAAACCAATATTCTTTAAAAAATTAATGTAAAGAATCGGTCTTTTTTATGATCATAAAGATTACTCGATAAAATTGAACTTTTTTATTTTTATTTTTTATTTTTGAAAAAGTACCTCAAAATGAATCGCCCATTATTTATAAGTACAATAATTTTAAATTTGATTCTTGAAAAAAACGGAGAAATTTGAAAGAATATCTCTTTCACTTCGGCTACAACTTAACTTTAGTGTTTCATATTTTTAATTTCGGCAATATTCTGGTTATCAAATGAGAAAATGCACTCTTATTATTTGTTATTAAATTATAATTTATACAAACTACCCATAAATATAGGATAATAAATTTATTACCATTAAAACAATAAAATTGTACACGTCATCATGATAAGATTGTTCGAATTAAATCAAGACGAAACAAAATTGAACAGACAATATCTGGAAAAAGAGGGGTGATTACCAAAAATCACATAAAATATCTGTAGACTCATTGTATAAATACGAAATATTTAACCCTTTCGAATTTGATTTCAATTTAACAATTCATTATTATTCGGCTTACATTTACATTGTCTTCTATTCTAGTTACAAGAATCATGATAACGAATTATATTATATCATGGGCAAAATACAAGTAACTGACGGTTGTATTTTTACTGAAAAATTGAAATGAAATTAATGAAATCGTTAAACGAATGGGATTTACCATACGATGCGATGGAAATCCTTAAGACCAACAACGACATAACATAAATCATTAATTAAAATTATTTTCATTTCTATTCAAAATGTTTTCATTTTATCATCTCCTGAATCATTATCAACATCCCTTAATATTTATCCCGCTTTGTGTGCTCTGTGTGTGTTGCTATGTGGTGTATGTGCCTTATCGTTTATCTAAGGGGGTTTATTGTCGTACGAGTGTATAGACTTACAAAGCTAACAATAACTAATCAAATAGACGAATATCAAACATGTTTTTCGATTTGTTGTTGGAGAAAATCATATATCCTGTTTGCAGGAGAAAGGAAAACAAGCGAAAATCAAAAAAATTAAGGTCAAGTCAATAAATAGGAAATCCTGACATATTTTCTCCAGATTTGTTTTTTTTTTTAATTAATTAATCTTAACGTTTTGTAATTTATGTGTGTATAGAGAAATGTGAAATTGATAAATGACAAACGGATGGCGTATATGGATGGTATGTAGGCATTTTAAGATAAAGTGTGAAAACAAACAAAATTTGTACCAAATTGTTTTTCGAGTTTTATTTATTGTGTGAATTAAGTATTTTTACCGCTCCATATCGAAATTTATGTGAAAACTTTGGCGATAAATTAAATCGATTCGACTACGGATTAAAGCCATCTTAAAATATGAAACAAGGAAGTCCCCCGCCCAACTCGATTTTCAAGTATATTTCCAATCGTATCGCAACAAAATTTTTCTTTTAAAATTGCTCTTCACCGGGATACACACTCGAAATCACTTAAAGATGTGATGTAATATTTTTGACGGAAACATTGCACATTGAAAAATATTCCCGCATGTCTATTTTATAATAAATATTTTTCATTTCAATATAATGTTTTGAATTAAATTGAACAGGTATATTGTAGGTATAAGTGAATGTGGATATACAAATTGCAAAACCAAATAGTGCATAAATTTTTAATTTGTTGTAGATTTAATTGCAATGTTACGTTTGTCTTGTAACTTGTACTTAACATTTCTCTACTATGAAGAATTCAATGTTTTCAAAGGTATATTTTTGTAGACGGTAATATCATTTCCACGTGATATGATTTGTGTGCTATTAATTAATCCAGGAGACTTAAAGGAAATAAAATGAAAATAATGATAAATGGGAAATGGTGCGGCAAAGTTTATAACTCGCGTACATAGACTTGAATACAGCGATATTACAAAATATATATACTATATTTTTACATTTAATCAACCTTCCAAGATAACAATTTTCATCGTAACGAACGGAACGAAAGAAACTGCTATCATTTTCCATTTTTTCTTTTGTTTTGCAGGTTTTTCTTTTGCTGGTGTCGAGGGATTAAATGGAGTGATTTGGATTATTGTAATAAAATGGTATTTCGTTATTTATTATGATTTGTATGTATGTATTATGTTACACAACTATAAGTCATTTGTCAAATTGATGGATGAATGGTTACACTGTTAGTTGTGTTGTTGTTACATTAGGGTTGTAATGTAAACCCCGCAAATATTGAACGTTTAATTACATATGACATTTCAATAAATTCCACCTGCAATTTAGTGATAATAATCATCATCCGGAGTTACAGGCTACTGCACTGAGAAATCTCATGTTTAGAAATGACAAAGATTGAAACCAATTTACACACACAATTTTTATTTTTTAGATTTAATTTTATTTAATTTAGTGTTTAAGAACAAACCGTTGGTGTCACAACTCTGTCACTGAATATGCAATTTTTCCATTTAATTTTTATAACCGCCATTTTTAATACGCCATCTCGAATCGAACATTATTACTTTACCATTCAATTTTTAGTATATTTTCGTTTTCTTATTTTTTTTTTTTCGTTTTCTCAATATATTTTTGTTTTCTTATTTACGTTTTAATCTATTACTTATTGATTTATCTATTATATTTCTTTTCACATGTAAGTTTTCAGCAGGTGTTCGTTTCACCCGGTGTGCACTTTCAATTTGATTGCGATGACGATGCTTGACGTCCAGCATACTCTACTCCGGCCCAAAATTGTTTATGATTAAAGCGTATGAACTACATGAAATGATTTTGCTGTATTTATTTTTAATTTAAGTCTTCATCCGTGATGAGTATTCGGCATTTCCTCCGAAAATTGAGAACTTTTTTCTGCTGGTTGACTAGCCATGTGAAGCAAATTAACTAATTACTCATGATAATGAAAAAATTATCTCCCTTTCTATTTCCTAGCTAATATGAAGGAAATTACAATGTAAGTATTTGTATGAAAATAAAAAAAAGGATTTGTTTTTTAATAATTTCATTGTTATGAATCTTCTGACGTCTCTTCAACAGGAAGTTTGACTAGTCGTGTAACCAGTCGTTTCAGCATAGTTTGCCTTTAACTGGTTTTTTTCCACCCCGTGTAAATGTTCATCAGCTTATGATTGTAGTGCAACCGTAAGCAATAATTGTGCAGGTATTAGTGGCATTTCGTCGTTCGGATCGATTGATAATGGGGCCAATGGGCGCGAATTTGGAATCACTTCAATTTGGCATAATAATGTTGAAAATTCATTCGTGAACGTTGCGTTTTTAGTATTTCTTAACTGCTTCAAACTTTCCACACCTGCCTCCCAGAGATCTCCCATAGATGGATGAAATGCCATTGAGTTCCTTGCTCGGTAAGATATTCCGATATTTGATGATTGTGCGCCGATTCTTGTAATACTTACTCCAGCTCTGTTAGTTTATTGCGGGTACTCTTAAAATTTGTTCCATTATCGGAATGTCGCTTGGTGCATTTCGTCGACTTTCAAAGCTCTGCAATGCTCCAATGAAAGCCACGGTAGATAAATCGAGGACTTGTTCTAAATGCATTGCTTTTTGGCCAAGCAAACAAATACTGCCATGTATTCTTTTACCGGTATAGTTCCTTTACTGCGTTTTATACTGACTTGGAATGGACCAGCGTAACCCACATCTACCTTTGGGAAGCAACAGGATGATGTAGCTCGTATAGACGGTAAGTCACCCACCATCTATTGCTATGGCTGGGATTTTATTTGAAAACACAATCTACATGGGTTCGTTATCCTTTTGACTAATATAGTTGTTCACCTTTAATCCAAAAATTTTGTCGCGATAGGTGAAATAGAGCAGATGCAGTGGTATGTAGATATTGTTTATATAACCATGAGTATAGCTGTGCTAAGGCGATGAGATTTTGGTAGAATCACCTGATTTATTTATTTATTTCGTAGTCAAGTAATTGATTTATGCAAATTCAGCTTCTCATTTATAATGGTGAGTGCAGTTTATTTAAGAGTGAGTCAAATAATTTTATTATTTTTGAAATATTGGTTTTAAACGTACAGTGGAGAAACATAATATACGACGGAAAAATATAAAATTAATAAAATAAAAAAAATAAAGTAAATTGTAAAATAATTGGAAACTCCCATTACTATTTTTTGTATATTCGTGTTTTTTGATTTTACAACCTTTTATTTAACTTCACATAATGTCTGTCTGTGAGAGTGAAATCTTGCAAACGATTTTTCACGTACTTCCCATTTACCTAGAGCTATGAAATTTTGCAAACATGCATTTAAGAGGTGACAATACATGATTCAATCATAATATGGCCACTCTACGCTCGTGCTCAATTACACGAAGGACCAATACCATCAGTACGCGTAGACTTTGGGAGAAATGGCATACATTGAATCGAACCAATTGCTAAGCAATTCCCAGCAAAATTGAGCTATGGCACTGCCGAACGTAGAATGTTACCAATGGTCCAATTTTGGCTTCTGCTGTTCACAAAATGCAAGTCAGTACACTGGACTATGCCACAGCCCCTTAGTACAGTGGACTATATATCTGGGTAAAAGGATATTCGCAGCTGGTCAAGCATATGTCGCTCTCAGTCATACAAGCGCATAACAAAATACGAATTAGCTCTACGTGCTTTGGATCGTACGTTAAAAGGTAAGGTCCAACAG
Organism: Nephrotoma appendiculata; assembly: GCA_947310385.1. Lineage (NCBI taxonomy): Eukaryota > Metazoa > Arthropoda > Insecta > Diptera > Tipulidae > Nephrotoma > Nephrotoma appendiculata. Next base: position 224,130,677 of record OX371223.1, read on the forward strand.
GTGGTAATCCAACCTCTGTGATAGATGCCACCTATCTCAGTTCTCCAAGATTTCTCCTGACGATCAACCAATAATAACACCGGTACGATTGAAAGGATTAATCTCTTTTTGCAAAAATTTCAGAGCTCTTGTAAAATTCATAAAAGATTAAAAAAAAATAAAAGACTAATAGAGCACAATTAACATAGAAACCAAATGAGCGACTCCCACCTTTTATGTTAAGTCCAGTGTATGGCTCAAGAAAATTTATTTTCTACTTTTTAGTTCATTTAATAATAAAAGGTTGTTTTAAAAAATGTTTTTTTATTATATATTATTATTTATGTTATTTTCTGTGGCACAAAAAATCTTGATCCATTTTTGATCCAAACTGGATTCTTTGTTTACATTTTTGTCTTTTTATTTTTTGATTCTGGATCAAAAATAAAGCCAAAAAATTTGTTGGATTTTTTGGACGTTTACTCAACCAATATCACAATATATGTGAGTAAACGTCAAAAAAAATCCAACAAATTTTTTGGCCTTTATTTTTGATCCAGAATCAAAAATAAAAAGACAAAAAAATGTAAACAAAGAAGCTGTTAAAAATTCACAATCACTTCACATATTAAAACAAAAACAATTTAATTATAATTTAAGATTTTATTAATTAAAAATGTACACTAAATAAATTTCCAAATTACATATTCTCACATTATAACTCGAAATGTTGATTAACCTAAAAAACAAATAATAATTTAATATTAATAATACATTGTAAAATAATTATTAACTTATCTGTATATACACAATGTGTTCACATTCATGTGGTGCTTTAGATCCTTCTGAAAAATAAAAGAAAGGTTTAAACGACATTATACTACAAAATTGTAAATAACTTACCTAGTCAACATTTATTATGTTGTGTATGTTATGACAAGTCGATCATTATTATTATAAACAAAATGTCAAAATATTATAGTATTTTTCAGACCAGAAAATTATGATGACGAGAATAGTATTGCAAGATAAATAAATTTATCTGTCGAATAAGGACATACTTCACGTTGTTTTGCAATAGTATTGACGTGCATCATGGAAGATTAAAGAGAATTCAATGAGTTCAGTTGTTTTTAGTTTGCTTTTGTCTTTTCTCTTCGATACGTCAAACCAACAAGTTTGGAATTAAGATTTTGTAAGCCTAAATAAAAAATAAATTGTAATAAAAAATATTGTTTGGTTTAATAAAATACTAAGTGTATCCAATTTATATAAATTATTGTCTTCGAGAAAAATTAAGTTAAATCATAAATATATTCATATTTATTGATAGTGCTTCCAGAAGCCATTTTGGATCAAAAATGGATCAAGATTTTTGTGCCACAGAAAATAACATTAAAAACATGCATCATCTGGTTGTAGTTTGTTTGTTTGTGTGATTTTAGCTGAAATAGAAAGGATTTTCGATAAATATTTCATTATGCGCACGTTAGTAATAGTCGAATATATCTGTGATTTACACGGTTTTTTCTTCAAAAATAAGTGTATTTTCAATAGTTTTGTACGACCCAGCATAAATAAGTTAGTTAAAGTTGTTTGTTTTAAAATTCAAAATCATGGGTAAGGCTAAGACACTAACTTACGAAGAACGTGTCCAAATTTCTGTTTTGAAGCAGAATGGATTTTCGAATCGTAAAATTGCAAAGAAGATTGGTAGATCTGAAGGAGTCATTAGAAATTTTATAAAAAATACGGGAAAATATGGCCAAAGAAAATTTCCAAAAGTCAATAAAAAATTAAGTACTTTGGATAATGGAAGGATAAAGCATGACACAACCAAAAACCACCTAAATTCACTATAAATTAAAGATAATTTACACTTACCCGTCACAAAATAACACATTGCACGACTATTAAGAAATGATTCAAACATTAAATGTGAGAAACCATTATGTAAACCAAGGCTCGGGAAGCGCCATAAAGAGGCTCGCCTTAAATGGGCTCGATAATATATGGTTTTCAAAGAAGATTGGAACTCAGTGATATTCTCGGATGAAAAAAAATCTATCTTGATGGGCCAGATTGTTTTAGCTGCTATTGGCGGTACAGTTATAGTATGGGGAGCATTCTTACCTAAAGGCAAGCTTACCTTGTACTTCACATCATCGAGAATCTACTCCGACGAGAACTTAGATATGTTGGAAAGTGAACTCGTCCCTTACAGTGAAGAAAATTTTGAAGATAATTTCATCTTCCAACAAGTTAATGCTGCTATACACGTTTCTAAAAAGTATAAGAAGTGGTTTGCGTCCAGAGGGATCAATTTAATGGAGTGGCCCACGAGTAGTCCAGATTACAATCCAATGGAAAACCTGTCGGCAATACTTGCCAGAAAGTTTACAGAAATGGAAGAGTTTAACACCATTCAAGAGTTAAGGACTACTATTGCAAGTTGCTGGAACAAAATTGATGATCAAGTTTGCATAATCTCATACAATCCATGCTGAATCGTGTGTTTGATGTCATTAAACAAAATGGCAAGCAAATTAAATATTGAAATATTTTTTTGTAATTTTATAATAGTGTGTATAACGAAATGTTTAACTAAACTCTTGTTAAATTTGAATATTTTTAACAAATTATACGGACTAATGAGTTCTAACAACTTTTTAATGTAAACGTATTAAAATAATTGAAAAAGTTAAATATAAATAAATAAATTAAAAAATAATCCAAATGTTTTTGAATGTGTATGATTTGTTTACTACTGTATTACTAAGCTGAATCGCCCCTACGTTAGTTTGTTGTCTCTTATGATAATCGTTATCAATCACTGGATGCGTTCGTTGCTATGTAAGTTTCCAATTAGATTTTTTGAATTGTTCTTGATGCTTTGTGATCAATCTGTCCCCATCTTGGTGAATGGTTCACGATAGTTTAGAGAAAAGTTCTAACACATTAATTTGTTCCATTTAAATTATAACAGAACAGTCAGTGTTTTTTAGCCGTCCATCCAAACGATGCACTGATTGATTAACAAGAAATGGCGATAGTGATAATATGGTGCTGTTTGTGATTAGTCTACCTGATTTTAATTATTAGTTTTGTTGTTTAAATTTAGATACTTCAGCCCACTTCCACATATATTGTTCCGGTGCATTTAGTTCATCGCAAGTGAGTGGCGAGATTTTTGCAACATTACAATCTCTTGATTTGGTTCGTATTCGGCGTGTTCGTGTTGAGCAAATAAATCGAAAACAGAAACCAATAAATGTTTGATTGTCCTGTATTCAGATATTTTGTCGAAGGAAGAGCATTGTGAATAGATCGTTTTCCAAATCTGCCTGAAAAACACGAACTACTAAATTATTCGACAATTCATGATTGTCCCCTAGTTGTTTTATGTTTTGTTTTGGCTACGCTGTTTGCTCTTGATACAGCCAATCTGATTCTTTCCACCAAACTGAGTGAAGCCGCAATTGTGTGGACATGAGACCACGTGTGGCGCAATCACATGGATTTAAGTTCGTGTTTACAAGATGCCATTTAGTTTGTGCTAGCCATTCGTGAGTTTGCGATGTCTGGCAATGATGCGGAGTGTTTAGCCAACCAATGGAGGACAATCCCGAATCTGTTCATAAATATGATGTAATGTCGCATATTTCTAGAATCTTCATAACTGATTCGGATGATTTAGCCAATAAATGAGCTGCTAAGAATTCTAATATCGGAATAGTTATATGCGACGAATTGGAGCTACTTTTGTTTAAGCTCGTTGAAAATGTCCAAATCGTTGAAAATTTCCATGACATGATTCTCGTTGATCACTGTTATCTTTTGTAACGTATAAAACTGAATTAAATTGCTTCAAACAACATTTGTAAAATTTCCTTATAGTGACAAACAATATTTATTTGTTTTTGGAATATCAATTTCGAAACTAAATTTCTTCTTCAGTTCCTTTTTTACAACTTTTTTACAAGTGGTAAAAAGGAACTGAAGAAGAAATTGAACTTCGAAATCGATATTCCAAAAACAAATAAATATTGTCACTATAAGAAATTTTACAAGTGTTTTTTTAAAGCAATTTAATTCAAAAACAGTTTTTTTGAACTAAAAAAAATTATAATACTTATTTCATGTATATTATACTATATTCTATTATACATATCATTGGGTCTTCAATATAATATTTTTCTCTTAGGCTGTGGGCCAATTCTCAGGTAAATCGATTAGTACAGTAAATTGAAATTTTAGTACAAATTACTTTTCAAATCGTGCCAATTCTCTAGTAAATAAAATTAGGTAAATGCGGCTTAAAGGAACACATGGTTTCTAGGAATATACAAAAATTGGTATGTAGGTACACGAACTAATGTCATACATTTTATTGTTATTGTTCCAATTATTCGTATTACTTATGCGAATAAATTTAAATTGTATATTTGCTTAAATTTGTTGCGCAATATACACAATAAACTTATTGAAAAAATAATTTTACCAAATAAAACTGTGTTCATAAATATATTTACAAGCACATTTTTATTTTATGGGAAATGCTAGTGAATATAAAAAAAATTATGTCTAGAAACATGGCTGCCATGTTTTCATGATTTGTTTAGCAAAAAACAAAAACCACTACTATTTACCTTTTGTGTCTTCGCTTTACCCTGCTTTTTAGTACAGTATTTCAATTTACCGCATACACTGTTAAAAACGGAATTTACCCTAGATTTACCTTAGAATTGGCCCACAGCCTTAGTATTAAAAGTACATACCTACTTTTACCCCAAGGATTAAAAGTGTAGCTTAGCAACACACACATTTTTGAAAATAGTAAGAAAAATGCCAATTTTAATACTCAAAAACAGTATTAAAACAAGAGGCTTTTAAGACGTTGGGAGAAAAATTATATTTAATCAAGTTTGCGTTGAGTTTTTCTGATTGCGTAAACAGGGGTGGGATTTTGTAACATCACATTTTTCAATACTTATCGAAAATTGTATGTGTTTTTCTAGAACAAATTTGCTTACTGTTTCGCATTTCAATTTTCCTTTTCTATTGCGCGCAGTCTACTAGAATAATTTTGTTGCTTGTCTCAATTTCTTTTTTTCGATAAAGTATCACATTTAAAACAAATAGATGATAGAAACAGAGTAGAGGCATAATGTTCTATTCGAGCTAGCTGACTGAGATCGCAAAAGAAAACGTAATTGAATTTTTTTTTTTGAAATTGCACAGTAGAACAATACAAAAAATCGCTTTTAATTTTTGAACCCGTAAATTTTACTGTAACATATCAAAAATAAACCAAAATTTTATGAAAAATGTATATTAAAATTTAAATTTCCTTGGTATAATTGATTGAGTAGTCAGGATTTCGGCTAGCAAATTTCTTGCTTGCTAACCGATCGAGTATCTACCCGTTCAGAAAAAAACATATAACTGACGCACAACTAGCCCGGCCGTTAGGCATTTTTCTGTGCAACCGGACATAAGAAAACTTTTATTTCATATTTAGCCTTACCATGTTTCAATACCACTTAATTTTATAAACGTTTTCGGTCCTTCAGACGCAAATAAAATAGATTGCTGAAAAACAAATTCATTTCTATGTGAGATACAAATAGTTTTTGTGGCGCTTTAATTTTACTATAAAATTTCTCAAGAAATTTATAAAATTCGCTAGCTCAATATTTACATGAGAAAATATATCTCGAATTTAAATTTATTCAGTATAGAAAATAAATACCCCATATTGATTTTAAATGCTCTAACGTGTTATTACTAAAGCTATGGTAGATCGTAGATCACACAAGATCAAATGAAATTTGTGTACTGGGTAAATAGTCCCTCAAACCAACCCCAACGAATAAATGGTATGATATCAAAGGGCCGATGTCGAAGGGCCGAATTTCAAAGAGCCGAATGTGTCGAAGGGCTGAATGTCGAAGGGCCGAATATTTGTCGAAGGGCCAAATGTGTCGAAGGGCCGAATGGGTCGAAGGGCCGAATGGGTCGAAGGGCCGATTTTTTTTTGATTTTTTCTGTTTTTAGAAATATATTTTTTTTATTTTATTTAATTTAATTATTTAATTAATTTTTTTGTACCATACACCTATTATCAGAAAGCTGACACATAGGGCCGAATGTCTCTGGTGGCGCATGACAAAATTTTCCTTCACCAAAATGTATCGCTGACTGGATACGTGGAATTTCATAAATATTCAAAGATGAAAATATTAAAATACATAAATTTATAAGAAATTCATTTATGTTTAATAAAAAAAAATTTAGAAAATATTCCATAAAACAACAAATTTAAAAAATTATATTTCTAAAAAAAAAAAAAATCGGCCCTTTGACCCATTCGGCCCTTCGACCCATTCGGCCCTTCGACACATTCGGCCTTTCGACACATTCGGTCCTTCGACACATTCGGCCCTTCAACATTCGGCCCTTCGACACATTCGGCCCTGCGGCACATTCGGCCCTTCGACATTCGGCCCTTCGACATTCTGCCCTTCGACATTCGGCCCTTTGTACCTATTCCGAATAATACACATTGTAGCACGATGAAAAGTAAACAAGGTGGAATATTGCGCATGTTAATGTGACGCCACAAGTGTGACGTCACTTGTATAGTTGAAGAAATTTTTTAATTATTTTCCGATTTTCAGTTAAAATCAAACAATTTTTTACTTAAATAAATCATTTAATAATCTCGAAATCCACATCAACTAAGAAGTTGGGGCTTTCTTTAATTTGTAGCCAAACCCATCAACTACATAATATCTGATAAGAACATAAATATTTAATACTTCGTTTTTAGAGTTAATAGAGTGTCTCCTTTCTGCTTTTATGGACTTTGGCTGTTGCGGCATTATAGTTGTAGTTTAATTCTGGGAACGTTAGAGTTTCAAGTCGATTGACGCGGTTTATTTTCTAAAGTTGGCCGGGGTGTTACCCTTTACGGTTTGCACACCTTGCATTTTTGTTTCGGCTTACTAGAGAATCTTTCACGATGTGTCTACCGACACATTTTACACACCTAATTGAGAGAGATTCCCGCGACATCTTTAAGTTTGGCTAAAGCCTTGCATTTCTAGCAAGTATTAATGTCAACTTCTTTTTCAGTGGTTCTATTTTAACCCTAATATTGAAAATTGCTTTGATATTAAAACATTTTCAATATTTTCGATTTTATTGAATTTGAACATGAACAGCGGGAGCCCTCTTTTAATGATCTTGGTTCCTTCGCTATTTTCAATTTTCGCCCGTTAAATGTGACAACTGCATCTTCTATTTGCAATTCTTCCATCTTGAGATCTTCTATTATATCCTCTTTCTTGCAGGTGGAATGAAGGCTTCCGGCCATAACTCTAATTTCTTGGTTACTTTTATCTTCGTAGGCATACCACTCTTTTCCTTCTTCAGTGAAGTTTGTGGCTAAAGCACTATAAGTAATCAGGATCATTGGTATTTATCTTCCAAATATTATTGTTTAGTGCCACTACTCTGGTAGATCACAACGTTAGTACATCAGCCTGGTCTTCTTCAGCACCTTATTTTCTTTCTTTGACTTAGTGATTTCATTGCTAAGACATTGAGGCTCCAATTTTCTATTTCGCTAAGTCTTCTGCGTAGTTCAGCATTTTCGTTTTCATGCTGGATCGCGGATTGAATTTGTCTAGTATGTGATTTAGATATTTTTGAACTTCGTATGAATGGACATCGCAATGATTGGCTCACCACGGAGCACCACGTGCAGGTGAGGTTGACATTTTGGCTAGTATAGCCCTTTTTCAACCAAGGACAAACAAAAATTGGCTCAATTTTAGTCCAACCCACAAAAATGTATGAGTGAAAAACCATAGTATGTAATGGTGTTGTTGATAAAAAATTTCGCTTGATTTGAAGTAAAACCAACACAATTATGTTGTTTATAGTGTTTTAGTGTCTATAGTGTTTTTTTCGGATGCAAATAAGTTAAAAAGGAATTCACAAATGTGTAAGTTGGTTCAAAAAACATACAAAACTTAATTTTTGACATGGTACTTCTGCCCTACCCGCACAATTGTGTTAGTAAATCACAAAAGGGATATCGACCTTCCAGACTGACACCTCCCTTCCACCCTTTATTTAGTATTGCCTAGAATGAAAAATTGAAACAGAAAAAAAATTGTCTACATTGCAACGATCGAAGTCGAGGTTTCTCTGTAGACCGTTAAGATTCACTATAACGGACAACGATTTGACCCACAGTTCACCAAAGAACAAAAGCTTAAGAAAGCATAGGTAAACAAAACAATTTATGAAGAAACATTAGCGTTTGGTGACTTAAAGAAGACCAAAAAATCGGCTTGATCCGACTGTTTAGTTTGGTAATAATCGGACATGATTTTTCGACAGCCTATGTGATTGTCCCCGCCAAAAGCAAAAAAAAAAAATTAATGCCGTCAGCCAAAAGGAAATAACTCCCATATGATTAACTCCTTATTTCGGTAAGGTTAGTCTCTTCAGTTGAGTTGGTCTTTCAAGGTTTATGCTAAAACATGTGCATCTGTGATCAAAGCTACGAATATCGATCAAATCGATAATAGGCATAGACCATAACAATGCCCATCCTTACAGAAGAAGACAATTGTTAGGTCACAGCCTTTATAGAAAATTTCAAATCGGAAGTGGTAGTAAAGGAGACTTATTCTACTTTTTAGTTTATGTGCTAAATTATTAAATAAATATGGAAATTCGGCCATTTTAAAATTACGCTGAAGATAAAATAAACACAGGGTAACACCATCGGATAAATACGACACTGGAGATGATCTTGGCTGTAGTGTTTATTGTGGGTCTAGTACTCAGATAGGCGTAAACCGTAAGCGTATATCAAGTTCTGTACCATTGCAATCGAATCACAGTTACCTTATATTATAGTAAATAATTTGTTTGTCACAAAATATCCTAATTTCAAAAATTTCGTGCTACAGAAATCTTTTTATTTTGAATAAAACTGTATACAACAGTTAGGATTGTGTAAAGAATGGAATCAGTGACCACAATACAAACACTGCGAAGCGCACTAAGAAAGCGCAAATCATATAAGGACCCTGTAGTGGTCGATGACAATTTTATTGATTTAGTCGAATATCAAAATTATTATTCTTTGATGGTTGTCAATTTTGCGTCATCCCTTACCAAAAATATCGAGAACATTTTCTATAAATTTATAGTGGAGCGAAAACGGCGTGACATAATTGTGATAACGATGAAAGATATTGAACTTCATTTAAAATTGATGGCCGATAGTCCAAAACACAATCAATTTGTGCCTATTATCGAGGAAGGAGATGAAGAAGAAGAAGCAGAAGTAGAAACTAATGATAGTGAAATTTCTATAGATCAGATGATTATGGTTATTAAAAGTAAAATAGATGCCGCTGTTCAAGAAAACGACCGTATTCTTGCGCAGCGAGAAGCACTAGCAAAATTTCGCATTTTAGAACTATGGAAAACTGGTGTTGGAGTATCTACCGAATCTTTGGCTATTGAGGCGGAACCAATACGGGAGTCTACTAGAAGTAAGTATAATTGTAACGACGAAAATACTGTATTTGTAATTCTAATGTGAAATTGTTTGCTGTAGGCGAGAAGGGACCGGATAAAAGGAAAGCGCAGAAACCAAAACCAAAGAAATCGAGAAAGTCGAAAACTAGTATTGTAGAAGAACCCGCAAATATCAGTCCCATAGGTACGGGGACAGATGAATTTGTCTATGTAATCCCAGAATATGACTTCGTTAGTCAAATTTGGTCAAAATTAACGCAACGTGGACAAGAGCAATTTGATAAGATTTATATAGAAGATTTCCCATTCCTGGGTCCAAAAATTTACGTTATTTTACTGAATTTTCGTGATATTGAATTAATGATAAGGCTGATCGAAGACGGGATTTATCTTAACAGTATATTTCAAGTACTACCATATGGCGAGATAGATGTTAAAAATACATGGAATTTAATTGATATGAATAGAAGACGCCTGGATATTTTTAAAACGGTAACGTTTTTCGAACATTACATTACTTTCTCTGATAAACCAATCATATGTTACATCGACAAAATGAACGCGTATAATTTAATATGTTACATGTTTTACGATGCAGATGATATTCGACGAAAGCATGGAAATTTTTTGGAAAACTGCAATCTAATCAATTTAGAAGATGAAATTCACGCGATTGTAAATCCATCGGAAATCCAATTCTTATTTTCAAATGAGATTGAATTTTATGTAATCAATTTGTTCATACAAATTATTGATGACGAATCTGTGCAGGACGAGGAGGAGGAGTCTAATGAGTTCAATGAGTTGAACCCATCACTACCACCACCACGGCCCATTATGTTCACATTATTCAACGAACGTATTGCGATTGTTGAAGATAGTTACAATTTTTTGAAAATGAATTACTCATTGAACAATTTTGATAGACTAAATGCGATTTACTACAACTACATTTCGAATAGGAATCAAACTAAATTCGACATGGCTACTAAAGGCTTAATCGAGGAATTCGATTTTCATGATATCAAATTTATAAAGCATTTAACGAAATACGCCTTTCACGAACTCATTTTTAAATTAAATGCCACTTGTAACAACAAGCAGAATCATTACCGATTGGATTATTATGAAGTGGCTGATGCCGATTATCGAATTCTTTACTACAAATACAACCCAGGGTGGAATTGTGAGGAAAAACTATGTTATACAAAAACTGTGGTGCCTACAAAATTGTGCCATCGTGATTTTAATGAATATCTTCTCGATGAAATTCAACCGTGGCTCGAGAAACAGGAATTGTTATACTCTGATTTGCTGCAAAGTTTTATGTACGAGAAATACTTATCGAATTTACCACGGCACATTGAATTCCAAGTAAACTACGTTAGAGAACAAAATTTCATCTATGAACCATCGATTAAAATGGAAATTCATATGAAGCAACAGCATGATTTCCAATCGTTAAAGCAGAAGGAATATGATAAAGTTTTTGAATATATCGATCGAAAAAGTGCGTCCTTTCCTGATATAGATTCAACCGGTCTTCGTGACTCGATGATTAAGAAGAAAATAAAGAAACTGAAAAAACCAGCAGTAGGTGAGTGAAATTTATGCTAAATATATTTAATTAAATTTTGTGTTATATCAAAGTTTTAAAAGCTCAATGTAAATATATGCCACTTCCCTAATAAGAACTACTTGCCACTTATTGAGTTAACTATATCAGGGACCTTACGAGCTGCCCTTAGGGAAATGTACTGTATGTGTTTAAAATGTAAAATATACTTGGATCTTTAGAAAATGTCTATTACGGTCCAACACAGCTTCCCAATGGTTTACGCTGTATTTTTTCAACTTTGAACAGTGATTGTAGTAAGCGGTGACCCATTTTTGGCTTTTTCCGGTGAGATGATTTATACTTTTTGAAAAGTGTGTAAAGTTCGTTACAAATTGTACGATAATAGCGCAGTGTAATCCTAGGACACCGCTTACGTTAAAAATATTTTTAATGCAGGTTAATCACCCAGTTCCTTAAACTTCAGCATTTAGTCCGGACAGGGTTCGGATCCCAACAAAGACATGCGAAATATCTTCATTGTAATTATAAAATTATTGTATTATATTTTATTTACATCCTTCTCAGGTGGGATTCGAACCCAGTACCTTCCGGTCAAGTACTGAAGTTTTATCAAATCGTTGATTGACTAGCACTCAAAAATATTCACGGCACAAGGTGTGTCCTAGGATTACACTGGTACTTTTTTAGATTGGTATGTGCAGGTGGATACAATGTAATTGTAGTGAATATGTGAATTGATGGTCCGCGCGTGAATGAAAATGTGAGTACTAATTGACCATAAAAGGAAATTAAATCTTTATTATCTATATCTAAAAATACGGAATTACCAAGTCCCGTTTCATATTCTTAATTAACTCGCCCGTCTTACGTTGCTTCGTTGATTGATCAAGGGTTCTACCTAAGTATTCATATTAAGAGCGATACATTGACTAATCCTTATGTTTACAATTCCACATTTAACTAGAAAATGTCTGCTTAGCGACTGATCTGGTTCCGTTTATGGTTTGGAGATCGATAACATTATCCTTTCAGATTGCAGTTCGCAATATAAGCCGTGTTTTTTATTAGTGCCCGATATAACGGGTGATTTTTTAAGAGCTTGAGAACTTTTTTTTAAAAAAAAACGCATAAAATTTGCAAAATCTCATCGGTTCTTTATTTGAAACGTTAGATTGGTCCATGACATTTACTTTTTGAAGATAATTTCATTTAAATGTTGACCGCGGCTGCGTCTTAGGTGGTCCATTCGGAAAGTCCAATTTTGGGCAACTTTTTCGAGCATTTCGGCCGGAATAGCCCGAATTTCTTCGGAAATGTTGTCTTCCAAAACTGGAATAGTTGCTGGCTTATTTCTGTAGACTTTAGACTTGACGTAGCCCCACAAAAAATAGTCTAAAGGCGTCAAATCGCATGATCTTGGTGGCCAACTTACCGGGCCATTTCTTGAGATGAATTGTTCTCCGAAGTTTTCCCTCAAAATGGCCATAGAATCGCAAGCTGTGTGGCATGTAGCGCCATCTAGTTGAAACCACATGTCAACTAAGTTCAGTTCTTCCATTTTTGGCAACAAAAAGTTTGTTAGCATCAAACGATAGCGATCGCCATTCACCGTAACGTTGCGTCCAACAGCATCTTTGAAAAAATACGGTCCAATGATTCCACCAGCGTACAAAACCACACCAAACAGTGCATTTTTCGGGATGCATGGGCAGTTCTTGAACGGCTTCTGGTTGCTCTTCACTCCAAATGCGGCAATTTTGCTTATTTACGTAGCCATTCAACCAGAAATGAGCCTCATCGCTGAACAAAATTTGTCGATAAAAAAGCGGATTTTCTGCCAACTTTTCTAGGGCCCATTCACTGAAAATTCGACGTTGTGGCAGATCGTTCGGCTTCAGTTCTTGCAGGAGCTGTATTTTATACGGTTTTACACCAAGATCTTTGCGTAAAATCTTCCATGTCGTCGAATAACACAAACCCAATTGCTGCGAACGGCGACGAATCGACATTTCACGGTCTTCAGCAACACTCTCAGAAACAGACGCAATATTCTCTTCTGTACGCACTGTACGCATTCGTGTGGTTGGTTTAATGTCCAATAAAGTAAACTGAGTGCGAAACTTGGTCACAATCGCATTAATTGTTTGCTCACTTGGTCGATTATGTAGACCATAAATCGGACGTAAATCGCGAAACACTTTTCGAACCGAACACTGATTTTTGTAATATAATTCAATTATTTGCAAGCGTTGCTCGTTAGTAAGTCTATTCATTATGAAATGTCAAAGCATACTGAGCATCTTTCTCTTTGACACCTTGTCTGAAATCCCGCGTGATCTGTCAAATACTAATGCATGAAAATCCTAACCACAAAAAAATCACCCTTTATTTATCTGGAGCCCCCAATTTACTATGTCAAAACTTTAATTAGCGCGCTATTTTTGTTTGTAATTAATTTATTTATCTCTAAACTAAGATTTTTCACTCAACTTTTTAGTTAAAAATCAATATACAAATATTTTGCTCAACCTATTTATCGGGAGCCGCTTTCGGGAGTGCTATCAATTTCAATGAGAAATTTGTAAAGGCCTTTATTTTGTAAACCCCTTAAACCATTAGAAACTTAATCTTACAATAAAAATCTAAAACACGGCACGGTGAATTCTTGTTTATAACGTCATATCAAAATAAAAGTAAATTACTATATTTCAGGTGATAAATGTTTGTTTTATGGATGCATTTATTTTTCATTTTTATAGTAGAGCGATACCAGTGAATATAATAGCTGCAGTTTCAGTAGAAATTTCAGATTCGGCTCCGGATAGTGCTCGAATAATAAAATAATGTTATAGTTGGCTTTTTCATCTTTACTTATAAAACCATTAATTTCTTTGTTTCGGTTGGAATCCCACCAAAATGTTTGAACATAATATCGTGAATTTTCACATACATTACTTTTCGCATATTGGGAACACATCTCTAAGACATTGACTTGCAATATTGGCCTGTCTTCACAAGAAAAGGTTCTTCAACATTGGGCCACTTCAGCATCTGGTTCTTCATATGCAATATCATTTGTTCGTGTTACTTCAAAATATCTGCATGAGTTATATTGGCCTAACAAAATTCGACCTTTGAGCTGTATTGCATATCAGGTACAACTGATTTAACGCTATCTGTTGCTATCTAAGAAATTTATCTGTTGCTATCTAAGCACAGCGACCTTATAGCATTTTTTCTTTGACCAGCTTGCGCCCCTCAACACTAGGAGAACTTAGTTTTTCTGCTCTGTGCTCATCAGGCAGGGTAATAATACACAAATAATTTTGGAATCAACTAACTGCTTATGGAGTATTAATTCTAAACCATATCATCGCGGGGACACGTAGGTGTGTCTTCATAAATAACACAATTTAATGACAATTTAATCGAGTAAACGCTTAATTGTATGGACCGTTAGTCGAGCCGCAAACCGATCATGTAATTGGTAAGTTGTACGATTAAGGAAATTTAAAATGTTTCCTAGAATAAGTTGCAGAAATTGCCAAGTGGGATGGCACTGAGCCAGTTCTTAATGGAACATGATGAAATTTTGTATGTTTGTTGCAAATAAGATCATAATATAATTTTTGTGATAAGTGTGAGAGTTCATATAAGACAGAACTAGGTCGTCATTGACCTTAAAAATGAGATTTCATAATGATTCTTATAGAAGCAGTTTGGCACTTAGACCAAACGGTGTATCTCTCTCTCGATTTTACTCTCTATCTTTCTCACTATTTCTCTCTCTCTCTCTCTCTCTCTTTCTCTCTATTTTTTTCCTTTACTCTCTCTTTCCCTTTCTCTCTCATTCCCTTTCTCTGTATAACTTTTTCTCTCTCACTTTCTCTCTATTTCTCACTCTATGTCTCTGTCTCTGTCTCTCTCTGTCTCTCTCTCTCACTGTCTCTCTCTCGCTCTACCTCTGTCTCTCTCTCGCTCTCTCTTTTTTTAATCATTCGCTGTTTTAGCAACAGCTAGATGGCTGGGTTAGGTTTAATAAATCACTGTCTCCGAGAAGTGCCCTTATGTGAAGGTTCATACGAGTCCGATTACTCAACACTTTGTAGGCAGTGTTCAATAAAACTATGACACGACAGTTTTAGACGACAGTGCAGCGGACATATGAATGCTGTCTTCCAATGCTGTGGTAGCTGCATGCAGTCTTCCAATTCAGCGGTAGTCGTAAAGATTTTACTTTGGTTTTTCGATTGTAATGGTGTTATTGTGATTATTCCGTATGGTCTATTTTCAGTACTCATAAAAGAAAATAAGACTAAAGATTTGTTGCAAGAACAATATGCCGTCGAGACCGAGGCCTTCCCATTTTACAATCTACTAATAGCTACTTCTACTTCCTTTACTGGATATTTGACAAAGACCTCCACTTGTTCCACCATTGCACTTGTTCATTCACCTTCAAAGCGCACGCCATACGGCAGTTTGATAATCTACGAAACGCTCTTGCTTTTATCAACTTGCCACTTTCTGTTATATACTCTTCGCCTTTATTACGTTTAGTCTTTCTTTCAAGTCGTATTTTTCGTGATCGACCTTTTCCACGAATTCCAGTGCTAATGGATGGCTCAATAACGTCATCAGGTACTACATCTACATTGTCATCCGATTCTGTTTCTGAAGATGATGAAGTGCATGGTTCATAGTTAACATCTTTTTCACCGTCGCTGCCTCGATATCATCATTCTACAAGATTGAAAAAAATGATCCAAATTATTATTTGTATTTAACAACATAATATAAGGTTTTTACCTTGCATTTATGAACATTAAGTTTTTCAGAAATATTTTATAGACGAACTATTTCTATGGTACCCTGCGTCGAATCCCGTTTAATCAAGTCGTGTGTCGTGTGCAAATTAACATCTATAATAGCTATCGTTTCCTAAACAAATGTTACACATTTTCATGAAGTATCAAACCGTTATAGGCTTTAAATCTTGTTAAAGTTGATAATGCATTCATAAATTAAAATCATACTTGACATACATAAATAAATTCGTCCTCATAACACAACAAGTGTTGAATTTCAGCAATTTGTTCTTCAGGATTGTTGCCATTTTTATTTTCTGGTTCTTTGCTGACTATTTCATACTCCATTAGTGCTCTAGTAAAAGAAGGTTCTTCTGGTTTACTTATAAAATTAGAAAAATCTAATTTTCAAGAAGCCTTTATCTTTTTCTGTGCGAGACCTAAGACATTTTCATTAAAATCATATTTAAACATTACCACATTGCATTGCTTTCTTTTTAATAAAATTAAAACTGATAAGATCTAATTGGTCTGACAAAAATAACGGACAATACCTTTTCTTTAATAATAATTAAGTATTCTAACGTGCAAAGTTTTTTAATCAACAATATTGAACTTACCTGAATGTTCACTACAATTTAATTTATCTAATGTCATTTGTAACATTTTATTAGCTCTGCTAGTATGTTCGATATACGCCATTATAAGACCTATTTCGAGAGAATTATTAGACACAACTGCATTTTCTCGAACGGTCTAGTGTGAAACAAACCGTTAATAGTGAAAAATAAGGACGGATATATTGAAATCAAATAAGTTATGATTGGGTAAACAGGAATATGTCAGACTTATGCCGTTTTTCTCATAAAAGCTAGCAAATTGTTTGTTATTTTAATAAGCCTGACTTATTCCTTTTCACCCAATACAATATGTGTTATTGTTTTTTTTTTTTTTTTTTTTTTTTATATATAAAAACGGAACAGTTCTGAGTTATTTCTTTTTTACCCACAATGTAAATGTAAATTTTTTTTGACTGCTTCATTTTTTTTTTGTTTTTTTGGGAGGGGATGGCAGAGGAAATGGTATTAAATAAAATTTAATCCCTTATAATAATGAAATTTTATTTCAGAACATTTACTAATTAATCAATTACTTTTTAGGATGTTGATTGCTGATTATTTATATCCCGAAAAACAAAAATAATTGTGCCGTCTTGTGCTTTACTAACTATTGACTACTTAGGTGTCTGTAACCGGGTCAAGTCTATCATATCTAACAACCTTTCCTATCCCTCCATCTTGTTATATGTAAAAGGGGTGTACGGTAGGCCCGGCGTATCCGGGATCCTTGCTTAGTCTTGGCCGTACATTCTAATCAATCAATCAATCAATCAACAATGTAAATGTAAATTTTTTGTTCTTGTTCTTCTGTGTAAAACGAAAAAAAGTCGAACTTGTTCCGTTTTACTCTTCAAAAAATAATCAATATTAGAAATATTGCATTTTTCGCAATTTTTTTTAAGACATACGGAGTGGCATTTAACTAAAACCCTTTTACCCAGTGTGTTTAATGAAAAATACTACTTATAGAATCTAAAAAAAAATCAGAAAAATTGACTTGTTCCTTTTTCCCCTGAGGCCGTCTAATTAAATATTGATATGCAAGGATGGCGTGACTTTAAATAGGTAAAGAAAACTAAATATTTCAGCTATTTGGAATCAACTAATACATATTCTAAATCTTCGATGGTTGGTTTAACTAATCGTACATATGATATAAAGTTTAATTGATAATTTACTTTTCTTTTCTACAGATGAACTGCTAGAAGGAACTCCTCGTCCTTCCGCATCTAAAAGTTTGCGACGAATTAGTGAAATCCAACCATTTGACGATATAGACTCCCCTGATTTATTAGAAATGGATTCTAATTTCTCCCAAAAGAAAACACATAAAATTCCGGATAGCACAACATCACCGAAAAAGGCATTCAATGTTTACGATTTAGGTGATACACGATATCAAATTGACGTTACCGAGCGCAAATTTCGTTTTAGAAACGGTAGCGTACGCCACTGCCTCGACGATATTTTGTACAGAGAAAAACATCAATCGATACGGTTACGTTTTTGCTGGAATAGATTTTATGTAAATCGCATTTTTCTAGCCGACCAAGGTAACGTATATTATCTCACAGATAATATACGTATTATTACCGAAAATGATACGACAATAAATTTGCATATAAGTCATGTAGATGAATATCACACTGGATGGACACCACCATCAACAGCGATATCTACCACACCCACGTTAGAAGAAAAACAGTCTGCGGTGGAAAGTGAAAACTTTCAATTGATGTTTCATGTCAACGCTGTAATGTATTGGCCTAATGGTCTAAAAGTTCATATAGGAAAGGAAGAAGAATTAAACAAAACCCGAGTCGAACAGGAATGGTGTGAAGTGGAGGGACGTGATAATGAAAGTAGACGATGGTATTATTCAAACGGTTGTTGTGTGGCCTTTTGTCTCGATTTTGTGGTTAAGGTTTATACACCGTTTGGGGTCCTATATGAAATCGGTGACATAACGGAAGGAGAAGGAGGAACTGTACTTGAAATCGATAGTGTAGGCGATTATGTAGAATTGCAACAAAAGTACGATTTAGAATTGAATTATTTATCTTTTTTATCAAATGTCGTTGATTTGGATTATTTCAATTTGACATTACCAAATGGATGCAAAATATTTGTCCAAAATCAAAAAATTGTTAAATATTTGTCTCAAAAGCCCGATAAACTATTAGTAAAAGAACATATTGACTACGTATTAGGTAAAAGCTTTTAACAAATTTATTGATCTGCACATAAATTGTAACTCTTATTATTATTTTTTCATAGGCGAAATCCTCTTACGTCGTGAAGATGGTTTTAAAATGTTATTTAGTGCCACCGAGCAAATAGTGATATATCCTGATGGCACGATAGTAAAAACTGGTCAGCTTCAATTAGTTGAATCGATTGAGGAAACCTCTTTTTCGGATGTTTCATCGGGACAAAGCGAAAACGATTTAGTAGCGGGAGGACATTCGATCGTTTCATATTTCGTAAAGCAAGTCATTAAATTCTCAACCAGTGATCACTATCAATTTGTCAATCGGAAATATTTATATTTTTTCCATGAAAATTACTCGACCGTTCAGTGGGATATCGAAGTGAATAAAATTTCGTTTGATAACTACGATCGATCAATTAACATAGTTTATTATAATGCTCAATCAATTAGCGGTACACTAAAAAATAATTTTGGACATAGCAAACGACCTGGGACTGTTGAAGATTTAAAATTCACATTTGATCCCGATCGCATGTCCATTGATCACAACGGTTTTAATTCAAAAATAAATTTCCATTATAAAAATGAACAAAATATCGTTGATGAGCACGTATTAATGAAGACCCTAGATCTCGAGTATCTAAATCACATGGAAATAATGGACGATGGAACAGTCAATGTACACAAAAATATTTCCGATAAATGTGTTTACAAAATGGATCATCCTCAAAAGCCTGAGAATAAGAAACAAGATGATCGTACATTTTTATTGTTTGAGGGCGACGACAATCATTATTATGAATTGTTCATGGATGATATCGATAAGGCATGCAACAGCACAATTATTAAAAATGATGATAGTTACGTTTTAGTATTAAAGGATTTAAATACCGAGGTTAATTCGAATTTTAAGTCGAGCTCAGACTTATTCGGTCGAATTCCAGATCGGCTAGCCACAAAGCCGGATAATCTATGTAAGCTAGACGAAGACACATTGGAGATACATGAAGAACAGATTAAGAAAATTTTTTTCAATAAACTATCGAACCGATATGGGTTTGAATATTTTCAAAAATATGTTGATAAAAAGGCTTTAAAAAGTTATCACTGTGACGATAAGCGGATTGCAAAATTATGTGAAAATGCTATTAAAAATTTTCTTGATCAGGAGTATCAAAAGTTAGTTGATGCGCGTAATGAAAAACTGGGGCGATTAAAGCCTTCGGAAGCGTTTTTGAATAAAATGAAGGAGATTGAAACACGCCACCAATTGGCTAATTATTACAGGTAAGTGAAATTCATTTCTTGCATGGTTATATGTACAGCTTTAACTTGTAAATAAAATGTATCTGTATACATAAATAACAAAGGTAATAAGTTGGTGTATGGAGTGATGATAGCCGTGTCTTTTTCTGTAAACAAAATCTGTAAATCCCTCAATTGATTGTGCGGTCGTGATAATTATTATTCCACATGAAGTTGCTTGTGTGCCCGGGACTAAATTCATTTATATATTTTAGTTAGTTGCTTGTGATCTAATGAACGACGCCCTTAAGGATTTTTCTGCATAACGCATCAATGAATTTATCGATGCCTTTTGTAAAGAAATCATTTAGATAGTAATAAACAAGTTCCTTGTATAACTCATGCAAGTAGTATGCTGTAATCTATTAATGGGGTATATCAATACTGTACTGTACGATTTGGGATTGAAAAACTTATATGTTAAATTAGAAATACACAAACACATTTTAAGTTAATTTTGGGGCTGGTTGGTCGAAAATTTTTACAAGGATACATGTTTATATATAGCTATAAAAACATAAATTTTCTGTAACATTTTTGCTGAGGTCAACCGGATTTTGCCGTTAGAAAAGCAAGAACAGCCCACTGCTCTAACGAATTGTATGAATATATTCATTAATTTATTCAGAGCAACGCCCAAAGTTAAATGCTAATTTCTCACGGAGAAAAAATTGTAATAATTGATACTTGTGCCTTAAGATTCGGGATATCATCTAGAACTTCACTTATGTTGTTATCAATTGCTGTACTAACACAAAATTCCGACACATACAAACAAATAAAATCTGAAGACTTTTCAATACCAAACCAAAAATTTTAATAGAATTCGTATGGTTGTGAGAGTTTTTGCTATTATATGTGTTTGGGACCTGACGTACATTTTGCTGAAGGGGAGAGAATGAGAAAACGAAAAACCAAGCGCTAAAGATCATTAAGACACCAAAGTTTCAATTATTTTAGGATTTAACAATATACGAACGGTCCGTGTATTTAAATTTTCTAAGGGACGTAATCAGCGACCCTAGAGTGTAAATTATATAA
Source organism: Nephrotoma appendiculata (assembly GCA_947310385.1). Lineage (NCBI taxonomy): Eukaryota > Metazoa > Arthropoda > Insecta > Diptera > Tipulidae > Nephrotoma > Nephrotoma appendiculata. The sequence continues at coordinate 224,151,788 of OX371223.1, forward strand.
CCAGTAATCAGGACAGTAAGAGACCGAATTTACTAGCGATTTAGACAACTTTTCCTTACAAACTATTACTATCTTAACAAACTATTTCCTGATACACATGTGTGTAAGGTTTTTTGTTGGTTGAATAATTGTACTTACATGTTCATAGTAAATCGCATCGTATAATAACCTCTTATATGGTACAAGGTGGTACATGGTGTTTAATATGTAATATGTATGTTGTATGGTCGCCAAAAATACACACATAAATAACACCAAAATTCTATCAAACAGAGATACCTCCTACAGACCTGAACTACGACGGTTTAGTAAAAACTCAGTGCTGTTATTCAAGAAAAACACACAACGTCTTCTCCTAATTCTCCAGAGATTGCATCGAAATGCAATCATATAGAAGTATTTAATTAGGGACTTACCTAGCAATCGATCTGTGAATCATTTGAAAAATGACTTGCTCAGCATGATTTTTCTTAGTTACACTCCCATCGGTTCTTTGTTATTTTGGAGGGAATCTCATCATGGCCAATAACAAGGCACCACAGAGATTGCACCACAATGCTACCATATATATAAATAACTCCTACGTGTTAGACCTATCAAACGAATCTACTTTCGTTCCAATGTGGATTTGCTCAGTACGTTTTTTGAGTAAACTTCTCATCGGCTCCTTATGGGTTTTGAGTGAAACTCATTTATTCTCACAATAACAAGACATCACAGAGACAAAAAAATGTTTACACCCATAAAAAATTGGTCCCAATAAACATACACTCGTGGACAAAATTAACGCATATTATTTTTTTGTATAATAAAAAAAAAATCACGCTGGTCAATTTTAATACTACTAGTGTCAAATGTTGCCCCGGTGGCAAAGTGGTTAGCATGCTTGCTCCAGTGACCGGAGGGTCCCAGTTTCGATTCCCGGTGGTAAAAAGGAAAAAAAAATCACGGCTGGTTTAGGATCAATGAATTAATTAATCACTCATTATCCGAAATGAAAATAGGATTATGAAACCTCATTTGAGGCGACCAAATGCCTTGATGGGATATAGTGCCAGAGAGAGAGAGAGTTTCAAATGGCATATTATAACATCATATAACACATTTATATTTTTATCAGAAACCACCTAGAATAAAGTCTACTAAATGTCTACTAAGCCCGGACAAGGACGTGAAAGATGCACAACCGAACAAATTAATTCGGTACGAGATCGAAAACGTACTGCTACTCAACTGAAAAATGAGTTGCTTAGTGCCTGTCAATTGAATATTATTACCAGAACAATTAGACGATGATTAAAAGAAGTGAACCTAACTCTAAAATGGCACGTAAAAGTTTCACGGCTTCTTCCCCGTTTCAAATCCAGCCGTTTAGAATTTACTCATACCCATGCAAATTGGGGAACTGATCAATGGGACACTGTTCTCTTTTCAGATTAGAGCAGAATCCAATTATACAAACCAGATCGACGTAATCTTGTATACAGAAGAGTTGGAGAACGCTACGCACCATGTGACATTGTGCAAAATGTAAGCTTTGATGGCGGTTCAATAATGTTTTGGAGGAATCAGTTGGGAGGGCTGTACGGTGCTGGTAGGGATTTGTTTGAGGATGAATGCAGACTGGTATGTTTGCAACATTCTTAGCGATCACGTTTTGCCATATGTGGCCTTCATAGATTATATCAGTTTGGTGATAACGCTCCAATACACATATCTGCAATGGTACATCAATATCTCCAAGACATCGACATTCGCGCACTTAAGTGGCCACCAATGAGCCCGGATCTAAATCCTATCGAACAAGTACATATATGGGACATTAAAAAACGCTGTATTATAGCTAGAAATCCCGCACCAGATTCGATAGCAGGGCTGAGTGTTGCACCGTAAGGAGAGTGGGATCCCATTCAACAAGGGGCCTATTTTTTAATTCAACCTGAGCAAGCAGTGCGCTGTCAAAAAATAATCTGTGTTTTTTTATTCAACCTGAGTAATTTTACTCTGCACACTGCGTTTTTATTTATGAACTGTGCTTACATCGAGCTTACTCGTTTCTTCAAATTCTACTCTGAAATTAATGTCAGTGTACGAAGAGTGTGCAAAGTAAAAAACAATTTTTTACTCTATGCGCACCGGATAATTTTACCCAGTACAACCTTTGCTCGGTGTACACTACCCGGGGTAAGCCTGCTTGCTCGGGTTGAATTAAAAAATAGACCCAAGATATGATACAAAGCATTCTAGTTAGTATGCGCAGAAGGATGGAAGCTGTAATAAAGGCACGGGGGGAAATAGTCATTACTAAATTAATCAAACTAAATTGTAATAAAACTAATTTTAATATTTGTAAGCTGCTTTTGAAAGTTAGCCAGTTTAATTCCATAACGCTACATTTCAGCGCCTTTTGAGAAAAATATAGATTTGGGATCATTTGATACCAGTTCCACTGAAATCGGCCAGCGGGACTTTTTTTATTGCAAAAAAAAAATATGCGTTAGTTTTGTCCACGAGTGTATTTATTTAATTTTTGTATTTCTTAATTTCAATCCACAAAATAAAATTAATCCCTAGTCTGATGAATTACTGATTTAGATCAACCTAAGTACGGTCAGTTTAATCTAGATCACAATCCATAGTCTGCGCACGGTATCTATCTGCAAATGTTCCCACATTTCGGAGCAGTTGTAAATTAAATTTGTATATTATACCGTATACCGTGTGTTACGTATCAAATTCGCCCTCCTTTTGCCTGAGTTGGAGAAGCATACAAAAGAGCATTGGAGAGCATACAAAAACAGCTACCCGAATTAAGAAAAGTTGAATTAAAATAAGTGGTATTTGTATGAAAAATTTCCATTTTGTTTAATTCGTATTTTAAACAAATTTCCTAACGAAAATAATGAAATCCCGGTGTAACGAAATCCCAGTTTTCAAAATCCCGGTTTATCAAAACCCAGTATTTTCTAAATTCCGGTTTTGTATTAAAAAAATCCCGATTCTTAGGAAATCCCGGTTTGAATTTTTAAAATTTGTCATGTGTGAAAATGGCACTCTAAAATGATTTTTTGACAAAATTCAAAAATGAGTTTGCAATAAAGTTCTAGAAAATGGGTAATAGGGATGGAATTTGGGTGGAGAGCTAAGTACCCGTTAGAGTTATCGAAGCCGTCAGCCTCTACAGTTATTGTATTTCAAAATGGTGCTTTAACAAAATATTGCTTTTTTATGAATCTTGCAACTACAAAATGTAGCTATTACAAAATGTTGCAAGTACCAAATCTTGCAATTACAAAACTTTATTAATTATTTTGTGCAATTAGAACTACAAGAAAAGAAAACCGGGATTTTGAAACCGGGATTTTGAAAACCTGGAGTTTGAAAACCGGATTTCGTAGTACTCCCTTCATTTTATATCATTTTTTCGTAAATTTATCTTAATTCGTTTTCAAATTGATTTAAAATACATTTATTTTGTTTCATGTTTGACCCACTTTTCTTTATTCATTTTCAAAATGAATGGAAGATGATTATTTATATTATCTCGTTGTTTAATGAAGAAGAAAATATTCTCGTATGGGAATTACCTAGCTCTGACTGTTTTATTTTTATTAAAGGCAAACGCTGTAACTACTTTGATTGAAAATTATGAAAATGCTAACATATGACACTTTAATAATTTTATAAAGAGAAATTTGAAAAATAATATTATATTTAATTTGTAATTCAAAATTGTATTTAAATGGTAGTATGTATTAACTTTTCAAAATGAACTTTTCTAAAATCATTTCCTAATTAATTTAAAAAAAACATATTTTAGTTTTTTTACTTTTCTTAAAATATTTTGAAAATGAATTAAGAAGTGCACATATTAAATCAACTTTTATTATTTCATTTCTATCAACTTTTCTTAAATCATTTTCATAATGAATTAAAAACACTTATTTAAATTCAGAAAAACACTTTTCTTAATTCGGGAAACCTACAAAATCCATGTAATGGTTGATCTCTCTTCATCTTCTATTTCTGAAAAAGTTTTAATCTCTAAGCAAATATGTTTACTGAACATCCTCAGGATTGTTGAGGTTTATTCCGTTATTCGAGTGTTCTGATTTCCTACAATCTATAAACGTCCTTCAGCTCAATATCAGCAACCAATGAACTGTACTTTCGCAGCGTTATTGTTTATGATAAGAAATGTGAATGATTAATGAATACAGTAAAACCTCGATATAACGGACCCCGATATATCGGACTTCGGATAAACCGGACAACATTTTAAAATTTTATTTTTAGTACATGTAATAATACATGTTCTTATGTTCATAATTCAATTTATTAACTGCAATGGAAGAACCAATAAACGAATATAAATACAATAATTACACAAAAATCTACTTAAATAGGCATTTATTGTTCCTGACCTATGCGATATAAAAATTGAATTCACATTATACATAAATATTAAAGGCAAAAAGAACTAAAATAATTTTGAAAATAGTAGCATTTGTTGTTGCATTTTTAAAAATTTGAGAATCTATACATTACTCTGCTCTTATACCATCTAAAATAGACTTATACTCTACTACAAAAATTAAGCGTTATAGAAAAGTTGGAGGCAGAGGTCTCGATTAAAAACGAAATGCTGTTACAGTCGCAATCAATGGATCGAATCGGTTTTCACCTGCCATTGTTGGCAGAGCATGCAATCCTGAGTTTTAAAAAGAAAAATGCACCGCCTGATTAATATTATAATTCTAAAAAACACGGTGCTCAGGAGCAATTATCCAAGATTGCTTCCTACAAAAATTTGTTCCTGAAGTCCGAACATATCAAGAAACGGAGATTGGAATACCACCAGATAAAATAAAATGTTTATTTTCTGGACAATGCACCTGCGCTCATCCATCGGCGATAACAGTTTAAAAAAAATATTATTTTTATATAACGGACAATCGGCTATAACGGATTGGCCTTGTCCGAATTAGTCCGTTATATCGAGGTTTTACTGTACTCTATTCCGCCATTCCACACTTTGATTCTTTCGTCGTGATTCTTTTCTCGTTTCCTTCCCCTTCACCAACAAAAAAGCGGGTTTGAATTGTGTTTTTGCGAAGGGGATTTTATTACATGATCCCAAAAGAATCTGTTTTGTTAATTCTCAGAAAATTACAATTAGCGAGTAAAGCTTGTATATGTTCAATGATAGTGCAAATACTAAAAATATATTGTAAAAAAATTTACCATGAAAATTTTACCATGAACCATTAACCATTTTCAAAATCGTACAAAATGACAAACAAAACCAACAATATTTAAGCCCGGGTAGCTCAGTCGGTAGAGCATTGGACTTTTAATCCAAGGGTCCAGGGTTCAAGTCCCTGCTCGGGCGACTGTTTTTTATAAATTTTTTATATATATTTTTATATATATAAAAAATTTATATATATTTTAAAATATCCTTATTTTTCATTTTTTGTTTTCAGAATAATGCTACGGAATAATATTGTGCCGAAGTACTTCGACTTCCATGAGCATGGTGACCACATAAAGAATATGGATGTGTCAAAATACATAAAACGTCCTTCAAAAGTTCGGTATTCATGTTTTCATGATGAGGCAGAAGAAAAATGAAACCAACAATATCCACAATTCAGCAATCCAGCAAAGGTTGTCATCTTTACTAATCATTTATTTGTCGCTAGGTGTCACTGTGTTCGGCTGTTTGATATGAAATAAACGTCAAAATTCTAACCTAAAATATTTATAAATACAAAAATACTTCATCTGAGTTGTAGCAGAAATCCAAATTGTTTTATTTACAATTATATAAAATTTGTTTAGATTAATATAATTACCCCAATTGTAATGGCGAGTGGTGACAATGCAGTAGAAACAACAACACACGGTATCAAAATAAAACAAGAGAAAGGCATAACACCAGTAAAATCAGACCGGTTAACATCATTTAAATTGCCTCGCGATTTAACGCTGGGCAGCTTGAACCTCACGAGTAAAACAGGTCGAGGCGGTGGAATTGTTGGTGGTGGTAGTAGTGCTAATAAAAAAGTTTTTGTGCCTAATTTAAATGTCGTGCGAAATAAAAATGCGTAAGTAATCCGTGTCCGAAGAACACTCGCTGTAATTTTCATCAACTTTACTACGTGTTTCACAGAGACGTTAAAACATCGAGAGATACATCACAAACACGAGGCAGAAATCGAAATGAACGGGGTGCAAGAGGTGACCGGGGCCGTGGTAGAGGTCGAGGGAACAATATGTTAATTCAAACAGCTGGTTTGTTTTCGGAAGGGGCTGGCACCGGTGCAGTTATTAGAAAAAGTGGAGGCGGTGGACGTAAGTTATTCTCATACTAAACACATGTGTATTATATTTCCAAGAATTTTATTTCAGCGCGATATAGTAGTGATGATTCCGGACCAATACAATTACGTAAACCGACAATCAATAAAAAGGAGCCACGCGTTGATTTGGACGACGAGCAAAAGCACATCGATGACACAATTCCAAATGATGTCGAGGATGATTTGGAAGAGAAAGAGGTTTTCGACCAGGCCATGCCCGTCATATTAACTGAACGTAAGTATTTCTGATTTGTAATCTTTATTCGCGCAAATCGAAATGTCTTTACAAAGAGACGAATATCATCAATCATCGGTTGGATTAAACACTTCAAGCTGTCTCAAAAGTTGAAGGGTTAATTCTGCATTAAACAATCTTATGAAATTCTGATGACTAAAAATATTTTTCTATATTTTTGCTCCAACGACGCCAGAGTCGAAAAAGAGCCACTTGCGTAAAATTAAAATCGAAAAGCTTCAGGTAAAGCGTGAAAAAGATGATGAAGTCAGTAGTCTAGAAGTTATAAAAATTAAACAAGAGAAACTTGATGATCCCGATGATAAATCGTACGACGATCCAATGACCAATGATGGTGGTATGGTGGCCACTGGTAAGGATTTTCTTAATACACACATAAAATGTTTGGCCGCGCAAAATATTGGGGTTTTAAATTTTTATTTGTTGTCCGAGCGGATGTGTTTGTTTTAATTGAATGGGGTATATTTTTTGCATGGCTTTTATGTATATTGTTTTGGGAGGGATTAACATAAATAACTTTTAGCACTGAGTTAATCCAGATCATTTTGTTTCGTTTAGAGAACGCCTCATTTTCCGGAGTTAAAATAAAATCTGAATTCCAAGGCGACTTTAGCGGTTATCCGGCATCTTTAGAGGAATTTTTTAGTCGAAAGAAACCACAAATATTTTTACTGCAGCTACCAGATACGTTGCCTGGCCGAGGACCCGATATTGAGCCGGCCGAATCAGCGGAATTCGAGCGACCAACAACACCTGATCCGAGTGAAACATTTTGTACCCTAAAGCAACTCGAGGAGGGGAACATAGGAAAAATTGTACGCTACAAATCGGGTAAAACTAAATTAATATTAGGCGAAACAAGATTCGATATCTCATTGGGTATGGAGCCGGGCTTCCTGCAGGAGCTCATCTCAATAAACACAAACAGTACTGAACGTAGCGGTAACATGATAAATTTAGGTGAAGTCCAGGCAAAACTGAACGCCTCGCCAGACTGGGAATATATATTGAGCAAAAGTTGTCTCTAGCGGAAGGGGGAACTCTTTAAAATTTGTGATTTGATATTTTTGTAAATAAAGGCGGAACCGAAACAGGCTAAATTTCTAGTTTACATTTTATTTTCTACCAAATACATTAATGTCTCGAAACTATTTTTACTGGGATGCCGAAATTTGTTGAGGTTCATCTTTTTGCTTAATCGCTGGTGTATTTCGGCCATGGAACAAATTTCGATTCAAATCAATAACATAGTTGTAATCAACTGGATTAGCCAGTGCGTATTCGATAGCTTGATCTAAATTGTCTTTATGAATAAATGTTTTTGCCTGTTCCTTTTCTAGACGAACCAATTGCTCAACTTTTTCAAATGCTTCCTGATCACGTACCATTTTAGCTTCAAGCCTTTGCTCGATTAATTGCTTCGTTTGCTCGGCGTTACGCTGTAAGCGCGCATCACGAATTGCTGCACATTTTTTATTCCATTTATTATTAATTTCAAGACATTTTTGAAATTCAGCTTCTTCCTCTTCGGGTGTCACAACCAAGTGATCCGCCGACGAAATTTTATTTTTAACATAGCACTCTTGCTGGAAGTAAGCTCGTAATGATTTCATTTGAGTTCTGCAACATAAACATTATAAATTTAAATGCAACAATTTTATTAACAAATGATTACCTATAATTATTATTTAAACGTAATAATTCAATTTTTTCGTCTGCATCTTGTTGTTTTCGTTCCGGAACACGATACAATTTGCTTTTGGCCACAGGTAACCATCTCGGTTTCCGTCGCCATCGAACACTTTGCACACTTACAGCACTAGCGCTTACATTATAAATTGGAGCGTTAGAGGTAATTTGATTACCTAGTATACGTAACATTGTTCAGGATTTATTCGCGAAATTAAATTTATTTTGACTTTCTTTTATAATAATTTTGACATTTTAGAGTTCACATAACCTAAAAAACCGAATTATGACATTTGAAACTGCATTACCGACTAATTTTATTTCTTTATAGGGGTTGACCAAAACAAAATTCATGCAAAGGCTTTTCGTCATAGCCATTTTTCTACCACTTTACAAAAAAAAATAATGGCTCAATTTAAGTCAAAACCCAAGTATAACAAGACGAAACTCAAAATTGAGCTATCGTATTTGCCTTCGAAATATTAGAAAAAAGTCGAAGAATCAATACTTTAGTATTGGTGCGTATATGTATACTGTTCCAAGTATAACAAGACGAAGCAAAATAGAGCTGCGTATCGTATTTATTTTACATGTTCACGACATGAGTTTGGTAATTTTATAAAAGTGATTTTCTTAAAAAAATTTAAAGATGTGCGTTAATCTAAATAAAATTACACCAAAATATATTTTTATATCCATTCAATTTTTTTTTGTAAAATTAATTAATTTCCAGTTCAGTTTTAAATTATTAAGTGGAAAACAAATGCGAAATAATAAACTTGATATGAGCTATATGGAAAATATTTAAACTTTTAATATTAAAATCAAGGAATAATATCATCAAATCATTGTTTAATAATAAAAAAATAATTAAAAAATTAATTATAATATAATTTAGATGTGTATATATGTATATATTTTTTTTATACAATAAAATATTCATTGTTCTAAACCTAAATTTTTTGTTTTACTTTACATTTGGACGCCATCTTTTTCCTCTAAAATGTATTTTCAATTATAGCCTTTTACATATGTCGTTGCACAAGATCGTTCCCGCCATATTGTTTTTTGTTGTTATTGTTCACACATACATGTATACAATTCTATTTATTGAGTTTCGTCCAGTTTCGAATAATCGCGACACTTTTCATACAGGATCTTATTCTAGGTCGAAAGCAAAACTATGTCAAAGTCGAAACTAAATATAAGTTTTTACTTCGAAATATGACAAAAAAGTCGAATCTTGTTATACTTGGGAACCACACAAGTGTGTGAGTAAGAGAACAGTATGTAATGGCGTTTTTGATGAAAAATTTCGCTTGCTTTGTATACCAACATGATTGTGTGTACAGTTATGTGTTGTTTTCGGACGAAAATATGTTTGAAAAGAATGCACAAATGTGTAAGTAGGTTCAAAACACAAAATAAATAAATTTTTTATATGATTCTTACAGCGTAGCCACACCATTGTGTGGGTAGGCAGGAAAAGAGATAGAAAATAAATATCCATTTTCCTGCCAGACAACATTTTTTTTCTTATCATTAAGTCCACCGTGAAACACTAATGTGTACGTAAAAAATGAAAGCTTGTAATATCTTCCGGATTTTAACGAATCTTAGTTAAATCGAAATTCTTTTTGAAAAAATCATTATAATTTGATAACATATAAATTATATAACAAATTAATTAATTTATTATTATTTTAGTTATAGTTTTATTCTTCGGACGAATACGATTAAGTGGTATGCACAAACATGTACGTTGGTCCAAAATAAGTACAAAAATAAATTTTTGACATGATTCTCTTTCTCATGGTTATAACACACTTTTTAATTATCACTTTAATAATCGCTTAAGTAATCACTTTAATAATCTTTCTATTTAACCTTCAGTGTATCACGTTTAAAATAAGACTCAGCATTCCACGTCAACGTACGCCTTTATATACCAAAATATTTGTTTCTAGAATAATCCTAAATGCGCATCGAGCAAATATGTTAGTATAGAAATGACGCCTAAATGTTGAACCAAATCATAAATGCAGTTGAACAATTAATTAAATTAAGTTATTCTATTCTCCGGTCGATGTAATCCTATCCGCATAGAGCTGCTGAAGGAACAGCTCCAAACTTTAAATCTCCCGGTAATCGCAGATTGTTCCCAAATATGGTTTTAGCTGGTGTCACTCCTGTTGTGTCATGTACTGCTGATCGGTAGGCCATCAGGAACATTGGTATATGTCGATCCCAGTTGCGTTGGTTCCTTTCCACAACCTTTGCTAGATATTCCTCCAATGTACCATTGAATTTTTCCACCATACCGTCCGACTGCGGGTGTAAAGGCGTCGTTCTTGTTTTATTGATTCCAAGCATCTGACATATCTCCTGAAATCCACCGATTCGAAATTACTTCCTTGATCCGTGTGAATTTCCATCGGTACACCAAATCTGCTAATCCAATTGTTGACCACGGCATCAGCTATTGTTGTTGTCTCCTGATTGGGTATGGGGTACACTTCCGGCCATTTACTGAAATATTCCATTATTACTAGAACATATTTATTTCCGCTCTCGGTGGTCGGAAATGGCCCCGCCACATCCATTGCAATTCTCTCAAATTGTGCCCCGAGATTATTTTGTTTCATGGTTCCACGGCTTTTTCGTGCTGGTCCCTTTACTGCCGCACATTGATCACATCTTCGACACCATTCTACTACTGGCTGTCTACATCCGGAACAGTAGAAACGTTGGCGAATTTTGGCTAGTGTTTTATTAATCCCTAAGTGACCTCCACTTGCTCATCCATGATACTCCTTGAGTATTTCCGCTATCCGATCTTTTGGGACAACTACCAACAATTGTTTTACTTTACCATCCGTGCTTTCCCACTTTCTTTTTAGACATCCATTTTCTATGTGGAGGCTATCCCATTGAGCCCAATAAGCTTTTACAATGGGAGTTTTGTCGGCTTTTTCGCTCCATGTGGGCCGGTGTTCCTTCTCCTTATGTTTCATGATGAATGATAGGTCAGCATCCCGTAATTGCTACTTCCTGATCATTTCATCAGTCCATTCCTCATCAGGTAGCACTTGCATAAGCCGAATATCGATGATGTTTTCCTTACCCTCCACACGCCCACAATGCTTGCATTCCACGGGACATGGTCTTCTTGATAATGCGTCGGCATTTCCATGTGCGCTTCCCTTCCGATGTTCAATTTGGAAATCGTAGCTTTGCAAACGTTCGATCCAACGTGCTACTTGTCCCTCTGGATTTTTGAATTGTAACCACCAGCGCAAAGCTCCATGATCCGTCCGTATAGAAGAAATTTTTAGCCATGAGGTACTTATGGAAGTGCTTAACACATTCCACTATAGCCAACAACTCTTTCCGTGTTACACAATAATTCCGTTCCGGTTTTGATAACATCTTGGAGTAATATGCAATAACTCGCTCCTCACCATTTGTTGCCTGTGATAATACTCCTCCTACACCATCATTAATTGCATCGGTGTCCAAAATGAATTTTAAAGTCATCTTATTTTATATTTACCAAACAAGGTACATATATATTGTAAAAATATTCTAATATATAAATTCTTATTTTCTAACAAATTTGTATTTCGTTAACTTATTCTTTCACAATTTTATTTTACTATTTTTTTCTTATTTTGATACTTAAAAATTAAATATTAAATGTTCTTGCTATATTCTTACGGGTTCATACAAACCTACGATTGGTGTGACTCGGAGTACTTAGTGTCCTCACCAATGGTAGTTAGGTAGCAACCCAAACATACAGTCAGTTATATAAACAAAAAATTTATTTAAATTGCGATTTGAAATTTTTCTTATATGTTTGTTTTGTCAAGTTAGTACCTGGCTTGTAAGCGTCAATATGGTTATTAAAAATTTTACATGCTCTATTTATTGGTTCATTCATTCCATAGTTGGTAGGGTGGTGAACTTCTTTTAAGTACTTTGCATGTCGAGTGCGTCCTTGATTTAAAACCACAGCATTTGAAATTTCATCGACGTTGATGTTTTTTTTTAACACGTCAAAAATGAAACTGGCCGCGAGCAAATTTCGTCTTAATGAAAGAGTATCTAAACCTATTAAGTCGAGTCTAGAATTGTAACTTGGTAGATTGGTATAATCTTGCGGATCGAACATATGCCTGAGCACGAACAATAAGAATTGCTTCTGGACTGATTCAAATTTTATTGCATACTCTTCGGTGTATGGCATCCAAGTTACCGAAGCATACTCAAGGATAGATCTCACAAATGAGCAATAGAGTGATTTTGTTACCCATAAGTTGTTGAATTCTTTAGCTCTTCTTTTTATGAAACCCAGTACCCCATATGCCTTTCCCAACGTTACATCATAATGTTTATGGAAATTAACTCGCGTGTCAATTATTACACCTAAATCTCTTATTTCGTCCACTCTTTTCAAACTCCTCTCATCAATTACGTAGTCAATATTATGAAGAACAACTTTCCTTGTAAAACTGATTACGTAACACTTGTCCACATTTAGATCTAATTTATTACTGTTGCACCACGATATCAATTTGTTTAGATTTGATTGTAAACAAATTGCATCGTCTGTATTTTCGATTTTGTGAAATATTTTTAGGTCATCAGCATAGAATAAATGCTTGATGTTTTGCAGTACTGTTGACAAGTCTGATATGAAGAGATTGAAGAGTAATGGCCCCAAGTGACTACCTTGTGGAACCCCTGAACTTACTTGTACTGCTTGTGATATGTGGCCTTGAAAGCGAACACATTGAGTTCGGTCTTTTAGATATGAGCTTAACCAGTTGAGTAATGAGCCACCTATCCCCATTAGTTCTAGTTTTTTAATCAACACTTTATGATCCACTCTATCAAAAGCCTTGCTGAAATCAGTGTAAATTGCATCAACCTGAAATCCTTTTTCCATTTGTTTTAATAAGTAAGAAGTAAAGATTGTCAGGTTAGTTGTTACGGATCTACCTTTGATAAATCCATGTTGCTGATCATTAAGATTGGAGACAATAGTTTCTGCAAGCTTATCATGAATTAATTTTTCAAAGAGTTTGGGAATACAAGATAAGACAGCAATTCCTCTGTAGTTAGCTACATTACACCTTCCGCCAGATTTGTAAATTGCTGTCAAAAATGACAATTTCCAAAAACTAGGAAAGATTCCTTCCACTAGAGATCGGTTAAAGATGTAATATAATGGTTTAACTAGAGAGTTTGCACATTCTTTCAAAAATATGGGCGGAATGCCGTCAGGCCCAGATCCTTTTTTAATGTCCAGACCTTGCAGTCCGGTCAAAATGTCACTCTCTTCCAACTCCACATTCCATAGCTCATAACGGGGTGATATGTTTTCCTGATAGAAATCAGGTAAACTGCTTTCATTGGCTTCTCTTTTATAAATGGATTGAAAACGCTCAGCAAAAAGATCGGAGAGAGTTTTAGGGTTCGAGGACGATATCTCGTTCAAATACATTGTTACTGGGTATCCTTTAGTGTTCCGTTTAGAGTTAACAAAATCATAAAACTTTTTTGGTTCTGAAATTATGTTCTCACCGAGTTGTTTGAGGTAGTTATCGTAAGCTATTCTTGATGCGGACTCAAATTCTTCATATAACTGATGGTGTCGTGTTTTATTGTTCGTTGTTGGATACTTTTTGAAAACTTTGAAAGCTCTGTTTCTTCTATTGCGTAGATTCTTGAGACGTCTGTCTAACCAAGGTTCTTTTCTATTTTCTCTTTGTTTTACCCAGGGAACATGTCTTGAAATAATCCCATCAATAATAGTATGGAATTGATCAATAGTGAAATCTAGGTTGTCATAGGAACATACTTCTTGCCAATTAATCATATCAATTTCAATCTTAATTGAGTTAAAATTAGCTTTTTTGAAATTGTACGCGTATTTCGGTTCGTTTTGAAGTTTACAAGGTGAAGTAGATAGGTTACAGTTGGTTATTAATGCTTTATGATGTATTGAATTAGTGAAGCAAGACTCAGTATCCTCAGCTTCTCTTACGTTACAATGTTCGAAAGCTGTGGCAAATATTAAATCAAGTTGTCTATCGTTACTGTTTTTAATATCAGAGATTTGATACATATTGTTGCCGTAAGTACAATTTAGTAGTCTAATATCAATGTTGTCGTTTGTATTTGTCGGTAAAAGTAAATTTTCATCGTCAGGATCTCTAATAAATTGTAAGTGTGGTCTATTAAAATCTCCAAAAATTAAAATTTCGTTATCGTCATTAATGTTAGTTGAAATTACATTAATTGAATTAAAAATACTTTCATAGATATTTTCGTCCGATGCTGGAGGGACATAGATACAACCAATAATTAATGTTTTGCTGCTGAAATTAATAGTACACCATATCTGTTCAGATAGTGGGTGTATCGGAACGTAGAATTTAGAGTCAGAATTTATTTCGGATGAGGGGATGGACTTGTGAATTGCTAACAATACCCCACCTCCCCTTGTGTTATTTCTTAGATCATAATTTCTGTCTTTTCTATAAACAAGCCAATCAGAATTAAAAATCTCATTGTCAGAAACACTAGAATTAAGCCAGGTCTCTGCCAATGCAAAAATTTTAAACTCTGTGGAATGTAACCTTCGATAGAGGGAGTTTACTTTAGTTCTAATTCCTCCACAATTAGCATAAAAAATATTAAAGCAATGTTGGTCAACATTTATGTCATTATTATTATTTAAATTAGTTTTACTATTATAATCAGTATTGTTGTCAAACCTATCTATGTTGACATTTCTAGAGTTAATCTCTGAAATGCACGTCGTGTCTATTAAAAATTTTTTTTGTTAAAATAAAATTGGTTAAAATTATTCTTACTATTATTCAGGTGATTAATTCTCTCGGTTGTGGTGAAATCTCGGAATGCAGATAGGGTTTTCTCCATATCTTCTTTTGAGATGTCGTATGCCTGGTAAAAGTTGATCAGGATATCCTTTAACTTCTCCACACAAGTTGGAAATCCTTCCTTTCTGAGAATTAATTTAAGGTCTTCGAACGTTGTGCCTCGGAAGCTTGTGCCGGCTTTTAAATCCTTGTACTGGGCAACGTATAGTTTTGCCGCTTCCAAGATTTTGTCTTCTCTGAGGCGCCCGACGAGGTATCTTCCATCACCATTAGATGAGATAATACCCATCCTTACTGCTGGTGGAAAGACTGGATCAACGAAAGATGCTGATGAGGAGCCTGAAATTAAACCTCCGTTGGTGTTAGAACTGGGTGAACTTGTGATGTTGATGGTGGGCTGATCCTCGATGTTGTTGGAGTTGAATGAGTTTTTGACTTTGACATTGCTCTCACCCTCAGGATGGATTGTTGGACCTTTTAAAAAATTTGGGTATTTTTCGGTGCTGTTCTTCCGATGGATGGTGTGTCTTGAGGGATCGTTTCGTCTAAAAATTAAGGATGTCGATGGAGGAATGTTGATACTTGAAGGCGGTGTACCGGCGAGTGGTTGAATAGGTGTCGATCGAGCACTCTTGATGCTTGAAGCTTCAGTGGTAACGAGTTGTTGAACGGGTGTCTCGATCCCTGAAGTTGGTGAGCTGGCGAGTGGTTGAACAGTAGTCGATGGAGGTATGATGTCAGATCTGCGGAATTGTTTTGTCCTTGTCATTTTTGAGTGATATGGTGAGCGGGCGTGTCGCTCAAAAGATGAATTGATCTTCAAGTCATGATTTGTCCAGTCCGATTTATAAATTTTTTTCCTGAATATGAAACGCCAACAACCACTATCTTCCTTGTTTTTACCTAGTTTGTCGACTGTCACAAGATTTTTGTTGTGATCCAGTTTGTTCCCGCATTTTTTGTCATTATCGTTTTCGTTATTCCTATTGTTGGCGGACTCGTTTTTCTTCTTGAAGAATTTTTCACAAATCAGAGTCATGTCCTTTTTCAGGTGTTCTCGGAGAGTATTAATCGTTGCTGCATCGTCAATTTCATGAGCTAGGGACGAAAATCGATTCGACGTAGGAATAGAGTAGTTGACTACACTATCATCATTGTTATCATTAGGAGGCATAGTTCCGGAAATTGTTGCATTTAGAACTGCTTGTTCGATGGTCTCGTCAATCGATGTTAATCTTTCCTTCAAGATGCTTGTGATGTTTGATTGCAGCCTCTCGATTCGCTTTTCTAACGACGTTAAGCTCTGGACGAAGATCTGATGCTCGTCTGTTAGCATTTTAAACTGATCCGTGTTTAATCTTGTTGTGTGCGAATATTTTTTTGAGAGGTCTGTCATGCTGTCGAATATGAATTTGGTCTTCTCGTCAAGTTTTTCAAATATTTCACTGGTTGTATTGTATGAGCTAATGCATGCACCACAGACATAATGTGATGTGATTTGCGATCGCAACGTGCTTGATAGTGTTTTCCAGGTTCTCGGAAAACCCGCACATATTGCGTGAAAGTGTTTTTTGCATAGTCCGTTACATTCAATTAACTCATCACTAGCACTAACATTGTTGTTATCAAAACAATTTGGCCACTCGCAACCCATGATGATTAACTATGAATTTTTTGTCAACGTTTGAAAATATCACTGACCCACAATATCAAACGATAAATTTTACACAAAAATTAAAATTTAAACTAAAAGTGAACCAAACTGATAAATTTACAGTTTATTTTTGCAACGTTCGCTGTTTTTAAATTCGGTTAGTTGCACACAAATTAAAAGTTAAAGTAAAAGTAAACCGTCACAACACTAAAATATTGAATAATTATGTTAAAATAAAATAAATTTATTTATTGCGGAGCGAATTAAAACACGTCTGTTCACGACGAGAGTCAGCTTTTGTTTGAATTTAACGATGGGTATAGGGTATGCGAGGATTGGTGCTTCGCATAATCGTCGTCTTAGTTCCACGAATGCCTCTTCTTGATGATGCTTCCATTCGAATGCCTTGTTCTTCGTGGTTAACTCATGTAAACTCTTGCGATACTGGCGAATCCTGGCAGGAATCGTCTATAATAGGCGCACAATCCAAGGAAGCTCCGTAATTCATGTAAGTTTTTAGGTCGTGGCCATTCCTTCACTGCTGCGATCTTGTCTTCATCGGTATGGATTCCATTGGTTTTTTCTTCCGTCCTAAATAGTTTACATTTCTTTGGGCTTGGCTTTAATCCGGCGGCCTGTATCCGATCCAAAACTGTTACAGGCTGGCACTGCCAACCTGCAGATATTCACTAAGCTCCTGCAGAGGCCTCCACGGTGATGTTTTGCCGGCTACGTTCTCAGCGAGAAGTGCGAGGGTCGTGGGGTTTGAGGCATGCAGGGCTCCTGGCCTACACCGTGATTAACAGATAGTTGGGGAAAACGCAAATAATAATAATAAACCCGGATGTTCCGCCGAAATTCGTCGGCCGGAACCTGAGGAACGAACAAAAATAATTATAAAGGAGGAGAGAGGTGCCTTGGTGCGCGCATCCATCCGAATTCAAACGGGGCCAAGCCCTGGTTACGGAATTGGATGCGGGCACCAAGGGACCGCAAACACTAAACCGACACAGAGGGAGTCTCCGCTCCCATCATACCACACCGAAAAATTAGAAATTCATTTTAAATTTATTTTCCCAATTTAGACAAAAAAAATAAAAAAAATCACCACTTCCCACGCGAAACGAAAGAAGAAGGAGAAAGAACGAGAGACAGAGAGATGCAATACGGATCGAGCGTGCACCCGCTGTGCGGCGCTCGATCACACAAAATTTTGAAAATTATATATATAGTTAATATAAAAAATGTATATAAAAAAATAAAAAATAAGAAAAAAATTAAAAATAAAAAAATGTACCTTAATTATTATTAAACAGAATGTTGCGGCCTTGCGCCGTTATTGTTGCGGGGCCTCTCCCCGATAAAAATTGGGTTGCGGCCTTGGTGCCGTCATGCCACAAGGGACTCCTGTCCCCCGGACCGTTGCGGCTTTGGTGCCGTTAACTACTTCGGCCTCGACTGGCCGCCAAAATAAAATGGGCGTTGCGGGGCCTCTCCCCGATACCAAATAATGAAAACTGGGTGCCGGTTGGCCACCCGTTAGTTGCGACCTTGTGCGGTCGGCGTTGCGGGGCCTTTCCCCGTTACCAAATAAACTGTTGGCCTGGTTAGGCAATTCACAAAAAAATGGTGGGCGTGCTTTCGCCTTAAACCGTAACTAATGCTGGGCGTCTTCACAACGTCCGATAAAATATTCGGTACCCGTTGAAACGTGGTAATCCGTCTAAAATGTGGTACCACCGTACCCGTTAATAAATTGCGGTACCCGTTCGGTTGATTCTTCTCGTATTCTTGGATTTGAATTAATTTGCCACGAAGAATTCTTCTGCAAATCCTTTTTTAGAGAACGTTGGTATCCACAAAACGAATCCTAATTATTATTTTGTGCACTTTTGAATAGATATTCAGTAATATCACCGGATTCCACTGTGAGCAATCAACAAATTTTTATCAAAACCGAAAAATTTGCTCGTCTGTGTGTTTAACTGTTATGAGCACCAATTTTCCCACTCCACAATTAAAAATCCGTCTCAATTTATTTTTTTTTCGATATTTTTATTTATAATTTACACTCGCATCATTATTTATAATTAAGAAAAATGTTTTATATAAAAACCAAATTAGAATTGTATGAGCTTAAACAAGAATGATTTTACTCTACCAAAAAAAAAACTTTACTTTGTTGAATATTAAAACTCGGCCATTTTATGATTTTTATCACCATAATATTAACAAAAACGAATTCGACCGTTCAAAACAAAATTCACAAACATCATCTTCTGTCAAAATCACAAACTCGAATCCCAAACAAAAAAAAATATTCGAGCGTCGCACAGCTCGTAAAACGTTCTAGAAGAAATTAATCTCTCTTCTCTGTCTCTCCCTTATATCAGATTTTCGTTGATATAAGGGAGATAGACATACAAGAAAAACATTTCTTCCAAAACGTTTTACTTTGCACACACTCGATGCGCATTGTTATCTCTCTCTCTCCTATTTTTGTTCCGTTGCCAACATAACCAAAGAAAACACACAAGAATCCATCCACCAAGACGCCACGTTCACACATTGAAAAACTCGGACGCAAGAAACCGATGAAAATGGAAACAAATTTACAAAAAAAAGTCTTGTTAAGACGATACAGTCGTAACAAAACCTCTGCCAAATTCCTTAAATGCTCGTCGAAATCCTTGCCCATGACGATGATGTCGTCCAAATATACGAGACACGTCCTCCAATGTAATCCCTTTAGTACGCGCTGCATTAGCCGTTCAAAAGTCGCAGGGGCGTTACATAATCCGAATGGCATAACGTTAAATTGTCATAATCCGTTACCCACATTAAATGCCGTTTTCTCGCGATCTTCCTCCTGGAATTCCACTTGCCAATAGCCGCTTTGCAGATCTAATGTCGAAAATATTCGAGCACCCGATAATGTGTCTAACGTGTCATCGATCCTTGGCAATGGGTAACTATCCTTTCTCGTCACAGCATTTAATTTTCGGTAATCCACGTAGAATCTCATGCTACCATCCTTTTTCTCGACTAACACCACTGGTGAACTCCATGGACTGCTTGATGTTTCGATTACCCAGGCTGCTTGCATGTCTTTTACCATTCGATCCAATTCTCCTTGTTTTGCCAATGGGAAACTCCTGGGTGGTTGGCGAATCGGCATTTCTGCTCCTGTATCTATCCGATGTTTTACCATTGCGGTTCTCCCATTATTGTCCGGTGTACTGCAGAATATTGGCATGTAGCGCTCGAGCAATTGTTTTGCCAAATTTTTCTGTTCCTTAGTAAGATCCTCGGTCCATTTCTCCATGAGTTGTTCTACAACCTCTTTCTGCCCTTGCGAGTTAGTCGTTTTAATCGGATTTTTCTGCTCGCACTTCACAATCGCAGATATTTCTTCACATTTTCCGATTACTGACCCTTTCTTGATGGTTTTCGTCTTATCCGAGAGATTTAGAGTCCTAATTGGTACTCTATTATCGCTGTCTGGTTTCACCAGAACTTTCCCGGTCATAATTTCTCTGGCTCCGCTTTCCGTTTCATTGGCTTCCACAACCCACAACCTGGGTGACCCAGAATCTGCTTCCAATCTTGCCCATACTATTGTTTCCGAGTTCGGTGGCAGCTTCTCTCGATGATCCATTATAATTGGCCTGGTCGTTTCTCCTATAGCACTAATGTGAAGTGGCAACTCGATATTATCGTAGGTTAATACAGCCCGTCCAACATCCACCACGAAGCCATTCGTTCTCATGAAATCCATTCCCAAGATGACTTCGTCTACAATATCTGCAACTAACACCTCGTGTTGAAAGTGATTCGCCCAATCCTTATTTTTACGACCTTTTTCCCTTTTATTGCTGAATTTTCTCCAGTTGTCATTCGTAATTTCATTCCATAAGCTGGTTCTATAATTCCACCGATAATATCCTCACGAACAATCGTATGAGTTGCTCCCGTATCCAGCGTGATCATGCCTTTCTTCCCATCAATATCGGCTTCAATTGTCAAGCTGTCACCGCATCTTGCTACTCTCGAAACATGGATGGAGGTTATGGGGCATTTGGTTGTGGGAGCCAGCTACTGCCCCTTCAAGCTGACTCTTTTTAACGACTCCGTTGTCGTCTGACCCTCCTTTCTGGATTCTATCTGCTCCTTGTTTGGTCTACGCTTCATAGGAGATGGAGATCTTGCTCGTTTCTTCTTAATCTCTCAACAGTCTCGTGAGATGTGACCCATTCTATCACATACCCAGAATTTAATCCTGCCACTTCCATTTCTGAACCTTGGCGTAGCCCGCTCGGTGTCCAATCTTGAATCAATCTCCACTCGGCGAACTTTTATTGCTGGTTTGATGATGGCCTGAGCAGTTTCGTTTGTTACCGCACAAGCCATGGTTTC
Organism: Nephrotoma appendiculata; assembly: GCA_947310385.1. NCBI lineage: Eukaryota > Metazoa > Arthropoda > Insecta > Diptera > Tipulidae > Nephrotoma > Nephrotoma appendiculata. The sequence continues at coordinate 224,173,079 of OX371223.1, forward strand.
CATAAAAGTTGCCTTAGGTGACAACATCACCGCTCTGCGTGTCTCATGATCTCGAATACCGTCAATGAATGCATCTATTTTAATTCGCTCCACGTAATCGGCCGACATATTTGAATGTGCTAAATGCGCGAGCCGCTCAATTGCCGATGAAAATTCCTGTAGCGATTCTCCTCCTCTTTGGTATCGACCCTTCAATTCCATACGATAGATTTCTCGCAGGTGGTCACTTCCATATTTTCGATCTAACGCCTTCATAATTCCGATGTAAACGTTCCGTTCCTGCTCGGGAATTATTTGTAGTGTTTCCGCCGCTTCGCCTTTAAGAGCCATAATTAACGCTCCAACACGTTGTTCTTCATTCCACTGATTTTGTTTAATCGCCGTTTCGAATTGGAACTTAAAAATACTGAAGGATGTTGTTTCATCAAATGTTGGTGGTTTTAACTTAGTAGCGTTTACTGTCTGGATCACTTGATGTGTCGTTCCATTCACCTTTACATCTTGGAGCTCCTTCTCGAGACGTTGAAACTCCCCTTTAACATTTTGAATCTCTGCGTGTACTTCTGTTTGCAGTTTTTCCACTTTACCGTGTAGTGTAGAAGATAACTCCAGAAACCTCTCGTCCAGTTTCTTTTGGCCATCTCCTATCTGATTTTTAATGTCCGCCCCTTGTTGCTCCATCTGCTGTTTCATTTGATGTTTAATGTCCACCCCTTGTTGCTCCATCTGCTGTTTCATTACCTGGTTCGATGGTTTAATGTCAACCCCTTGTTGCTCCATCTGCTGTTAATTCCCTCGTTCGATTGTTTTATTCCCTCCAACTGTTGTCCCATCATTTGATTCATAGCAGCCATCAACTGCGATAAATCGAAACTACCAGATGGGTTTTATGTTGTTCCAACCACCGTTTGTACGTCCTTTTCTTTCTTGTCCAAACTGATCTCATCCGTTTTTTCCTCCTCGAAATCATACACGCCTGGATTTAAACCTTCCTTCTCCATGGCCTCACTGGCCAAGCCTCGCTGTTTCAGTTGCTCCTTTAATTCTGCAAGCTCTAATTCGTAGAGAATCATTTTCCTTATTATTCACAATCCCACCGCTGTCACCAATTGTTACGTTTTTGCCTTGTCACTCAAGGTTCGAATCACTGGATTGTGAATAAATACAACTGCTTCAAATTTGAACTCATACAAATTTATTTACACATTTCAGACACTTTTATGCACGAAACAGAGGTACATGTTATTGTATATATTTTCCAATTGGAATAAAAATAATAATTTTTATTCGAAATAAAACAAAATTTTGCATTTATTATTAAATAAATATTAATTTTTTATTGACATAAATATACACAATAATAAATTTTATAAAACCCCGTAAGCGCCATCCAATTAGTCCAATTTGCTTTTTGATAATTTGATTTAAGTTCAATACAAAATTAAATTTTAAGCACGTTCACCCCGTTCACCTTACGTCTTGCTAATTGAATATCCTTTGGCATAATTGTAACACGTTTGGCATGAATCGCGTATAAATTTGTGTCTTCAATTAAACAAACTAAATATGCTTCACTTCACGACGAATTTCATGTCATTTCACGTAAAGCATACTGTCTGTACCCAACAAGCTCAACCTTGAAAAATAAAAATCGAAATAATCGGAAATTTTCATCATTTCATGACGACGCCATTTTAAAATTATTTTATTACCTCTTTTTACATTTATTGGTCGTAATACAATACGTAATATAATTATTATATATAAAGTATGAAGTAAATATAAGTAATTTAAATATTATTAACTAACTTAAATACACAAGTTAACATAATAAAAAATAAAAATCGCGGTAAGCACAAGCATGTCGTGTTATCCTCTCAAATGCTATATTAAAAACTGAAGATACAAAACAATAAACAAAAAATAAACACTTCGCGAATGATGGTGGATTCACGGAACGTGATAATTTTTTATCCAACTCTTTAGCCAATCAAATCTTTATATTCAACTAAGCCCCCCGCCCAATTTTATCTCGGTTAGCTTGAAATATTTCCATCTTTTGAGCAAATAATCTAAGTCGTACCAACATAGTAACAAAAATAACCGGAAGTATGAGCAACATTTTTGCTCAAATATTTGTTGTTGTTGTTTATTTATGACATTTTTGGAATGAATTTCGCCTTAAATAATTTAATTTAAAGTTAATATATAAACTAAATGGAATAAATATGCGAGATGCATTTAAGTAAAACAATTAGCATGAGAACCAAAAATTTTATTTTGCTGCAACTGTTGGGCTATAAATTATTTGATAATTTATAAATTGTGATGTGTGTATAAAATCGAATATTGTGTACATATTTGTAATTCCCAGACATAGGTTTATTTGACTAAATTAAAATAAAGTCCCAACTAATCGAAAACAAAGCAGAAATTGTGAATAAAAAATACAAAACAACAGAAAACATATCGCACATCCTCTTAAAAACTGTCAACACAAAAAACAGTTTTGAGATAAATGCATTTTATTTATTTTTAATTGCTAACGCTACTGTGAGGCTGAGATTATTCATTATTAACTTTATAAAATAAATAATCTCAGCATCACAGTAGCGTTAGCAATTTAAAATGCATTTATCTCAAAACAGTTTTTTTGTGTTCTGACATTTTTTTACAGGATGTGCGATATGACTTACATGACAACCGTAGACAAATTTTTTGATCAAAAGTTGGTAGAAAAAAGTCTGCTTTTTTTATCTCGTTCCGTGAATCCAACATGAAACAGAAAGAATTGTTTGCCCAAAATCAATATTGTTGTGTCTTTGATATTTTGTAGTACGGAATTTAGTACGAAATTTGAGCAGTTTTTTCCACATAGTGGAAAAATTGCATACTGGGATTATTGCAATGTACAGTTCAGAAAAGAAACAGTAGACATAAAATTGATGACGTAAAAGCAGTACTGCCCAGTACTCAGGTAAATTGAAACTACATAAAGATCTAAGCTGGGATGTTCTAACATCACTTTTTTCAATATTTTAACGAAGTTAACGTTCATATCGATTGTATAGACTTTAAAAATTAAGTTTTCTTCATAAAAAGTATTCTCGCTATTTTCTGTATAATTAGGAACTATTATTCATGTTTGGTACAAATGTGTTTACTGTAGCGTAATAATTATTTAGAGACTTTACACTTGTAACCGATTTGCAGATTATGTTAAAAATAAACATTACTTTAATCGACTTCAATAAAGTCGCGCCTGGAACGTATTGCATAAATGTGCTTTACAGATAACTTCATGACATTGTATTTCTAATTTTTTGGATTTACAATTTAAAATTAGTTTATTTTATAACAGCGAATAAAAAAATAACTTGAAAAAAAAAAAATTCTCAAGTTTTTTTTCATACTTTTCTGTAAGTAAAAAGTCATAAGGAATTCTATTGGGTATGCTCTGTAAAAAGTCATAAGGAATTCTATTGGGTATGCTCTGTAACTAAATCGTGCTGTTTCTCAAAAATTTAACATTTGTTATAAATAAAAATAATATTTACTGAAATGGAAAAATAAATAACAAATTAATATTCATTTTTGAAATTTTCGTGTGTTTTATTACATTGCCTCGTATAACTAAAATAACTACAGAGGAAATTGGTATCTAACAATTTTACCATATAGGGTATTTAAATATGAAGAGTGTAGCACTATTTAGTTTAGGTTAAGTGAAAGTTTTTTTGTTAATTTTGTTTATTCGACGCGTATTTTAATAAATAATTTATTTTTGACATCAGTATCGTACTCTTGTATGTAAAACCATTAAAATAACAATTTTATACCATGAGAACAGCAAAAAATACAAAATATTTTCTGGTATAAAGCAATTAGAGCTGATTCTTCAAATTTCCAAATTTTAAAATTGTTTCACCAAGCATTTTGGTTTTTTTTATTTTTTCCGGAGCGATTAAACGGCTGAAATACGCATAACGAGTTTCGACTTACGAATTTACGATAAATGGCGTCAAAAAACTATTTTATTTAAAGCCTCAACCAGTCAAGAATAAAAACTTCAAAAAAATAAGAATTTTAACGAAACGACCTTGAATTAGGGGGGCGAAGTCCGAGATTCATACCTCCTCGCGGTGCTCCCTGGGTAACGCTAAATGAATCAGGCGGTGTAGTGGAGACGAGCAGACTAAATCCTGTTTATAGTCATGGACACTACATGTCAGGGCGGGTTATTGGCGCCTTAAAACCAATACCAAATCAGCGTCTGTTCTCCAGGTTAGGTGCGGCTGAAGCGGGCGTCTGTCTTGTATCAAGCGGCTCGCTATATAAATGTGTTAAAGGTAGGACTGGATGCCTTAAGATTTTCACCAGTACGTGACCCACACACGTAACAAGCGGGTTGAGCGGCAGGCCAACAACCTTCCCTCATAAAAACCATTTAAGTTATGAACCCTGAACAAAGGCCTCGGATTACCATATCGGATTCATTACAAACTCGACCTCGGAAATTGTACACGGACAACGCTTTAAAAATGGGAACATGGAACGTGCTTAGCCTCTTAAGACCTGGAGATCTCCAGAACCTTTCGAACCAAGCAAAAAGTTACACATTAGACGTACTTGCACTACAAGAGCTTAGATGGTCTGGGAGTGGGATCCATGACACCACCAATGGTTACACTCTTCATTACAGCGGCCATCAGAACGGAGGAGAATTTGGAGTTGGCTTCCTCATCCATCGACGCGTGAAGCACCACATCATCGATTTCCGCCCTATCAACATGCGGATATGCACGGTCAGACTTCGCACTCATAAATTTAACATCACGATCGTTAATGTGCATGCACCCACCGAAGATAAATCAGATGACATCAAAGATCTCTTCTTTGTCGAGCTTGAGGAAGTCATCAACGACATACCGCACCACGACATTAAAATCATCGTTCGTGGGCGACTTTAATGCAAAAATCGGTAGGAGTGCAGAAAATACATCGCACATCGGTCCCAACAGCCTGCACCTAACCAGTAACAACAACGGCCAACGCGTCACCGACCTGGCAAAAATGTACAACTTAGTTGTATCAAGTACGTTTTTTCCACATAAGAGAATCCACAAAGTAACGTGGAGATCGAATGATGGAAGAACGGAAAACCAAATAGATCACGTCATGGTGGCCAAGAGACACTCCACCAGCATATCTGACGTTAGATCTTACAGAGGGGCAGATATGGACAGCGATCACGTGCTTGTCATATTTAAATATAAGTGCAAACTGTCATCAACCTTCAATAGACAAGCACGAAAAACCGTTCGATGGAATGTCGATGCTCTAAAAGACCAAGCGTTACTGCAGAGTTACCAATCAGCTGTCACTAACTATTTAGAGCGGCCCAGCGACTACGAAGGAGCTCCTCCTAATATCCAGGAGCAGTGGCACGCTATACAGTCAGCCATTACCATCGCGGCGCAAAACACTATCGGCAGAAGACCGCCGAGATCCCGCAATGATTGGTTCGATGATCAATGCCGCCTGGTCGTCGAAAATAAACGAAAGCTTCGTGAAAAATGGTTGGCTCGCAACACGAGAAGCACTCAGGCAGAATACCTACGCGCAAGGAAAGCCACGATTAAATTCCTTCGACAAAAGAAACGCGATTATATGAGGTCATGCATTGAAAACATCAGCTTCCAAGCGGAAGTAGGAAATTCAAGGGACTGTTTTGCTAATGACAGGAATCTCACTAAAGACTTCCACCCAAGAAGTACAGCCATAAAAGACGGGAATGGAGAATTGAGAACAAACGTGGCTGATGTTCTCTCAGTATGGCAAACCTACTTTCAAAGTCTGCTAAACCGGAAGGACGAAGTGACCCCCATTAGAGCAATAGCTCCGCCAGGTGAAGAGGTCATTGTCGAATATCCCACAGTAGAGGAAGTAGACGCAGCTATTAGTCGATTGAAGAACGGCAAGGCACCCGGTCTCGATGGAATCCCCGCAGAATTAATTAAACTCGGAGGCGCTACTCTTGCAACAAGTTTATACGATCTGATCGTATGTATTTGGGATCAAGAAGAGTTACCGGATAATTGGAAGACCGCGCTCATATCTCTGTTGCATAAAAAAGGTGACCGTCTTAAATGTGAAAACTTTCGTGGCATAGCCCTATTGAACACTGCTTACAACGTGTTGGCTAATGTTGTACTTGCCAGACTCATCCCTTTCGCCGAAAACATCATTGGCGACTATCAGTGTGGTTTTCGTCCCAACCGATCGACCACTGACCAGTGTTTCACCATGAGGATGATCTTGGAAAAATGTTGGGAGTACAACATAACCATACATCAGCTATATATAGACTTCAGACAGGCGTATGACAGTATAAACCGCGACAACCTATGGGCCGCGCTCATATGCCTGGGAATCCCAGAGAAACTCGTTTCTCTGTGTAAATTAACAACGTCTGGATCTGCATGTAGAATTGTAATTGAAGGAACTGTATCAGACTCCTTTCAAATAACATCTGGTGTTCGACAGGGAGTTGCACTCGCGCCTGTGCTGTTCAATTTGGCGCTTGAGTACGTAGTGAGGAAAAGCAACATTGAAACTTCGCGCTGTATATTCAATAAATCAGGCCAAATTCTTGGATATGCAGATGATATTGTGCTTCTTGGCCGAAGACCTAGCGACATCAAGGACAGTTTCATACCGCTCAATCGCTGCGCAAGAAGACTTGGTTTGGAGGTGAACAGTACCAAAAAGAAATTCTTAACAACACCCAGGAACATCTCAATGGCAAATCTCGAAATTGGCGACTATAACTTTGATAGCGTCGAAAATTTTAAATACCTCGGGTCACTTATAACATCCTTGAATGATATGCAGGCAGAAATAAAAGCCCGAATCGCTGCCGGACAACGAGTTTTCTGCGCCCAATCAAAATTATTGCGATCTAAACACCTATCGCAGTCGTGCAAGCTCGCACTTTATAAAGCACTTATAAGACCTGTGCTGACTTTCGGAAGCGAGAGCTGGACCATGACCTCTAATGACTGTAGATTATTATCTACCTTCGAAAGAAAGGTCATCCGTTCAATTTTTGGTCCTATTAAAGTTGCGAACAATGAATATCGGATTCGCATGAACCACGAAATAAAGCAACTTCTCGGAGGTAGCGATATTATCGGCTTCATTAAATCTAATCGAGTGAGATGGCTCGGCCACGTTGCAAGGTCTCCACAACAACGAATGATTTACAAAGTGTTCCATCAACAACCAGCCGGAGTACGTCGTAGAGGAAGACCCCGACTGCGCTGGCGTGACGACGTCGAACAAGACCTACTCGTATTAGGATGTCGAAATTGGAGAACGAGAGCGATGGACCGAGAAGGATGGAGGACCATAGTGCGGGCGGCAAAATCCCTTCATGGGATGTAAATGCTAGAGAGAGAGAGAGAGACCTTGAATTATTCGCCTACAGCTTCGATATTAGTTCTTTGCGTGGACCATAAACCAGCGTCATATTGACATCGATTTTGTTCGAAAATCGCCTTTTCAGACGAAGCGCATTTCCATCTCGGGGGCTATGTAAACAAGCAGAACTGCCGAACTTGGGGCTCAGAACAGCCACACGCAATATTAGAGAAGACAATGCATCCACCAAGAGTGACTGTTTGTTGTAGGTTTTGAAATTATCGCATAATTGGCTCGACTGACTATCGATGGTGTTTTAAAAACCAAACTTTTAAAGGGTTCATCCGTTACTCTTACCTTTTGATAATTTTGAAAAACCCATAATTACATCATCAATGTGACATTCTAAGTCACATACACCAAATCCAATCAAATTCAGCAAAAAAAAAAATTTAATATTTTTATTCAAATTTAATAAGTTTATCCCTTGACATGTATTTTATTTCCGCCCCGGTGGCACAGTGGTCAGCATGCTTGCTCCAGCGACCGGAGGTCCCGGATTCGATTCCCGGTGGTGACAAGGAAAAAATTTCACGGCTGGTTTAGGATCGATGAATTAATGACACATTATCCGAAATGAAAAATATGATTATGAAACCTAATTTGAGGCGCCCAAAAATCCCTTGATGGAATATAGTGCCAGAGAGAGAGAGAAAGAGTTTTTTAGATGAAGAAACGTATGTCCAAAATTCATAAAATTTATAGTCGTGTTGGATAAATTAGAGAGCAGCATGGCCTAGATTGACTCAAAACATTGCTCTATTTTGTTTTAATGAGCGATTGGATTTGAAAAATATTAAAACCTCAAATCAAGCGGATTCGAGGAAGCGTAATTTTTCGATACATAATTTGCTCATAATTTCTTCATCAATGTGACATTCTAAGTAAGAAAATTAGCACTTTCATAATACGACTTCATATACAGTGACTCACAGCTTATTTGATCCAGTCGCATTTTATGAACACAATTGTAAATATTTCGCGATATCTTATTTTGATGGTTTTTCTTTTTTTTCTTGTTTTTGGTTTTTGTTACACGGAACTAATCAACAAATACTAATTGTACCATGCCAGACGAGCATTTTTTGTATTTTGGCATTTTTTTTCTACCAATGTTTTGTTCTGCTCTCTCTTAAATAAAATTTTAACTAAAATGAGTCAAAAATGTCCTTGAAATATTTTTTATTTCATTTATGGTTGAGTTGTGTGGTAGAACAGAAAATTAGTTAAGTCGCAATTAAAACTTGTATCATAGGTAAACGGGGAAAGAAACGAAGAAAAATGCCGCATTTTTTTTACGTGTGGCATGGGCCAATAGCATAATATAGGAACTTCGATTGCAGGGTGTACTCGTATTAGTGTGTAATCGCATTACTGTGTTACCTCACAACATCTTTGTAGCATCAAAGTCGCTTGTGTATGACTAGGAATATGATGGTGGTTCACACAACAATTTCGATAAATTGGAAGCATCGACTACCTATATCCCTTTAGTGATTTACTAACACAATTGTGCGGGTAGGGCAAAAGTACCATGTCAAAAATTTAGTTTTGTATGTTTTTTGAACCAACTTACACATTTGTGAATTCCTTTTTAACTTATTTTCGTCCGAAAAAAACACTATATCTATACCCCACAATTGTGTAGGGTTTACTTCAAATCAAGTGAATTTTTTTATCAACAACGCCATTACATACTATGGTTTTTTACTCACACATTTGTGTGGGTTGGACTAAAACTGAGCCAATTAATTTGTTTTCTTGGTTGAAAAAGGGATATCACCATTAGTACATTTAGAGACGGATGCTCAGAAACTTTCCTTTCACACTGTATGCAATTTGTTTAACTGTATCGTGAAACCAAAATTTATTATTTTTTTGTCTCGTAATGGAAATATTTTTCTTGGTTTTTATTTTTGTTTTGTTTTACTACGTTTTGTTTCATATGCATTATATCGATACCAACAACAATATCATGCCATAAAAACGAAATACTAACAAGAGTAATTTGACGATATTTGATGGTATTAGTATGTTTGTGGTAGTGGATCATTTAAGCTGTGAGGTGGTTTTGAGTTGAAATAATGAACTTTTTAATGTAATTTTGATATGCATTAGAATTTTATTTTATTTTTTGTGTTTTATAATAAAAATAAATATAGCTTTCATATTACATTTAGTTTTTTTCAAAAAAAATAAGACATCGCGAGATATTTACAATTTTGTTCATAAAATGCGACTGGATCAAATAAGCTGTGAGTCACTGTAGATATTATAGATGGTTATTCCTGCCGGTGTAGACAAATGATACAATATTTAAATTTATTTAATTTGTTTTATTATTTCTTTCCAAATTGAATAAGATACATGATAAATGTATTTTGATTTATTAAATAATATTTTATTTGTTTTTAAATTATAAACAATGATGAAATTTTTTATCAAATACATAACATTTACAAAATATTTAATTATTTTATAATTTGAATAATATAATGTTTTTAAATAATTTTTAAATTTCTTTTAAATCAATATTAATTTGTAATAATATAATATAATATATTAGTTTAGATACAATATTTAGATTAATTTTTGTTTTCAAATTATGTCATTTTTATTTAGGTTATATAATATAATTTACATAAATTATTTCTATTTTAATATTATTGTACTGAGAACAACAAATAATATGTAAATAATAATAAAATATAATTAGATTTTTTTTATTTAGTTCATTCAGAATGAAATCACAGTCCTTAAAATAAATAAGATATATTTATATATAATTATATTTTATTTTATAATTATACAATATATTAATGTTTTACTAAGTTTTATAGTACCTATGTAAAATAAATTAGAAAGGACGGAATTATAACATAAAAAAAATATATAATAGTATTTAATAGTATTATAGATGTGATAGAGGCTTCGCACTTTATTACAGCATTTATGAAGATGGCGAGTAAAATCTTTTTGTTTTATAAAAATTGTAGTTCGTAATCTATATTTTGTTTCATAATTAAACATTTAATAATAAATAAACAAATAATACAAAATTTAATAAACATTTATTTATAAATTTTTTATTATCATTATTAATTAAATTGTATATTTAATATTAACATTTAATATATAAATAATAGCTATATATTCAGGTAAGGTTTATTTTAGTGCCGGCCGTGTAATAGATTCGGCATCAAGTATAAGATACAAACTAGTAAATAGGCTGGTCGATTAATTTTCACGAATTTCGCGAAATTTTTTTATAAAATATTTGACTACCCCAATAAATATAATATTATTTAAATTTTTATCCTTCACCGCAATTTAAATTAATTATTTATTTATATTTAAATTATCAATATTATCCAAACGATAGATACTACCTAAAATGTGTGCTTTGTTTCATTATGCTGGAAGACATTTTATCCATCTACTCATTTAATTAGTAGTATTTATCCTACATTAAAACGGGTCGCAAACTAAACGCCCCAAACTAAAAATTCACATTTGGGTATCATATGGACCTCCTCAGTTGACGGTGTTCATTCGAAAACAATATTACAATGAAATTAATTAAACTAAACTTAGAATTTTTGTACAAATAAGAAAAAATATTTCCTTTTTCTTAAATATCTACAGTGTTTAGATCTTTACTTTTTTCTTAATTAAAATCGTTATTTAAAAATTAAACAAATTAAAAATAATTACAAACAAGAATAGTGTTAAGAAAATATAAACAAAAAACTTTTTAAAAGTTTTTCTATTAACTCAACTTAATTAATAATTTTTTATCTTTGCCGGTTTATCTCAAGATGTGTGATATGTTTTTCTTGTGCTTGGAACAACTTAAATACAAAATTTGTGTAAGTTCTTAACCAATTTGTTACTCTTAAACCATACATTCATATACATATGATATTTATATATTTTATACAATCAATTTATACTTCGGTACTGTGAGTTTGTATCCGTACTTTTTTCACACTACCATTCCGTTGCATTGTCGGTGAGTGACCAGCACCTGAAAAACCAGGATTTTGTATACCGAGTCCATCACGGGGTTTTGGTTTCTTTAAGCTCGATCGCAACGGTGACCGGGTTACCGAATCCAGGGTTGACCCATTAGATGTTGTTGCTGTATTAACGGAAGCCATACTACCGTTGGTACCACTACTAATACTGTATGGTTTGCCGGATGTAGCAGTCATTGAGATACCGTTGCCTGAATGAAATAGAAAATGAATAATGTTAATATGACTAAAATACGTTTAATAAAAATATAAAGATTATTTAAAATTAAATCCTCCTCATACGTTTCCATCTTTGGTGGTAGGTGGCACCGTTAAGCTTATTAAATTTATTTACATCGTTAAATTCATTTCCAGAGATTTAACTGCGATCTTTGTAGAGACGCATCTACCGAAGAACATCTGGAACATGATGACAAGAACGATCTTAGGTCTAGTAAACATGTAAAAGTTTGTCATCAGGTGCAACGCGAATTCACACCACCTAGTCTGGGGTAGCATCGCCGCCAACTCAAGAAGTGAGGAGCTTTTTGAATACGGTTTTACCAAATAATATAAAAGTTGTACGGTTAGGCGCAATAACATAGCTAGGTATACCCATAAGGACATCTTGGATAGGCATATTTCAAAGTGGTGGTCTTAAGTTAAGAACATCTAGACCAGACCAAGTTACAAGTCTTTACTGGTAGATACCAATATATATTTTACCCGGTATACAGATCGGCATTAATACAATTAGGTATCTTAAGCCCTGTCATGTACGATTTTGAGACCATATTAGATGCCTACCACACAATTTTCCTGATGGGGCGCTCCTGAGATTTCGACTTGCATATCAGACTAGGAAATAAACTACTTACATGAAAAAAGTGCAGTATATAACATGTTCTATGATCCCGAATCAACCATTACAATCACTTAAAAAAAAAATGACATTTTTATTGAACCAATGCAGTTTCTGCAACACGGCGAGGGAAACATGCAGATCTATACTTTTCACATGTAACGTCCTCGCGCTTAAATAGTTAAATTATCCAATACTAATCAATGGCCCAACGCCAAACCGATTATTTTCGGTGGAGACATGTATCAAGTGATAAAATCTTCACTTAATGTGAGGGGAAAATTATAGACTACACTATCTAGATTTACCGCGGTTACAGTGCATACAATTCTTTTCAAAACCCACCGCTCATAAAAAATATACATACCATTTGCCGCCCTCCTCTCTCGATAGCCCGGATTATCAAAGGTCGTCGCCGCTGTCGGGCTTACTTCGGGCGGCTGGGTTGGGTCGCCGCCAGTACGGCGCGTAAATAAAAAATCATACACAGCTAAGATTAATAAAACTATTGTTAAAATTATAACTACAATCTGTAAATAAAATGACAGTCCCCGTGTCACTTTTATGCTACTCCGTTCGTCATCGGCTTGTACTGCAAATAGTCCTGCCGCCAGTACTGCAAGAATTGCTGCAATCATACAAAAATATTTTTTAAATCTCTTCTACAATTTCATAAAATTCAAGCTATAGAATTTGACTATTCCGTGACAAAATGTGTTCACAATTACTTTTACATACAAATTTACTATATCTTTCAATTTTTGCTCTGATATCTCCCCTTGAATCAATATCATATATGTATTTGGTAATGTTCGTGATTTTAGTAACTTTGAATTAGTAATTTTTCTTCGATTGTAAAAAATTTCTTATTCCGTTCTTAAAATCCTAAATCAACAAATCATAAATATTTCTCAAGAGGATTTTGATTCGAACACTTATACATTTAAATCAAGTGGGAGGATCGCAATAAATTATGATATCACACCAAACATATAAAACTTACCAGCAAACATAGCCAATGCTAATTTGAATAATACTAATGAACTATATTTCATAGCGACTTTATCACGGGATGATATCATTGCTATTTGTATTACGCACAGTATACAAAATAAACCTAAACAAGCACAACTTGCTGATGCAACAAGCCCACTCACGTAAACGGCCACTGAAAGTGAAATAAAATGTTTCGATTAATTTATGAGTAAATATCGAACTGTTTGGTTTTTAATAATTTACATGAAGGCCGGAATCTGGAAACATCACTGCCACACTTTTCGCGATTATAACTTAGTTCCTTACATACTCGCCATGGGCCAAAGTATCCCCTTTCGGAGTCATACCCACCTGAAAATATAAAAATATTGTTTGTTTATTCTGAATTCAAGATTAACTAAATGTTTTACCGTCGATGTTGGATTATTGCCTTGAGATGAAGTATCGAAAAGGTTTATAAAAATTATTATCAGCCTCTGCTAGTTACAAAAAAGTAGTTTGGTGTGCTAGGACACAGATCAAAATACACACATGATTCATTGAGAACATATTTTCTGTCCAAATAAAAAATCGAGGAACCCCAGTGAAAAATGTTTATTATAATCAAACAATGGAGACGCAATAAAATTAGTAATTTATAAAAATCAAGGAAACTGCTTTATAAACACCAGATTCCAAGTAGACATCGGTAATTCACGAGACTACCCTGCAAATATCAGAAATTAAACGAACATTTGTGTCACATCCCTCATTTCAAACTCGTATATAACTCATTATTGCAAAACTCTTATTTCAAAAGTAAAATACCATCTTCAATAGAAATCCGCCAGCCTCGAACTTTCGCTTCCGTTAGGGTTGCCAGACGTATGTATTAATTACGTACAGTACATATTTTTTATAGTCGAACTCATGGTATACGCAAAATGAAGAGAATCACCTATCAATTGAAGAATAATAAACTTCTATTGGCCTTTTAAGTGTCAATAGGAACGATTCCCCACGAGAAAAAGTGGTCAAAATTTAGTTCTTATTCAAATCACATTCAAAAATATTTTCTAAATATGAAGCTACCACCCATTTATTTACTTATCCAGAAGTTAAGTAAATTAGTTAAAACGTTTAGTGAGACCACTGGACTAATCCTTTCCTGGAAGGATTGGAGCCGGATCATGATTACCGCACAATTATTTTAGATGGCAGTGAAAGTTACACCGGGAAACAACAACATCTTACCGATGTTACAACAGAATACAAATAAAGGCCCTTCCACACTATGCAATTTGTTGGAACCATATGCAATATTTATTGTATAATATTTTTTTCTAATCAGAAATCATCGCATACTGAAAAGATCATGACATTATGCAATTTGAATGGAACTTTTATTTACAACATTCTTTTCACAATGAAAATCTTGGTCTACTTGGGCTTGTGTATTTCCAAAAATCAGCTGGGGCCCTATTGCTGAATATGATACGAAAACGAAAGTACAAGATTCCTATTCAATTTTAAATAAGAATCGTTCGAATCTGATACAATTCAAATATGAATTTTGTAATTTCGTATTCGTATCGTATTCAGGAATAGGGCTCCAGTTGTTCCCACAAAATATTTTTATACAAATTGTTTTTTGGATTTTGATGCGTTCAAGCATGTCAAGAATTCTAATCAGAAAGAAATATAGAACAACAAATATTGCAAAGTGTAGAACGACCATTTTGTCGTTTTTTTTTGTTTTTACGTGATTAGTATGAAATTGAATTTTAACAAAAACTAAACTCCTGAGTAAAAACGGTGATTCATGTACAAATTTTGTCTGACGAAAGTGAGAACAAAAGAATAAATATTCTAAAATATAAAAAAAAAATCAAAAAGAACGAAAATAAAAACACTTTTAAGGTTGCTAGCCTTATTGTTATAACCAAAAAATATCCATACGACAGAATTTTATACATGTATCGCATAAGTGTGAATTTCGTTTTAATCGTATAGGACAAAAAAATATTAACCAATCAGAGCGATTACACTGTGCTTGAATCACCAACTTTTTTTTGTGACAAGCTGGGGGGCACCCAGGGGGTAAACCTAATTCGAGTACGCTGAATTCAATGGTGCTAGTTCCATTTCAAAGTTAGTCCCCATTTTTGAGATATCGCTTTCGACATGTTTTTGCTCTGAGTCAAAATATACCCACATTTTCACGTTGATAGCTCTTGAACCATTAATATTTTCGTTATGCTTTCGTCAGCAAAGTTGTTGCGCAAGCCAAGAAAAACAACTTTGCCGAACATATTAAGACCGAAAAACCACATTCACATTTTTTTTTTCATTTCGACGAAAAACACTTTTTTTTATCTTTTTGTTGTATTTAAATCGATTGAAATCGATCGAATAAACATCGCATCGACAAATATAGATACATAGATACAATAGAAACTATTTAAAAGAAAATTAAATCGATTCAGTTGATTTTATAATGATTTTTCCTAAAAAAATTCCTAAAAAATTAACATTTTTCTTCTCTTTGACAAAAGAATGGCTTACTGTTGCGATAGTTTCAAGTCGTATTCATACGACGGATAAAAATCCGGGATTTTTCCATCCCATCGTTTTAACCAGTTACATCACGTAAATTATACAACAGCCACGCCTCTTTTCATACAAAAAAGTTGAAAAATTGACCATAATATCCAAACGGTTTTGCGAGATTTCAATGTGATTGAATGGCGCAGTGACATTTGATGGTTGATATATTGATACAGATGTTTCCTCGGTTTTAGCAGATTTAAATGTTGGTGGTAAATATTCTTCAGTTGGGTTTGAATTTATTCTGAATGCGGCAGCGGTAGTTGAGCATTTGTCGTTGCAGCGTATGTCAAAGAACCAATTTTTTCTGTTTGTACCGAGAATATAATTCTTGCACGCATAATATTGAACTGGATCATGTCTTTGTGGATCCATCTATATCATCGGGACACCGAATGACATTGCGACTCCAGTATTTTGCCATCTATGCAGATGGAAAATGCATGCCGTACAAACAAAAGACGGCGTCCAATTTACACCACTAATAACTTCAGAACCAACGAGGGAATCAAAAAATAGCTCGATGAATGGATCGCATCAAAAGACAAACAATTTTTTTTTTCGTTGGGATCCATTAATTTTCCAGAAAGATGGTCGAAAGTCATAGCTAACGATGGAAAATATTTTGATTAAAATAAAATTTACCATTTCTTAGAAATAAACATGATTTTTCTGCAAAAAAAAAATCTAAAAACTTATACTCCCAATATATTTAAATGAAAAAGTTTTTATTTTTAATTTTATATTACAGTTTTTAGTTCTTACTTACTGTGCTAATTTTAAAATTTTTTTAAAAATATCGATTTCGAGAATAATCTCTTTTTCGATTGACTTTTTACTACTGTTACATAATTTATTTTGAAGCTTTGTAAATACTGTTGCTAGGCGCTACTGTTTAAACAGTAAATAACAGCGCATCCCCAATAGAATTCCTTAAACTTTTTCCTTACAGAAAAGTATGAAAAAAAACTTGAGAAAAAAAAATCTCTATTTTTTTCATACTTTTCTGTAAGGAAAAAGTAATTCTATTGGGGATGCGCTGTAAGTCGTAAATTTTATTAATTTGATTTTATCGTTAAGTAAATTGTTGGTGTTTTTGTATATTTTCAGGGTGTGAATTTTGGCCGTAATTTGACTCATGACTCATGAGAAATTTGTATACGTACAGTATACAAATGTCTCATGATTCATGAGTCAAATTGTACCCAAAATGTATAGCCTTGGTATTGGTCTTCTAACCTGTCTAATTTCAGTCCTTTTTGATTCTGTGCAAAATGGTTACCTTTTTGATTGAATTTAGATTACCTATGATTTTCAGTTTTTATGTGTTGTGCGAAACTTGATTTTATGTACATCTTTTTAAATTTGGTCATCTTTGTATCTTATTTGAAATGAGCGTCCTGTTTCGCCTAAGTATGCTAACCTCAAGTTGTATTTAGCCTTATCTGTGTATGCGGATCTCTGCACATGTGGACCCATGTTTCTCTTGACGGCAAGGTAGGAGCTGGAGTCTTGTGTGAGAAGCTTTTGACAAAACTGAAAATACCCTGGTTTTTTGGGGGAACATGCGAGAAAAGCTCCTGGTTTTTTGGGGTGGGTCTACAGACGAATGACTTTGTAGAAGTTGCATGGACGAAGAGGAGGAAGAGACTTTACATAACTTCCTATGCTCGTGTACGGCACTATCATACAGAAGGCATAGGTATTTGGGCGTGCACGGTATGGTCAGCCTTTCAGATCTCGCTGACTGTGGAGTACGAGATATTTTGCGCTGCGTACGTAGCTTCGAAAGGTTTTGAATAGGGGTAAAAGGGAAATAGGTTCCTGTGGTATCACAACGGGCCACTACTGGTCTAAGTGTGCGGAAGCAGCTACTTCAACCTAACCTTGGCCTAAGTAAAACACACATGTATATAGTGGATGTAGTATTGCGGTCTTAATATGTTCGGCAAACTTATTAGTCTTGACTTGCGCAACAACTTTGATGAAAAAAACATAACGAAAATCTTAATGGTTCAAGAGCTATCAACATGAAAATGAGGGTATATTTTGACTCAGAGGCAAAACATGTCGAAAGCGATATCTCAAAAATGCGGACTAACTTTGAAATGGGACTAGCACCATTGAATTCAGCGTACCCAAATTAGGTTTACCCCTTGGGTGCCCAGTTTGTCACATTTTTCAACTAGCACGGTGTTATTATTTATGTCTGTCAGGCAAAATTTCTACATGAATCACCGCCGTCGACAATTTTATTTTTCGTTTCTGTACCTACTAGATTTAAAAAAATGTGTTGAGGCTGATTAACAAAAATTTAAAGCATGCTGCATGAATTGAAAAATAAAAAAATTCAAGACACCCATGAGTTTGTGGTGTTTTGGACCTTGTACCAAATTCGTTATATAAATTTATTTTAATTGTTTCGCACTGGAATGGTTAGTTGAGT
Source organism: Nephrotoma appendiculata (assembly GCA_947310385.1). Taxonomy (NCBI): domain Eukaryota; kingdom Metazoa; phylum Arthropoda; class Insecta; order Diptera; family Tipulidae; genus Nephrotoma; species Nephrotoma appendiculata. Next base: position 224,191,467 of record OX371223.1, read on the forward strand.
ACAAATAAACCAAATCTTGGTTAGAATTTTGTAGTTTGCATTGGTTTTTGTTTAAAAAAATAGTTTTTCTTAACAAACATTGAAAAGAAAAGTTAGTTATTTTGTTTTTGCACAAGAAATATGCAGAAAAAATAAAGATTTAAAAATATTATTTAAAATTAAAACGTTTGTGTTTTAAACTAATAAACAGTAAAGATAATTGTGATATTCTATATGGAAGAGATTTCCTTAGAAATCCTTTAAATATTAGTGTTTCTTTATATTTTATTGAAATAATAGCTTGGTGGAGCTCTAAACCACTAAAAGTTTAATCAGAAAAAAATATACATCAAATCGCGTGGTGACTTTTTTTAAAACAACAATAAAACCAATCAAATTGTTGTTGTTTTTCCAAATAAAAAATTTATACTGTCTGAAGAGGATGTGCTTCATGATCCCACTCCTGATTCATCAAACGGTGTGTATAAATAAATTATTTCTTATCGGTATGGTTGTTCTGCTTTGTGAAAAGCTCCACGAGTAAATCTCATTTTAAATTTTCCATGAGGTGTACGTAATTTAAATAAGTTTTACCGTTCTAATATATCCTTATTTATATAAGAAGCCCCAAAAAACTTGCGCGACTATAATATAGTAATGATTTTATCATTTCAACGTTTTTACATAATAAAACTAGTTTTGCTGTTCGTTTTCAAGTTTCCTCCTACTGTTTTTACTGGGTCATTTTCGTGCTCTTGTTTATGACTAATTTAAATGGTCGATCGAGTCAACGTTCGACTCCTCGAATTCCAATTCGAAAAATCTCTAATGCGATAATCGAGGTTGGAGTGAAAATATCGGAAAGAACAGTACGATGTAGTCTGGAAGACAATCAACTCAAATGCCTAGGTCCAGCAAAAAAAAGCCTCGTTTCATTCCACACTTGACTGATTTAGCTTTGGCAGCATCAGGAATTCACAGAAATCGATTGGAAAAGGTTTTAAGATGAAGTTTCAAATTTAAAAACCACAATTCTGATTAGCTGTGGTCAAACATCAGAAATACTAATCAACTTTATTTTTCAATTCCATGGGTTATATTTAGCGACGAGTACCACTTGGAGGGGGTCGCAGAATTTCAGTTTCGTGTGCAGGCGACCGGGCGAATGTTATAATGTGGACTGCGTGAAAAACGAGTCACGCATTAACCGGCCGTCATGTTATAGAGCTGCATATCAACAAAGAACTATGTACCAATATATTTTGTAACACGAACGATGCGGCAACATCAATACAACAAGATTTTGAATTATGTCACAATGCATTAAGTGTTAAAAATTACTTGAATAGTAAAAAGCAAACATTCTTCCGTAGCCAGGCAATTCATCAGATCTCAACCCGATAGAGAATTGGTGGTCCATGTTGAAGCTGCCAGTATATATACGTACCGACACTAGCCGCGTTTCATTGGCGTTAGTAAAGTACTCGCAAGTCCTTTTAGCTACTCATAACTACTCAATCAAATTTTTTTGTTTCTTATGTTTTACTTCTATAACTAACAAATTTGCGTTCCATTGAACATCTACTCACAAGTACTTGCAAGTACTTCGCTAAAGCCAATGGAACACGGCTAATAAGGTGGCCGAACTAAAAAAAAACATCGAGGGCGTTTGGAAAAATTATTTAGAACTAAAAAATTACAATAAAGAATTGCTACAAAAGCATGCCAGAACGATGCAAACAAGTGTTATTAGCGAAAGGAGGAGTCACAAATTATAATTAATTTTTTTATTACATAAAATAAATTATGCTGTTATTAACTAAAAATAATTTTTTTGGGAAAACATTTTTTTATTTACACAGTGTAATCGAACTTTTAAAAAATATTTATGTGATTTCTATGGACAACTTCTGAAAGCGTGTGCCGACGACTGCTTAATTCCGTCAAGCTACTTAAACCAGAGAAAAGTTATACATATTTATCATCTGAATATACTTATTCGTTTAGACCAGTGTTTCCCATACGCGCCCCCCTAAGGAGCCATACCATATATCTGAGGAGCCATATGCTACATTTATAAATTTAGGGGGCCTTGAATTTAATTAAATATTCCATGAAAATTTATTACTAATACAAATATGAAATTACGATGTAAAACGATTCCCAATAATCAATCAACTATCCCAATAATTACATGTAATGAAAAATCTGTGAGAAACTTTGAGAGTTTAATAAAGTTCTCTATATATGCTCCGTATCGAGACGGATTGATGAAATGGCAGATGATGTGGAAAATCAATTAATCGCACATCTTTAGATCAAAAGTTTGCTTTGCAACCCAATGAAATTAACACGACACGACAATGAAACACTACACGACAATGAAGCGCTACTGATGGCATATGTCAGATTTTTAAATAATGATCAGCTCTCAGAAGAAATGCTTTTTATTCGGATGTTCAAAACAAACACCACCAGGTGAATCATTCTTTCAAGTAGTTAAGACTTACTTTAATGGAAAAAGTATTCCATTGCAAAATATAATCGCGTGTGCCACCGATGGTGCTGCTGCTGTGATGGTAGGTATAGGTAGGTATTGAGGTTTTATTGCTTATATAAAAACGAGAAGTACCTCATGTTTTATGTATACATTGGGCGCTTTCAGGACACCCAACAGTTGGGAACATGTTGACTAAAATCGCAGCCTACGTTATGTTTAACACTATGAAATTTTCAAATCAAATTGGCGATGATTTTGCCAGAGCCATCTAGATAAATAGAGCCTCCCTATTCGAGCTTTTTTTTCACTAAATTTAAAGTACGGGATATAATAAATGTTAGTTTCCTATATGAATGTATGGAAAACGATTAATTTTCTTTTTTTTAAGTATATTTAAACCATAAGCTTTTATAATATTTTTGTACGGGTAAATGCAGAAAAGTTCAAACTTTAATTAGTTAATAATCGAAAGTGGGCCTTCGGCAAAAAAGGTTGAGAAACACTGGCTTAAACTGCCAACATAAAAAAAAATTGTACTGAGATTCAAAAGTATCGAGGACATATTATCTCCTTTTCGAACATCGGCGTTGACGGTAAAAATTCTCTGATATTATAAATATGTAAAATAATGTCGGTAAATACATAAAAATTAGCTTACCCGTCGGATTTTCATAGTACGCCCAAACAGGCAAACCTATTGCGGTCGCAGCTAATGCAAAACATATAAAACCAATACAAGTCACGAGTGCCGCATACAATGCTGGTTTATTTTCGGCCATTGTAACAGCATAATTGCGTTAAAATAGAGCTGGACGATGTAAAAATCGTATATCAATTTTATATAAATCGTTCGTATTTTTCCCAGCCAGATACAAGAAAAATTTAGTTAATCATCTAATCGTATAGAGTGGTAAGGTCCTTGATGTAATTTCACATGACACCAATCAGCATATCACAACGTCATTGTGATTTATCTAAATATTAAATTTGTACGGCTTATTATCACAAGAAAATTATCTCAGTAAAATTTCTATCGTTTCCTTCTTCCACGTACACTAATTAAATTTTGTATAAGATAATTGTTTTTTATAGTGTTGCTGTTGTTGCTTTTTCTTGTCGATTATCTACTTCTTTTACTTCGGATCATAGATACCAGAATAATTGAAACCTGTAAATAAAAAGAAGAAAGAGTTAGAATTACAACCGGAAATAATAAAGAAATTTTGTTATGTATACAAGAACTATTTTGTTTGTAAATTATGCTCGGTTTAAGGCCGCTTAAGATTAAAGCATTTTATACTTAGATCTGTTGCAAATTTATGATTTTTGAATGTTATTGTAATTATAAAACTTTATTTTTTTCCTAAGAAATTTATGAACATTGCTGATGTTGTATGTTTTAAGATCAACCTTCAAATTTTACATAAATTTATATTTATATTTTTGCGAGTATAAAGAAAATCAGGCGCGGCTAGAAAGTAGAAATTAACACTGAAATCGGGAGCAGGTACCTAACACACTTTCATCTGCACTAAATTCTTTAAAAACAAAGTTGTTCGCTATTTCTAAGATGATTGGTTTCTGGAACAATTACATTTACTAAAGAAATTTCATTGTTTCAATTTTCCGATCATAAGTAATACAATGGCTGGTAAATAAATGAAATGATAGACGTTAAAAAATAATAATTCAAGTCGTTTCATAAATAGGGTAAAGTAGGGTACGTTCGCAAGTCAGGTTATTATAATTATAATAAGATGGAAAAGTGATGGCTTATCTCTTGCTAGATATAACGGAACCTTTATAAAACGTGATTCTTGTAGACGTTAACCACTTTGTCTGCCTATTGAAACTTCTACTCTCTTCCAAAAAGATACGTTAAAACTGCTTTTGGGATTTCAATTTTCTGGATGCAAATTATTAATCCTTTGTAGGATCTGTACAAACATAAACTAATGTGACACGTAAATGGAATCTTTTCTGGACATTGCGGGATTATTTTCATAGCATAATATTGAGTTCTGCACTCCGACAAGCGATCATAGTTGTGTTCATTTTCATCATCGATCGTAATTACATGATGAAAAATCACTTTTGGGTACTGGGGGGGCGATTCGAACCCGATACCTCCTGATCTAAACGCCAAAGTTTTAATCACTGTGCAGTTTGGTCAGTCATCAACCGTTGTCTGAGTAATAATTCTCCGAGCAAATAGAAATATATGCAGATGCACCTCATAATTTTCAACCCTTGTTCCGTTAAACAAATGTAAACGACTGTTTGCAAAGCATGGTATCAAATGCCTATTATAGCAAGTATGAGGCGTGTGAGGTGTTTTGAAATAATATTTGTAGTTTGGTGCTTGTCATCTTAGTGCAATGTTTGATGCAGTTAAGCGAACACTCGACAGCTAAGAAACCCAATAACTGCGGCTTTAAGTTGAAAAGAAATCTTGTAAAATACAACTAGTTTTGCTCCAGGGTTCTCTAGTCACACAGTCTAGGCTGTGAACCAATTTATAGGTGGAGCACAATTTTTTTTTATCAAAATTCGTTATTTCCGCTAAGTCAAGGTAAAAATTTAACGAAATTTAATGCAAATTTTTGGTCATTTTACATACTTACGATTACTATACTTTATTTTACTTTGCAAAAAAGGATACAAATAAAAGTTTTTGATTTTAAATTTGTATATTTTATATACGAATATACCCACCTACAAACTTATTTTTAATAATTCCACATCATGAGGACAAGTGCCGTTATACAGGTGAATTGCATACGAGGGCAAATCAAAAAGTCTTGCAATATCATATGAAAAAAAAGTGAGTGAGACAGCAATATTTTTATTTTTCGACATAATCTCCTTTAAGGTTTATACATTTGTCACATCGATCAATTAACTTGCCTAAACCCTCTAAAAAAAAGATTTCTTTTGCTCCATAAAATATTCATTTACAACAGACTGTACTTCATAGTCACTGGAAAATTTCCGGCCCCTTAGTGTTTTTTTCAAATTGGGAAACAGAAAGTAGTCACTGGGTGCCAAGTCTGGACTGTACGGTGGATGTGGAATTTCCACGAAGCCGCAGTCCTTTAATGCAGCTTGAGCAATATTAGCCTTGTGTACTGGTGCATTGTCGTGAAGAAGCAAGATTTTTTTCCTAACTTTACTTGGTCATTTTTCCCGGATCGCTTTTTTCAATTTTCGTAAAACCTCTAAAAACCTCGTAAAGTCTACATATTGTGTTTAAACTAAAAGTGATTTTTGTATATAGGAGGTACAAATTAATTTGGACGTTTTTTAATTTTAAAAATGCATTTATTTTAAAATAAATTGAATGAACAGATCATTTAAAATATTATCCATCGCTGCTTACGACTTTTTCCCACCTCTCAGGCAATTTTCGAACCCAATATCGGAAAAACCTTTCGTCTTTTGAGGCGATCCAAGTTTGTAGCCAATTTTGAATTTCTTCAAAAGAAGTGAACTGGTGACCTGCTAAATCGTGTTGCATCCGTCGTAACAACCAGTAATTAGAAGGAACAATGTCCGGAAATACGGCGGGTGTCGTAAAATATCCCACTAGAGCGTTTCCAAATATTTTTTTACGACTTTGGAATGCAAGGCTGAAGCGAATTAATTTTAGTGTGTGCCGCTCGCCCATAATGGAATCACCAGGTTGTAGCAGCCCGTAGTGCACAACACCTTTTTGGTCCCACCAGATACACAGCATAACCTTCGAATGAATGTTCGTCTTTGGTGTTGATGTTCAGGTTGATGGCAAAGATTGGCCGGGCAAAGCGTAATATATTTCTCTTTTGGGATTATTGTAGAATATCTACTTCTCGTCACCAGTTACTATCTGATATAAAAACCCTTTCTTGTTTGTCTTTGACGCAGCTGCTCGCAAGAAAGAAATTGCCTTTCCACGTCTCTTGATTTCAATTCATATGATACCCAATTGCCTTGCTTTTGTATAGTGCCCATAGATTGCTATCGTACGGAAACTGTTTGTTGGGTCACCCCAATGTACCGGCAAGCTCTTCTTGCGTTTGAGTCGGATCATTATCGAGCAAGGCCTCTAATTCATCGTCTACGATTTTTTTTGGCTGTCCCAAGCAAGACTTACCTTCAACACTGAAATCAACATTTTTGAAGCGTCGAAATCATTCTTTACATGATTTATCGGTTGGAGCAGTGTCACCGTAAGCTTCCACAAATTCGATGTGCTTCGCTGCACTTTTTTCCAATTAAAACAAAAAATTAACACGTCCCGCCATTGCTGTTTAGTTATCACAAAATCCGACATATTCAACACCGTAAAAAACACATTTTTATGAAACTCAAAGCAATACAAGCTGAATGTTAACCGGAGATGTCTAATCTGTCTGAAACAACAGAAATCAGCTGTCTCTATAAAAAATTTATTATAGTGAGAGCCATTTTTTGAAAACGGACCGAATTAATTTTTATTCCCATTATTTGAATCTAAATCCCTTTTCCAAACACTGACTTATTACAGACTTATTGATTTATTTGACGCCATATTGAATAAGTCAATCAAGTCGTTCCAATTCATTGTATCGACTTATTTGTGACGTAATAACAAAAACAAAACTCAAATTCTATTATATGGAAGAAATTTTTTTCTTGACGTGTTGGCCGTTGCCACGTGATTTGAAAACAAATCAGCATGTATTACATCATAAAGCAAAATATACATAAGAGGACTCATGTAGAGATTCCGAGGTTAATCTATTTTACTATTGGCAATCTGTATAAGCCTAACAAGAACAATGAACTATAAAATAACTATGCCGATATGTTTATAAGATACTGTTACGTTCTCGCATGTCACTCAAGGTTCGAATCACTGTGAATAAATACAACTGCTTCAAATTTGTACTCTCACAAATTTATTTACACCACACAATAATTATAAAACACAAAATTTATAATTAATTATTACAATTATAACACACTATTTAATTATCACTTTAATAATCGCTTTAATAATCACTTTACTAATCACTCTATTTAACCTTCACTATATCACGTTGAAAATAAGACTCAGCATTCCACGTCAATGTACACCTTTATATACCAAAATATTTGTTTCTAGAATAATCCTAAATGCGCATCAATAATCGAGCAAATACTAACATGTATACAAATGACGCCTAAATGTTGACCCAAATCATAAATACAATTGAACAATTCTTGAATAACTTATTCTATTCTATTCTATTCTAGGTGTCACCGTAACAATACGTTTATATGGATTAAATATAGCAAAAAACTAAATTTCTGTATATAAGTATATCAAAACTATTGACGATTGTAAAAGTTGGAAAAGCGCCGCTGGTGGATCAGGTTACAACTAACTTAACTACAAGAAATGACATGTTATCAATATGCCGGCAAAATCAGGGATATTTATAGATTAATTCAAGTTAATATTTTTTTTTTTTTTACTTTGGCTTTTATCAATTGTAATGGTGTATTGTGATTGTTCCGTATATTGGTCTATTTCAGCACTCTCGAATTAATTACACAACCGTAGGAAATTCTTCCATTTGCGTCAATCTGTATGACAACGACCATGATAATCGACACCTACTTATACACAATCAACTTCCCAACCACCCCATACATTTTTCTTTCCTTTAACGCTGGATCGCGGATAAATTTGAATTTTTTGACTTATAGATGGCTAATGTGTAAGAATCACAACAATCAGTTTCGAACAGACGAGATTAATGATTTGAAAAAATCAGTCTTCTCATCAGGTCGCGACGACTGATGTTGTTTATTACATTGAAATATTTTCTATATATATAGACCATACCATGTAGTTGTACTACTAGCGAATTACTGCGTAGCGTACGAAATTTTGATTCTTTCACATTTCCATCTATATTCTATTTTAACAATTAACTTTTCGAATTCACGAATTTTTTATATTTTACTTTGGCTTTTATCAATTGTAATGGTGTATTGTGATTGTTCCGTATATTGGTCTATTTCAGCACTCTCGAATTAATTACACAACCGTAGGAAATTCTTCCATTTGCGTCAATCTGTATGACAACGACCATGATAATCGACACCTACTTATACACAATCAACTTCCCAACCCACCCCATACATTTTTCTTTCCTTTAACGCTGGATCGCGGATAAATTTGAATTTTTTTGACTTATAGATGGCTAATGTGTAAGAATCACAACAATCAGTTTCGAACAGACGAGATTAATGATTTGAAAAAATCAGTCTTCTCATCAGGTCGCGACGTTGATTGTGTATAAGTAGGTGTCGATTATCATGGTCGTTGTCATACAGATAGACGCAAATGGAAGAATTTCCTACGGTTGTGTAATTAATTCGAGAGTGCTGAAATAGACCAATATACGGAACAATCACAATACACCATTACAATTGATAAAAGCCAAAGTAAAATATAAAAAATTCGTGAATTCGAAAAGTTAATTGTTAAAATAGAATATAGATGGAAATGTGAAAGAATCAAAATTTCGTACGCTACGCAGTAATTCGCTAGTAGTACAACTACATGGTATGGTCTATATATATAGAAAATATTTCAATGTAATAAACAACATCAGTCGTCGCGACCTGATGAGAAGACTGATTTTTTCAAATCATTAATCTCGTCTGTTCGAAACTGATTGTTGTGATTCTTACACACATTAGCCATCTATAAGTCAAAAAAATTCAAATTTATCCGCGATCCAGCGTTAAAGGAAAGAAAAATGTATGGGGTGGTTGGGAAGTTGATTGTGTATAAGTAGGTGTCGATTATCATGGTCGTTGTCATACAGATAGACGCAAATGGAAGAATTTCCTACGGTTGTGTAATTAATTCGAGAGTGCTGAAATAGACCAATATACGGAACAATCACAATACACCATTACAATTGATAAAAGCCAAAGTAAAATATAAAAAATTCGTGAATTCGAAAAGTTAATTGTTAAAATAGAATATAGATGGAAATGTGAAAGAATCAAAATTTCGTACGCTACGCAGTAATTCGCTAGTAGTACAACTACATGGTATGGTCTATATATATAGAAAATATTTCAATGTAATAAACAACATCAGTCGTCGCGACCTGATGAGAAGACTGATTTTTTCAAATCATTAATCTCGTCTGTTCGAAACTGATTGTTGTGATTCTTACACACATTAGCCATCTATAAGTCAAAAAAATTCAAATTTATCCGCGATCCAGCGTTAAAGGAAAGAAAAATGTATGGGGTGGTTGGGAAGTTGATTGTGTATAAGTAGGTGTCGATTATCATGGTCGTTGTCATACAGATTGACGCAAATGGAAGAATTTCCTACGGTTGTGTAATTAATTCGAGAGTGCTGAAATAGACCAATATACGGAACAATCACAATACACCATTACAATTGATAAAAGCCAAAGTAAAATATAAAAAATTCGTGAATTCGAAAAGTTAATTGTTAAAATAGAATATAGATGGAAATGTGAAAGAATCAAAATTTCGTACGCTACGCAGTAATTCGCTAGTAGTACAACTACATGGTATGGTCTATATATATAGAAAATATTTCAATGTAATAAACAACATCAGTCGTCGCGACCTGATGAGAAGACTGATTTTTTCAAATCATTAATCTCGTCTGTTCGAAACTGATTGTTGTGATTCTTACACATTAGCCATCTATAAGTCAAAAAATTCAAATTTATCCGCGATCCAGCGTTAAAGGAAAGAAAAATGTATGGGGTGGTTGGGAAGTTGATTGTGTATAAGTAGGTGTCGATTATCATGGTCGTTGTCATACAGATTGACGCAAATGGAAGAATTTCCTACGGTTGTGTAATTAATTCGAGAGTGCTGAAATAGACCAATATACGGAACAATCACAATACACCATTACAATTGATAAAAGCCAAAGTAAAATATAAAAAATTCGTGAATTCGAAAAGTTAATTGTTAAAATAGAATATAGATGGAAATGTGAAAGAATCAAAATTTCGTACGCTACGCAGTAATTCGCTAGTAGTACAACTACATGGTATGGTCTATATATATAGAAAATATTTCAATGTAATAAACAACATCAGTCGTCGCGACCTGATGAGAAGACTGATTTTTTCAAATCATTAATCTCGTCTGTTCGAAACTGATTGTTGTGATTCTTACACATTAGCCATCTATAAGTCAAAAAATTCAAAATTAATATTTTTCATTTTATATGTCACCTTATCACTAATTAAATATAACGTTTACCGTTTTTTAATTTAAAATTTTAAATAAAATTAAACCAAGCTAAACTAGCATGAGGCATAAATGTCAAAATTTGTAGTTATTGAACTTTATTGAAAATCCACTTGGTGGAATCCGTGATGCTCAATAAAATAAGATTTCCAATCGTCAATAAAATAAGATTAACCTCGGAAAAATTGGCTTAAAAAATTTGCACTACTTGATTTCTTTTATATATTTATTGCTCGATGATTACATTTAGTCAAGACACATCTTTGGAGATATTTCTGTGTAGACATACTTATTCAAATAAGTCTCCTCAAATAAGAGAGGTGACTTGTTTGAATAAGTTGGTGTCCACAAATAAGTGGTGTTTGGGAAACATCCTAAGGCAGTTTTAAATGCAGTTTTTATTTTCAACCGTCACCTTAAATAGGTATGCAAGGACTGCGGTTCAATTCGTGACTTTTTTGTGGAGGGCTGACTACCGTGGGGGCTAATACAAAATAAACACACTGTTAAAATTACACACTTCCATAAATTTTTGTCAAAGAAATAAAATTGTGCTCAAAAACTTCAAATGCTAGAATACTAGCATAAATTGTTGCCCAAAAACTTTTGTACAAGAACTTCACACCGGTGAGCTGACTTATTATAAAGTCATACAATAAGCCGCCTGCCGGCTAGATTAATTGTAAATCAAAATAATTTAAGCAAGTTTTTAATTAGTCCATTCGACAGGAGACTTAGCGCGGATTCATTGTTGTAGTTCGTTGTGTTCGTTCCGTTCCTTTCGTTCCGTATTTTTTCTGCAGTATTATTTTTTGGGTTCATTGTTGATGAAAAAAGATTCATGCGTTTTGTAGTTTTTTATAGACAAAAATAATGAGAAATTCATATACAAAACATCAAAACACAGAATGAACAACTTACTTGAATACAAAATAAAAATATCGAGAAAGTGTCTGTTTGTTTCTACTAATTATATATCATGTCGTCTCTTTTTTGCCATGTTCCTTCGGTAAAAAATTTGAAGATAGATCAACTTGATGAAAAAATTACCGAAGAAATATATTGTCATTTGCGACAAATCCTATTGGTTTACAAAAAACACAACGAACGGAATGAACACAACAATGAACTCGGCTTTATTGTAAACTTTCAAATAAGTCATTCTCCATCAAATAAGTTACGAGTTCGACCGCAGTCAAAATCGTCCAAATAAAGGCAGAGAGAGAGATAATGCAACAACTATGTCATGAACCGTATAAGTAACCATCGCTTGGGTTAGTACAAAGTCAGTACGCCTCATCCAGCAGCAGTATGTACTTTCCACAGTCTTGCCACCTGGCTAGGATTCCAAAGACCAATCACACATTAATCCTGAAATTACCTTATTACAGCTAAATTCATTAATGGGATGTAGTGCCAGCAAAATAAAACGAAATAAAGTTAGTCTTATTTTAATTAGTATTGCCCTATACAAAATGAGGAGCTTTTCTTTCTATTCATACAAAAACGAAAAAGAACCAATAACGATAATATAAAATAAAAGTCGTCCACAAGGAGTTAATTATAAAACGTGTATTTCTCGGATCTCAAACACGGACTTATTTCCACTTACTTATTTAAATAAATAACCTCGTGAGGTCACTTATTTGAATAACTTTTTGTTTTTTAAAAAGGCGTCATATTTCGCTTAAACTAAAGAACTTTTCCATACCGCATAAATAAATTGCACTAATATGAAGTTCGGCTTCCTTCTTACCAATTGTGTCGACTTAGACCTTTTGTCCTCACTATTTATTTTTACAAAAATTTATTGATCAATGTCTCGAGTGGAACGAATTGCATGTAGCTTCTTTAATTATTTAATTTCTGGAATTATCAGTTAAAAATAATTTGTTTCTTTAGTTTATAGTTTGCAAACATATAGATTTTATCAAATATTGTGAACTAATGAAAATATTTAGAATACTAGATGTCTTAAATTCAACTTTGGCAGACGACAATTGATAGGACCAAGCCTAATACCACGTTTATACCAGAAAAATAAAGTAGGAAGCAGAAAAGTGTGTTGATGTAAACGCTTTTTTAAAACTATAATACTTTAATTTGGTTTTGTTACTTTGACTCTTAAATAAGCACGATATATTCGGGGATGATGGAGGTCACTAATCTGATCCAAAATTTTAATGACAGCACATATCAGTTAAAATTAACTGTACCCAATTGGAGTTAATTTTATGTTGTGTTTTACACAAAAAATCATTTTTGTGACCATAAAAAAATCGCACACGATTCCATTCCATAATTTGTATAGCAAAGAGTTAGCTAATTAATTAAAACTTTAAATCCAATATTGGAACATGCTTGTTGAAAACTCATTAAACGATTTTTTTGCATTGGGCTTCAATTTTTGTATATATGTGTATATATATGTATGCGTGGTACTATTTTGACATTCTTTGGGAATTGGAAAAAGTATTTTCATGGCATTTTTGTCTAAATTGTATTTTCCTGTGGCACTATTCTGGTTTTCCCTGGGAATAGGGAATTGGGAAAAATATTTTCATAGCATTTTGGTCTAAAATATGTTTTTCTGGCCTACCGTTGGAATTAGCTTGGTGTAAATATTTTCGAAACAAAGTTGATTGGGAAACATTTGTTCCACAAAACTTATTATAATAAGTATAGTAATAAGTATAGTAATAGTGTAATAATTTAGGCCAAAATGCTATGAAAATGTTTTTCTCAATTCCCTATTCCCAGGGAAAGCCAAAATAGTGCCACTACTGATCAGCTGATAAAATAATTTTGGTGTAAATATATTCGAAAACAAGTTAAATAAGGAAATATTTTTCTAGACAACTAATAAAGTTGGGAATGTGACATCTAGTGCATTAAAAATAAGCTCATTGCGGGTTTTTTTACATGAAATTTTAGCACGACATACTTTATGAAAATAAAACTTAACATACAAAAATATCCGCAACAAGCTTAATTTTTTTGCCGTCAGATCCACTTATAGTTGTCTATAAAAATTTTATCGAACAAAAGTTTCCCAATTAATGGTTAAAACACACAACAAACAATCCACACCAATGGCTGATTGTCAGCGTCCATATCAAGTAGAACAGCAGTTTGATATGTTTTAGTAGGAAAATCGAATTGTATGAACTTCATTGAATATATTTTCTTTAAATTTAAATTTTTCTAATAACATTACAAAATATTTGATTTGTTTTATTGGAAAAGCCTATATATTTACATAAATTATTATTTTGAATCATTACACCAGCGGATAAGCTAATATTTAAATATGCTCCTTGGTGCTTGGTGTGTTTCGTTTTCCTGTACTTTGTAAGTAGTTGAGCTAATCTGTCGAATGGAACACTCAAAAACGTATTTCATGAGTAATTCAGAACCTACAAATTACATTCCTTTCAATTTAACAACAAAAATGAATAATTAATTCGAAAAAATTTAATATTTTAATTTTGCTACCGCTTGCAAAATAAACAATATTTTAGAAAACATTATTTATTAATACAAACCCAAATTTATAACCAATTACCCCCCTATCGGATAAATTGGAAACTATTTCGATTTCTATATAGCGGCGTAACTATTTCTATCTACTCATCTCAAAATAGCAAGATCAAGTACTATAGAAATTCATTAAGCACAAGACACAAACCTAACTACTCACAAGTAGCGCTGTGGTTGATCAACTGGAAAACAACTTTTGTTTCAAAAATATTTACACCAAACTTATCAGTAGGCCAGGGGGTAGATTCCGACAAAATGACAATTTTTCGTGACATTTGCTTATTGGTACAAATTGAAGTCACTGAAAATTTACGATTCGGATCAAATGACATTTATTGCAGTTTACAACAACTACAGTTTTAAATTATAGAAAAATTATTTGCTTTTCAATAAGAATAAATTTATTTTGTTTTAAATGTTAATACTCACACATATTTTGTATAAAAACTTTTATCACGATAATAAAAACAATGACAATATTATTAAAATTGTTAGCTTATTATTTGTGACATTTCGGAAAAGTCATGGCGTATTTGTCACAAAATTGTAGCAGTGTTTTTAGTACAATGTCACAAAAAATTGTCATTTATCATTTGATCAGAATCTATCTCCAGGACATAGATTCTGATCAAATGACAAATGACTAATGACAATTTTTTGTGACATTGTACTAAAAATACTGCTACAATTTTGTGACAAATACTTGTGAGTACTAAATCGCGATTCAAATGCCATGACTTTTCCGAAATGTCCCAAAAAATAAGCTAACAATTTTAATACTATTGTCATTGTTTTTTATTATCATCACAAAAGTTTTTATACAAAATATGTGTGAGTACATAATTACAATTTACAATAATTTTGCAATAACTTAAAACTGAAGTTGCTGTAAACTGCTATAAGTGTCATTTGATCCGAATCGTAAATTTTCAGTGACTTCAATTTGTACCAATAAGCAAATGTCACGAAAAATTGTCATTTTGTCGGAATCTAAACACCATTCATATGAACCCAGAAAATGCCAAAAGGTAGTCTTAGCTACAGTTGCGCTCCATAACTTTGTGAAATTGAATGATACTGCGAAAAATATTGTCCTAACAACTTCCTGGATTGGGAGGATGAGTTTTCTATTTTACACGACAGTGATTGGAGACGGAACGCGAATGGGATCAAAAAATGTCACCAGATTTTAGTTTGAGAAACGAGATGACGAATTATTTATGCAACGAGGGAGCTTATCATTTCAGTATTCCCGAATAAATTTATAAATCATTTTTCTGTTATCAAAATATATTTCATTTAGCGAAATATCACAATTTCAGTTTCATTGTAGTAAAATGATAAAATAAAAAATAAATTTTTTTTTTTTATAAATTTAATTGCTGTATAGCCTCCTGTGCTTGCATTAGCATGTTAATTTTAAATGCGTAAATTAAAATTTTAAATTTAGTAAAGCCAGTAAATGCAGTTGAAAATTTCAACCCACGTCCTATACTTTATTTAAGTTTACAGAACAATTGTTTAATGATGGAAGTGATTCAATAGAAATCTTCCGCTCTATAATTTTCCAATGACAACTCGATTCGCATTTAACGCAAGTTAACCGTTTATGTACATAATTTGTGTAGTTCAGTATACTCAGTATCTCTGTACAGTATCATAAAAAATATCGTGCCCCAATTTACCCTAATTTTTACTACTCGTATAGATAATTGAAATTCCAACAAAATATACAGCAACACATTTCGTATGTTACGGCTGAATAAGCTTCTGCTAATAACGATCTACCAAACCTAGATGAGGTTTATTTAATGAGAGAGACCTCTAATATAATTAATGTAACCATTCAAATGAAAGTAATTTTGGTTTTTATGCTTTTAGGATATGATATTCGAATCGTATGTAATTGCTTTGTCTTACCTATATATTTCATACATAGAATTAATTATTATCGTGTAATATAATTGTCATTCGGATAAGTTTTTATCGTTACTGTGACAAAATGTGCAGTATATTGTTTAGTAAATGATATGAAATTTAAAAACGGTGCCTTGTCTATACAACCGAAACAGTAAAGTGCCGGATGCACAGTAATTTAGCAGTGTTTGGTGTACCATTGTTATAAAACGTAACCGACAACGTGAACGTTAATATGTTGCGCGCAGGTACCAAGGGGATTAAATCAGTAAAATTATTTAAATTCGCTTTAATATACAATTTACGAGAAACACGCTATATTATCTACACTATGCTCGGACTTTATTATACAGTGGGAAAATGTGAGTTAGCCTCATGCAAAATTTTCCATATATATTTTGTTCAAAATAAATTCGAATTTTTTGTCGTAAATCTAGAATTAATAGCAGAGGAATATGACCTAAATTCCAATTTTTTTTTCAATAGTACAATATAAAAGATCTTGGAAAATATCGTTTCGACTTGTCGTCTGTCTCTGCCGACAATAAAATTAAAAAATTTAATTAATTTGTTTATTAAAAGATTGTATTTTTTGGGCAAAAGAAACCTTATTGATTTGTGGGCGGAGTACGTTATAAGATGGGCGTTCACTAGATAATCAATAAGGTCTCTGTATAAGCCAGACGTTATTGATGTGAATAAGCACTACAGGGCTAATACAGGGAAATTATAATTATCTGGTTAAACACTAAACCTTTGGTATATACTAAACCTTTCAGATAGTTATGTTCTTGAAAGATGCATAAATAAATATTGTAATTAATAAATACCACCTACTTATCAAAAAACATAATAAGTTAGTCTGATTATTTTGAAATGAAAACCGATCGGCTTAATGTTTAATATTAAATTTTGTTTTCGATGAAAATAAACAACTGCGTGAAAATACCGAGTTATAATTTCATATTATTATTGTTATAAAAATATTTTTATAAACACAGAATAAAACCACCGCACCACGAACATATGTTTAATGTATGTATCAAAAGCAGAGTTCAATTAATAAAAAAATTCTACTTTACATTTGTACTTCTATCGCGAGTACTCGCGTTGCCGCGCATACATTTCAATTAATTTATTTGGACATTCCCTAATTGACTATCTAAAAAATTGGATCGCAGCAAAGGCTAATGGATGGAAATGCCATCCCAAAAGAAAATTATGTAAATAATTTTTTACGAATAGATCTGTCAATGCAAATTAGTTTTTTGATTATTTTCCATATCACTTTGGACGGCAGTCCAAACGAGTGACGAAAGCACCTACTGTGCTGGAAGTCGAACGAAGTATATATACAGCAAGTTTCGAACTTTTTTCCTTTGAGGCCGCCAGGGTCATGTTATATACCATTGGAAAGGTCTTGAAAAATAAACCCAAATAATGTATAAAAACATAAATTTCTTCCAACATTGAGTGGAGATATGACCTTCCGAAAATTGCCCCAAAAAATCAGTTTTTCGGGTATAACTGCCCCAAAAAGTGCCCCAATTATTTTTTAACTAGCAAATTATGATTGTAGACCTCAATACCAATTCAACGACACCTCAAACGTCGTAAACGGATGATTTTAACCAAAGTTATGACATTTTTAAATTTTTCCATGACGTCACCATTTAATCTTGCTTTGGTATATATGTTTGTTTGTTTGTTTGTCCGTACCTCTTTCATTTGATCTCATATTTTCAGGGTTTGTAGTACTTGAAAAAATAAGCAACTTTTGTTCTACAACTTTTTGATTTGACCGCCATGTTGGCCGCGGCCAGCCTCTGAACGGCCATTTTTGGCCATTTTGTCACGCCCACAGCGCTGAACCTATTCGACATACCCTGGACATATGCATATCGTTGGAAAGGTATTGACGCCAGCTATCAAATAGCATAAAAAAAATTCAAAAAATTAGGGTGGAGGGTCATTTTGGCCAAAAAACTGAAAAATGCGAAATCGGCCGGCCACATTCGGCCAAATTGCTAAAAAATGAGCCCAAGACTTTTGGTTCATATTTTCAGGATTATTAGCCACAAACCTCACCTACAATATGACATCAACCGTTTGTCCCAGAAAACTCGTATGTTTTAGATATTGGCAAAATTTCATTTTTTGGCTCAAATGCACCCTAATATCGGTCCGTTGCGGTTCATAATGATAGTGAATCAACGTATTACACTGAAACAAATATAAATACATCATATTATTATCATTGCTAAGAGAATTTTTACCAGTGACCCTGTTTTCATAACAAAAAAATTAAAAAACTGACAAATTGATGTGATCGAAAAATCACTAAAAACATTGAACATTTCACAGTCTCCTTGCATTAAATCGATACTTTTTAATCTTTATGATGATTTCTTAAAAAAAAAACAGATCTTATCTAACCTCCCATCGCATGAAGATGGAATATCAGCGAGAGGGTAGCTACCATTAATTTTTGTTTCCAACTAACACATTAAAATAAGAATATTTTATTGTATTGTTTAAGGAATCAAAAATGAATGGTAGCTGCATGCGGTTAGTGACAAAACAGCAAGAAACATGCAAAAAAAATTGTTGAATTACTCAATCGAATTTCTACCAAAAACACATGCATCTGATCTAAATTTTTACTACTCTGTAACATGCACTAAAAACTAAACTACAAATGTTCAGCCGATAGCCTACGAGAATTGGGTGTGTAATAAGATCACACCCGGCATGACCTGTTTGTGGCATGTGGTAAAGGATTCTGAAATAAAATCTACTAAAATACTACAAAATGAAGAATCGTCTACCACACACCAGAAACAGTACACCAGAACGTAGGCTGTCGTCCTGAACATAATGAAAAAATACATATCTGAACCTAATGATGAGACCTGATCCTACTACTTTTCAACATGGGTAGTGCGGTGTAGGGTGATGCGGGTGAGATGGGTTTTGAGTGTTTAAATTAGATAGTGGGTCGAGAAGGTAGTAATGTTTAGGAGGCATGATTTGCGATTGATTGGGGTCGGTTGGGCTGGGTGTAGATGGAGTTAGGTGGGTGTGGGTGGATATGGGTGTTTGTGATATTTGAAATACACAAACCACACTGCATAGAACCTCGTTTTCTTAGACACGGAATAATAATACTGTTAATACTATATAGGCAACAAAAATGCTTATAAAGTTCGGTTCCGAACCTTTCCCGTCTTTTTTATTTCATTTGTGTTTGTGTTAGTGTGATTTCACTGAAAATTTGTTTCAGTCGCAATTAAAACCAGTATCATAGGTTAACGGGGAAAGAATAGAAGAAAGTTATAATTTCTGTGAGATCAAGTGTGGAATAGAGCATTGTGCCTCATACACAGACGCACGCCAATGGAGTGACGAATATCGAGAGAAGAAAAACGAATCATGCACACTCCGTAACATACAGCCGACAGCTGTGTGAAAGTATGCGTAATTCGTTCTTCGCCTCTGGCTATTCGTAATTTCAATGCCGCGCGTCGGTGTAAGAAGTCGTATTCATACGTCGGATAAAAATCTCAGATTTTTCTATCCCAGATTTTTTTTCAACTTTTTGTATGAAAATAGCGTGTCTGTTGTATAATTTACGTGATGTAATTGGTTAAAACGATGGAATAGAAAACTCCCGGATTTTTATCTGTCGTATGAATACGACTTAAGCCACAATAACACGTAGCGGCCAATTGGGTGCTATCGAGTGTGTGTGAACTGTTTTGACTGACAAACAATAAAACGAATCGCAATTCAATTCATTTTCAATTTGCCGTGCCAAAATCATTGATATCAAATAAAAAACCTTTTAACGAGGTAAATGTTCGAGTGACGAAAGCCGAATTCAATTCACAAAATTTCTGATATCAAATTTGTGCCGAAAAAAACAATTGCATTCGATTTGTCAACGATTTTTCGGAATGTTAGTGCATTCGGCGCGTTTGTTTACATTTTTCTTTCTAGCTGTCAAAAACAACAACTTGCCAACGATTTTTCGGAATGTTCAACAACAACGCGCTGAATGCACTAACATTCCGAAAAATCGTTGACAAATCGAATGCAATTGTTTTTTTCGGCACAAATTTGATATCAGAAATTTTGTGAATTGAATTCGGCTTTCGTCACTCGAACATTTACCTCGTTAAGAGGTTTTTTATTTGATAACAGATTACCGTAATTTTTACGTGATTGAAACAAATATTCTGATTACCTTGAAGTAAAATAATTAGAAAGATTACCCTTCGATATTTTTTGGTCTTTATTTGTTCTGGAACAGCCATATATCTCAAAGGGGTTCAGTTTTTGTTAAATATGAAGTATTCTAAGATTACAGGGACCAAAGTTTGTTATTATATGGCGAAAAACCCCGAAAGGACCGGCAAAACTTATTTTATTTTTAAATATTGCGACCACTCCTACTTTTTATTGCATAATCGTATAATTGAAGTAAATACGAGAGGTGTTCAATAAATTCTGGATATAAATAAAATAACGGAAATAGATTTTTTTTTATTTATTCTTCTTTATTTATTTTTCTTCGAAAAATAAAAACTTTCATGTAAATCATTTATTTCATTTAATTTCCGTGAGTGATTTGATGAACGATAGATAGCAGAAAATTTCCAGAAGAAAAATTGTGTTCTTGCTATTCACCGCTAGAGGTATCACTATCACAAAAAGAAAAATTTCTGATATTTGTTGAAACCAGCAGAAATTTTTAAGCAAAATAAATTACTCAGCTGAAAGTTTTATTAAAAAATCAAAGAATTTATGAAACACAACAGCAAATATATGTTTAAATGTTTTGAGACGAAAACAGTGAATTTTTCTTTAAAAAAAGATTTGGGTATAAAAAAGGAACTCAAAATATACTAAATTTATCAAAAAACTTATGAATTTTGTTTAACAGAAAAGTATGAACATTTTTTTGAGAAAAACAAATTTTTGTTCGTTAGGTTGGTGGTTTCCTTATGAAAAAGTTATCAAACTTTTAACTTTTGTCTTGTGAGAAATACAATTAACCGCGTTTTGGATTTAATGCCAATTCTTTATTATTATGATTTAAACGGAACGATAGCCAAATCAATACCTCTTGATACGTATCAAAATATAAAATTCTGACTAACAACATCTTTTTGAGGAGGCTGAAAACTAATATGTCAATATTTTGTAACAAATAAATAATAATGAAGTATGGTTCAGTTCGAATTTTATTCTTTCTATTGGGTATGCTCTTCATAAGGTGAAAAAGTAAACAAGCAAAGTCATAAGGCAAAATATTCTGCATTGGGAAAAATCATCATAATGCAAATGCAGGGCAAAACAAAAAAAGAATCGCCTACGTTGGCCATACATTTTTGAAGTCATTTTAATGTGTAAAGTTTTCAGTTTCTTAACAAAAGTGTTAGAAAAACCCCCTTGTAACTACCCTGGGTTTATGTTTTTGTGGTAGCTGAGATCAGAATCTATATACATGAACAACATTAGAATCATAACTGACGTCAGTAGCATTCCATAAATTTTTGAAGTGATTTTAATGTGAACTGTTTTTCGTTTTTTAACAAAAGTGTTAGAAAACCCCCCTTGTAACTATCCTAGGTCTATGTTTTTATGGTAGCTGAGATCATAATCTATATACATGAGCAACGTTAGAATCATAACTGACGTCAGAAGCATTCCATAAATTTTTGAAGTCATTTTAATGTGAAAAGTTTAAGCTAGGGTAGTTACAAGGGGGTTTTTCTAAAACCTTTGTTAAATACTAAAATTTTTCATTAAAATGACTTCAAAAATTTATGGAGTGCTACCAACATAGACGTTGTTTTTGTTTTGCTTTGTATTTGCATTATGATGATTAGATAATTTTACTATATTTTGACTGACTTTCGTTATACACAAATCTTTTTTTAAAGAAAAATTCACTTTTTTCGTTTCAAAACGTTTAAACATATATTGCTCTTCTGTTTCATAAATTCTTTGATTTTGGATAAAACTTTCTGCTGAGAATTATTGAATTTTTTTTTGTGATTGATTTTGTGCTGGAAGTTTTCTGTTATCTTATACAGCATCTGGTTTCCTTACTTTCAATAATTTCAAAAATATTCGAGAAACTACTCCTCAAGAGACTTAAACTAATAATAGAAGAAATGTCATTCCTTCACATCAATTTATCTTCAGAGAAAATGACAAGATCAATCGATCATGTAGAATTACAAATATAAACAAGAAACTATGTTCAAAAATTTTCTTGGATGTAGCAAAAGCGTTTGCCAGAGTATGGAATAAAGGCTTGGAATATAAAGAGACTTACCAAAGCAGTAGTATGAAATACTAAAATCTTACATAGCTAACCGACACTTTCGTATTAAATTATGTAAACAGCAAATACACGAAAAGAAAGAAACTATCAGAATTATGGGACCAATTTCGTTTGTTCTATATATCTCGGACCTGGTCGATAGAGGAGCAAGCAAATCGAAAATATCTACTAATATTGTCAGTAATGAAACAAAACCTGTTCACGTAAACATTACCAACAAAAGGGTCAACTGGAAGCCAGTAAATCTGAACAAAATCTGAGTCAACATGAAAAAAGGAGAATTAAACATTATAAACAGAAAGTTGGATTTACTGTTGAGGGGCAATTCGGAGCTCGTGACATAATAACTTGCTACTATACTGGCAAATTTTAAACCCTGAGTGGACTCACGGTATTCAGTTCAAGAGCTGTAAATGATTTTAATTACTAAACCTACATAATGCCGACTATGGCGCCAATGAACCAATCAATATGATCCCAAAAGTCCTTAACAACATTCACCACTTATTTGATTTTTAGATAGCTTTAACGTACAGTGGGTCACAGCTAAAATGATGCAACCAATTTTAATCTTTTTTAAAATATATATCCAAAAAACAAAAATACATATCTATTTTTAATTTACATTTATTAATTGATAATTACATAAAACAAAGCAAATAAAAAATTTCAATTTATAACAAAACGGTAACAAAAAACAAAATTTCTACGTAAAAACATATCACGTCTAAAATGATGCACTCTCTTTGTTTTGAAAATAGCGGTATTTTTTCTACAAAAAACAAAATTTTCAATGTAAAATAATTTTGAAAATCAGTTTTAACTCTTTGAGTATATACCACAAATTTAAAAATTAATGTTTAACTACCTTATGGTATATTCAGCTATATCGTGTTTCAAATGGAGTACTGCTATCTGCCGCTATATGATTTACAGATTAAAAAAAATCAAATAAAAGTTTGGTTCTCTTTGCGGCCCGGTAAGGGTTGAACAACTTTTTGTGCGATTATAGTCAACATAATGTGTCAATATAGACAAATAAGTAAAATTTGGTGAGAAAATGGGTCGCTTTACAAGTATTGAAACGCGTGGAACAGGCGCGTACGCAGGATGAAACCATCGGGGGGGTTGCAGAAAACATATTTTATATAATTTTTTTTTCACGTAATAGAACTAGCTAATATACAGTGAGTAACTTTAATATTCGGTTTTTTTATAATCTTCAGGTTTCTATAATCTTCAGGCCTTTTGGTATTAAAATAGCAAAAATGTTAATTTTTCTTTTTCAAAAATTAAAATTTTATTATTTTTCAATAAAATTTAAATAATTTCGTATGAAATAAATAAATAAGGATTGTAATAAAAAAATTAAAACAAAATAGACTACTATTTTAACGTTACTTTAATATTCGGTTTTTCCATTGCGCATGCATTTATTTGTGAAATAACGGTATTTCGATATTTTGAAGGATTTTGTTAATTATTATTTAGTTCTCTGTTGGCCGTGATTTTGTAAAATAAAATTTTTATGGGCCTTAAAGGAAAATATTCAACATTGGCGCAACGAAAGTTAATAGTTTGCCATTATGCTAAAGGTCATACGTATGCGGAAATTTCAGAATGGCTGAATATACCAAAAAGTACAGTTAGCGATATCGTTCGGCGATATAAAAATGAAGGGAGAATTATTTTGAAATAGCAAAAAGGCCAACCAAAAAAATTAACAGAAAGTAATGAACGGTGGATATCAAAAAAATTAAAAAAAAATCCTCATTTAAGTGCGCCGAAAATTGCATCGGAGGTGCTGAAAGAACTGGGAACAGCAGTACATCACAAACCATCTGCATAACATTTAAACCGCAAGGTTATAACGGCCGCGTAGCCAGAACAAAATCATTTTTAAATCAACGAATCAGAAAAAAACTCGAATCCATTTAGCCAAGAAATATATTGGGAAAGATTCCAGTTTCTGGAACGACGTAATATTTGTTGATAGGAGCAAATATAACCTATTTGGATCAGATGGACGGACTATGGCGTGGCGCAGGTGTAATGAGGAGCTCAAACCATTTAATATTACTCCAACCGTAAAATATGGTGGTGGACATGTAGTAGGGGATATGCAGAGTATCATGTAATGGGGATGTATATCAGCTAATGGGGTTGGGAAATTAGATTTTATAAATTGAAATATCAATAAAGAAATGAATTTAGACATTCTAAGAAAAAATATAAAATTTAAAGCGCTGAAAACTTATGAATATGGTCCACTTTTAAATTTTACCAGGACAATGATCCTAAACATAAGTCTTATTTGGTTCGAGAATGGCTATTACATAATTGTCCAAAAGTGATAGAAATCCCTCCCCAATCATCTGACTTGAATCCCATCGAAAATATATAGGACTCTCTAGACCGACAAATTCGAAAGACCTCGATTACTTCAGTAGCTGATTTAAAAAAGAGACTGGAACAGGAGTGGTCTAAAAAATCAGCCAAGGTTATTGCAAAATTTTTTTTTGAGAACATGCCAAAACACTTACATCACGTTTTGAAGCAGAAAGGATATCCCACAAAATATTAATTTAAAATTTTTTTCTTTAATAACCGATTTTTTGATTTTGACCGAATATTAAAGTAACGATGAATTAGTAGTATATTTTGTTCTAATGTTATTAATAATGTTACGGTAATTTTATTTAATATAAAAATATAAGTTTATTGAAAATTAATAAAATTATAATTATTGAAAAAGAAAAATTAACATTTATTGCTATTTTAATTTCAAAAAGCATTTGAAACCTGAAGATTATAGAAAAACCGAATATTAAAGTTACTCACTGTATATTATATTTTATTTTATTTCACTATAAATACATAAACTATACAAGAAAGAACTTAACTATTAAAGAAAAATTAATATATTAATAATTATATAACAAAAATTAATAAAAAATTCATCAAGAAAAGTTAATAAAAAATTATAATATGATGTATGTACAAGAAAAATTAATACATATATTAAAAATTATATATTTTTTCTTATAAAATAGAATAAAAATGGCAATTCAGCAAAAGACATTTTTCTGAAACAATTAAAGAGCGATAGAAGTTAAGACTGATGTTCAAAGATTTTTTCTTTTCATAATTACCTACTACAAGCGAATTTATAATTTACGTGAACTTTTTGCTAGTTCATCTAGAACTGCATCAATAGAAACCGCGACATTATGCGATGAATATTAAGTAACGCTAATCCATTTAGCCTATCTTCATTCGTTGTGTTGCGTAAATACGTTTTGAGTCGTCTCATTAATTAATTTACATTTTCTATTGTTGAATCATGGGAGGGTTAAAACCCCAGCAACCCCCCCTGCGTACGCCCATGGCGTGGAATAGTTATTAAACAGTTTAAGGATGGCAAAACTCAAAGAAAAATTGCAGAAATGGTGAAAATAAGTTCTTCCACTGTTCAGCATATTATTGAATACTTCATTTATCCACACCGTGTTGAAAATAAGCCTAGAAAAGCGCACAATAAAATATTTTCCGAAAAAGATTGTCGATCGATTGTCTGAAAAATAAAAGAAAACCTCAAAGTAAGTGTTCTAAAGTTTTCCGAGGACCCTGAAAAAGATTTACATAGAAAATGATATCCAGAAACAATACGCAGAATATTAAGAAAAACAAATTTGAATAATAAGGCTAGAATTAAATTTGTCCAAGACCATAAAAACAAAGATGAAACATTCTGGAACACGGTTTTATTTGATGATGAAATCAAATTTAACCTTTTTGGATCAGATGGAAGAAACTACGCATGGAGAAAGCCTAATACGGAGCTAGCAGCTAAAACTTTACAAAGCACTGTTAAACACGGCTGTTTTTCCGAAGTTGGAAATTTAGGATTTATCGAAGGTAATTTGAACACAAATGTATATTTAAACTTGGCAAAAAGAAATTGGGAGGAAAGTGCTTAAAAATTAAATACTAAGGATCATTTTCGGTTCTACCAGGATAATGATCCGAAATATAAATCCTAAATTGTTCAAAGTTGGCTCATTTGGAATACTCCTCATGTCATGAAAAGACCTCCCTAATCACCGGACATTAATGTTATTGAAAACTTAGGGTCTAAACTTGAAAGCGAAATCAGAAAACATCAGATTATTAACGTAGCGGACTTAAAAACTGCATTGTTAGAAGAGTGGAGTAAAATAACTCCAGAGTACACGAAAAAACTCGTAGATTCGTTGCCAAAAAGACTAAAAGCGGTTCTAAAACAAAATGGATATCCTACCAAATTGTATTAATAAATTTATTATCTATGTGATAATATTAGTTATAAATAAATATATGAATTAATTTTTTATAGAATTTTTAAAACTGCTTCATATTAGATGTGACATGTTTTTACGTAGACGTTTTTTGTTACTATTTTGTTATAAATTGAAATTTTTTATTTGTTTTGTTTTATGAAATTAATAATTAATACTGAAGCCTATAATAAATCTAAATTAAAAATAGATATTTATTTTTGCATTTTGGAAATTTATTTAAAAAAAAAAATAAAAATTGCTTGCATCATTTTTGCTGTGACCCACTGTAAGTTAAAGCAGTATTATGTCCCAAGCTACTGTTTTTTTATTTTAATGGTTTTGTTTAAGTTTTGTATTTTTTGAAATTTACATGTTTTATTGTCTTTTAATTGTTTCAAATGTAAAGTCAAATATGTAGACTTTTCTAAAAAATAAACAAGTTAATGCAACAATAATTGTAAAAAATTTATTACTATTTTGTAACCATCAACTTGTACATAAATCAAGGTACTATATTTGTACAAATCAGTTTCGGTCAATTTATTCGTAGCGTGCAAAACCAATTTTAAAATTTTAAGTCTAGGAATAAAAATTAGCACTTTGATTTCGTCGAAATTATTTAAGGTAATTTACTTCAACCGCATAAAAAATGTGCGTAATCAACGGAATCATCTCAATAATTAATCATCATAGGTAAACGGTTAGTAAGAAGTGTATGATTAATTATTCAGTCAAATTTCTTCTATATATTAGATGTATTTACCCATAAGATGACGAAGTATGGTGAATAACAAACACTTCATTCAGATTACAAATTTGTTAGTATCTCACTATTTGAAACGATTTATCACTTACACTAGCGTTATAGCAAAACTTGATTAAGAAAAAATTTGCATGTATCTTTTATTCTACTTTGTGGATTATTGTTAAACTATTTTCCACTACCAAACTTCATCGATTTATATCGATTTATTAATTTAGTCAACCGAAACTAATTTTAATTAATTGTTATGTTTATCTATGTACTATAAATTATGTTTTGATGTTTAGTAGAAATTTTCACATTGGTTAGTCGCATGAATGAGTATATTAATAAGTATCTACACCACTGTGTGTCGTGATAATAATATTGAAGATTACTGAACCGAAATAATAACAATTTTTCTGTAAGGTTTGGGCGATCTCATTGCTTGGTGTAACATTTTAATGCATAATCCTCTACAAGTTATTTTACGATACGTTGTGCCGTGCACTTCAATTTTCGACTTATAAATAATACAGAGCGGCCTGACAATATATCCTCATCTATGCTGAAGGAATACACTAACATTTTAACAAGTCCATTTTGATACCTATTCAATCATATCTTAACTATAATTATAAATCCAGAATAGCACGGTATGGATTTATGCCGGTTGATTAACATCGACTAATCTAGTTAAATTACTAGTAAAATAGTTAACGAGATAGAAAAACACCATCCAAGTTGATGAAGCGTACACGGATTTCAGTGAGGCAATCGATTCAATTTGTCATTAAAAAGCACTCCTGAGTTTGTTCGAATTGGAGTTTGCACTCGATTACATAAATTAGAAATGGGAAATGGAAATAGGAAATGAGAATAATCTGTGATTTCTCGTTTCCCATAGAAATGGGAAAGATCACCTTTCGGGCCATGAATTTTTATTATTTTCCTAGATCGAAGAGATAACCAAAAATTCAAACGTGCTCATATTTACTGATAACGTAAAAATAATATTGGTAGTACAAATTAATTCGGTCCGTTTTTTTGTTTTTAAAAATGCATTCATTTTAAAATAAATTGAATGAATAGATTAATTTTAATACTGTCCATCGCTGCTTACGACTTTTTCCCACCTCTCAGGCAATTTTCGAATCTCATCTTGGAAAAACGTTTCGTCTTTTGAGGCGAATTTTCAATTTCTTGGAAAGAAGTGAACCGGTGACCTGCCAAATCTTGTTGCATCCGTCGAAACAACCAGTGATCAGAAGAAGCAATGTCCGCAGAATATAGCGGGTGCGGTAAAATATCACACTTGAGCCTTTCTAAGTATTTTTTTACGACTTTTGCAACGTGAGGTCGAGCGTTGTCATGCAGAAGAATAACTTTATCATACCTTTCCTAATATTCCGGTAGTTTTTCTCGTAATGCACGGCTCAATTGAATTAATTATAGTCTGTACAACTCGCCCGTAATGAAATCGCCACGTTATAGCAACTCGTAGTACACAACGCCTCTTTGGTTCCACTAGATACACAGCATAACCTTCGAACCATGAATGTTCGTTTTTGGTGTTGAGGTTGAGGTCGATGGCAACGATTGGATGGGAAAAACGTACACAAGTTAATTTGAGCTTTCAAACATTTGATGCCGTCGGTGTAACAATTACCCTGAACTCCAAATTGATATTCATAGTTTGCATATATAGGCTGAATTATACTAGGGTTCCTACATTCGTTGATGAGTTCGCCAAGCTAATTAATCACGTATCTCGTACTAATTTATTTATTATGAGTGATTTCAACATCAATTTTTTACAAAATAATCCATTCCTCACATTGCTCGAATCATGTGTTTTAAAGAAATGTGTTCACCTTCCTGGCCCATATTCCAAAAACACTTTTATTAACTATTCAGACTATAGTCTTCGATCTAGCCTTCTATTCAGAAAAAATATTCCAAAATACAATTCGCATCTCAGAAGAAATTTTTTCAATGTAATTTCACCTATTGTCTTTAACAAGTTACCTTTCAAGATTTTCAAGGTGATCCTCTCCTCTAGGGAGGATTGGAATAGTGGTCTCGTTATGGAGACCGGGACAGTTAAATTCTTCACCGACGGCTCCAAGCTCGATGGTAGAGTACGGGAGCTGGTGTATTCTGGGGGGAATTAAATGTAGCTTTATCCTTTCGTCTGCCCGAGTACCGCAGTGTGTACCAGGCTGAAGTTATAGTGATTGAAGAGGTCATGAACTGGTTGAAGCATAATGTAATATCGTTAACTGATATCACTATCTATGTGGACAGTCGGGCGGCCATTCTTTCGCTGGATTCAGGTTCCCTGCCATCAAGGGTGGCATTGGATTGCCACACATCTCTTAACGAAATGAGTGATCATTTCAATATCCAGTTGGTCTTGGGTCAGAGCCATTCTGACGTTGAGGGAAATTGCAAGGCAGACGAGTTAGCAATTTGCGGTACGACTCTCCAACTGGAATCAGCGAGGGAATGTGTAGGAAGGCCTATGTATGTGATGAAAGCAGCAAGCCATTGGGAAGCAGTTGCCTAGGCAAATGTCAGGTGGAGCGCCATTCCAACAGGCAGGTAGCAAAACAAGTATGGCATGAGGTGAACTTGAACCGATCCAAGATCCTTATCACACTGAGTAAGCGTGATTTAGTATAGTTGTAAGGATGATTACCAGGCACTGCCTTTTCGGAGATCATGCGAGAAGGCTGGGTCTGGACGCAAATGACTTCTGCAGAAGCTGCATGGACGAGGAGGAGGAGGAGACTCTTGCTTTCCTCCTTTGCTCGTGCCCTGCGCTAGCTGGCAGAAGACATGATCACTTGGGCAAATACAACATGGACAGCCTCTGTGATCTTCAAAGCTGTAATGTGCGAGATCTTTTACGCTATATTAGTAGTACTAAATGGGTGTAAGGGAGTTTAAGATGTCGGTATCACAATGGGCCATAACTGGCCTATGTGTGCGATAGCAGCCACTGAAACCTAACCTGACCTAACCTACCTTACACGATTCGTATGCGTTGCACATTATAATTATTTTCAAAAGAACCAAAACGTTGGCTTAGAACAACCAAGAATACTGATGAGCTCTTCAGTTTTTGTATTTGAAACTAATACAAGTAGAGTTATACACTTTCATGATGTTTATAATAATTGGATTCAACTATCATACGTTTTTGTGCTATATTTTTATTATCATTATCTATTTATTTTATACTGTAAATTACATTGTTACGTTACATTTTTATTTATAAATTACATACATATTGTCGTTATAAAGGAATCAGTGTACCTGGTGCGTGTTCTTTTGATCCAAACGTACACTTTTCTTACAAATTACTCGATGTTAATAAAAATTGGTAATGATTTAAAAAAAAAAAAAAAAAAAAAATAGAATGATTGATGCGGAGAAACTTCAAGAAAACTTAGATAAAGTGAGTATTGTGATTGAAACTCACTTAACTTAAATATTAAGAAGGAATCCGTTAATTCATCACCAGCGATGTATTGCAACAAGTTATTGAAATTATGGATTTAGGTGCTATATTTGTCGAAAACGCCAAGTTCTCTATAGGCATTTTGAAAATTGTATTGCGAAGGCGAATGTTTGGGTTTGTCAAAAGATGAACGTTCACTCTATTTAAAATGATATGAATGCATTCAAAACAAGTTTTTGATTTTTTCTTTCTTAAAGAAAAGTGACTGGGGTTATGACCAAAATTTATCATTCCAAGACAATGTGACTGGGTTACCTCCGTACTCAGCACACTTTTTATTGGTAACACCAATAGAACAGAACTTTTCGCAACCAATGTTTTTTAGCAGTAGAATCGGTATACATGTACATCAGAATATAAATTTCTTTAATAAATCAACACCGATAATGGTTTGACCGTGACACAATTTATACGAAGTCAGATTGCAGTTGCGAAAAATACATTGCCCATAAAATTCAGATCATGTTTAAATCGGGCATATGCGCCATACAAAAATTTTATGAATAATAAAAAATTATAAACGATGTGCTAAGCGCCATGAATAGCGTACAATTGCCATTGATATATTCCTCGACAATTAAACTAATTCTCTTTTAATGACACCACACACAAGCCTTGATATTATTTCTATTTTATTCTTATAAATAAAAATATTAACGTCTTCAAAGAAATCTACATGTTCTATATGTTCCAGACTCTGCCGATGACAAGCAACACATTTTTTAAAAATTTTAATAAAATTAAAAACAATGAAATAATAATTTAAAAAGAATTTGTCGATGATTTTGTGTATTGTTGTTGTTGTCTTAAAATGTCTTCTTAAAAATGGTACGTGGGTTATTATTATAATTCATATAGCATATGAGACGACTGAATATACAGAATTGTATAGACTAAAAGATTATAATATGTTCTATATATTCGCGACGCGTATACTGAAAAATTGGTGTCATTGGAAAAATTTATGAAAAGGATGCTAAATGCCATTGAATGTTTCTACCTAGTTAATAAAAAAAATGGTTTCATTGAAATAATTTATGTGCTCTCATAATAATGATAATGTGGCGTCCCAGAGGACATCATCCGCATGGTTTAGTTGGTATAATAAAATAAACACATTTTTATGCTCCTATAGATAATAATTGATTGTATGATAAGAACATGGAAATTATTGTAGTTAAATTTATAAAAGCCCAAAAGGGTTGGGTTTTCCAAGTCTACAAAAAAAAATATTGATCGATTAGAAATTCAATGTTTTGTGCGTGTAAAAGTTTCTGTATGGCTTTTATTGTACTTATAGTACGTTATCTCACACCCAATCAATCAAATATTGAATTTTCGGTTGTTGTGCATATTAAATTGTAAAACAAAATATTTATGCTGTGAAGCCCACAAATTATTGTAATTTTGACGTATTGTTAAAAGAAGCTTTTATAAATTTATTTTTAAACTATTTAACCGGGTTAAATAGCCCCTACAAATGTTCTCAAGTTTAAGCTAGCTATCTCTGTTAATACAATTCTGATATACCCAAACGATTGTAACTCATATTTGATATGTAAAATTAAAGGAGTCAACTATAATATAGGACTTTAATAAACTAAGACACAATCATAAATACACAAGAATACCTCGATGGAATAGACTATTTGTTGCTCATTCCAAAAAAATTTCATAGTAATTCATCTAAAGACGTTCATATTTTAAAAAGAACAAGAGAGCAAAATATTGTACTGGGTTTGGGAAGCGAATCTTAAGCAAAATTACATAACACATTTGTTGGAAAAATCAAACATGTAAAATTAAAAATTTTGGGTGTAAATTTCAATGAAGATTATGAGCAGCTTGGAGTACGATAATCTCCACATTTTAATATAGAAAGGGTTCTCCCTAGAAATACACATTTGTGAAAAGTTTCAATAAATCGAAAGATTTTCAAAAGTGTTTTATAGGGCCCCTCGGCCCTGAAGACCGACTACTTCCAAATTTTAATATAAATGTTGTCATCGGAGATAATCGAAACGATAAATGGTACAAACTTGTTATTTTCAACAAAATTACATGTGCAATTTCAATAAAATGGGGTTATTTTAAAAAATTGTATGGCACCCTAGAACTCTGGGGTTCAATAACTTCCAAATTGTAATTGAAAGTGTTGTAGAGAGATACATACATATGCAGGAAGTTTCAATAAAATTGGATTATTTGGAGAAAAAAAAATTATGACAAATTTTAATAGATATAAGTTTCAATGAAATTAGGGTTTTAAAATGTGGCCCAAAAATTAATCATAAAGTTTTGTCGCCAGACGCGGACTACAAAAAAAGAATTTAAAAATTGAGTATAACATAAATATAATACTACACTGCCCGTTAAAAAATTCCGGACACTAAAGGATGACAACGCCAGGCCCCACGTTGTCAATAATTATTTGGATGAGGTGGGAATTTATCGAATTGTTTGGCTCGCTCGCAGCCCTGGCCTTAATTCCATTGAGCACGTGTGGGATATGCTAGGGCGTCGTGAAATAAAAATGAAGATATATCAATATCCGATGCGTTTGAAGTTAGACCTAACTTAACCCTAAGCCAACAAACGAAAATTTGTAAGTTTTGTTTAAAAAATAAAACTAGATTGTCATTTAGGCGGCAACGAATTCCAATTTCAATTAATAATAAATAATTATGTAGCAGTTCAACATTTATTAGGATGGGATGTAAAAATTTAGGATTTTCCTAAGAAATTGAATATCTCGAGACCAAATATGTCTATCAACAATGTTTTTATGTTTTTCTGAAAGATCTAGATTAGGATTTTCTATTTTTTAAGCCATGGATAGATATCCTTACAAATAATTGCTATCGCGCAAAACTTCTCGGAAATAACGACAGTGAATATGTTACGGAGCTTCAGAATATCAAAAATATTTACAAACAAATATTGTTGAGGATTCGTTATAAATGATGAAACATTGTTAATTTGTTTTAAAATTTTAATTGAAATTTCGATAACTAAAAAAGTAATTATTGTGGAAGACGAGTACATGGAAACGCCACATTAATTTAATTATATGTCAAGAAAAATGTATTTCTTGTAAACATAAAAATCTAAAATTAAAAATAGTTTCGTTTTGTAATAACAAAATTCTGATTATTCCAATCAAACTTTACAAGATTTTAAAACCAAAAACTAATTTAAAAAACCTTATGAAAATCCTAAATTCTCAGGTAAAGCCCAGCAAAAAATTAATTTGAACACGTAAAAGTGATTAACTTTTAAAATGGTTTAAAAGAAAGATAGTCCTAACCTTGACCTTTCAGAAAATCATAATAACATTCTTGATAAACAT
Organism: Nephrotoma appendiculata; assembly: GCA_947310385.1. NCBI lineage: Eukaryota > Metazoa > Arthropoda > Insecta > Diptera > Tipulidae > Nephrotoma > Nephrotoma appendiculata. The sequence continues at coordinate 224,225,962 of OX371223.1, forward strand.
ATTAGGTCTCGAAATATTCAATTTCTTAAGAAAACCCTAAATAAAGTCCCTTAATATTACATAAAACATCAATTGTTAATTCACTTAAATGTCACTGTTTGCTATATTTACCAATACATCTACATTTTTTTTTATTTTTTTTTTGGGTTAGGATCAAGTTAGTTCAAACTTCGAGCGCGTATACAAGCGTGTGAAATTTGTGCTGAACTAATCCTGAAGTTAGTTCTATCCTAGTTAGGTCTAACTTCACATGCATTATATCGAAAAATGTATTGGTTGCTCAGGAAAAATTCGGAATTGTCAACCGAAAACAAATTGCTATTATATCAACAGATGCTAAAGCCTGTATGGACTTACGGAATACAGCTCTAGGGCTGTACAAAGAAAACCAACACCAAAATAATACAAACTTTTCAAAAAAATGTGCTACTTGGTATAGTTAACGCTCCGAGGTACATTAGGAATAGGGACCTAAATATTCCGACGGTTCAAGAAGAAATAAAAAAAACTTGCAGTAATTCATCGACAAGGTATATTTATCAACATGTAAATGAAGAGTTTCGAGGTAAGTTGGACACTTCACATGCAGACGAACGCACAGACCGAAACCAATTGATTAAATAGATTATAAGGACACCAGAACAAAGACTACTTCAGTAAATAACATAAATGGAGCTAATCAATGGGCCTCTTCTCATTCACAAGTGACTAAATTAAGAAAGAAAAATTACTAAATAAATTGTATTCAGTTGTAATAGTTTAAATAAATAAAAGAAAATAAAAAAATTATATCCGCTTTTCGGAAATTTTGTTATTTAATTTGTTTTGATCCTGTGGTTAATTTAATTAAACAAAAATTTGTTCCGTTAGTGCCTTTTGACACTAATATTTACTGAAAAAATGTAGCGTCCGGGATTTTTTGATCGGCATTGTAGTTTTTTGTAGTCCATAAAAAGCAATGATGTGCAAACCACGAAATTTTCAAGTTCGGAAGGTGTTGTGCATAATAATGAAATAAATAATACCTCGGTGTTAAAGGACATAATACATTTTAGAATGCATCAAAGTACTACTGAATATTATAAAATAGATGAGCTTATTGTCTTAGATTTACTCAGCTTAAGCTATACGAGTAAAGGAGATACCAATACTACTTGCATTGTTTACTCCTTCAAGTACAAAATATAAAGTCGTTGATGAAAATTAAAAGGGCATCATAATTTAATAACAGACACAGCGCAGTTTTCCAATCAGCCGTTTATGTGAAGCAATTTAAACATTTTTTGTTCAACTATTGAATATCAAGAAACACAAAAAAATTTAAAAGTTATACAAGTATCGGCAATTAAATTCAAAAATAGTTTATCATCCTTTATCATGCTTACTCTTCGGAAACTTCTATTGAAATTGAACAATACCAAATATCTTTTAAGATTAATGAAAACGTGAGTTAATTAAATCGTACTATAAATATTTATAAAAAATTGAGTTAAATTGGAACCACAGTGTACTTGAATTCTACGGCGACTGAAAGACAACTATAGAATTTTATGATTCGCAGAATTTGGTTCTCATGCACACAACATTTTCATATCGATATTCATATTTTTATATCGAATCGTTTCTTTGTTTTTTGTATGGAGACCATAAGCACCTTCCGGTTAATCAATTCCAAAATCACTGTGTGCGCGTTAAGTCTATTAATGCATGATTCGTAATCTTATAATCTTGAACCGTAGTTGTCGGTTTCTTTCTAAAATAACAATAAATAGTAAAGTTTTAAATAGAATGAAAACTTGGCCGATTTTTGGTATAAAACAGTTTTTTATTCCGCAGAAAATTAACAAGAACTACTTTTCTTCCAAATTAAATTTACATATTTTTTCTTTTACTAAGTTTCTCGTAAATGCTATACTTTTCAAAATATTTAAAGTGATTAAGCTTCTAGAAAAAAGGCTTTTACCAAAATTCGCCATTTCCATTTAAATTTTAGAAAGTCATCTGAACCAATTCTGCTGAGAATTTAAATAAAAATCGATTTATTTATCTCGGCAAAATACGAAAAAAATCCTATTGAATCCGCTACCGGTATCCCGAGTTCTGTCAAATTTTCTTAGGATCTGCCAGTTATTAAAAAAACTTTAAGTATGAAGCTTCAACGAACCCCTGTAAGTTCCAAATAATGCTAGCTACATGGACGACCAGTGGGCACGTTCAGCATAAAGTACACATCAAAACTATTTATTATACTTTTCATAAACCGCTACCTATAGTCTATATGAGGCTCTTTTGATTTTTTTAGAACAAACACTTTTTCGTCAAGGCTTTGTACAATAATCACAGAGTGTCGAATGACACTTTCAGTCTTTCAGCATAAAGTAGAAATCTAGGTTTTCCAGAAACGACTGTCAATATAGAGGTATTTTAATTTTTTTAAAACAAAATCTATGTTGGTTAAAATTGGGCTTATTTGGATTTACTTCTACATCGAGCATTAATCATATTATCACAAGTCTCAAACCAAGGTCGTTGCAGAAATTTTTAATAGAATAACAAATTATAAAATTAACTTTTATAATTTTGTGTGTAAGCAACATTTAGGAGTACAAATTACCACTACATATAAAAGGTTATCCATTTATGAAAATTTTGTATTGTTTTGTATTTCATATTCGTTTTGAAAATGATTTTTTCGATTTTTGACGATATAGCGAATGGTAAATCAAAAACCTCGAGATAAGATATTTGAAGTTGAAAGATTCTATATTACAGAATTATTTTAAACATATAAACCTGCTAATTCAGCGGGTGAAATACAAACAATTGGAAAACAAGCTGAATTCGAGAAATTCAATGCACTAGGAGGTTGTATTTCTGAATACGTATTGCGATTTAAAAATGAAATATAGAAAATAGTAAGCGATCTACTCTTCATACGCCGTGTTTCTTGGCAGATCAGTTTAAATTTTATATGGAAAACTTGATCCAAATTTTGATTTGAAATCTATTAAGAGCCTTTGTGTTTATATTATTTTTAAAGAATAAAAAATATTTATTTACTTTTCTTAAAGTGATAATACCTTTAATTTAAGTACTAGTTTCGGGCCCATACTTATTAAAATATTTTAATTATTATGTCTGTTTGCGCGGCTATTTATAACCATTTCATATAAACAGTTATACGGCATTTTTTCGTTTAGTAGTAGGTGGTTGTGTTTTTGTTTATAGATTTCTATTTCCTCTAATATGTTCAGTGAATCTCCTTTTTCACTCTATGTAAAACCTGTCGATTTTCGGTGTACTTCATGTACTAGTATTGTTCGTTCGTTAGAAGAAGCGCGAATTTGGATTTTATATCGTGTTTTCCTATTTCTTTTACATTGTAGCGGCCTGTTTCTTCAATTACAAGAAACACCGCACAATACGCATAATTACAAACGGACAATCCTACGTTGACTGAACTATTTATTAACGGACAATTCTCCGTATAAATAATTATATTCTAAACGAATATACAATAACAGTCTTTCCATACAAAATCGGTACACGCAACAAAACGATTTTGTACTCATTACAAAATCGACAAATTTCATTATCATATACTGATTTTCATATCAATCAAAATCGTTACCAATATTCAATTATCATTGAAACGAACGATATTGCAATTGTCGCATAGATGCCACCGTCATTTGTGACATAACCAAGATACACAAATTTAAATTAAACGATGGTTCGGTAGTTATTGAAATTATATTATAGATGCCTCCCCATCATCATTAAATGATTGTGATAACCAATGACATCAATTATTTAATGCATAAGTAACATGATGGCGTAGCAATTACTACAAAGTAAAATTAACATTGCAATAGTGTTCATAGGCGTACATACGTCTATTATCTAAACAAAACCAACTTTTATGGCCTTGTTTACCAAAGACGCAACAATATTGAATCAAGGGCAAGAGACCAGGCTTTATTGCTGCAATTCAATATTTTATTACCTTGTTTAACAAAAGGCGAAAGCACTGGAGCAATGACTTTATTGCATCCAGCTTGCATTAAAATTTTGTATATAAGCCATACAAAATTTTAAATTTTTTTTAGTCAGTTTTGGAAAATTTAAGTAGCAGTCGCGCTGCTCAGCAAACAAAAACAAAAATATTATTTTTTTAATAAAAACTTTTTTTCATTAATTATTTAAAATTAAAATAAAGTTTTTTTCATTTATTTTTTATTTATAATTATAATTATTATCATTTTACAAAGTGCTCCGCCTTATATCTTTTACTTTACTTCTGCAACAATCTCATCGTACATCCATACCATCCTACAACATGTTCAAAAAACTTGGTAACAATATTTCTCCCCGTCTGCTCTATATAAAATGCATCACAATCACTACACCGTAATTTGTATACTCCGCCAGGACATTCTTCTCGATTGTGTTGGTGTGTGTTTACTCGTCGACCGTCGTTCTATTTTGTTACTTGTTCCGTATGGCGCTACGAAATTGTATTGTCTTAGTGTTTTGTGTTGTTTCATGAAACATGAACTAAACCGGATCAGATCAAGCATCAAGAAACACAGCTAATATATTTGATGATGTATATACCTTTGTAAATTGTCAACATCTACGAAAAATCACAAAATATTAATTTTATTTTAAAACATTTTTGATTTTACTGAAAAATTTATATAAAAATATAAAAGGTCGATTAACAAATTATTTTAATTTAATTATTTTAATTTTTTCAATTATTAACAATTATTGCTTATACCAGTGCGCGATATTCTAATATATAAAGGGAGTCTGTTAGTTTGTTTTTAATTTTTTTTATATTAAAAACAACAATTAATGTACGTAGGAAATTCAATTTTTTTTTATTGAAAATGAAAGTTGGTTCTACGCCATTCATGTATAGAATAATACATCGTTGAAGTGACCATCACGTCTCCTGTTACAGCCTGCATCCGAATATTGAAATTTTTTATGATTTTTTCAATAAAAGCAGTTCAATGGCACCAATTTCAGTTCGAATGTTGTACTTATTATATTTATTATACTTATATCCAATTTAGGCATTCCTAGAAATTTTGAAAGAAGAGAAACTTCTATTTCTAGTAAAGAATTTATATAAGAATTATTGAGCGCCACATATCTCCCTCCCTCTTTGGCACTGTATCCCATCAAGGGATTTGGCCGCCTCAAATTAGGTTTCATAATCATATTTTCATTTCGGATAATGAGTGATTAATTCATTGATCCTAAACCAGCTGTGAAATTTTTTCCTTGTCACCACCGGGAATCGAACCCAGGACCTCCGGTCGCTGGAGCAAGCATGCTTACCACTTGCAAATAGTTGTCTTATTTGAATATGTATTTTGAAACTGGATGTTTTTCTAAACATTTTATCTATTCTAAGTCAACGACTACATGCTCTCTCGTAAATCAAAACGGCGCTTTAAACAAATAGTACATATACTAGGAATTATGCTCGAATAGAACACCCCAGGGGACTTTATTCTAGATTAAATTGGTAACTTATTAATTTTGTTGAAGTAAAGTAAATAATATTTTGTTTTAAATATTTGTCATTTTTATTGTAGTTTCCGAAAATGTCAGAAGTATGTACAGTAATTATTATTCAAGATTCAAAAGTCGGAATTTGAAAAGTGATCGCGGTGATTTAAATAAATTTAAATTATTGTTTTATTCTTTTTTAACCGTAAAGAAATATTCCATTTGTATGCAAGAGATATTCAAAATATTACGATTCGGCGTTGTATTCAAAGAACTTTTCAAATTTGCTAATATTTAACCCTTCTTTATAAGATTCGCTTACAGATTTTCCAAAGTTCACTAAAACTGGTAGTACTTCTTACATGGCGAAGTAATATTCTCAAGTAGAAAAAGTCGCCTTTTTGCTGAAGCAGACCTTATAGTGGTACAAAGTCTAGATTGCATGATTTGAAAATAAATCTGTCGCACCAGTTCCAAATTGTAGAACCAGTATAAAAAAGCCGGAAAATGGTGCTTTCTTCTTGAGCTATGTAACGGGTATCTATAAAGTGTTGAAGTTCGTCAATATTTCTTACCTCAGCCTAGGTATCATCGCTTCCCCTTGTGATGAAAAAATTACGACATTTAATTTTTTCGATAAATATTTGTAGTGTCCAACGACCAAAATAATTCCATTTTTAGCCTTCTATATTAAGTAAATAAAGTAGCATTACATATTGTAGGCTAATGATTTTTAAATAAAATTAAAAATCAGGCTTGATCCAAATTAGAATAAACATCACTTGCGCCTAAACTAAACAATAAAGTTACCAGTGATCTAACCTAGGATACCAAATAAGATACAGTTTTCTCAAAGCACTATACTTTGCAATTAATCTGACAGATTATATCACTGGATATAATTTTCATTAATTCATTTAAATTGTCGCTTCCATAGAGCACGTACCATATGTCACCTTCAAATTATAATCAAAACGATAATCGCTTATGCAATTTATTTTCAACCGTGCTACATGGAAATATATAATTGTGCGTCAACGGTTCCGCATACATACGTACTTGTACACGTATTTTATATATCTACAATCATTATTGCAATACACAAGAAGAAAAAACGAAATCTTTATGCATGATAATTTCTTACATGCAAATATAGATACGAAGCTGAGATACGAGTATAAAGAAATATCTTTATTATGTGAGCGCGCGTCGTAAAAAAGTACAATAGAATTGTACCGTCGTACTCTCAAGTTTAATGAGCGACAAATACGAAAAGCACAATAATGAATAATGTCATTTGCGAATTATTCTTTGTGTACTTGTTCAAAATCGGATATAAATGTGCCCAACAAGTAGAGCCAATTGAAATTTATAAAAATTACAATAATTTATTATTATTCAAAACAGTAATTTAAATTAATAAATTTAATAATGATAATCATATTATATACAAATAATAATAAAATGTTAATTTTAATTGGTATACGTTTTATTCTCATTCTACACAAATAGTTGTCGTTCATCAAATAATTGAAATGATTCATACGAGAAAAAATGTAATTTATTATAGTTTTGCAATTTGTAAATTAACGATCGGCAATGGCATATTTGTGGTGAGGGTGTGAGAATTAAGAAAAAACATATCCAAAAATCCCAGCTACGTGTCTTTATGTATTACCGTAAAACAATGGAAAATTCCACTGATTTTTCGTTAACTATCGTCCTTTTCCCAACCCATTTGATCGGGAAAATTTAAATTATCGGACATATCAGATTAGATGATTCCTGTCATCAGAAAATATGAGTCAAGCATAAGGTTTTTATTTATTTATTGCACTCGCGCTACATTCCATATAGTAAACTTATTATGAGTTTATTAAACTTTAATTATAACAATAATCTAACACAGTACGGTGAATTACGACGAATTAAACACAATTTTAGAAAACTTAACATTTTCTTCTTATTACATCTTATTTCAACGGTGATGAGGTGAAGACTGTTTTTCCCCTCTTCTTTTTACACTACAATAATACAGTCTTGGCCAAAAATATTGAGCACCCATGATATCTTACAATTTTTTATAGGAGTATCAATTTGAAATAAATTGAAACAATTTTTATAGGTTCACGTTACTATTTATTTATATAAAATTAATATTTTGTGGGTCCACCCTTTGCCTTAATTACGGCTGAAATTCTTTTGGTTAGAGAGCTTACAAGTTTTTTACATTCTGCATTCTTTAGGTCTTCTTTGTTATTTATTGTGTAGCGCCTGACTCTGCGTTTTAATAAACTCCATAAATGTTCTATGGGGTTCAAGTCCAGGGACTGGGCAGGCCACTCTAGAACCGCAATGCCATTTTCTCGAAACCATGCCGATATGCGGGCAGATTTATGACATGGTGCGTTATCCTGCTAGAATTGAACGCTATCCATGTTTATATCACCAAAAAGTGTTAACAATGAGGGCAGCAACGCAGATTCTAGGACGTTTATGTATTTTGAAGAGTTCATCTGGCCCTCACACACGAAAATTTCGCCAACTCCAGAATTAGTCATCAGCCCCAGACCATTATGCTGCCCTCGTCGTGTTTTACGGTTGGTACCACACACTCTAGACTAAATGCTTCGCCTACCAGGTGACGCACAAAAGGCACACCAGGTGTATCAAAAATCTGAAATAAAAAAATGTAGAGACTTCGGGAAACTAAAATATTTGTATTGATGAATTTTATTTTAAAATCATATTATTTAATATTATTAGGGCAAAGAATTATCAACTTACTTCAAAGTTTGATTCGTCTCAAAAACACGATATTTGACCAATATTTTTCGGTGAAACTTTGGTATTTTAAGGCCCATTTATACCGAACCTTCTTGTTTTTTCGGAAAGCCAAGGTTTCTTCCTGGCTTTACAGCGTTTCAAACCAGCTTCCTAAAGCCTTCTGCAAGTAGTGCGAGCAGAGATTGGTTTCTTAATATCTACTGACAACTCAGCAGCGAGCTTTGAAGAAGTTTTTTTTTCTTCTATTTTTTAAAGCTTTTCTCACTAACTTTCGGTCGTCACGGTATGTGGTGATGTGTTTGCGCCTGGTTCTGTACCTATTACCACAGACAATCAAAAGAGATTTTCCATTTGAACTAAAAAACTAAAACAAAATTTATTTCTTCTAAAACTGCGTATACGTATACGCAAAAAAACAAAATATTTTTGATTGTATGCGGCTATTTACAGAAAGAGAATACGCAGTTTAAATTTTTACGTTTACATAGGATGAAATATCTATTTTAGGTTGTCTCTGCTATTACTGTGTGATCAGCTAGCGGCGAATCGCTCAATAGTATATAGCACAGATCGGCGTGAACATTTCATAGTTTTAGAAATCTCTACGTGCGATTTCCCTTGCTCATGGAAAAGTTCTATCTGCACACGTTGTTCTAAACTTAACTCTTTTTGTTTTGGCATATAGCAATAATATCACTAAACTTAACAAATTAAAACACCAAAGCGGACTAGATCACTGGATGTGTACACAATGAGCGAAAGCACAAGCACTGACGAACAAATACAAAATGGAAAAATAACAAATTTTATTGCACCAGATGATTTATTGCCACACCTGCGGTGTGAGTCACTGTTTTTAGTCCTTTTTAGATGTCGAAAAAATAATAAGCAAACAAAAGGAGTTGTTTTCTGTTATAATTATAGTGTACGCCCCAAATTTATAGGGTGCTAAATGCTTTTGGGCAAGGCAGTAGTTACATTACAGCGGCGCTCATATAAAGAACTACTTTACTGCTTTACTCAACAAATACTTAATCCGATTAACGGATGGCTACCACATACTATAACAAATTAATTCAAACGTTGAAACGAATAAAATTAAAAATTAAAATACGCATAAGTTAGTTATATTCGTCCTGTTGAATTCTAGGTCCCAGGATTGCTGGGTGAGCCATACTGGCGGTGGAATGTTCTATTTTTCTTTCATTGTACAATTTTTATGCGCTTTTCCTATGCACGGTCTCCTAATTTTGTACTAGCGCAAAGCAAAAGTTACTTGAAATTGATGGTGAAGTTGATATTGCATTATTTATCTATGCCACGCGTCACACCCTAACCAAATCTCATAGTGCACGCTAATATTGCCACTAACTAGTGTCAACTAGTGTCAGTATCCGAGGAAATTTGTTTCGATAAATGAAACAAGCGAGAAGAGTGGTTTCAATTTTAATCCACAATAAATCCAGGAGTAGAATTAGAAGGGCTACATATACTAGAATGATGTATAATGTGGAACAAAGCGTGTTCAACGTGTTAATAACCGGAGTATTTTAAATAATAAGGGGCATCGAAACAAGAAAATAGAGATTCCCACGAACTATCACTGTCGATTTATGTCAAAACCTAACACTACAAAATTACAACTGTGAATTTTATGGACTAATGTACAAAATCTAGTTTTACTGTAGAAAATTAAATTAATATTATTTAATTTATAATTTTTAAAACTAGAATTAGAGAAAGATTCAACTAACTGAGTTAATAACACTTGTTTTCTGGAAGCGCCTAAAAGTAGTCTTTTATTTTACAAATGTTACAAATTTTGAGGTAATTACATATATTTAGTTAACTAATCTTTAGAGTTAACTATTTTCAAATTATTAGAAAAATTTCGCAATTAAAATAATTTTTTTTTAAAATTAAATGAAATAAATAATTTACAAAAAACTGAAACCAATATAATTTTAATTCTACGATATCATAAAAATGGTTTGATTATGTTATTTGTTGAAACGTTGAAAACGATCTTGTGAATAGTCTCAATCGATGCTATGTGTTCAGGTTGAATTTCAACTTGTTTCATAGTGTTGATGATTGGATCTCTAGTGTCTCCATGTACCAGGAGTACGCCACTGATAACTGTATGACTCATGATCGATCATTTTCAGATGTTACTAATTTTATAAGAGCTTAACGTTCTTCCAGTGACGCGAGTTTTTATTCTATCCGCATTAGCTAAAATATTGATAGATTTGGTAGGCACGTATCTGCCGCAAGAAGAAAGCTTCACCTTTGGCCAATGATTGGTCGATCGCGCGTTTCTATAAATAAAGAAGATTGTCGCACTTACGAGGACATTTTATGTGAAAAGAATTAAGACCACATTTAATTTAAGAATATTTTTCTTTAGTGATGTTCAAAGAGCATAGTTTGCACGTCATTGCCATAGATTTAATAAAATATGTATAATAATAGTTCCAAAAATCTGTGATAACTAGTATTCAAATAAATGGATTTGAATAGATTCTATTTTAATCAAATTAAACGTGCATTGTAATAATTGGCAAGTCAATTTTATTGAAATAATTTAAGAACTTATTATTATAAAATTGATATTTAATAAAACCCGATTTTGCATGAACAGAGGTTACTTTTAAAAAATCAAGCAGCATTCATAGCTACCCACCTTTCAGGCGAAGTGATGATCAGGATTAGGGTCATACTGTTATAGAAAATTTGTGAGAGGTTGACTAGTCCAATTACTAAACACAATTATTTAAAATAATTCAATAATGGGAGATTTCCAGAAATATAGTAACACATCCACAAATTTATTAAAAATCTATGCAGAACTGTCACAAGGAAGTGTTATTATCTCTTAAGTCTACCTAAATTACATTTCAAAAAGCATTATTTTTTCTAGAACCATTTGAGGGAATCTGTGAATATTTCAGTTCAAAATGACATAAAATTTAAAAGTTACCCGAAATAGTCGTCAACATTTTTCATTATTCTATCATTCTTTGTTCATTAAATTTAAAATGGGGCCGCAAAAGTCAACTTTTAATGTCGTCAAATTCACAGTTAATGTTGCTATGATGACGATTGGGGGGAGGTTAATGCCGGCGGTAACTTTAAGCTGACTATCAAATGTTTGACTCTTAATTATACACTGAGATCTTAGATATTTCGGTGTCTATTGTTTGCCTGCCATTTTTTATTTTTTATACCAGATTTTTTATTTTTTATATTGCACTTGAAATTTTAGATTTTTCACTTATTGCGATGTTCGGGATACAGCCCTGATAATATGACTAATTATATTTGTGAAATCTAATGGTATTATGATACTGGCTTTTTTCCAACTTTTTCAGCCGCTGAAAATACAATTGAAGGGAGAAAAATAATATAGGTATACATAATTTTAATGATAGTGAGTGTATACACAGTAGCCATGACAAAAAAATGAAAGTACGAAAAAAGTTGTTGCTCAATATTTTCTAGCAGTTAATCGAGCAAGAAGAATTGAATTTTGATTCTTTTTTTTGACATCTCCGACTTTTTTTTTCAAATACAGTCAAAACGAATATTTTTATGCCAATTAAACAAAAATATTGTATTCTAAAACTATTTGAAGTGATTTGATAACCGTTTAAGATAATTTTTAACATTTTTATTGGTACACAAAATGTTTGTTTACCAACAAAATGAACATGACATTTGAAAAATTGTGTTGTCTCATTCGTTTTAGTTGTTTCTGTCCTAGTCACCATTTACTTTTTTTACTGCACTTTTTTCCAGCCAGTGTCATAATACCATAATGAATGTTATTTCAAGCTATTAACTCAAATGGTAATAGGTATCACTTAAATGTATCCTTGTAAACGGAAGTTACACTTTTATTTGGTTTAAGTTTTATCAAAAAATAGTCAACACGCGGTTGATTAAACTTGAAGCACATTCAGAAGAAGCTACCTGTTTCCATTAATATTTGATTAATTTTTCAATGGTAGCTGCTGGTTTTATCTACTAATACCTCCGTAGTGTCGTCAGTTTGTGCTAAGACTTCTACAGACTGGTCTTTGTTATAAAAAGAGCCTACTACCTTTGTTGTGGTGGTCGACAATGGGCCTGTTAATGCAATAATATAAAAGTATTTTTGATAAAAAGGTCACAAATGTCAATATGTTAATGATATGTTTGTGATCTTTTGACCAATAATACTTCATGATAATACCATCGATCGTGTAATTTGTCTAATAGAGACTAATGATCGAGTAAAAGAATCATTAAAATTTAAAGAAGTTTTGCTTCTACCTTGAAAACATCAAGTATGTACACTTAATAAAAATTGAAGAGCTTATTTTAATTTACTCACTCATATTTTTGTAAAATTTAAAAGTTGGTAATTACCTGCAAATAAAAATAAACATTAGATAAATGAGTGATCTCAGTTAATAAATTAAACAACATTATTAAACATTCTACGTGAATATAATTATAGGTAAATATTTTCAGAGAAAAACATGTATTATTGTCACAGTTGAGTTTATTAGATCGAGGATCGAACTATACTTAAAATCTGTGGTATACGATCTAGTGAATTCCATTTAAAATCAGTTTCGATTAGTTTTTGTTTCAATAACTACTAGACAGTGATAGTCTAGTGTACTTGTATATGATTTAGATGATTTAGTGCGGTAAAAGAACAATACTTTATTTTTTACTATTTTTGTTCGCTTGTTAAATTTATATTAATTTCAGGTGAAGTTTAGATTATCTAAAGTACGAGTATGTTAGTATTTGCTTAGGGGGTGGAAATTACTGTTACGATAATTTTGACATAGCTCGCGATTTTAAAGTTTCACAGAAACATAACCGGTTGATGCCTTCCTGGGTGCCATCTACTAGGTTGAAGCCATCCTGGTCGACGCTACAGAGGTAATATTAAACTTAGTATTATGATTTGAAAGCCAAAGTTGATAGAGTAAGCACAAATCTTTGAAATAACAAAGGAAAAAAGCTTTTCGTTCTTTGTTTCAGTTATTAAATGCACATTTGAAGTACCAAATTACCACATCCTGATGTACAACCACTAGAGCGCGTAAATCTCAAGCAAATCGATAACATTCTAATTACCAAACAATATCTCAATTTGCTAAAAAGTTCAAAGTCAGACGCAGATAATTACAGCTCGGGTTATTAAGCCGCAAGAATCATCCATATACGATTATCGTAAGACGGATGTAAGTGCCCGGATCATTGCAAGACGGATGTAATTAAAAATTTGCTCTTGTTAAATCCGGTTCGTATCACTGCATTGTGTATATAGGCATACAGTTGACGGTTTACAACAACAACTATTTTACTCTACACTATAATCGGAATATTCCCAAAAATACCGAAAATAATCTCTCAATAATGTTTCTAATATTCGCCAATCACTAAAACACAGCCACAATAATTTCTACTATTATTTATTTATCTACTTTCCACCATTTATAATTACTTTAAATCACATCACTAATTCCACTAAACCGCGTCTTAACTAAAACTCTCCAAAGACGTAAACAAGACTAATTTATTGCGTTCAGCACACTCCTATTTATATGCTGCGCTGAGTATACGAGAATCTTCAGAAATAATCGCAATAGTTCTGTTCTAGACTAATCTGCTATACAACTAACTCTAATGCTTAAATCTAAATTCACTAGATTGATCTGATTAAATTTCTAAATCTTACTTGACCAATTTACGCTGAATTAATGTCCATCCCAAGTGACCAATCCACGCTAAATTCATGCCCTCCAAACCAAAAGGGAGATTCTAATAATATAAAAAAATAGAAACTTAAAAAACGAATACAATATCGACTGGGGAGTTGTTGAGAATAAAACGATAATTTGTCAGAGAAGCTCTTTAAATGCATTGTTGGTTGCGCATGGTTATTGGGAAAATGGTGTCATCAAGACTATTCCAAAGAAAGGTGATAATAGCCTCTGAAAATTGCCGAACGACCACATTGCTTAATACGGGATCCGCTTGAAACGCGATATTTCAAAACGCGATATGGTATAAAACGCGATATTTTAAAACGCGATATTTCAAAACACGATATAGTACAAAACGCGATATGGTACAGAATATGCATTGCGAAACGACAGGAGCGCAACGACTCGCCTGATATAACCCGGTTAAATACTCCTATCGATTTTTAAATTCCGATAAACTATGAAGTTTTCCTTTCACCCGCCTGATATAACCCGACCCTAAACTTCAGCTCCTATCGAATTTTAAATTTTAAATTTTTAAAATATCGCGTTTTCAACATGCTGGTTTTCAAACAATGTAATATAAAATACAAACCCTCGAAAAATTTACAGAGAGGCAACTGTACTGAATGAAATATAATTTTGTTCGTCCCAAATACTAAATGTTTTCGGCTACACGGATTGTGCTATTTTTTATTAGCGTCCGATAGATGTATTCAAAGCAGTGAATCTTCTTTAACAAAATGTAAATACAACGAGCAATTTACTGGTTCAATGAGTGTTTTTAAGACCAAACTGCATTTTGTTAAGATTCTAATATTACGTCACTAAACAAGTTTCGAAGCAGACACATGATGTCGAATCTAATGAAAATATCATTTGATTTTTAGAATGTATCAATCTTGAAACGATATGTTTCAAATTTTTATGACAATTAATTAACAAACAAGTTTAATTAAACACGGTTTTTGGATGGGAAAAATACCCTTAAAGCAACGCAAAGGCTTGATACTCATTATAATAGGGTCCATCGGATGCAACCGACGAACGTTGATTTGCTGAGTTTAAATGTTGTCGTCAGGAAAGCAAAAAAGTACACAAAATCGCTTTGGAATACTATCAAGTGAAATTGCGTGAAATATCTGATACCTTAAAGAAATCAGAAGGCGCTTTGCATGAATATTTGTCCATGAGAAAGCTGGCTCTTGCTCACATTGGACCAAAAATAGTAACGAGTCGGTTGATTCAGAGCATCGTTCGGAGCTGTTTAACCATAATAATCAGGATTTTTGCATTGGCATGTGACTTCCATCTGGAATGAAAACGTCAATCAGCTGAATGGACATGCAGCAGATGAAAGCCGTCCGAAGCGATCAAAAACACAAATTTCGACCGGAAAGGTGTGGGCCTCCTTATTTTGCGATGCACAATGTATTTTATTCGTCAACTATCTTGAGAAAGAAATGGTCCGTTCTTTCTGAAGGAGGAAGGAAGAAGTTGCAAAAAATCGCCCCAAATGGAAAAGAAAAAAGTGTTTTTTCACCAAGACAAACTACCATGTCACAAGTCGATGGCTACAGTCAGCTCGATTTTACATTTCGTAGTTATTTATTAAACGAAGATCAAAGGCCGGGTGACAACTCGAAAGGTTATGTAATCGAATGAAGCTATATGCAGACTCATTTCAATAGCAATGAAATTGCTGAATTGAAATTAATTGGAGTATCTGTTATGTTATGCACACAAAGTCGAGCTAAAGATGAATTTGAGTACAACCTAACTCCACTACCAAAACCAATTAGAATTAATGTTACTTTCATTAACGAACGAGGGTAGTTCTGCAACCTAGAAAGTGTGATAACTGCACCGCGGCATTAAAGATATATCGTCACGTGCTAATAGTACGTTTCCAAGTAAAATAAAATATGGAGCTTGCGAATAATATGAAAATGTACCAAACATGTTTAGCTCGAGCGTCAAATCTCTACTTCTATATGAGTGCAACACTGAGAGTAGCAGAAACATCAAGTAAACTATAAGTGAATATTTATAGTACAAATTTCTAAAAAAATATGTCATGACATCTCTAATCGTTTGGCCCAACTCAATTTTTAACATTTATCTCTTTTAGAACTGACATCTCAAAGCACAAAAAATATTGCAATACGGTTAAAAATGGCAATGAATTCGACACCCATTACCTAAAACCGGCAAACGGCATAGTTTAAATGACTTTACGGATACCATGGAAATATCACAAAGACGTATTCTGGAAAATGAGCAAACATTCACCCCATGTAGTATTTTTTATGATATTAGTGTAAACTAGCTGACCTGTGACTGAATAATCAGTCACGTGAAAACATTTTGTTGAATTTTTGGTTAAGAAATGATTAAGAAGATTTTTTAAGATGTAAATATGATGCACTTTTATCAAAAATAAAGTAAATTCATATACGCGGTTATTTTTTAAATCTTAAACGGCAAGCACGCGCTCAAATGTACACAGTATGACTTACGTGTCAAGTCAAATATTCATATCTCAAACATTAAGCGCGCGCTCGGGATCACATGATCACTTACGCACCCAAACTAAATATTAAAATCTCAAAAGGGAAAAGCACACAATTGCTGAGGCAAACTTTAATCTAAATATTTCATAAGAAATGTACAAAAGGATAATAAAATAGTAGTAGAAGGTAGAGATAATAAAATAGTAAAATAAATTACAATTTACATGCACAGAATCTCTTCAAATACTACATTCTTTGTTGTGATGCGCCCATCCCGATCAACTGATTGATCGCTTGTCTCAACGATAAACACCTTGAGTCCGTCAAATGAGCGGCATCGTGAAAAGGCCACATACATCTGATCATGCGTAAATACGGGGGCCGGCAAGTACACTCCTACCATCTTCAAGGTTTAACCCTGATTCTTGTTGGTGGTTATGGCGAACGCGAGCTGAACCGGAAATTGAAGGCGAGACATTTTGAATGAGAAGATGCCTTCCGAGGGTGAGAGCTTAATGCGTGGGATGAGAACGCGCTCGACTTTTGAGAAGCCAGTCAGCACCTCACATTCCAGAATGTAGCGGTTTATTTTTGCGACGCGCATGCGTGTTTCATTGATTCGACCCTTGCTAGGGTTTAGATTTCTCATCAAACGAACGATCGCGTTTACCTTTAGAGGGATGGCATGGCGCGGCAATCCCGACCCTTCAATCTTGTTGAGAAACTGGACGGGTAGGCGGAGTTCCTCATACATGTCATCACTCTCAAGTTTATCAGCACTATGTTTGACTTCTTGTTCGTCGGGCAGGAGGTCAAGCACCTGCAGATTGGTTAGCGCGCAATCATCATTCTTGGGTGCAAGGATGGTGCGCTTCTTGATGGTTCCCTCGGCTGGTGTTGTGTTGATGTCACCATACACGAAATCGATCACACTTTGAGGAAGTCTGCCGGAAGTGTGATCGAGTCGGTTTGAGCATTGCCATTTCCGATAGAAAGCAAATATTGCGCAAACTCGTCCTCACCTTCATCGACGCGCATGTTCTTGGTGAGTGTAAACTTATTTACCAATTTCCAAAGCGGGTTCAACTTGATGGTCGATTCGCAAGTTCGCGCGCGTCCCGCCTTCAGGTAGTCACCACACATGAGGATGATTTTCCCAGCTAATGGAAACCCACTACCCGTCTATGATTGTGAGCTCTGCTCCTGGCATGATTAACTTTGAATTTAAATCGCGCGTCAACCATTAAGCAACTTTGAAATTGATTCACGCGCCGACAGTGTTGCAACTTCGAATCTGAATCGCGTACCAACTGTTTTACAACTTTGAATTTGAATCGCGCGCCACTAATTTGAACAAAAATATTTGCTTTTTGGTCGTCCCATAAAATTCTCAAATATTGCAAGATTTCAGGTACACAAAAATTTGGACATTTTCTGAAACCACCTGAGGTACCCGTTGTGGGTACTTTCCGGTGGAATTTTTCCGATTTTTCTAGCATATGCACAGCACAATATTTATTTCGACATACCCTGAAAAAATCTAACGGATCTGATCATGTTTAGGGGTTACTTTAGGGTTTAGTTTGAAAAAATTAAGAGTATTAATATAATAGATAGAAGATATATAGAAGCTGACCTGTGACTGAATAATCAGTCACATGATACATTTTATTGAATTTTTGGTTAAGAAATAATTAAGAAGATTTTTTAAGATGTAAATTTGATGCACTTTTATCAAAAATAAAGTAAATTCGTACACGCGGCTAATTTTTAAATCTTAAATAGATAGAGTGTCATGACATAATTGTATTTTTACACTCACAACTATTAACACCAAAATGTATGTAAAATCATATTGTTCTCTGTTTTGTTTAATTGAGATTCAATTACAAATTTTCTACTCATTTTGTCATCACAGTGTGTCATCACAAAAACATCGGCAATTTTAATAAATTTTGTCATTGTCAGGGTGTAATGCGCATGATCATAGATTCAATATAAACATATTTTGTCATGGCATTCTGGCATCGTGACAAAATTTTGCTGAAAACACCTGAGGTACCCGTTTCAGGTACTTCCCGGTGGAACTTTTCCGATTTTTCTAGCAAAGGCACACCGCTATATTTATGTCGACCTACCCTGAAAAATTTAAACGGATCGGATCACGTTTAGAGGTCATTTTAGCGTTGAGTTTGAAAAAATTAAGCGTATTAATATAATAGATAGGAATAGTAGGCACAAACGGTTTTACTATCTCTCACGGACTCGCGATAACTAATAGTGATCATCATGACACTTAGCACCTAATGAGGAATAAATGAAGATACGGGAATGTAAGTCAACAAACATTTCGTAACCATCGGACCTCTGGACAACCGGTTTGTAATCGTTTACACGAATTTAAAAAATTAAAATTTTGGACATTTACCGATTTCGCACTTTAACCGTAACATATATTTCCATACGATAATGTGGTTTACGATTAACTGTTCATACGATTAATTGGATTATCCATCGATTAAGTGTTTCTGCGAGGATGTTGCCGTATGGTAAATTTATATGATGTGGCCTGAAATTAATTGTTTACGATGACGTGATCGAATACTGAGCCCAAGGCGGTGTTCATATCTGAGCATTCTGATTCATAAAGTCTTTCGTATATTTTTGAAACAGACTGAATAATCGATTTAGAAATTGGGTGGTCTCATAGATTTGGATATCGGCCTAGACTTTGTCTCAGAGACATATAATATTGTATTATTTCCGAAATTTACTCGCATCATTTCTTGCATGCATGGAAATTCTAAATTCACTATCTTTGGCAAACTGAAACTTGTTACAATAGCGTCTATGGTTTCTGCGTGAGGATGTAACAACATACAACTTTAATTTCTATAATTACCGCTTCACATGATTGAACCTTTAACCTTTTTGTGTTCTGACTTTTATACAAAATTGGAACTGATTTTATTTGTTGTACCTCTCTACAAACAGAGCACAAGAGAGAACTATTACAGAAAATTTCAAATTTGTTCATTCACGGAAATCAATCTAAATTTATCACGATTTAATAATGCATTTTTGTTGTTGCTTTGCTTTTAATGCTACATAATGTAATTCAATTGAGAATACAACAGAATTTAATCAATAAATCACGACAATAGAATTAAAAAAAAATATTTTTCCGAGACGATATCAATTTATATTTTATACAATAAAATACAACAATATTAAATCTATTTCCGCGGAACCGCATCATATTCGTGTATGTGTTTGTGTATGTATGTGTGTGTGTAGCACAATCATAGGCAGACAACTCATATCGCCGTCATTACCGTTGCCGCAATCATTTTGATTTATTACTGTCAAACCCAAAATTTGAAAGTTTTATACTAGTATTCTACGCAAAACGCGGTACCTACCCGCTAATCCTCGTATTATGAATACGTGCTTCGTAAAATGAGGTTTGCCTGTATTATATTTCAACGTACCTGTAATCGTCGTATATTCATCTATAACATTGTAAACTCCGAATATTCAGCACAAAAATATTTCGGACAGCATCAAGTACATAACCTTTCAATGCAAACATTCGAATAATTTTCTTAATTTGTTCTCGCTTCCTGTTTTAGCAGTTATTACATTGAGATTATTTTTGGGTTATATGCAAAAATTTTAATTTTAACATTTTTTTCTAACATTTTTTTTTAACATTTTTAACATTTTTGCTTTGTATTTACATTAATTTATTTTTAGGGAACGAGGTATGATGCGGGTGGAATGAAAATTATTATTTTTATGAACCTTATATTGTGTGGCAAAAATTTTAGTTGATGTAGGTTAATAAATAATTATGGGATACCGCAATTAATTTCAATTTATTTAACAATAAGCATTAGCAATTTAGCATGAATTGTTAATTTACAATTTACATAATATTATGGTCGTTGTATACGACCGTTTTGATTGATTCATGAATAATTGGTGTATAAATAAAATTGAAAAATTAATTGTTGATGACTATGGCTTATTTACATATTTATAAAAGTCTGTATATATAGTAGCAAATTAGATGCTTGATGATGTTAAGGGAAAGGTTAATGTCAAGAGAGATTAAAACTGTCTGTTTAACTCGGTATTACTTAACAAAAAAAACTTCTGATTGGGCCCTCCGAATGTTTAGCCTAATAATGAAGTGTCATTCTAAAAATTTTATTATTTTCTTCAGTACAATTCTATTATGTAACATAAAATTCACAAGGAAGATATTTTAAAAAGGTTATAGAACATTTTATGTCGCAACTTTATCCAGATTTTAAATTGTGCTTTAATACATTTGCAAACTTCAATTCGGTCCCTGATGATCTATTAACTGAAAATCTTGTTAGAGAATACCTGATTACCAATAGTTGGTCCAGATAGTGATGTGAATGCTTATACATCTATAACTGTTTAAAATCATCGCAGATACAAAACTTCGTAAACCGAAAGACACAAATAAGAGAAAAGGAAACCAAAAATAAAGTCTGCCACTATTTGGTAAAAGCCCACAAAGTTGGCAAAAAACGAAACTTGGATCTAATTAGTTACTTATTTTCCAGGAGAAAATAGAGCAACTCATTTTGGTCAACTTAAGTACTGTTTCTTAATATTGGCAGGCATTGCCAATTATTGGATTTAGGCTGTTTTCCAAACACCGACTTATTTGTGGACACCTACTTATTCAAATAAGTTACCTCACTAGGAGACTTATTTGAATAAGCACGTCTACACAGAAATGTCTCCAAATATGTGTCTTCACTAAATGTAATACATGCAGTCTCTTCAAATCTAGTGGCAACGACCAACATGTCAAGAATTGTTTTTCTTCCATAAAATACAAATTGCGTTTTGTTTTTTGTTATTACGTCACCAATAAGTCGGTACAATGAATTGGAATAACTTGACCGACTTATTCAAGATGGCGTCACATAAGTTAATAAGTCTGTGATAAGTCGGTGTTTAGAAAACATCTTTAGCCTACCAATTATCGACATTTCGAGCTTTCTTTCTTTTGTTTTGTTTTCAATGTTAGGAGTAACAAATTTAGGGGTAAATTTTCTTTAGTCAATCAGATGATTTTTATTGCTGGCCAATTACTGGGTCCAAGTTCAGTTTTTATCAAATACGTGCCCGGAGTTATAATAAACGGGGCAGCCTTCTATCGATACATATCACATATTTCAAATTCTAGAAGCAGTTCGGCCTGGAAAAAACATATGACCTTAAAAATATATTGTTTTTATGTCTAAATGCAGTCTAAGCAAAATATTTAACATATTTTGTCTACTGTCAATGCTAAAATTAGTTACACCTTACAAATAGTTTAACATTTGTTTGATGAATAATTGAAACTATCTAAAAATTAAGTTATAAAAAAAAATAATTTGTTTCATACAGCCTTAAGTGTATGAAACAAAATAACTAAAAATGGGCAAAATTTGTGAGTTGTCATTAGAACTTCGAGTGGCGAAATGTGAAGTTTAATGGCGAAGCAACAATTAAAGAATTAGAGAAATGCACAAATGAAATAGGAAAGGTCTCACAACTGTTACAGGAAGAAGAATAAAACGAAAGACAAGTTGTAAGGAAGCTGGGTGAATTATTATGCCCATGAAAAGAAATTTTCTGGAACGAATTCACTCGGTGTAAGGTGACATGGCAACAAAGGCAGGAAATGTAAAATTATTGAGTTGATGTTGTGTAATGCTGGTCATGTTTTATGCTTGACATTTTTTGTTTTAAAACATTGTATCTGCTTCTGTTCTTTTTTTGACAGAACTTGGATACAGTGTTTTAATACAAAAACAATAAACTTGAGAAAGAAAAGTAAAATTAGTGCTATGCTATGACGGTATGAAAAAGCTTTTGGAAAAAGTATTAAACCTAATGTAATGCAAAAAGAAACTTTTATAAATAAGACAACTAAACAATAAAGGTTGAAATTAGCGTAAACACAGTTATTGCGAGTATTTTACAGAATTAAACAAATTTTTAAGCAAAATTAGACGGAGGCAAAAATATAGACTCTATTTGTGAAAAAGACGCAACAATTTTCTTTTTGCTTTGCGAATTGTTTGTGTTGCCATATTTTTTATAAAAACTATTAGTATTTTTTTATGCCAAACATTAAAAACAATCGCTACGAAACAAAAACCTCGTACTCGCAAAAATATGATGAAGTTAGGGAGAGGGATTTAGCGGCCTCAATAATAATCTTCCAAATACGATAACCAATTACGATAACCAAGAGTTTGATTGTTAGCCGTCGTCTATCCACCGAATAGGTGAGCTCAAGCAAGGTCATGTTTTCATTAGTGCCGACTCGAGGACTGTACATTTGGGGAACGTAAACGTGTTCAAGCCACTTAAGCCTTGATGATTTGGTTGATTTAACTATATCGAAGTTATTCAGATCATTTCTGATCTCGAAATTCAGATGAATCCGTTAGATTTCACCATCCTTAACAGGGCGTTGAATCACACGTATACTGAACTAAACTCTGACAAATATTTGATTGTCCTGTGTTGTTAGAGTTCGAAACTCGCAACCAAAAATGACCACTGACCTTATCAGCGCACTTAAAAATTTTAACGTTAGCGTAGAATGCCCACTAGATTTAAAATCATTCACCGTTTGTTATTGTGTCACCTGGCAAAAATTTTACTCGTGTTTGACTTCTCGCGGTAGTCACGTGTTTGGTTTTGAACTTCGCTAATATGGAGGTCGATTTGTTGGGATGTTTTTTTCAGCGGGAGCAGAACTTCTTTAAGAAATACGATTTTACGAGCCAGGATGCTTATGTCGTTCGCGTTAGCTAATTTTTGGTTGGTGTTGTAATATAAGTAGCTTTGCTGCGTTATGTTCAGCTGGAGAATAACATATTCTAACGATAGGTTGAATATAGTTTTGGCTATTGGGTCTCCATTTTGCACTCTTTATGATATTTGGAAAGCCCCTGAAAGCTCACCTTTGATTATCATCTTACTTTTAGGGTCATCCGTTAATACTTTGCATATGGTTATTAATTTTGACGAAATTAGAAGATGTATAGTGATGTCGTTTTCGTAGCACTTTTCCCACACAATACGCAGAGAAAATGTTGATCGGTTGTGTACCTGCCTGGACGAAAACCGCACTGGTAGTGGCCAAAAATGTGTTATAGCTGTAAATTGTCAGTCAGCAGCTACGTTAATCAGGACCTTGTAGCCGGTGTTGAGCAAGGCTTCCCCGCGATAGTTTTTACAATTCAACTGGCATCTCTTTTTATGTTGCTGATAGTCGAATAGTCTGGGACTATCACAGTGATCCAAATTAGTTAAACCAGCTTAAATTTGCGGTATAAGAGGTAATCGCCACCTTTCTTGAGAGTTTCATTACAGATAATAAAAAACACGATATTGTTAAACGCAAAAATAACAAATGGGGTTTGTGGTAATTTGTGTAAAGTCGAGAAGTTTGCTACGGTTTTAAAGTGTACACGTTATCCGGTGTTTTAGAGAATCCGTGTACAGATGCCTTATAATTTTTCGTATTTGATAAGACGCTTTGCACTACATTATAAGGTGAAGAGGGTGGTGGTGCAATTTCTGTATTGAGATCAGACCGCATCAGGATGTTAATTGCTCACTTGAAGACAACATCTGTCTGTTTAAGAGTGACAGAAATAATTTCGCCACATTGTTACACTGTGTTTATGTCTGTTTGTAACTCTCCAGATTCGTGGCGAATAGCGCTACTACGTGGAGTGAGTTGCTATATAATATTTTAAAACAGAGAATTTTTTTAAATATTTTATAAAAATTAAAGGAAAATGAAAATAACACAATTCTGTTCATCGCAAAAATAATATTAACTTTTTAATTAATTTTCGGGATATGAAATTAATTTTTGTTTATGTTAAAATTTCATTTTACGGGTATGCTATACAAAATAAATTGTGTGCCTCAGTCGCGCTCTTGTAAACTTTTATTCTTATTTTTTTCCAATATTCAGCAATTTTATATTGATTTTCCATAAAATACTACCCTAAACAAGCATATAGTCTTCTGAAGCACTACCTGGTAAACTAGCGATTCTGCTTTTCTACTAGACGAATGCTACAACAAACAATTTTATTATTTGACGCTCCAAGATAAAACAAAACGTTCTTGTAATATTGTAACTCGTCATAGTGCGGGGAGGAAGACTAACAGAATGAAAGTGTTTTATAGAAATATCATACAATGAAACTGTTCGACTTTTGTCAACATATGTTGGTTCCAAACCATTTATTAGCAACACGACTGTGCAACCTCAAAAAAGATCCTGCTGGGACAAAAAAAGAAAAAAAACAACGATTCGAAATCGAGTGCCCTTACACCATCAAGGAATACAACCGACACATGGGAGGAGCTGATTTGATGGATGGATTGATTGGGTGCTACCACATTCACATGAAAACTCGAAAATGGTCTAATCAAATTTTTTATTATCTCATCGACGTTTCATTGGTGAACATCTACCTATTGTATCATCGAATCAATTCGACTCTACAAAAAATTCAACTTCTAATATTTCGGACGGAAGTGGCTGAAGCACTGTGCATGTATGGAATAGAGTCAGAGAAAAAAAGTGCAGAGCTGCCATCATCAAAAACCCTTCCACCAAAAGTTGCCAAGAACGTCTATTCGCCAATAATAGACGTCCGTTACATCAAACGAGACACTAGTGTATTTCTCGGGGCCGCTCAGGCAAGAAACAATGCAAATACCCAAAACACACATCAGAAACTCAGGCGTTTTGTATGAAAGGCGAAATCAGTTTGTGTAACTCATTAACAAAATCCTGTTTCTTCGACATCTATAAGCCGGATAAGTAAAATTTCTGTTTATTGCAAATATTTTATTTTGATATTTTTATTGTGCTCTGAATAAATTAAAATAGTTAAAATTATTTGTTTTGTTTTCATTTTATAGCATAAGTCCGCCTAAAGTAGCATATACATTATCATTTTAAATGATAATTTTTTGGTAAGTGACATTTTAAATGATAGTGTATCGGTTTAAATGATAAATGATCATTTAAATGATGCTCTAAATGAAAAATATCAAAAAAATTTGTGGTTTTTTGTTTTAATGTCATTTAAAAGGATAATGTATAGATGAATTGTCATTTATCATTTAAACTTTTGAGATACGAGGGTATATCAAAAAGTCTTGCAATATCATATGAAAAAAAAGAGTGAGTGAGACAACAATATATTTTTCAAAACCATTTTTTGTCGCGATGAAACTTCTAGAAGAACATTTCGATGTAAATTTTACAGTTCGTTTGTTTTTGTCAATTTAGTAACACGTGTTTTGAATTTTTCTTAAAATGAATGAAATTGAATATCGCGCCATTATTAAATTTTTCTGTAAAGATGGACGAAATGCAATTTATATATTCAACTATATATCAAAAGTTTACGGCGAATCTGCACCATCATATGCCACAGTAACAAGGTGGGTAAAATTATTCAAAAGTGGTCGGGAGTCATTAGTAGACGACAACCCCTCGGGTCGGCCAGCAGATGCCATTAGCCATGAAAACGTAATTTTGGCCGAATCTATTGTATTGGAGGACCGGCGTATTTCTGTTCCAGGGTTAGCGTGGAGACTTTCCCTTTCAAACGGTACCACATATACTATATTACATGACCACCTTCACATGTCGAAAGTAAGTGCGCGATGGGTTCCCCGTTTGTTGAATGCAGAACAAAAAAAAAATGCGTGTTCAAACTTCAAAGGCGATTTTAGATATGTACAAAGAAGATCCAGAAAATTTCTTGGATAACATAATAACAGGCGATGAAACATGGCTTCATCACTGGGATCCGGAATCCAAACAAGAATCGATGCAATGGATTAAACGTAGTGAACCACCACCAAAGAAATTCAGAACTCAACCGTCTGCTGTTAAGGTTTTGGCAACAATTTTTTGGGATTCTGAAGGAATTTTGATAATCGATTATATGCCACCGAAAACCACAATCATAGGCATATATTACGCAGAGGTTTTCCGAAAATTGAAAAAAGCGATCCGGGAAAAACGGCCAAGGAAAGTTAGGAAAAAAATCTTGCTTCTTCACGACAATGCACCAGTGCACAAGGTTAATATTGCTCAAGCTGCATTAAAAGACTGCGGCTTCGTGGAAATTCCGCATCCACCGTACAATCTAGACTTGGCACCCAGTGACTAGTTTCTGTTTCCCAATTTGAAAAAAATACTAGGGGGCCGGAAATTTTCCAGTGACTATGAAGTACAGTCTGTTGTAAATTAATATTTTATGGAGCAAAAGAAATCTTTTTTTTTAGAGGGTTTAGGCAAGTTAATTGATCGATATGACAAATGTATAAACCTTAAAGGAGATGATGTCGAAAAATAAAAATATGGCTGTCTCACTCACTCTTTTTTTTCATATGATATTGCAAGACTTTTTGATTTGCCCTCGTATATTGACGAATATTTGTTATGCAGAAAAGTTTCAAAGCACAAAATGGCCGAATCTAAAGGTAATACATAATTGATTATTATATTTATATAAAAACAACATCGTTGTTGATTTAATTTAACCGTTTTATAGAAATTCTTGCGGAATTTATTGAATGCTACAAAGCAAACCGGATTTTGTGGGACACCACCATTAAAGATTATTTAAATAAAAATAAAAAAGCAACAGGTTATGCTGAACTTTTAAATATTTTAAAGAAAATGAAAGTTAATGTAACTATCGAAGATGTGAAAAGGAAAATTAACACATTACGTAGTGCATTTAGGAAGGAGCTAAAAAAGGTTAAAAAATCAGAATGTTCTGGGGCAGGAACCGACAGCGTTTATGTACCCTCATTATGGTGGTATGACATTTTTAAGTTTATTGAGCATTTGGAAAAACCAGTGGACTCTATGTCAACAATGGATAACCTAGACGAACAATCATCAGTAAGTTTTAAATGTATAACCAACACAGTACGAATAAAATTAAAATTTATTTAATTTTTTGTTACGGAATTTTGAAAATAAAACGTTAATCGCACCGCCAGCCAAAAAGTCGAAGTCATCTACACAAGAAGAGATGTTGTCACTAGCTTGCAACTATTTAAAAAATGGTACAGAAGATAATGATCCATTTTATTTTATGGCTCGTACGTGGACAAATAAATTAAAAAATTTGTCTCGCATACAGCAACTGCGCGTCGAGAAAAAAATTAATGATGTGTTTTACGAAGCTGAAATGAACGATATTTCCCGTGGGCCGAGCCGATCGGCTGAATCTGCACAAATTTCTACTACAGAAGATAACTCCCTACTAGAAGATATTTCCTTTGGGTCCAGTTGAACGTCATTTACCGAATATGCGGCTCAAATTCATTAACTTCTTTTCCTATAGTGACAATACCACCTCAACAAATCGTTACTATGTCTTTGATTCCACCAGATCAACCAAATGCTAATCTGATCTCCACATCAAACGCAGATAATATTGTAAACAATTTTGCGGCTTCCAGCACTAATAACGTTCGAAATTATTTAAAGAATTTCAATGAATATTAAGTTTCATAAATAATTTTTATTTAAATGTTATAAATAATTACTACGTTAATTGTTAAATTAATTTAATTTTCAATTTTATTTTAATTAATAAAAAATTACAGTGAGTTACAAAATTGAAAATTATTTCAGAAAATTTTGTTACCACCTGCCCGATTGTGTTAAAATAACTACAATAATTATCTCAAACATTTTTGGCAGTTTCATAAGTATTGTGATTTTTACGATTCTGTAACAGGATTAGCGGTACTCTATCGTTTCCTGTTTCTACCTCTCCAGCTTCTATGTTTTCAGATATTAATATGGATCTGGAAGCATAATTTTTATTATTATGTTTAATTAAAAAATTGTGTAGAAAACAGCATGTCATTGTAATCAATGCTGCTTTTTGAGGATTTAGAGGTATTGGTTTATCAAAAATTTGAAACCGCGAAGCTAATATACCGAACGCATTTTCAACTACACGTCGGGCGCGACTCAAACGATAGTTGAAAATTTGTTTTTCGTTAGTAAGGTTTTGATCACTATAAGCGAAGAGTATGAAACTTTACAAAGAGTAACGAAGCAGAGGAAAAAATTTTATCAAAAAAATGCATGGGTTATGCAATTTAATTGCGTTACAAACACATTTACACATTTTTATTTAAAGTAATTTTTGTCGTTTTCTATAAATAGTCACGAGTATAACAATATTCAATCCAAAAAAAATAAAAAACTGTTGCGTAAGTGTATTGCATAATCGATTTAAATTGCGTAACCCATGCATTTTTTGATGAAATTTTTTCCTCTGCTTCGTTACTCTGTGTAAATTTGCATGCTCTTTGCTATAAGGTTTCAATAAGTGCTCGGACATGCCGAAAGCATCATCTCCCACAAAAACAAAGGGAAAATTAGAGTCTGTATTTGGTAACGCATCATCCTGCGGTATACTTAACGAACTATTTGCTAATTTTTGCCAAAAAGTTGTATAGAAGATGACTCCTTCGTCCGATACACGGCCATTCGCACCGACATCAACCATGATGAACTCATAATTAGTATTAACGACAGCCATTAAGATAATGCTAATTTTTTTTTATAATTATAATATAATGAGCCTGAATTAGATGGTTTTCTGATTCCTATATGCTTGCCATCTATGGCCCCTAAGCAATTAAAGAAATGCCACTTTTTACCGAAATCTCGACTTATCATTTTCCATTCGACTTCTGTTTGTGGAATCTATTAAAAAAAATTAACATATTTTTAATACGAGCATGTTGTAATTGAAAATATGTAATTCCACATTTAGTCAAGTAAAACATACCTTAATGTAATCTTTCAAAACAGTGTTTATAGCTTGACATGTTTCTATTACCAATTTCCCAATTGTAGATTCACCCAGAACTGCAGAATACTTCAAATCTGCAAAAGTTCTTCCAGTCGCTAAATATCGGAGCGTTATTGCTAACTTTTCATTAGGAGGAATAGCATTTCTGAACTGTCTATCTTGTTTTTTTATTATTGGTGTTATCTTCCTTAATAAAAATTCAAAATTCTTACGACTCATTCGAAAATAGTTTTTAAAATCAAGTGGTTCACTTATCTTTAATTAACTTATCACATTCATGTGCAAAAACTTATTACTTTTAGTAATCCACTCTTTAATCCATCGACGATTTTTTCATTTTTTTTGTCGATTCCAAGTGCTAAGATTATGCAAACACAAGCCTTTTTTTATTATTCATGGTCTTTTTCCGTTAAATATTATTTTAAATTTATGTTTAAGATAAAACTTCTTAATCTGTCAAAAACAAACTAAAGTGTGATTTACAAATTTTCCAAAAAATGATATTTTTAAATGATTATGTGAACAAGTAAATGAAGAAATACATCATTTAAAATGATGTCATTAAAAATGATAATGTGTATGCTACTTAAGGCGGGTCCAATATTAAAAGCTGTATTTGTTGGGGCTGACTCCGAAACAGATTTTTGTCGTTGAATTGGTAATTTTCATAACAAAATTAATCAAATCTGAATTTATCAGCTAACAAAAAGTTGATCCATTAAAGGGTTAAATATTTTAATGTACTTACCACAACCATTTTAAAATATGTATAAAATAAATTTTTACAGGTAGCACTCCAATAACACGGTATTTGAAAAACACGGTTTCGAAGAACACGAATACCCATTCTCTCAAATTACACGGTTTCAAACAACAAAATGTTATTTTTTATTTTATTTTGTGTAGTCTCGAACAACACGATTTCAAACAACACGGAACGAATTAATCGTGTTCTTGGAGAGTTTCCTGTATTTTAAATTTTGATATTTCGTTTTTATTTCAATATAAACAACCCGATTACTTGGCAATATGAAAATGCTCGTACAGCGGCGAATTCACATTGAATTTATTTACAGTGGCGAAAATGTTACAGTGCATGAATTCAAATATTAAGTACACTGTATCTTTTCTTCTGTACGCAATTTCTATAAAGTTACAGCTATAGTATATTTACATTTTCAGAATAGGGCGGTTAATTTTTTGCACCGACAGGGGAAATGAAATAACGTGAATTTTCATTTTATAGCTATACAGAATTGGTACAATGTGTTTATGTAATGTTTAATGGAAGTCGCAGAAAAATATATCGTATTGTATATGCAACTTGAGAACAAAGGATTAATAGTACTTTGCGCTCTAGGTGAACAAGTAACTGTTTTCTAAAACAAATTGGAAACTTTAGTAATCTTGTCTAGGTTTAAACAATGAAAAAATCCAAATTGGAAATATTCAAAATTAAGCTGATTAGCCTAAAGAAGTGTGAGAAATTATATTGTGGGAGAATTGCAGCTTCTATTCGGGCTTCCGTTTTTGGGGAAAAAACACTTCTCGAAATTTAAAAGAAATTGTTAAAATAAATTAAACAGGGTCGAGATGAAAAATAATACTTTAAGATTGATTTACATTTTACCAATTTCTTTATTATACTGTAAGATAATTATGGTAACACTTTACAATCACATGGCAGAAACACCAGAATCATTAAAAGATTCCACTTGGGTGCTGAATTGAAATTTCCTAATACGGAATCCCAGAATTTCTCCCCTATGCAATTTACTTGGTTCTCGAAATATTGCAATATTTTCAATGCGATTTAAAAACACAACCCCTTGAGTGCGCTAAAAACGCAGTAGGCAGAATTGTGTAACAGTGGAGAGGCATTAAATGACAGTCTTTCTCATTTCCAATTTACTTACTTGGCCACGCGTCTGGTGATGTGTCTCATATAGTAACCAACCAATTCAAAGCTTGTTATATATTAAAATTTTGATTCCGCCTCATTAGACGAAAGAATTTTTAATCAAATAAAAAATACAAGCACTTTATATTTTGCCACCTGTTTTGTTGTTATCATGAAGTATACCTTCACGGAACCGCTTCCAAGTTATACATTCAGAAATCTTCCGATATCCCAATTAAAACTCTGTGCAAAACTTTCTAACTATAGCAAACCATCTCGATGGTCCACATAAAAAACTAACTTCCACTATAAATAGCTAGATATTTAGCGATATCCCGTATGTATTTCGGTGAACGATTAATTGTTGGTTACGAGATTCTTTTTCTAAAAATCATGGTTGCGATCCACAGAAAATTACCGATTTACCTCCTTATCATCGTAAGCATTTAATCCTAGGCCAATATACACATATATTTTCATAAGGATTTAACCGTATAAGCTTTAAGGCCAGTTTGGCATTCCATCGTACAGACGGTCTTTTAACCGGTTGTGATGAAAGTTTGTGTGGTTGATGGAAACTACATTCAACTTATCATGGGTCGGCGTTGACACCTCTAGATTAAAAATAATAAACCCTACTTTGAGAAGCTAATAATATAGACCTGTAGCATTCAAGCTGTTTAACGTTATACCTTAATGTCGTTAGTTTTCGCAGATCTTTGAGTCGTCTTTGGCGTGTTGTTTATTTTACATAAACAATTAAAACTAACGTCAATTCGTCATACATTCCGTACATCCCATACACAATAAACTTATGCAAAAATTGTACATGCAGAAATCATAACATTCAACATGTCTGTAGGTTTGTTGTGTAAACAAAGAAAAATTTAGTCACACTCTAAAAATCATTTACAATTCAACGCAAGTAGTTTATTTCGCATCTCCAATTTCAAATATAACTACATATATGAATGCAAGTAAAAATTTACATACAAATAATTTAAATAAATATATATGCAAGAAATTCAGGTTTCTTTTAAAATGACATCACACACAACTTCTTCCAAAGAAAAAAAAAATGTTATGGTATGGTACCAAAAATGATTCACGGTACATTTTTCATTTCGATGGAAAATGAAACTTGTACTGAATATAAAAATGAGTTACAAAAATAATAAATATTGAAAATTCGAATAAATTTTACGATGATTGATTCCCATGCAATGCCATATCCATTCCTAAGATAAAATCAATTTTATTATACAGACATGTAATATACCTTGATTGGATTTAATCACGTGTATCCAAATTCACATGCTATCTGTAAAATAACAATTATTTGATTACATGGTACTTATGTATGTCTTTGACAAATAATTAAAATTTTAAATGAGAAAACAAAAAATTGATGTGGAATACGCAACGAATTGAATACGAAAAGCGGCGTAGAATATTTAAAATAATACTACTCTGAATAATATAACTCTGTATTATGTCACCAAACACCTTGCCTTTAGTAGTTATGTAAAATTATGCAATAATTGGGGTCAAATATCATATTAATTTAAAAATATAAATAAAATTATTGTTTGATTATAATTTCATGTTTGTGTGTTATGAAACTCGAAATTGTTGAATTTAGAACATTATACTAATTTCATACGACATATAAATATAGAAATCGAATCATTTCAACATAGTATTTAGTTCAGCGCAATAATACTGGACATCTTTAAAATAATAGGTTTCGCTTTTAAAGTTCAAGGTACATCTAAACTAATAAAAGATTTTGTAATATAGCTACTAAGCAAATAATTTGATTTGCCATCTTCGACCGATTCACAATAAATTGATTGAGCTGCAAATTTTAATTAGTTAATGCTTCGTAATAAACTGCATGAAGAGTTTTGGTTTTACTCAATATCCCTCGGTTCCTACAATAGCAGTGAAACACATTTGGACGAAAATTAGTAGCAGCAGTTAAATTAGTTTTAGATTGAAATGCCTTTTAAAAAGGTGGTTCATTAAACAAAAATAAAATAACTTACTTCACACTGACCAAATGGCACAGTGCGGTTATAAAAGCTTTGGCGTGTAAGATTACGATATGTGATTTTAAGGAACACAATTACGACCCTCTATCGTCGTGCAAAACTCATGGGCCGACCCATCTTCCATGTCCAGTACTATAGGCTGGCATGGAGTTATGCAATGCGCAGATAGTAACTTAAATCGGTGCTATAGCCGTATGTCTGCGATTTTCGAACCAACTGCCCAACGTAGGACGGGGAAAATGAACCGCGAAAGGGCAGGGAGTGCTTCGGCCACAGAACAGATGGCAACGCTGAGTCTTTTATTTGCAAAATCTAGTTCATATCTGTATCGAACGCACAAAATTCGGAACATTTGGCATCAGAAGTAGAATTATGCAAATATCAACAATGGTTATAAAGACATACCACCTTTACATCCTAGCAATTGAGAGATAAGCTGCAGAGGAGGGCGGCATAGTGAGCAATTGACAAAAATGGTCACCATCAGGAAACCTCCAGCATTCGATAGCAAAATTCCTTTTGCGAATTTTAAAGTGCAATTCCAAGCGTCACAATCGTTGGGGTCCAGGAGAGCAGCTCAGCGAACTCATTTGAGCTCTCTGAGGGAAAGAACTGACCTATGAGCGGGTTATGACTGAGTTGCAACTTAGATATCGCCAGTCACACGTAAGAAAATTATGTAAGATTATGTTCCAAAGCAAGCGACAACTACACGGAGAGAGTCTGCAAAACATAGAAAGAGAGGTAATGAAATTGGCGCGTCAAGCTTACGGTAATGCACCTGCAGGTGTGTTAAACAGACTAACTATGGACGCGTTTTTTGGTGATATCAAGGACAACCATCTGAAACTTAATTTGAGAACCAACACTAGAGGTAATACCATGACTGAAGTATAGGCGTTCGCTTTAGAATATGAAGCAGCTAGTGCTAGTTTAGCCACTGATGAACAATGGTTGACCCGTAACACTAGCAGCACTCTAGCAAAATATCTTGTTGCCAGGAAAGTTATGGCTAAATACCTTCGTCAAAAGAAGCTCGAACATGTGAGATCATGCATGGAAAACATCAGCTTCCGAACGAAACTTGGGGGGGGGGGACTGAGGGGACTGCTTTGTTAACGTCATGAATCTCACTAAAGACTTCCACCCAAGAAGTACAGACATCATTGAAGGGAATAGAGATGTGAGAGCAAACGTAGTAGATATTCTCTCATTATGTCAAACCTACTTTTAAAATCTGCTGAATAGGAATGACGAAATGACCCCCATAAGAGCAATTACTCCACCAGTGGCACTATTCTGGCTTTCCCTGGGAAAAGGGAATTGGGAAAGATATTTTCATACCATTTTTATCTAAATTGTATTTTTCTCGCCTACTACTGTATTTTTCTCACCTGTATTTTTCTCGGAATAAGTTTGGTGTAAATATATTCGAAACAAAGTTAAATCCGAAAATATTTTTCCTTATAAAAATTTTGTGAAACAACAGTTTCCAATTATTTAAAAATGTTTACACTAAAAAAGAAAAATGTTATTTTGACAAAAATGCTATGAAAATATTTTTTCCACTTCCCTACTCCCTGGGAAAACCACACTAGTGCCACAGATGAAGTGACCTTAGTCGAATATCTCACAGTGGAAGTAGTCGCGAAGTAGATTGAATAATGGACTAAATGCTCAGTCTCGACGGGATCCCCGCAGAATTGATTCAACTCGCTTTTCGGATTTCATCTCATCGTCTTTATCTGAACCAGGAAAACCTGCCTACAAGACCAAGAAAAATATTGCCTACAAAGTGTTGGCCACCGTTGTACTTGCTAGGCCATCCCTCTCGTATCGTTCCAATTTGGCTAGTTCAATTTGGTGCTCGAGTACTTAGTAAGAATAAGCGACAATGAAACTTCGCCGACGTAGAGGAAGAACCAACATATAATAGGATGTCGAAACTGGAGAGCGATAGCGATTAATGAGACGGATGAAGGACCACGAGAGAGAGAGAGAGAGAGAGAGAGAGAGAGGAGAGAGAGAGAGAGAGAGAGAGAGAGAGAGAGAGAGAGATAGAGTGAGAGACAGAGAGAAGAGAGAGGGAGTGAATGACATTTTCACTACCATGGAGGACGGAGGAAGTTTTTTTCGAGAATAGGATGGGTGGCAAGAATAATTGCAGTTGACGCTTCTTTAATTGTGGTCCATTCATTACAATTTGAAAACTCTGGAAATTTTCCTCAACGAACCGAGGTATTTTCCATTAATCGTATATTTAAAAATGTAATTGTCTGGAAGTCCGTGATTTGCTTCCAGCGGTAACGTGTTATCATAATACGCGGAGTTCCGACGTTCATCGTCTGCGTCGCATGAACAGTTTTAAAGTAAGTTCATTAAACTGTTGCTAAGTACAGAAGACTTCTTGGACACTGCCTAAATTTCAACTCGGAAATCCCAACAATAAACAGATTTTAAACAGTTGTATTGGAATTAATATAATGAGGTCAACACTCAACGACGACACAATAACCTCTTAAAGACAGGTATAATTAACATAAAATCTTTTACAATAGTGAATGGATTCGTAAGTAGAATAATACTAATTGAAGATTCAGAATCGGGTGATGTGTGGCGTTGTTTGAAGGCCGCAACCGCTGGAGCTGGGCCGTTCTGATAAGAATAAGAAATTATTCTAAAATGAGTAACCAAATAGTTTGTTCATCATCAATCGAGATACTAATTTATACAGTTAAATTACTAGATGACCTCTGAAGCAGTTGTAATATTGAATAAATAAAAAATAAAAAAATATTATATGCAGAGTTACAATTTGTAGAACCGCGGTGTATTTTAAGTAAATAAAAAGTTATAATATGTTTCAGCTGAATCTATAGTAGCACCCAAAGATGTATCAGGAGCACCCAATTTTCTATGTCAAAACTTATAAAGGGTGGTTAAATTTTAAGGGCCGACTGTTGTGTTTTCAGGATATTGACCCCATCATTAATTTTACATTCCTTAAAAATACAAAAAATCATAACAAAAATATTCTAGACAAAATCACGAAATATTTTGATCACCAAACATACTTTCTAGACATAAAATTATCATCACTTCCCAAAAATGAAATATTTTTTCGTAGATAAATAAAATATAAAATTGTTAGTCATAAAATAATTGACCATGAATATTTATAAAGGATAAGAAAATCGAATCGCTTACATTACAAAAACAAAATTTATTTCCTAAGCATCAAAATAAAATCACTTCTTAAAATATCATAAAAAAGAAATAATTGTAGTAGATAAATAAAATATAAAATTGTTAGTCGTAAAATATCGATCATGAATATTTAAATTACAAAAGACAAATTAAAAATATTTCCTAAACATCAAAATATAATCACTTCTTAAAATACCATATGAAACACTAGATCATGAAAATTTATAAATGATAAGAAAATCAAATCCCTTAAATTAGGAAAGACTAAACTCGAACGTACCATAAAAATATCATCGCCTACCAACTATCATAAAGATATAGAAACATAATTTCCGTACCATAAGAAAACCAAAACAAAATATACTTAACAAAATATCAAATGACATAAGTGATGAAATATCCTATTTAACTATAAACAGTATGAGTATTGTAGAACATAAAAATCATTGATAACAAAAAATTTAAATATTTTCAAAATCTCATTAATTACAAAACTATAAAATTCTAACATTTTACATAAAAAGGGATTAAACATTTAAGTACAAATATGTTTAGAAATATTTAATTATAACCAATAAAAAATATATATATTTTAAGATAGATAACGCGAGCCGCGATCAATGTACTCGTAAACAAAAAAAATCAAAGAAATGAGCGGATACAAAATTGTATATAAACCGCGAGATTTTTAGTAACAAGTTAGTTATTATTAAGAACCGTATTAGTTATTATCAAGAACCAGTTATTATCCAGAAGCTGTACAAGTATTTAATTATTAAATAAATTTTTAAATTTAAAATCTAAGTGTTTTAAAAAGGAAATCCAACATTGGTAAGTAAATTAAACATATACATCGTTTACACTCACCGGACTAGATCTTTAAGTCCGTATACCCAAGCCAAGGGTAGTGGGTTGAAGTAAACATAACTTCAACGAAAATCTAATAATTCTTACTAACACAAGTGCCAAGTGCACATTAGTCCAACAGATAACGGAAAAAAGACTCCTTACTAAATAATAACAATAATAATAACTCGCAACAGAAACTATAAAACTTATCCCGTTAATCTAGCCTAGTTGCAATAGATGTGCATAGCTGATACATGACCCGATACATGGTGGTTATTGCTTCAGGGAAAGATTAACGCAAATTATAATCGACCGAATCAAATCGATCAATTATATAAGGATAATATAATAATTGAAACATCTTACTAACAATCATCAAATTCATTCAACGAATCCCCTTTTCCATACAATCATAAAACATTCTCATATTATTTCAATCATACTAAAATTATAAAACATTTCAATTATGTTTAAATTATAAAACATACATTCATATAACACATTCGATCCACACAAATATATAAACAAAATAAATATATAAAACACGACGTTGAATATGAACCACACCTAAACGTCAAGTTTTTTTCTGCATTTAATTTGACATTTCTCAATTTCAGACTAACTCAACTTGAACCATGGAAAGATACACAATCGAACAACGCGTTAAAGTTATTCAGGCATATTATGAAAATGGGCGTTCAAATCAAAATGCATATCGTGCACTTCGTGATTTTTTCGGTCAATTTAATCGTCCAAATGTGCGTACAATCGGAAAAATCGTGCAAAAATTTGAGCAAACCGGGTCTGTAGGAGATTTTAAAACACCAGTGCATGCTCGTACAGCTCGTACTGCAGAAAACATTGCTGCTGTTCGCGATAGTGTGGCTGAAGAGCCGTCCACCTCAACTCGTCGTCGTGCCCAACAATTGCACCACTCATGCTCATCGTTGATGAACATTATGCATAAAGACTGGCATTTACACGCTTATAAGGTGCAATTGACTCAAGAACTAGAGCCTCTTGACCATTCCAAGCGTCGTCAAGGATCAGAATGGTGGCAAGAAATGGCAACAGTGGATGATCAATTTTCGAAGAAAATCATCTTCAGTGATGAGGCACATTTTCACCTCAGTAGATTCGTCAATACGCAGAATTGCCGCATTTGGGCGAATCATAATCCAAGAGTGATTCTCGAAAAACCAGTGCACCCACAAAGAGTGACTGTTTGGACTTCTTTCTTTGGGGTTATTTGAAAGAAAAAGTGTACATCGATAAGCCAGCAACAATTCAAGAGCTAAAGGATGAGATAATTCGGCACATTAACGGCATAGAACCTCAATTATGTTTAAGCGTCATCGAAAATTTGGACCATCGGGTGGAGGTGGCCATTTGGCCGATATTTTGTTTCATACATAATTGAAACATACCATATTATCATAATAAAAAGAATTGACAATAATTTCCTAAATAATTTGTGTTTTATTCAAAATCAACATCGGCCCTTAAAATTTAACCACCCTTTATTTAGCGCACAATTTTTGCATACAATTAATTTATTTAACTCAAATGTAATATTTTTCATTCAACTTTTTAGTTAAAACTCGATATAAAAATATTTTGCTCTACCTATTTATCGGGTGCCGCTATTGGGAGCCCCTATCCATTACAAAGAGAAATTTGTAAAGGCCTTGGTTTTGTACAACCCTTAAACCAAAGCAAACTTCATTCTCGTGTACAAATTTTGTCTTTTATTTGTTTACAAGGCAATCTATTTTAGGACTCAAGGCTCATCCTGCTCTTTCGTGGTTATGCTTTTTACCGGATCGATTTAAGACCATCTGCAAGCTCCACGCCAGCATATACTGGCATTGAAGATGGGTCGGCCCATGGGTTTTGCATATCGACAGAGGGTCATAGATGTATTCATGTCACCACAGATCGTAATCTGTTGATAAAATTTCACTTTGCATCCGAGCCCTATCGGGATTCGACCCGGTACCTCCCGATCCAAAAGCCAAAGCTTTAACCACTGTGCTATTTGGTCGGTTAAACATTTTTAGTTTTGTTTTGTAGTTTCGAAAAAAAAACTTTATACGAAATTATTTGTTTTTAGTAAAAAGTAGTTTCTGTGTATTTTTGAAATGTCATTCGACTGCAAGAAGTTAAGTACAATTTTATTTGTTTTGATAAGTAGCGACACCAGCGAATATTAGTTGAAATTTCAGTAGAAATTTCCCATTCGGCGCCGGATATTGCTCGAATATTTAACTCTAAATAAATTAATTATTTGCAAAAAATAGCGCGCTAAATACAAGCTTTGACATAAATAATTGAATGCTCCGGATACTTCTATCGGGTACTAATAAAAACACGGCTAATATTTTACTAGGTTGTACTATTTTTTTTTTATTTTTCGGAGCCTTGGTTAAATTGCAGGCCTACATAGCTAAAAATTACATTTAATGAAACGCATCTTCTGGCTAATCGTTTGTTCCAAGTGGATCGATATTTAGAATTAGAATATTTAGTATTACACAAAAAACGTCTTTTAGATGCATTTTCTAATGAAATAGATTATGGAAACACTCTCGTTAAAATGTAATACTCATCATAATTATGGACAGACAGTGACTCAGCTACGATAGGGCCCCAACTAGCCCGACAAATTTTTAACATTATAGTCATGCAATCTTGATGTACTCCGATTCATTATTTCGTTTTTCGGTCTCACACATTCATTAGACAGATCACGTATGGTATAACAAAAATTAAGATCATGCGATACAAACGAATACCAATTAACCGAAAACGATACAGATTATAAAAAAAACTGGTAGTACCGAGTGTGTATGACTTAAATTTTATTCCATTATGATGTATGTGCGTATTAAATGTGAGCACATTTGTTGTTATTTTGTAAATTGTGGTCTTCATACTCTACAATCGTAACACTGTTATTTATGGTTTTCTATTCCTTTTCTAATGTCTTATTTCTATTGTTATTGTAGAACGAA
Organism: Nephrotoma appendiculata; assembly: GCA_947310385.1. NCBI lineage: Eukaryota > Metazoa > Arthropoda > Insecta > Diptera > Tipulidae > Nephrotoma > Nephrotoma appendiculata. Next base: position 224,266,524 of record OX371223.1, read on the forward strand.
AGAGAATTTTTAGTAACCAAAAATATAAAAAAATATCAGCATTTAAGTTTCATTGACCCCACGAAACAGTTTATTACTATGTATTCGAAAATTGAAAGAACCAAAAATATTGTTATTATATTTTCTAATATTTGAGTTGAAAAGAGTTGAAATGTGTTCAACACAATTTTATGAAAATGCAGGTTTTGTTCTTTGCATTTGGATTCTTGATTATAGAAAGAAAAAGTCGATTTAAACCAGCGTATCATTATTTACCTGTTCATCGAACTCGAGTAATAATTTTGGTATCAACATAGAAACAATACAATTTTAGATTATATGAGTAACGCATTATGTTCTATAGTTGTCCCGTTACATTTCACTTTTGGAAAGTCTGTAAATTGGTAAGATGTAATTATGGGTGGGCTGCACTCTAAATACAATTATTTTAATGAGCTAAACGTGCAAATAAAGGTTCGTTATTAGTTGCAATTTAATCAATTTGGAATCACTCGTTCCTATTTTACATATCTGGAATTCGATTTGTATATTTTATTAATAGAACTACACCTACTCCACCCGCACGATAAAAATATTTAGAGATTTGTATACTAATTTGTATGCATTGCACGTGGATATTTTTTTAATTTAAAGGTTGAAAACGTTGAATTTTATAAATAAAAATGCTTAATACAATTAAAGCATGTTGCTAGTGGAAACAAACACATAAAAATGTTAAGTGAAATAGAAATTAAAGAAAATCACTGATGTGGAAATTTCTTTTGATTGTTGGCATTGTTTTTTGTACAATTGTATACATTTTTAAACGAAAGCCCTAAATACGAAAACTTTGTTTTTATTCACCTGAGTACATGTATAATAGTTTCGGTTCTATCGAATTCTTTGCTATATGTACACCACAAAGCACAAAAGATCTTATCAAAAATGTTTATACAAGTGGGGGGGGAAAACAGTACACTTCTTAAAACTGCTTTTAATAATAATATGTCGCTTTGTTATAGTCATTCGAAAAAATAAATATTTGGCCCTTTGTGTTATGGTTTAACAAACATTTCTATTATGCCGTTAAACTTAGCTAAAAATTAAAATGTAAGTGAATATTTTGAGTAGCCAGTGAACTGTGTATTCGGTCTAGATTTTATATAGGTCGATTATTTATATCATGGTTGAGACCAACAACTAGTTGAAATATTTTATTTAGAGTTTATTTTTGAAATTGTACGTGCAACTCGAAAATTCCAAAAAACAGAAATTCTGGCAGATAAAAATCCATCAGTCCTTACTTCCTTCGGCTAAATTTGCCTATAATTTCGATGTTATTTTATTCGACGTTTCCTTAAATTGACGTTGATGTCATTAAAGCGTTATCGAGCGGTATCCGGTTACTGGCAGCATCGTGTGAGTTTCTTCATGTGTATTTTTCACTGATCAGAGGGAAAATTCGTGTTTCGCGAAAATATGAAAAGGAACAGTTTTTTCATTGATATTTGGAGTAGGTATGAATTACCTACAACAAACTTTGGAATTGAAAATTTAGTGCGAATAATTCAAACTACTAGATTGCTAGTGAAAAAATCTTCTCATTTGCTTTAATTCATAGAACGCGAATTGACCCCCAATATTTGATAGTTTTAATTTGAGTGCATTGCCTAAATTTTCCCGTTGAATTCCCGTAGGAATACGGTCCAGTATAATACAAACCTTTAAGATTCGATGTAATCCATTTTGTATAAATCACAGGAAATCCGTAAAATAGAGGTATCGAAAAATAATTTTTCTTCATCTAGGACTGCTTTATAGAAATTAATATTTTCAATTCTTAACAAAATCAAATTACATCTTTAAATAGAAAAATTTAATACCGGTATGTGCTTTAATGGGCTTTATCGATAATCATACACTAGTGGAAAAATTGAAATTTTTTATACTAAAAATAAACTTACGATTTCATAGAAATTTAATAATAATTTTTGTATAATTTTAGTAGGTTATGGCATTATAATTTTAATATAATTCTTAAAATTAAACACAAATTATACTTGAGATAGAATATAATGAAAATATTCCATTCATTGTGACTTCCGATGTATGCGTATATAATTTTACATCATTTTTCCATGTTGTTGTTTGTATTCGCGGACATGCCACGTCATCAGTTCCTCTCCATTGATTATTTCACGTCGTTGTTAATTCTAGTATTTTCAGTCAATTTTCAAATCAGTGTAGTGAATAGTTGATCCGATCACATCGTTGCCTAATTAGAATAATAATTGCTTAAATTTTGAACTCCGAATGGACTCGAACCGGCGACTTTTGCGATAATAGCACTTAGCGGTGTACACCTTAACCACTGCACCACCAAAGCGTAGAGTTTAATTCCTAACAATATAAATCAATATATTTAAATACACAATTAAACTTACAAGTGGCGCAGTGGTTAAAGCTTCGGCACTTGGACCGGGAGGTACTGGGTTCGAATCCCATCAGAGGCAGGATGTAAAGCGAATTTTCTTCATCGATTACGATCGGTGATGATAATAAACACAACTTAGACCCTCTGTTGGAGTGCAGAATTCAGCGCCGACCCACCGTCCATGTCAATGTGCAGGTTGACATGGAGCTTGCAACGTGCAGGTGGTATACTGTAAAATGTGTGAGTAGGTGAATGGGTGGGTGAGTGCGTGAATGAAAAAGGGAGTATTAATTGACCTTAAAAGGACATTAAATCCATTGGATGATTAATACTTTCTTTTTAAAAAAAAAAAAAAAAAAAAAAAAAAAAAAAAACTTAAAATATACTTAATTTGGTTTATTTCATTTGCTGCAAACTACACCAGCACACCAACATACAAAAGACTGTAAAATACGATTACAACTAAATACATTTTTTCAGCACGATAGTATTGATACGCATCAGTGTTGCCCGTTCGTGGGAAATTTTCCATTTTGCGGGAAATTCATGTCTCGTATGGGATTAAAAGTGATGATTGAAAAAAAATATTTTTCTAAAATGTGTAATACACAATTTTCGATTCCAATAATTTGCTTAAAATAATTTTTTAAATTTATGTTTAATTTTGACTAAATTTAAATTTTTGTATATACAAAATTAATATTTAAATTTGTATAAAATATTTAACCATAATTAAACTTTTAAACCGCCGTACTAAGTACTTATCTCAAATATACTTAATTTAGTTTAAAATTTGATTTTAAGAGTCAATTTTAGGTTAAAATATTTTATGTATATTCATGTTTAATTTTGACTAAATTTAAATATATGTATATACAAAAATCATACTTAAATTTGTATAAAATATTTAACCATCCCAAGTAGCAATTTTTGGTTTCAATTAGGATTTATAACCAATACGAAACTTTGGTTTTAAAACCAAAAAGTTTTTTAAATGGTTTCAGACACGTTTCTGACACGTTACGAAGCCTTATCAGATACTGCTTTTGGCCGCGGTTTTTGATACCATCTCGTTTTATTTTTACTAATGAGGAACCGTTTATAAACAGTTTTTAAAAAACCCTAGATTTTTTGAAACGGTTTTAAATAATTTCAAATATTTGTATTAAAACTACTTTTAAGTTTCTTTGAAGCCGTGACAAACCTATTGGTTCTTGGTTTCAAAAACACCGTAACAAAAAACCGAAAAACATCTGTTTTAACGCGCGCGGCTTGTAAAAAGCTAAAAATCACTTTAAAATGGATTAATTTCAGTTTTAATTACAAACTTTCTAATCAAAAGCGGGTTTTAACTGATTTTATAAAAACTTAAAATCATTAAGTTCCGATAAAATTGTTTAAAAAAATTTTTAGTCAGATTGGTTTTCCACTTCGAGGTGAATTTACCAAGAGACTTGACAAATCTTTTTATAAGATTCGTCATTTATCATGTTTATCAGACGGTTTTGTCCGACTCGAAACATACCAAACAGTATATTCTTTGTGCTTATAAATAAAATAAATACATAATGACTTAGCGAATTATTTTAGAAGTTGGTAAACCAATATAAATTCCAGTGGTAAAAATACTCAAATAGAAGAAAATTATTAGAAACAATAATACGGTATTTTAGGGAATATTGAAAGTTACAAAAGGGTTTTTATAACCCGTTTAAAGTACGTTGCAATTGTTCCAAAATAAAACCGTTTACGAATGGTTTCAAAATAACCAGTAAATTTTTGGATATTTGGAAACCATTTAAAAACTTTTGCTGGTGTCAAAATGGTTTCATAAAACTCGTCCAGAGACGTTTAAATTATTCGAAATTAAAGACATGTTTGAACAGGTTCAAAAATACTAGTTACGTAAATTCTTAAATGCAACCTAGATTCTGGTTTTTCTGAAACTTTGGTTTCATTTTGCTATTTAGGATTATTAAACTATAAAACTACCGTACTAAGTATTTATCGCAAATATACTTAATTTAGTTTAAAATTTGAATTTAAGAGTTAATTTTAGGTTAAAATTAACACTTATATGTGTATAATATTTAAAATCATATTTTATACATATATTTATGTTTAATTTTGACATAATTTAAATAATTGTATATACAAAATTCATACTTAAATTTGTATAATTTTTGAGATGTATAATTTAAGTATTATTTTGGTCTAGAAATGTATTAAACTTTAACCAATTTAAAGTATATTTTGTATTTAAATTAATCATTTATACAAAAATAAATTGATTTTGGTATTCCTCAGTATAATTTTTTGGTATAAATATTTGATTTTTTCCACTAGGGTAACGCTGTACGATTATTTTTCCCGCTAAAAGTCCAGCTTGATATAAACATTAAGTAAAAGTTTGATTTTACCAGCTCAAAAATGATAATTATTTGTTAGCATGTTTCCTTGAAGGGTAGAATTTTTTGTAGTCGTTTTTGTTCTGATCAACAATCATTATAATCAATCGAAAGTTGTTTTCCTGTGGTGTTTCCTTTTTTAATCTGTAGTTATATTGTCAGAAATACCCATCAAACTTTCTACGAAACTTTCTAATTTATTAGGATCATGAACCGATGAACTAGTATAATGATCAATAAGTATTGAGTAGTCATTGATTATTTATCCTTTAATAGTTTATTGCCTGGACAGGTGTCCGCCGTTTATTTTTTCGGTACTAGAAGAACTAAACATATTGAAAAACTTTTCCGATTATTTCGTTTTCCGAGCATATTGACACATTTTACATATATATATAAAGTACTTAAAAAAACGTTGGTCCAAATCTGCTTAATACGCTGTAAGAGTGCAACTCTTCATCTTGAAATATGGTTCCATTTAACAAATAAATTCTGAACATATTGCTAATTGCTAACAGAATTAATAATTTTAGACATTTTCGACATATGTCTACATTCTCTACATTGCCTACGCCATTTTTTAAATTATCTACGACATATTAATTTACTACGCGCCACGCGGTGTAGACGCAATACAACACAACATTGATAATTACCAAATAATTTTTCAGAAACGAGAAGTTTCAAATAAATTTTTCTAATTTTAAAAGGATTTTCATGGAATTTTTTTGAGCAGTTTGAGAAAAAATATAGAAAAAAATATATTTGTTTAAAGTCAGTATAGGTGAATAAAAATTAATTAGAAATTAATAAAAAATACTTCAATTTTTATTATGATAAAAATTTTACGAACAGTTTAAGCTGAAGTTGTCTATTTACATCAATAAATCAGAAAACTTGCCTATCTTTACAGAACGCAAATCTTAGTCGTATAGTCGTAACACAAGTGATCTGATTGGGTTTCTAATTTTGGCAAATCGAATCAGTATAATTTCAATTTGTTTTGGTTTTTGTTGTAGTTAATTTCACCATACCAAAGTGATTTTAGCTAAGTGTTTTTGTCCGTGGCCTTTTTTTATTTTTTTATTGCTAATGACACTGCTTCACGATAATTTCTAGTAAATAACAAAAACATGTGTTCGAATATCCAAATAGTAAACGTTTAGGCAAAATATTTGTACAACAATTGTTGCGTGGTTAAAATAATGATATAAACTTTAGTATTAAAATATAACATCCAATAAATGCAGCAGTTGTTGCACAAAATTTTAATGAACAATTTGTTCTTCAAAACTCAAAAGTTCCAAACATAGACATGGTTTTTTATGATGGCCGTGGTAAGTACTTTAATCGAAAAAATGCTAGATGTTTGGTCCCTGGGTACGGTCATATGATTAACAAGCAATAACTGCAAAGTTGTTGCACGAAAATCCAATGGAACATTTTGTTCTACAGAAGTCAAAAGTATCGGCCTTGACCATGCTTTTTAATCCAAAAATGCGCAATAACTACAAAATTTATTGAAAAATTTTATCTACAGAAGTCAAAATGTCCATTATATAGACATGGTTTTTTATGATGGCCATGACATGTATGTACTTTAATACTAAAATGCAAAATGATCAGCGCCTTGGTTTGGTCTTATGATTAACAAGCAATAACTGCATCAGTTGTTGCACGAATGTTTTTTATGATGGCCTTGGTACATACCTTAATGCAAAAATGCCAAATGCCGGGGTTCAGCCATATAATTAACAAGCAATAAGTGCAAAGTTGTTGCAGGAAACTCCAATGAAGAAATTTTGTTCTACGGAAGTCAAAAGTCTCGGCCTTGACATGCTATTTAATTCAAAATTGCCCAAAAGTCGATCGCTAGGTTCGGTTATATGATTAACAATTCATAAATCGGCTAATCCAAATAATGTAAACTTTAAATCAAATGATGAAGTTGAGGAACAGAAGTGCGTGAGATCTTAAATTAGATTATAGCGTAGATTACCCATCTAGCCAATTTTAAGAGCGGGTGAAACCAGTAAGAAAATCTGAAAACAAAACCCTCATTTCAAATTAATATTTTTATTAATATTTTTTGCGTTAAAAAAATATTTGACACTATCAGACACCCAGCATCAAGGTCGAATTTCCAGCGCAGTCGCAGGGAGTTGGTTGATAAAGAACCAATATATTGAGAAAAAAAATTACACAATTACAATCTGGGAAAATTTGTGAGCCTTTTAGAAGTAAAAACGGCTGCTATTTTAAAAAATTGGTAAAATATTGTCAAAAAAACGGAAAAGGAATGAAAATAGGATGTTGGTTCGGATCCTGATGATATGGCCAACGAAGAAAATTGGTAAAAAAAAATAAAAAAACTTCTAAACATATAGAGCAGTACGTTGTAAAGCGGTATGGTAATACCAAAAGTTTGACCACATTAGATAAAAAAAACAAATTTGGAAAACCAATATTGGTGTACAACGAAAAAGTGTATACTACTTTTTATGCTTGTACAGTTTTTTCGAATAAACGAAAATAGATTTAATGTGATTTAATGATTAAAATTATATGAAAAACAATGTCTGCCTAATGTAAGCGGGGCGGGCTCTTTTCATTACATTTTCATCACTTTTTGTTCAATATTATCGGACCTTCCTTTTAAGAGAATGAGAAAAAGTAAGAAGCAGTGAAATCAGGTGACCATGGAGAGATCACCAGATTTCGAAAATAATTGTTGTGGAAACATTTTTCATAACAATTCCATGGCTTCTGCTAGACATGGCCTGTTGGAACCACATGTTCACCAAATCATTGGCTTATTTGCCAAAGTCTCTCTCTTTCTTCAAATTCTTTGATAATAAGGTAAGCTGTAGGCTTTGAAGGCACCACGTTCCTTCCATAACTTTCCATAACTTTCTTTTTGTGATGATTCTCTTGTGTAAAAGGTTTTCGCTATTAAAACGCGTTGTTAAATCGAATATTTTTCGATGATTAATTTGCCACGTGTTTCTCATGACTGTAAAGTATGAACTGTCAATATTAATATTCGCCTAAATGTTGGCAAGTAATATCGGTTGTAAACCTTTCGGATGGATACCTGTAGTAATTCTAATACTCGCAATTAAAATTTGTATAAAATTTTGAGTTTAATTTTATTAAAATATCTAAAAATAAAAGTTTTTGAATCGGCAAACGTGAACGTCTCTATCAATGTCGGACAATTGTTGGAGTCTTTATTGCCGAAAACAATGAAACTTGAATTTAGTTGCAACACAGTAGTCACCAACGATTTCTTTTATTTACTCGTCAATTTAAGGATCTTAAGTTGCCTTTTATTTACTAAACAAAAGGAGAATACACGTTCACCAGATTGAAAATATAGAACTTTAAAATTCTGTAGAACAAAATATTTGATTGAAATCTCGTGCACAAAACTGTTGCAGTTGTTGCTTGTTAATCATATAACCCAACCCAGGACCGATCATTTGGCATTTTCGTATATTAAAGAAGTTGTCAAGACCATTATAAAAAGCCATGTCAATATACATACATGCTACTTCTGAGTTCTGTGGAACACAATTTTTAATTTCAGCAGTGTACACCTTCCAGTAAAAGTGGGGCCTGGCTGGGATGCAAAGGAATAAACATTAATCCGACATTAAAACTGATTATGTAACCTCAATAATAAGGTGGCCAATTACATGAAATGGTTGTAGCACCAGCAAAATAAATAAAAAACATTTAGGGAAATAACTTACCAATACATATTTATAGTGTATATGTACGGTAAAAGCGCGAAATCGATAAATGCCCGATTAAAAATTGTAAAAACTTTTATTACTTCAAAATCTATGAAATGAGAGTTCTATATTCTCGAAATGGTTCACCCTTCACCCCACGCAGTATTTTTTATGCTACTCGTGCAAGTTAGGATTTGAAATAGAAAGGATTAACGGCTTTACTAACTCTCACGGGCTCGTGGAACCTAATTTGCCAATCATGACGCTTTGCGCTCTGATCGGAAATAAATGAAACCACGAGAATGTAATGTATGTGAAGCTGGCACGACAAACCAGCCCGAAAACACCTTTTAAATTTTGGTGTGTTTCTTTGCTAAATTAAATGCTATCCCGAAAAATTTATTGAAAATGCAAGAAAAACGAAAATTTCATCCCGAAATATTTTTGAAATTGTATTAAATAAATAATTATTAATATCGGTGAAAAGGAATAATATCACGGTTTTATTTGCTATATTAAGATTACACATTAAAGTAAAGTATGTGACAACAAACCACCTTACCTGGTAAACTATGTGACAAAAAAAAATTAATGTGTGCTGTTATCAAACAAAATAAGATTTTATTATTATTTAACTACAGACGACACAAAACATGTAATCATCATATGCACACACGGTGTCGAGATTGCCCAAAAATATTCAAAAATTTAAAAATACTTAGGAATAAACAAATCAAGCAATTTGGCCTTTTGATTTGATATGAAAAATCGGTTAAACTAATTATTTGTGGAAATCCTAGAGATTACCCCATCGGGAAATTACGTTTAAAAATTAGGTCCATCTATCATCTAAACCGTAACAAAAGCTCAACTTGGAATCATGACTATAAGATCCTGATCTTAAGCAATTTGTCCTTATGGTTTCGATGTTCTTCATGTTTGATATGAAAAATCGGTTAAATTAATTATTTGTGGAAATCCTAGAGATTACCCCATCGGGAAATTACGTTTAAAAATTAGGTCCATCTATCACCTAAACCATATCAAAAGCTCAACATGGAATCATGACTATAAGATCCTGATCTTAAGCAATTTGTCCTTATGGTTTCGATTTTCATCATGTTTGATATGAAAAATCGGTTAAATTAATTATTTGTGGAAATCCTAGAGATTACCCCATCGGGAAATGAAGTTTAAAAATAAGGTCCATCTATCACCTAAACCGTAACAAAAGCTCAACTTGGAATCATGACTATAAGATCCTGATCTTAAGCAATTTGTCCTTATGGTTTCGATGTTCTTCATGTTTGATATGAAAAATCGGTTAAATTAATTATTTGTGGAAATCCTAGGGACTACCCCATCGGGAAATTACGTTTAAAAATTAGGTCCATCTATCACCTAAACCATATCAAAATGGGGTAATCTCTAGGATTTCCACAAATAATTAATTTAACCGATTTTTCATATCAAACATGAAGAACATCGAAACCATAAGGACAAATTGCTTAAGATCAGGATCTTATAGTCATGATTCCAAGTTAAGATCATTCAAACATTTCAAAATAAAGTACTACGTAGCATTGTGAATGCTCCTTGGTACATTAGAAACGGCAATCTCCATCGAGACTTAAACATGGAAAACGTCAGTGATGAAATACAAAAATTTGCAAGGGGTCATGTACTGCGACTGCAGCAGCATGACAACGAGGAGCTACGGAACCTACTGGATCACACCAATGGACCAAAGCGCCTAAAAAGAACAAAACCTTTAGAATTAGTGGTTCCTTGAGCCGCTTAAATCAAAGGACTGACAGAGCTGGGATGAACTGATAGGTCTCATCACACAAGAGTGGACTACTTAACTTATAAAACAATTACTAGATAATCCATATGATTAGTTGTAATATTATACAGAAATAAAAATTTCTTAAAAAAAAAAAAAAAAAAAAAAAATATCAAACATGAAGAACATCGAAACCATAAGGACAAATTGCTTAAGATCAGGACCTTATAGTCATGATTCCAAGTTGAGCTTTTGTTACGGTTTAGGTGATAGATGGACCTAATTTTTAAACGTAATTTCCCGATGGGGTAATCTCTAGGATTTCCACAAATAATTAATTTAACCGTATTTTCATATCAAACATGAAGAACATCGAAACCATAAGGACAAATTGCTTAAGATCAGGACCTTATAGTCATGATTCCAAGTTGAGCTTTTGTTACGGTTTAGATGATAGATGGACCTAATTTTTAAACGTAATTTCCCGATGGGGTAATCTCTAGGATTTCCACAAATAATTAGTTTAACCGATTTTTCATATCAAATCATAAGGACAAATTGCTTGATTTGTTTATTTTTAAGTATTTTTAAATTTTTGAATATTTTTGGGCAATCTCGACATATGTGTGCATATGATGATTACATGTTTTGTGTCGTCTGTAGTTAAATAATAATAAAAACTTATTTTGTTTGGTAACAGCACACATTCAATTTTTTTTGTCACATAGTTTACCAGGTAAGGTGGTTTGTTGTCACATACTTTACTTTAATGTGTAATCTTAATATAGCAAATAAAACCGTGATATTATTCCTTTTCACCGATATTAATAATTATTTATTTAATACAATTTCAAAAATATTTCGGGATGAAGTTTTCGTTTTTCTTGCATTTTCAATAAATTTTTCGGGATAGCATTTAATTTAGCAAAGAAACACACCAAAATTTAAAAGGTGTTTTCGGGCTGGTTTTTCGTGCCAGCTTCACATACATGAGAATGTAGGGAGGAAATCAACAAACATGTCGTAACCATCAGACGACCTCTGGACAACCGGTTTCTAATCGAGTGAACGAATTTAAAAAATTGAAATTTCGGACATTTACCGATTTCGGAAACTCGAAAATTGAGCCATCTCAATGCGTATTAGTTTTAAAGAGCATTGGAGATACGTGAAGCAGCGGAAATACTGCTACTAGTTTTCAATCCCTTAAAATTCCTTCCTCCTTTTCCATTTGCGGACGGCCATCAGCTATTACGCGGAGGAAGGCTGTAGCATTTGAATTTATCATACGATACGGAGCATCAGCAAATTTAACTAGCCAATCACCTAATATATGAGCAAATAATCAGAGTACTGTACATCATAAAACTACATAGTGCGCCTAGGTTATATATTGATAAACCAGAACTAAGACGTACGTACCTAATCAGCTTCGTCTATATCGAGTGCCTGCTCATTTCTTAAAACGAGATGTTCACAGTACCGTTACAGTAATGAATCGTCGATTCATTTTGATTATACATTATGTAACAGTGAGGTTTATGTAGCTCTGATGATTCGGAAGGGCATCATCTTTATCCCATCCCCATACTGAGCGTAGACTGGCAAAATGCTACTGGTGGTGACTTCGGAGAATTATATTAACGACATGGTTGTAAGATGATGTCGTTACAGTACCTACAAGTATATTACGTAGAAAAAATCATTTATAATTATTTTTACATACGTAGAGTACAAAAACGACAATTAAATGAAAATATCTGGGATGAATATTTTGTTTTTGAGTAAAAAAAAAGTAAAATGTTTTTTTTCGTCTTGTACAAGTTAAAATTGAAAAAATGGAATGAGAAGAAATAGTATTGTTAGAGGATTTTTTTTCTGGGATGGAATACTGGACTAATTTCATATGCTTATAAAGAGCTTACTTCCCAAGTCAAATACTAGATGGTGTTACATATAAAACCAAATCAAACACAAACAATTCTTATTTTAACTTTTAGTAACATTAACTTTTAAAACAACGTCGGTCGGCGATCGATCGTCGTACGAGAAAGACGTGTTTTTGTCTTTCTCTGTATAGAAAAGTAAAACTTAAATTTTTTTTCTGTTTTAAATAAATAAATAATTAATATGTTGTATATAAAAGTTATTAATTAAATTAAATTAAATATATAATATAAAGTGTTAATAAATAAATATTAGTAAATTAAAACGTGAATTAATGTGAAAATTTGCAATTATTATAACAATTATTTTATTATTTGTGTGACGCATTGACGCCTGCAATAGTGAACGCATCACTCACAAGCTAAGTGTTTATTATGTTTCATACTTTTTATTTATACTTTGTTTAATTTATATTTTGTTTAATTTATATTTTTTTATAAAAAATTTATATAAATATTAATTTTATTAATTTAAATATTTTTTAATATACATACGCATTTGTAATATGTGTCGTATGATTCACGATTGTGTGTGTGTGTGTGTGTGTGTGTGTGTGTGTGTGTGTGTGTGTGTGTGTGTGTGTGTGTGTATGTATGTGGGTATGGATATATGTACGTACATTCACGCAGTTTAGTTTAAAGTCAAATAAGCCAAAAAGGATGAACATAAATACTCTTCAGTTGCTTATCATTCATTTTACGTTCATTTTGAAATGAATTTTTTATGCTAATTTCTCTTCGCTCTTGAATAGTAAAATGAATTTTCAGAAATGTTATGCAGTAAAAAACGAATAGTGTCTAGTGAGCGAATAATGAGAAACTAAAAAGGTTGATCTTATTTTTTGTGTTAGCGAACGGGATCTACTGCTCTTTTGGTTTTACTTTTCTATTCTAATAAGAAAGCGAAAATTCATTATAGTACTGATTGGATAAGATGTATTGTTGCATGTATTGAACGATCGAATAGAGAATACATATCATTTCTTTCTACTTTATTCTTGATAAGTGAAGAGTAAAACAAAATATTTTTTGTTCCTTTACATTATTCCTGTTGATCAGTATTACAAATAATGCATTAATTCCATGGAAAGATTTGCTGACAGCAATTTTTTTTACTGATAATACGCAAAAAAAAAACTTTAAAAATTCATAAGAGTGACAAAGAACTAAAAAATTTTTTATTTCATTTTATAGTAAAATTTTATGGTTTTACATTTTGGCATAACCTACAAATTTCATAAAATATTTAATTTGTACATTTTCGTACAATTCGATTTTTTTATATACATATTTTAATTTTAATATATATACCGCAAAAAAATTGAGAAAAAATGGAAATTGAGCGGGAAATTTTCATGGCATTCGTGTGAGGGTGTTTTTTCGTGTTTGCGTTGTTTGGGTCTGCATACATACAAGGCGTATATATTGAAAGACGGCCGTATACACATACATAGGCACTGATGCGTATATGTGGGTTTGTGTGCATATCCATGTGTGTATGTTTGTGCGTGTGTGTGTAGGTTCATATGTATTTATACTTATGTATATTTTTAGTTATACATACGCATGTGTATATTTATATAATATAATTGATTTCCTTTTTTATAATCATTTTATTATTTTAAAAATTAATTTGATATATTATTATATTAAAATTATTTTAATGTATAAATGTTTATGATTAATTATTTTAATTTGTTTTTCATGACTTTTTTGTAAATTAATTTAAAGGAATGAGACCTCATATGTGTTACGGCATGGCAAAGGGAAAATGGTTTTTAATTTTCATTTGTTATGTCAATTAAATCTTTGATGTGATATCCTTCGGCCTTTTAATGTTGACTGTTTTTTTAGATTGCTTACTGCTGGCACTATTTTATCTAAAAGAATTTATGGCTCAATAATATTTCTCGAAACAGGTTCGTCTTTGCATGGGAATGATATATACGAATATCGCTGGATTTGAGTTCTAAACCTAATCAACGACCTGCTCATGCACCAATTGTGTAAAAAGCATTCCGCGTGGTTCTATCTTCCGTTCGTGTCATCACCTCACATAGATCATGATCGTTTTTGTTTGATTGAGACAGTATACTGCGGAAGATGCATAAAATCAATTTGGGCTTAATTGGAATTCTAGCAAATCGCAATTCTAGCAATTAGCATTAATTTGGGAGAGGCTTAGTTCGGCTGGGTCATCTGTCAACGGGTTGTCTTGACGGATAAATGGAGGAATAGAAAAATTCCATGGCCGATTATTTTCGTATTTATTTTGTTGAAAAATCCAGTACTTCACCCTGGATTTATGTTGGAGTGCCGGTTCAGCTCAACATATCAGATCCGAACATGATTAGTTAAGACATTGCTTACCACGGCCGAGCTCCAGAACTTCTCTAAGATCCATTTTTTAAATTCACATGTAATTCTGCTTACCTGATTTGACAATAATTGGTCGGGATATGGCCAAGTTCCATTCAGAATGATTGAATTTTAGAACTTTATCAAAACGACACGTTAAAATCCCAATACAAGTTGATTTTAGTTTATTAGAATCCTAGCCCAGCTCTACAAGATGAACTGGAAAATTTCGGTTGGAAACGGCCTATTTCATTCATTATAGCTGAATCCGAAAATTTCGTCAAATTCGGCTTTGCACCCCGAATTTGATAATTATTTGTTTTGAGTTGGCTTAGTTCCATTGAACATGCTAGAGTGTCAATCCAATTCTGCATACCATATTTAACAGTTATTGATTGAGGAATAGTAAAGTTCCATTGAGCATGATATAAATATCCTGTGCACTATAATTATACTTGGTAATTAACCGAATATTCTCTTCTTTGGTGAACAAAATTAATAAAATATTTGAAATTTTTGCGAATTAAATTAAATTTGTTTGAAATATCATATCCGGTAGTTAACCTGGCATTAAAAAACATTGATATTTTTCCGGGAGCCATTGCCTTTGGGATGCCTTACATATGAGTTTTTTTTAATATTTTTTTGTATTCCCCCCCCCCCCTATTTAAGGGGTAAATACTAATGGATTTAAGACTAATTTTAATATAATTTAAATAATTATGGTTTCAGGAAATCCTATTGTAAGTTGTGGAATTGCAAGAGGATTAAATTAATAAATATTTATATTATTTAGGAAGCCGGAAAATATTAATTTAGAATTAAATTTCAGGAAATCTACAGACGTGAAATAATATTTATTTAAAATATTAATTGTTGATTGTGTAGATTAGAATGGTGTTGTCATTGCATTAATAACTATCGACTTTATTTAGGGGTCTGCAACTGGGCCGATTTAGTCAATTAAATTTTGCATTAATTTACAATTACATTTCAGGAAATTTCCGGATGTACGTGAAATAATACAAATTTTTCCTCAGGTTTCTGATTTAGAGAAGCAATTGTTGAGGACCAATACCATCGTTATCCATTAAACCTATTAAACCTTTATCCTTCCTTAGTAGATTAGTATTGTGCTGTCTTTGTGTTACTAACTATCGGCTATACCTAGGTGTCTGTAACCGGGCCGATTCTGTCCCACTTAACTAACCTATCCAATCCTTCGGTTTTGTTATATGTAAAAAAGAGTGTACGGTGGGCCCGGCGTCACCCGGGAGCTCCTGTGTAAGAACTTGGTCGTACATTCAGAATCAATCAATCAAAATTAACTTTTAAAACAACGTCATTTTTACTGCTGTATTTAACTCAATGTGTGCTTAGAGACAACCATTAATAGATCTCGCATTAGTTGAACATAAATTGTGTTACAAATGTCTGTGTACTCTCTACAGCCCAAACGGATGAACTTATCAGGGTGAAACTTCACACTTGAGGATTTTCCATAATTTGGGAGGTCCCAGTGAAGTGTGGCCGAAATTGGTCGTCCGGAAGTAACAGATTAAAAATAAAAAGATTCTAAATTAAATTTCAAATACAATTGCTTAAATCAATTTTTAAATTTTACCGGACGAGTTTTCATAAAAAATAAACTGTATTTCACTAAAATTCGGCATCAATACAGTCACAAGAATGTCTCACTCAATAAATGGAAAAAAATTCGAGTATGAAATTTAATCCGAATAGCCTGATTCGGATTAAATTTCATACTCGAATTTTTTTCCATTTATTGAGACATTCTTGTGAAATTGGGTGGACATCTATTTACTACCTAGCCATTAGTAATTGATAGATTTGCGGCGCAGAGCACAGCTCTGTTATTAATACAAGGAGACATAAACTGCCAATACTGTAAATTGTATTATAAGGCATAGCGAATTAGGGAGTACTGTAAAGATACCATAAATAGATTGATTTAAGGATACAGAAATTGTTCTTATGACCAGTTCTATCAAAATATTGTAATTACAATATTATTGTAAATTTTAATTAAAATTAATTATTTTTATACCATCTTAATGGATAATGAAAATGTTCTCTTTCTGAAAGTCAAATAAAATATAAAATACAATTGTATAATAAAAATCAATCACCCTGCCTATTATGTATAACATGTGATGTCGTCATTACCAAGGTCGTTTATTTATTTAATTGAGACTGATACAATTTGTATCTTTGTCCAGCTTGACTTAATATAAACGAAAATATTATATCGAACCGTATATGTATACCCATAAAGACATTTATATACGAGATGATCTTTTGTGTATTAAGCCTGTGTTGAATGTTGATATAAATTAACATATTCCATTCCAGTGTTTATTTTGTCAGTGCTTAATATCATTTGTCGACGGGTCTTTTTTTACAAACACATATATTCAGCTTCAACACACAAATTTCCATTTAAAAATAATTTTTTTTTAAAAGCTAAATTTGCTCTCCATCTAATTTTGAATGGTGCTGTTGTTTCGCGCAAAAAAATAAAACGACGAAATTAATTAATTTAATTTTCATCCCCAAAAATGTTTAAAGATTTAAATTAAAAACCACATACACACACACGCTGCCTAAGCGACAGTGTCAAACTCTATACGTATGGGTGACATATTCTTATTGCTTTTGTGAAAAGTGTTAAAATATTTGTCCCGCACATACAAAGTGTTATGTGTGTGATGTGATGTGTTGTTGACACTGTATTTTTGTATCGCATATGCGGTGGCATGGAAATAAAAATTTTAATATTTGCATTGATACTCGTTTGTACATGCTAACCAGAGTGCCATGGTGTTATGTTAAATGGTTAAATATTTATTTGTAATTGGATACAATGTTTGTTGTTTAGCTCTTTCGATATATTACAGAAACACAAAATATTTTAATTTCATGTATGTATTTACTTTTAGACATATTATACCATTTATGTTTATTGTAACATAAAATGTAAAACGAAATTGAATGAGCATAATAGTTCAAAAATAAATAACATGTACGGTTATAAATTTAATTATGTACGTTTCGTACCAAGCAACAAGTGAATTTACACTTGGAAAATTTTAATTAACATTGAAATTTGTAAAATGTAAAATTTTTGTGTTTTCTTTCTATTGGGAAATGGACAACATTTAAATTAATTTAATTACGGTTTGCAGTCATGCTGCAGTGATTTAATTAAAATTTATTTAGTAAACATTTTAATTAAAGTTCCCCACACACATGACTGTGTGCAACATGGTTTTAATAAAATAATGGTTAAATTCCAATTCTTACTAGTAATTCTTACTAGTTTATTAGAAACCGCCAGTATATATTCATCCGATCTCTAGTACACGACTCTAGATTTCTAAAGCGAAAAACATAAGTTTTCTACCAGACTTCTGTTAAAACTATCATTTATAATCAAACAACATTATCCGCAGAAAACCGTTTTTCTACACTTTTTAACATAATTGCTCCCATAGAACCGGCTACGGCCGTTACACAAATTTCCATCAAATTTCGAAAGGATCTGCCAATTAGAAAAGGTATGAAGTTTGATTCAAGTAGCCACTCGGCCTGAACTGAAGAGATGCCAAATTTTAGCGAAATAATTCTTTTCGATACTCGTAATTTGCGGTAATACTTAAAAAAATAATCTGAACTAATGTTATTTGAAATTTAATTTAAAATATTTAGGTTTATAATCTTTTTCTATAACTTTTAAAATTTTTGGAAATATTTTTCAAAATATTTCCAATAATTTAAAAAGCTCCAATGGAAGCTGTCACTTCTAATGGACCGATGTTGAACCAAATCAATCAATCAATCCGTATGGGTTTGAAAACAAGTTTTCTTGTCAAAGTTCTTAGTCGTTTTTCTCGCAAATGGTATACAGTGAAATTCACTTAGAGCGACCTCGGATATAACCATCATCTGGTCATTGCGATAAAATCTTAAAATCCCTTTTGATTTTGTAATACTTTCATGCAAAATGCTTTACCTTAAAACGACTTCACCAAACGCGACGGTTTGACTATAAAGACGTTGAGTTTATGTTCCACAAACAAAAAAATTTCTACAAACGAAAATTTCTACAAATGGTAAAAAATCGGACTGTATTCCATTACGAACCAAAACCAGAAATTGACGATGATAGAGACGGGATGATTGACGAATACTCACCTATATAATATTACCTAAGATATTTTACTAGTGAATTTTTTTACATTGTGGTATCTAGAGTATACAAATGTGGAAAGTTTGGGCAGCCTTAATTAAACTTTTTAGTCTCAAAATTGAAAATGAGTTCAGTAGCCACAAAACTGAAAAATTTAGACTTGAGCAAAAATCGCCACCATATTGCACGATTTACATGTTCCAATTTTATTTTCCAGTAAAAAATGAAGGGTTAAGTATATTACGATTTTCTTTTGCGAGAGGAGCATGAAACAAATTCCAGTAAAATAAAATTGGACTTTTTTCTTTTCAATTTGAGCAAATGTTGTTTACATATGGTTGACTCTTTTTAACTAGTAGCTTTTTGTTATTTGCGTGCAGCTCTATTTTTCAGTAAAAAATTTGCTGGGAAAAAAAATTGGAACATGTAAATCGTGCATATGGCGTTTCGAAACTGGAGAATCGAATACTAAACTAGCGTCTGGGTTTAGAGTGATGGAGAGATGAACCCTTTACATAAGATTTCTTATATGTGGAAGTATCACTGAATCTATACCAAAGTGTTTTGAGTCCCAAAAATTGGGAAGATCAATATTGTCACATATGGCTATTTTGACCAAGTTCTTCTGTTGGAGTGGTTTAATTTAAATCGTCTAATGCTTCAGTATAAAGCGAATGAATTCGGCAAATCAACCAAGAAAAGTTCAACTATATCTGCTCCAAAGCTAAATCTACCGCTTCAGGCAACCGCATAAGATAGTGTTTTTCCAAATATGCTGGAGGTGAAGTAAATTCGGCTTCTTAACATTATGACAAAACACTTGTGATGCAGATGGTTTGGATATTTCATGAATCGAGTGTGGTTTCACTAATTGTGAATGCGCCATTCCACAAATTGTGGATGCGCTCGTTATGATAGCAGAGGCTTGGGGTAACAGCTATTATAATCAAAAACTTTTTCAAACATGTAGGTCTGATTGATTCTGAATTTAACGCAGAAAATGATTTACAACAGCTGATTGAGCATACGAATAGTGTTCTATCGATAGCAGTTACAACTAGCGACAAATGTATTAAAAACCGTTTCGACTGTGTATGCTATACGGACTACCATAGGTCTCCCGAACGAATAATTTACCATTTTATAATTTTATAATAAAATAATCGGTTAAAATTCACTATTTGTACGACACTCCATGAACTCTACTATATGAATGGACTAAACGAAAGGAGAATATAATAAAAAAAAAATATTAGCAATGTAATTAAGGAAAAACATTTTGGGGGGGGGGGACCCAAATTACCCCGCTCGGTGCTTTAAAGATTAAAGAAATAAAATCAATTATTGGTACTTGTAAGTAGAAGAATAATATGTTTTTTAATGGATGAATGGATGAGTCCGACGGCATTTAAAAAACTTGACATACAATCATTTATGTATAAGTAATACAGTTTCACATTTTTGTTTTCATTTCAATCAGTACACAACAAATTAATTACTAAAAGACCGTATATTAGTAAACATTTTTTGAAATTAGGTTAATGTACGAAATTTAAATTTTTATTCGTGGTTATTCAATATTGCTAAAAAATTTTAACTTATCGTATTTTTAAAATCGCCAATATATTTCTGTTTCTTATTTTTGTTTCTCAATGAATGACATCTATTATCCGATATATGTAGCTATGATAATAAAAACATCTGGAGCGACGCCTCTCTAATTTTTACTTTCTTTTACAAAATATAGCAAAATAATATAATGTAATCATGAAAGTGTTGGTGTGTGTTCTTTGTTTAAGTTTCGGAAATCTTAAATTTTGCAGAAGAGTATCACATAAATTTAAATAAAATTCCTTAGATTCATCATCCATTTGTTTGCGAGTTTCAACCATTAAAAATATACTTTTCAATACACAACGCGCAAGTGACATTCTCATTCCAATTTGTTCAATATAAGCAGAAAATTTCTAAGCAAGCCGAATATTTTTTCTAATACTCATAGTTTACTTACTTTTTGTCTCCACTTGAAGTTTGGGACCGTAGTCTTGAAATCGGTGGAAATTTCCACAATCGGAATACAATTTGCTATGAAATTCTCTATATAATTCGAAGTTATCGCCGGCTATTTAATCATTTTGTCAAATTTGTTTCCAAATTTACTAATTCGTCTCCCTACTAAGGAATAATTTCGAATCGATTTACCCAGTTGGAATTTTTCCCTTAGTAGGCGGAAAAATTAAAAAAAAAGAAAAAAAAAGAAAAAAATGATTAAAGTAGCCGGCGAAAAATTCGAATAATATCAGAGCCTCCTTAATATAAGAGCCGTAACATTCCGCCATTTTTTCCATGAGCTTTCCATAGAGGGGAAGCTTTTTGTTCTTTTTCATACCTATCAGTGTATTTTAATATTTTTTTAGAAGTTTTTTTGTATATAAAAACATTAATGCTTCGTTTCAATTTTTAATTTGAATGATAAGTTCAATATTCAGGAAAAGCATATTTTAAAATTGAGTCATATTATGTCGAATTAACGCAAAAATATTTAAATTAGTCTACCACAATTTTTTTTTTTTTATTGTAGAAATCAGAATTTGTTTATATGTGTATGTAAGAAATTAATATAGAGTGTTCCATCAAAAATTTCAGCATTTCTTTCCCAAAACAAACGTTCGTTAAAAAATGCTTTTTGAGTAGCTATGTAATATGGGATTATTGTGTTCTGGATTCTATTACAACATTGTTGATGAACAAACTTCGAACACTTTTTTTTCGTTATTTGTTAAAAATTTGATTTTTCATCGCAGCAAATTCGCAGCCTACATTGTTTCATCCTGTAGTATAAACAAACCGGAGCTTCATAAAATAAAAACATTATATTATAGAGCTTTTCGCAATAAAAAACCAATCAAAAGATGTCGCTAAGTATAAATTAAAGCTAAATATTAAAACCTAAACGTTTGTTAACTAAAATTTAACAATTTATTATGTATACTGCCTGGTTCAATAGATTATTGAAATCTCCTGGAACTGAAAATAACCGAATACGAGCGAATTGAAATAAGAAAAGAAAAAATTTGGAAAAAATGTGACATTTTTCTATTATTGTTTTTCAGCGCGCAGCAACTACGATGATAAACATTTTGCGATGAAAAGCTTTATTTATGCCAACCGTTTTATAAATAAAAATTATAATTGTTTGGTGTTTTATTAATTATGTTAAATTATTATATTAAAGATTTCGCGCTTAACTTACAATAATAATGGTTTATTTTCGTAAATAGTTATTTAATTATTTTACATTTTTCTGTAATTTCAAGTAAATTTATTACAGAGACATCTGTAAACGGATTTTCAAATTACAGAAAGCTCGGTTTTGCAATCGAATAAAATTGAAGTTTTTTACGTTTTGTTCTGTTTTGCAATAATATTTAATTAAGAAAACCATGACAATGTTGATTTTTTGTATACAAAAATAATAATAGATTTTAATGTAAAAATTTTATTATATGAATAATATTATTGTTTCTACATGGTGATTCATAAAATTTCGTTTCAGCTCACGTTTTCTCTTTAATTTTGTTATAAATAGAGAATGTTTAGATTGCTATTAAGTGCATCGTTCATCTCAAAAATTCTGAGGTGCATGTGACCAGAATTTACCAAATAAATTACATTTTTATAAAACTAAATTTTAAATTGGATGTAAGAGGAATCCGCGGCACCACCCTTTATTATCTTACTAAACCTACACAACTAAACGGAAAGCTCATTTTTATAGAAAATTAATAAATTTATGCTCCGATTTAGTTTAAATTTACCAAATAAATACTACATTATGATGGCTGATTTTCAAATATGTGTTCTTTGAATAGTTTATTAAAAATATAAAATTAAAATTTAGATGATTTGTTTAATTTTTTATTCATAAATTCATATTCAAAAATTTTCCAATTACCACGGTTTCTTATAGTAATTCAATAAAAGCTTCCCCTCTACTGAAAGCTCTCTTTTTAATATTACGGCTCTTCAAAATCATAGATGGCCCTGATAATATAGAGAATTTCAAAGCAAATAGTATTTCGATTGGGGAAATTTCCACGGATTTCATGAATACAGACCGGGCCGTCTATAATAACCGGGAGTTTTTTTTCGAAAATGAATGATTACGAATATCTCAAAATTATTTGAAGGTTTAATTGGATCAGTTAATAAAACAATAATTTGTTCCTTTTTGAGTAAATAGATTTTTGATACCTTCCAATTGAACGAACTCTGCCAAGTTTGATTCAAGAAACAGAATATTAACCAATATGCAGTGTTGCAAACATTGAAATTCCGTCATCGATCAAGTTAAATGACAACCACAATTTTCCTTCACTCATCCATTATTAAAAAGAGGGACCAACGACAGGCCACCAGAATAGTAATAATAATGTGTTACACAAACCAGAGTAAAGTTTGCACAAACCCGAGTACTAGTTCGAATTTATTTACAGAACATCTGGAACAAGGAATTCGCAGGAAATCTTTAGGATTCATTTAAATTATAAAATTAAAGAACTGCGCCCTGGGTAGAGGTCTGCAAGATTTATGTAGAATGAGCTTTAGAACATATAGTAAATTGTATAATATCTTAGTTCACATTCCTAAGTCTTTATGAATTTTAAATTGATTTTTAACTGAAAGGGGTTGCTGTGTAACATTCCAGAATTATTGCGGTCAAAATAAATTTTTCTACAATAGAGCTGAAAACGATATTTCTATTGCGGGAATTAAATTACAGTATGTTATTGATATACAAGCGTACAAAGGGCCGAATGTCAAATGGCCGAATGCCGAAGGGCCGAATGTGTCGAAGGGCCGAATGTCGAGGGGCCAAATATGTCGAAGTACCAAATGTACCAAAGGGCCGAATGTCGAAGGGCCGAATGGGTCGATTTTTTTTTGTTTTCAGAAATATATTTATGTATTTTACTATTTTTCATCTTTGGATATTCATGAAATTTAACGTATCCGCTCAGCGATACATTTTGGTGAAGGAAAATTTTGTCATGCAGCAGTGACATATCGGATCCGCTCGAAACGCGATATTTCAAAACGCTATATTTCGTAATGAGATATGACAAAACGGGATATGGTACAAAACGCGATATTTCAAAACGCGATATTTCAAAACGCGATATTTCAAAACGCGATATGGTACAAAACGCGATATGGTACAAAACGAGATATTTCAAAACGCGTTATGGTATAGAATGTGCATTGCAAAGCGACGGGAGTGCAGCGACCCAATTGATACCGATTATTTATACTCTCGCTCCTATCGATTTTTAAATTCCTATAAACTGAAATTAAATTTTCCCTTCACCCGCCTGATATAACCCGATCCGAAACTCCAGTTTTGTACCATATCGCGTTTTGTACCATATCGTGTTTTGAAATATCACGTTTTGAAATATCGTATTTTGTACCATATCGCGTTTTGTACCGTATCGCGTTTTGAATTATCGCATTTTGAAATATCGCCTTTTGACAATTCCCGTTTTAAAATATCGCGTTTCAAATGAGACCCGTGACATATAATATGGTACAAAAAATAAAAAATAATAATTAAAATAAATAAAAAAATAAAATAAATATATTTCTAAAAACAATAAAAACAAAAAACCAAAAAAAATCAAAAAAAATCGGCCCTTCGACATTCGGCCCTTTGATATCATACCGAAGGTTTTATAGATATGCTAATAATAATAATAACCATAATGAATATGTATGCTACATTTAATAAAAAGTTTCAGAGTAGCTAAAATGTGACTACAAAGTAATTACCATGATAATCACAATATGGAATGTCATTTTCGCAAAAAGTAATACGTGGTATAACCTTATGTAAATGATTGATCAATTTGCTGAAAGTATTTAATGTGATCTCATTTGTAAAAAACCAGGAGGAATAATCGATCAAGAGTCCTCGATAGTAAATTTCAATTGCAGTTAATTCTCAGTCTTTATTCTGGAGAGCTCAAATAGCTTCTTTAGAGAGTTCTAATAAATTCTACGGATTCAAATACGAAAAACATTTCTCTTGAATTTAATCGAACGTACCTCTTACAAATTCAACTCTGGAAATAGATCAACAGAAAGTGCATAAACTGACTTACTCTGCAAACACAAGCATGTCTCAAAGAATCTGAACCTATTTTAAACTAATAAGGCAATTATTTTTTCATAATGGTGAGGTTACCAAGACGTTGGAAGTTTGGTTACGAACTAATGCAACATTGAATTCTTTAAATTAAAAAACTCGGTCATCTCATCATACATACAAAGTATAATCACAATGCCTTAGTGAATTATTATGTTTCACTACGCAATTGTTAACCCCTTCGTAACCTCGAATTTTATTGTATTTGATGCATACATTCGATTTCTATATGAAATTTTTGGTTATTCTGTTATGTAAACTTCCAACGCCTTGGTAACCTCACCTAGATGTAAAAATAATATCTGGATATCCTCAGAATAACCCAAAATTTTAATAAAGTAATATTTGATTTTATTAATTTTTTTAAACGAAATTTTTTCGGAAGCCTAAAATTAAAATCTCAACCTAACCTAAAAGTAATCTAAGATAAACATTTTATTTTAGAGAGAAACTGAATACCACCAGCCGGTTTATCTGCTAGTTGATGAAGCAGTAGAAAACTGAAGAATTGTGCAACTAAAAATAACCGCAAAAAAGTGGTTGAAGAGGTTCCCAAATTGAATGAAATCAAAGAGTTTGTTACATACCTATTTAAGATGTGTATTTGCATGGTTTGCACTTGTTTTATATTTATAAACTTTTATGATAAATTTTAAAGTTTCGTTATATGACGATTGGCAAAAAAATTCTATTTCCACTTTGAATGGCGCATAAAGGCTTGACCATATTAAACGTATTTATATTCGATGAAAAGATTTGAAACTCCCCTTATATTTAAGATATTGACAATGAACTGAATACAACAAATACGGGATTTAATAACCCAGATACTACAGCCAATGCCTTCTAAACTACTGGCCTTTTACTACTCTCATTTTTCGCACATGACGTCAATTTAAGTCTAAACCGAGACTGCGCAATAATACTTTTAACATATTTACACTAACAAAGCAACTAGAGAAAGCAACAACAACATCGACTTAGCGTGTCGTCATCATTTGGTGTAAGCGGCCAGTAGTTTAGAAGGCATTGCTACAGCAGCGGGAATGTTGCTAAATCTATTCTTAACCGATTAATATCTTCAAATTATCAAGTTCACTAATATCTTCGACTGATAGTTCAGGACGAGGAAGACGATGTGGATCTTCGCGAACAATTATGGAAAATTCAGCAAATTCGAGCTGAGTTAAAAGACAAATTTTCAAGAAAAAAACATGACGAATTCAAATGAGTTCAGATAAGACAGTTCAACAAAACCAGTATACCAAGGACATTTCAACTTGCATTCGATAATATAAACCCATTCTTCGCTGAGCTGAACATTTCAGAAACGACAGAAACTGAAGCATCAACATCAAACGAGGTTTCTAGAAAAGAGTTAATCATTTTGAAATAAATAGTCCCAGAATATCAACCAGCTAAACCAAAAGAGAACGAACTTCTACCAATTAACCTTATTGGAGTTTCAAATGATTCCACTATGCAATCGATTATAGAATCGATCAGTGGTTTACTTGTAAGGATAAATATGATGTTCCAATATGCTGTATAAGATAGCGGGAAATAAGGATAAAATACTAAATACAACATCTCAGTGGAACAAAATATTAAAAGTGATCTTTAAAATGGCAAATTGATTGATCTCCGAAGTAAAGGAACTTGGTGAATGAAATCTTGAAATTTAACAATATTCCGTCTTTCCGCCATTTCTTAACGATAAAATTTGGGTAGTAGTATTGATCAGGGATTTTAAATTAAGTTTTAAACAATATTCTAGGATCTGTTCATGCTGGACTAAACTGGTTATTTCATAACCAGTCCTTGTGAAAAATGGTATCTGTACATTTTACACGATATAAGCAAATTTTTAACTGGAGGGAACTCGCCTATTTCTTTATTAAATTTTGTAAAATTTGCATTGCATGCAGGGATAATTCGGAAAAAAATTATGGATTAGAATTTGCAATATCATTTTTTGATTTTCTGCGGCATACTGAGACCATATGGAAAATTTGGGGAAAATTTATGGACTTGAATTTTCACTAGAATTCTAATCCATAAATTTTCCCCAAATTTTCCACATAGTCTCAGCATGACCACAGCATTAGAAAAACAACCGAAATTATTGGTTACTAGTGAACATTTTTGAGATATTGGCCAAAAACTAAAAATAACTTATATGGCCGCAGAAAATAAAAAATTCTAGTGAAAATTCTAATCCATAATTTTTCCCCAAACTTCCCATGTAGTCTCTCCATATAGTATCTCCATAAGTTTTCCATATAGTCTCAGTATGACCTAAGCTATTCGAAAACAGCCAAGAGTATTGGACGAAAACGGAAAATTACTTGTATGGCCGCAGAAAATCAAAAAATTATAGTGAAAATTCTAATCAATAAATTATTTTCGATTTGTCCCTGAATGCATTTCAAATTTTACAAAATTTGAGATAAGTTTAAGATTTATTTATATCATGTAAAATGAACAGATACCATTTTTCATAAGGACTGGTTATGAAATGGACAGTTTAGACCAGCACGAACAGATCCTAGAATTTACTATCCAAATTTCATCGTAATTCGTTAAAAAATAGTGGAAACACGGAATATTCTTAAATTTCAAGATTTCATACACGGAGTTCCTATACTTCGGAGATCAATCAATTTGCCATTTTAAGCATCACTTTTAATATTTTATTCCGCTGAGATGTTGTTTTTTTTTTTGTTTTTTTTTGTTTCAATTTATGCAATCTGTTCTGCGGCCGAAACACTCCCAACTCTTTCGCCGTTTGCTTTTCACGTCCTAGTTTAAGCATTGCTTGCTATATTGAGGACGTACGGCTATAGGTCCGATTTTATCACTATCTGCACATTGCATAGCTCCATCCATGCCAGCCTATACTGGGGCATGGAAGACGGGTCGGCCCATTAAATGTGTTCCATTTCACCACAGATCGTAATCTGTTGACGAAAACCACCTTTGCATCCTGCCCCTATCGGGATTCGAACCTGGTACCTTCTGATCCAAACGCCAAAGCTTTAACCACTGTGCCATTTGGTCGGTAGATGTTGTATTTAGCGAAAAAAATGATACAGAATGAATAAAAAATTTTCGCTGGTAATTACAAAACAAAATAAATTATCTTTAGTGATAGCGCTGCCACTTGCGGCGGGTAGCGTAATCTCTTATTTTCCGCTGTCAAATTTCCGCTATCTTATAGAGCATCTTTAATTCAATATTCCGGATAAAAATGCCGTCATATTATTAGGTTATAAGAAGAAAACACTTTTTTGTGTATATTTTGCACAACATAACAAATAAAATGCTTCGCAGTAATTCCCTCCAATGCAAAGTCCTGCATGGTATAGTTAATGCACCGTAGTCGAAAGAAAAGACAACTTTCATAGAGAAATAAACTCAAAATGAACTTCCTATGGATTTCGTGAATAAAGAAATAAGCAATCATGCTGGGAAGAACATGCATCGTTTTACAAACAACGCAACAACACAAACCAAGTCTGTCAGCTCCGACGAAAGAAATGTAGAGCCGCAATTGTAGAATTATTTTGACTACAAAAATAAAATGCACGAGGCGCGAGAACAACAATTTATCGCTCATATTAATAACTAGGTAGGTATCGCATGATAAATAAGACACATTTCAAATTTTCTGGCAACAATTTTTTAATCATCGAAAATAACTCAAACAAAACGTTCTTGAAATTCTGAATATGAAACCGTGAAGGAAAAAAATCTTAAATTAATTTAAATTTTTCACCGATTTGATGGTACCCTTTAACCTATAAAACATAAAGTATTATTACGTAACAAACATGTACCTAGAACTTCCACATTTCCTTTTTAATCCCCAAACCTAACCAAATTTTGTACGCAAAGCAATAAATATTCATTATTTTAGTTAACAATGGTGTAGTTAAAAATACACTACAATAACTAATTAAACTAAGTACAAAGTCAAGTTAACAAACACAAAAAATGTTATTTATTAATAATCGTGAGCTGTGAGTGTTTATTCAGCAAAACACTTTCCTAAAAAGAGTAGTTTACTGAAAAAAAAATATTTAAGATAAAATTGGATGAGATAAAGTAGTTAAATTATTATTTCAAACCGACAACGGCAACGTAATTATTTTATTAATTTTTCGCACGTGTTTTAGTTGTACGTACACATTTCATATTATTATCCTTTTAATAATTAATTAATAAAGCAATATTAATCTACGTAAATTACTTAGTTTTATTTACTACGCGGGTGTTTTACTGATTAACGTATAAAATTTTAGTGATATAATCTCCAGTAACAAATATGAGTACGATGCTTAATTTGGGTTGTTATATGAAAGTCGAAATGATCGGAAGAGGAAATAAGCATTTTTATTGCTCATTTAGAAAAAATAAAGTTTACAGAAAATCAATTTCCTCCTTAAAAATAATATTATGATTATAAATCGTTTTCACGATTTGATTTCTAAAAATAATATCAAACATTAGTAGATTTGTATTAGTAAGCGTAATATGTACATTACCAGCACATAAAAGCCAGCAGCGTAATAAGGTGTGTCTTGAACAATGACAATTGTTTTTGTATTTTACGTGATTTATACTAAACCAATAGTAATGTTGCCCCAAATATTTGATCAAGGCAATAACACGTGTATCATTCAAAATTTCGACACAAACCAAAATAATGTGTACTTAATTATCACCTCACATGGTATGTATAGTAGCGATATTGTTTTTCTCAGCATCAATTTCTAATTTCATCAGCAAATTAACGAAATAATGTCAAACAATTTAACTCTCGACTAAAAAACTCAAATAGACAAAATACTAAGTGTGCTACTAGTAATATTCGTAGTATAGTAATAAGGTGTGGTGATATCATAACTAATTTTTTAAATAAATTTAAATATTTTATTTTGTTTTGTCTTATGGAGGTCACAGACCTTAAATAAAAATTTAAACTTATTGGTACTAAAATTATGAAACGAAATTTTTTTAACTTACATTTTTAAACTCAAAAAGTACGTGTGCTATATAATGGTAATGAAGAAGGCGGTTGAATTGTTCGAGCCTAAAAAGAAATAAAAAATATTTATTATTTACAAATGTTATCGAAATTAAACGATATTTTAAAAATTAAAGCGAATTGGGCACTGTTAAAATTTTGTTTTACCATCTAATTTATTTTTGGTATGATACGTACTGTCCGACCATAACGGCGATGATTTGATTCACAGTACATTTCTGGAATAGCTAAGAGCAAGTTATATTCCAGAATTATGCAGGTCTAGATACTGCCTACAGGGGCAAAATTTTAGATTTATTTCTTTTTGCGGTGTTCCCTGAGAAACGCTAAATGCATCAGGCGATGTGGTGGAGGTGATGCGGGGAAATTCTGGTTATAGTCATGAACACTACATGTCACGGCTAACTATTGGCGCCGTAAACCAAGTAACACATCGACGAGTGTTCACTAGCTTAGGGGCGACTGAAGCAAGCGGGCGTCTGACTTGTAGCAAGTGGCTCGCTATATATAGCCTCAAGATCTCTCATCAGTATACGTAACATAATTGTGTGTTGTCTAGTACGATGGTTAAGCGGCGGGTCAACGACCTCTCTCTCTCTGGCACTATATCCCATCTAGGGATTTGGCCGCCTCAAATGAAGTTTCATAATCATATTTTCATTTCGGATAATGAGTGATTAATTCATTGATTCAAACCAGCCGTGAAATTTTTTCCTTGTCACCACTGGAAATCGAACCCGGGCTCCCGGTCGCTGGAGCAAGCATGCTGACCACTTTGCCACCGGGCGGCGGTCAATGACCTATACTAACAAAAACATCATAACGCTATAAAAATGGAAAGTGCTAAGCTTTTTAAAACCTGTAAATTTCCAGAACATTTCGATCCATTTAGAAATTTACATATTGGACGTGCTTGCACTGCAAGAGCTTAGATTGTTTGGGAGTGGGATCCATAATACCACTATTGGTAGCACTTATAATGAAAATATTATTTTTATTATTTATTTATTAGAATTAAATTATTTATTATTAAAGTATTATTATTATTTAATTTTATAAATTTATTGTTTATAAAATTTAATATTTTTAGTTTATATTTTATTAGTTTATATTAATTTTTATGTAAAATTATTAATTTAATTTTATTAAATTTTATTTTGTATTATCCTTCATATTCAATGAAAGAACGGTGCGCGTGCATCGTGGTGTACGGCAGTACATACAAGCAACGTCTTCGGTTTTGTGCTTTGGTTGGAGATGATCAGATTAAAATAGAAATTTATTTGTGCTAAATACATTTTTTCGTTTTTCTTTACTTTGTATTTGACGTGTCACTTATGCTTCTATTCCATGGGAAACAAATATTATCTCAGTATAACTAAAACGAGACAAAAATATAGATCGACTATTTACGAGAATGGCGCATCCGATTATAATTTGCTGAGTAAAGCATGTATTCCATAGTGAAACAATTTTTTTCAGTAAAAAATAATGAGAAACCGAAAAGAGGAGAGTATAATATTAAAATTACGTTAGAGTGACAAAGAAAACAAATGTTACCATAAAAAGTATTGAGTTTCATACTTTTTATGGCAACATTTTCCCCAGTATATATTTCTGATTTTTTTTTGTTTCTTTCTAACAACTAAAGGATTTATATTTTTATCTCGTATTAATTTAACTGAAAAAATTGTTTCATTCTGGAATACCAGCATAATGCGTGAATTCCACAGTAAAACAATTTTTTCAGTAAAATTAACAATAGATAAAATATAAATGCCTTACTTATTAGAGAAAAACAAAAAAATGTTCAGTAAAATTTACTGGCAGTACATGGAGAAAATGTTGCCATACAAATTATCAAACTCAATAATTTTTAAGGCAACATTTGTTAGTCTTTATCACTCTAACGTAATTTTATTATGTATACTCTCCTCTTTTCGGTTTCCCAGTATTTTTTAATGAAAAAATTGTTTCACTGTGGAATCCACTCATAAATTGTTGTTGTGTTGCCATAATTTTTCATAAAAAATAGGGATCCTACCTTAATATCGACTAAGAAAAAGTCGACTGGACAAAATGTCGATTTGTGTTTAAGAAAAATTGTTGACTGGAAAGAATGTCGACTAAAGTAAATGTTGATTTTAAAAATGCAGATTTTAAAATATCAGCAGATATATCGACTTTGTATTTTTAGGTAAAATATTATTTAAGTAAAGTTATTAAATTTTTTTACTATCTTGTTTATTTTAACTAGCTATGTATGTAATTCAAATGGTTGGTATAAAACTAAAGTTTTTTGAATTTAGTATTCCAAGGAAAAAACAATTATCAAGTAAGTAAAAATTTTTTTTCAGAATCAAACCGGAACTTGAATCGTAAGTACGTATTAATAGGATCATTATTATATTATTAAAACCAAATTTAAAAGGAGTAAAAAAAGGATTGTATTATATAAAATTTATATTGCATTTTTCATTTTTGATAGATTTTACCAAAAATGAATGTTAAAACAATTACGAGCAACAAGGGAACAATAAAACTTGTGGTAAACGGATATATCTACCATAAAGAAAAAATGCAAAATGAAGTTTTTCGCTGGCGTTGTGAGGAAATTTCAATTTGTAAAGCGCGGGTTTACAAATTGAAATTTTCTCACAACGCCAGCGCAAAATTTATAAAAATCCAACAGCGCATTCACATGATATAAATTTTCTAAATATAAAGTAAACAATTGTGTTAAAACTATGGCTAGAACGACACGCAATCAACCATCACAAATAGTGAATGAGTCAGCCGCAAATTGCAAAGCTAATTGTAGGGTATATTTACCTAAAGCAGAAGCTCAAGAAAAAAAAAAAGTTGCTAGGGTAAGATCGGCTGCTGGCGAATGTGAACCATCTTCATTAGAAGAAATTGATATTCCCAACCGATTGAGGTATATTAAAGCTGAACAATTTGTGTTACTTGAAAAAGATATTCAAGGTGAAAAAATTATTATTCTGGGCACAATTGAAAATTTAAAATTACTTAGGAAGTCAAAACTTTGGCTAATGGATGGCACGTTTGCAGTAGCACCTTCCATTATGCGCCAGCTATTTACCATCCACTGCAAAATACAAGACGGGATTATTGTGCCCATGGTATATGGCTTAATGAGTAGCAAAAATAAGAAATGTTACCATGAAGTATTTTACGAGATATGCCGAATATCATGTCATAATGGTATAAGTATGACTACATTATTTCCGGTTTTCAAAAAGTTAGTGTTAGCGCTGCTAAATGTTTTTTCCCAAGTACAGTTTTTAAAGGTTGTTTTTTTCATTTTGGCTAAATAATTTGGAGGAAAATTCAGGCAGAAGAGCTTTCTAGGCAGTATGGTAGAGATGAAGGATTTAGCATTCAAATGCGAATGCTTAAATGCTTATCATATTTGAATGAAAATGAAATACCGGAATTTTATGAAGAGTTGAAAAAATCCTTTTCCAGTAAGTGTCTAAAAATTGCGGAATGATTCGAAACCAATTATATTAATTATAGAACCGAGAACTTAAAAGTGCTCGTAGGAAAGCAACATGCTGGCCTTTCTAAAATTATCGAAGTACTTGGTAAAGAACACATTACTGTAAAATGGAAGATACAGCGGCTGCAGCAGGGCAAAAAAGAAAAAACTAAAAGGATTTATGTTGAACGTGAAAAGAGATTAAGAGTGGTGTTAGCAGATAAAAAAGGGAGATCCAAAATGATTCTTTTAAAAGGATTAACATTTAACACCTTTTTGTCTTAATAGTATTGTTTGTTTACATATTATTAATAATCTTATAAGGTATTAATTTACCGTGAAGTTTTCTGTGTTATTTCATAATTAATAAAATAAAAAATAAATATAAAACATTGATAGTTTCAATTATTTAAAACTTATCATTATAAAATGTCGACCTGGAAAAATTTTGGATGTTCAAGTAATTGTTGCCGGCAAAGGTAATTATTTAAGAGTAAAGTTATCCAATTTCTTAACTAGATTGCTTATTTTAACTAGCTATGTATGTAATTCAAATGATGGGACCACACAGAATCTACTTAAAAATAAGTCCTGCTTACTTTTCTCATTGACATATACCTATTTAAAAAAAACTAACACAGTGTGTTGGTCACACTAACACTGCAACGTACATTTGAATTTTTTTCTTCATTTTTTTTTGTTTCTGCACTAATACACTTATATTTAGTTATTCAAGAAAAAATTACTATGGAAAAAAATTTCCAATACATCTTTTTTTATTGTTTATTTCATATGTGTGGAGTTAGCAGGACTTATATTTAAGTAGATTGTGGATTATAACACACAGGATCACATACACACACAAACAAACACAAACACACACAAACACACACACGCGCGCGCGCGTTGGATAGTTTCAATTATATTTAACACCTATCATTCTAAAATTTCGACTTGGAAAAATTTCGGATGTTCAAATAAATATTACCGGCAACATTTATTTGAACATCCGAAATTTTTCCATGTCGACATTTTGTCCATGTCGACATTTTAGAATCAATATTTTGTAAATCGACAAAATGTACCTGTTGACATTTTTCTAGTCGGCATTTCGGTAGTCGACCTTTTAGAATCGACATTTTAAAAATCGGCATAACGTCCCCAACCCTAAAAAATATCATGTTTATTATTTTTTGTGGCAACCAAAACGAAAAGCCATCCCCACTTGGGAACACTCGTTTCCTGCCAGACAAAAGAGACCTGCTTCAATTTAAGTCCAACCTACACAAATGTGTGCGTTACAAATGACAGGTTGGAATGTCTTCCGGATTTTAACGGATCTTTGTTAAATCAGAACTATTTTTGAAAAAAAAGACATTATAATTTGATAACATATACATTATATAACATATTAATTTAATTATTTGTTTTTGATAACATATTAATTATTTTGCTATTATTATGGTTATAGTGTTATGTTTCGGATGCACAAATGTGTTAGTTGGTCCAAAATACATACAGAAATAAATTTGTACATGATTCTTTTTCATTACCCACACAATTGTGATGGCAGGCAGGAAAAGGAATATACAGTGGCTGGCGTTCGTTTATACGTACTGTATTATCTTTATTTCTCTTAACCCTTTGCCGACCAAGGAAAAAAAATTGGTTTAATTGTAGTACAAACCACAGAAATGTGTGAGTAAAAAAACAGAGTGTGTAATGACGTTTTTGATAAAAAATTTCGCTTGATTTGAAGTACAACTAAAACAATTGTGTGTATAGTTATAGTGTTTTTTTCGGACGAAAATAAGTTAAAAAGGAATACACAAATGTGTAAGTTGGATCAAAACACATACAACCATAAATTATTCACATGATTCGTTTGCCTTACCCACACAATTGTGTGGGCAGGCCGGTAAAGGGTTAAAAGTCAAATTTTTCCATTTCAGTTCCAACTATGAATACTTGTGATAGATACATTCAAATATTGTAGTAGTGAGAGAAGTAACAGGATACATTTTGTTTATTTACATCTATTGGTTTAGTTGTGAATAGGGAATCCAAGTCGGTTCTACCCGATTTCGTGTAGTTATGCAATTACTTACCCGCCAGAAACACCCGAAACCTTCGGGAGGAAATACTGCAAACAACCCAAACCGAAAACCCTCCTATGCATCTCAACGAAAATGGAAAAAATAGAATCGTATGTTTGTAGAAACCGGTGGGGTAATGGTAAAAAAACGGAACCGAAAGTCGGGTACCCGAAATTCGGGTAATTGGATTCCCTAGTCGGGTAATTGGATCCCCTCCAACGTATGGGATATGTACGTTTATGTTTTTTCCATTTTCGTTCAGATGCATAGGAGTGTTGTCGGTTTCGGTTGTTTGGGCGATGCCCGATGGTTTCGGGTGTCTCTGGAGGTGAGTAATTGCCCAACTACACGAAGTCGGGTAGAATCGATTTGGATTCCCTAGTTGTGAAGTAATGTATTTAATGAGCGTGCATTTTTGGTGTTGCGTATTTTTGATGGTGCAAAATATTGTTCACATAAATTCATTTGTTTTGATAATATTTAATTTTTGCAATCTCTCAGTAAGTTCTTACTTCAAACTATATCACAAATTAAATATAGCATAAGACGCTTTTACAGAGAAGGATAAAGAAAAACGTTTGAATAATGGAGATATAGCGCAAATTGAAATATTGAAGAAATTAGGATACTCTAATCACTTCGTTGCCAAGAAAATCAAAAGATCTGAGGGATTGATCAGAAATTATTTAATAAATCCAGAAACTTATGATATCAAAAAGCCTACGCGAGGAAATTCAAAGCTCACTACAAGCCAAAAGTTGCTAATTAAACAAGAAGCGACCAAAAACAAAATATTTTTAATTGGAAAACTTGATTTTCCGGTAGTCCAATCAACTGGTTTATATAACTACCAGAATGGGTTCAACAAAATATTGTGAGCTGCTGGAAGATGTTTTGATTCCATTTATTGATGATCATATTAATAGTGAGTTCATATTTCAACAGGACAACGCTGCGATCCACGTTTTACAGGCATCTAATGATTGATTTGAGTGCAGAAATATTCCAATACTAGAGTGGCCAGTATGCAGTCCAAACTGCAATCCCATTGAGAATCTTTGGGGCATACTGGCTACAAAGGTCTGGACGTCAATTTCGTTCAGTAAATGATCTGTAGCAGTGTATCAAGCAATCCTGGGGTGAAATCAGTCCCAATGTGATTCAAAATCTTTGGCAGTCAATGCCAAAACGAATTTTTGAAGTTTTTAAGAATAAGGGAAGTGGGTTGAAGTATTAATATTTCATTCCTTGATACGCTTTACAATTGTTCGGTGAAAATATGGATATGCGCATAAACGAATGGATCTTTCTTTGCAATTTTGTAAAAAAATTGGATTTAATGAGAAAATAATCCACAACAAATAATTAATATTTATTTTTAAATTAAACAAAAATAGTTTTTAGAAATTAATAAAAAATTTAATTTTGGTTTAATTTTCGGATATATTGAAAAAATATGGTGCGTAAAAACGAACGCCAACCGCAGGTACATACGTACGTGTAAAAATTGATTCAAGTAAAAAAAAATTATTTTAGATAAAGAAATTTGTTAAATTTTTGTGAATGAGAAGAAATTTTTTTTATTAAAAATAATTTAATGCACGATTGTACATTTTATTTTGTAGGTTATAAATTTTATAGCAGAGCACTTTTTATTTATTTTCGAAAATTGAATATCGCCTATCCCAACAATATTATTTAGTTTATTAGTATTTTTAAGGATATATAATTCATTGTCACATATTATAAATAATGATTTTCCATTTTTTTAAAAATAATTTATAGGCTAAATTTAATTAATGCTAAAATTTTCCCCTTACATATTTATGGTAAAGCATTTTTTTTAAATATTTTTGAAAATTAAAAAAAAATTATAAAATCACATATGATTCTGTTATTCCTAAAAATAATATTATATTTTTTAGTAATTTTTGGGATATAAATTTCTTTCTTATAAACATTCAAAATGAAGATTTTTCATATTTTTTAAATAATTTATAGGTTACAATTTGTCGATGTCAAAATTTCTCCAATTTTTTCTACCATACAATAAAAAATGTTGTGTCTCATTCGCTCTAATGTAAATTATAGTTCTTGTCTTTGTCATATGCTCAGCATAATTTTTGTGTTTATTCCATGGCATAGAGGTTTTCGTTTTGGAATGCAGAAATGTACATCTGTTGATACACTTACTCTCTTTGCTCGGACAGAGTGATGAGTTAGCCATGAGTTTGAGAAATGTTATATTATTCGGTTGCAATATTCGCTACACCCTCCCCACTAGCACGGCCAATGTATCATGCACGGTTCGACTGCGCACAAAGAAATTCAATATCACGATAGTTGCTCATGCGCCCACTGATGACAAATCAGATGATGTCAAACACTTTTTATTTGTTGAGCTAAAAGACATCATCTGTAACATTCAGCATCATGATATCAAAGTTATCGAAAAGGACTTCAGCACAAAAATGGTTGGAGCCCAGAAACTATATCACATATTGATTCGTACTATCAGATGAGTAACAACAAAGGCCAACGCCTCTCGGAACGGCTATAATGTATAACCTAGGCGTTTCTAAGTATACATATATGTATTTAGTATCAAGTATTTCTTTTCGGCATAAGAAGTACCACAAACAGGG
Organism: Nephrotoma appendiculata; assembly: GCA_947310385.1. Taxonomy (NCBI): domain Eukaryota; kingdom Metazoa; phylum Arthropoda; class Insecta; order Diptera; family Tipulidae; genus Nephrotoma; species Nephrotoma appendiculata. The sequence goes on from OX371223.1 coordinate 224,304,880, forward strand.
CGATCGAATGATACTTTTAACACTATTTACCGTAGGAACTTGGTGAAATACACTAACACTTAATAAACACATTTCACTTATCACTTGTTTTTCTATTTCGCATCCAAAACTCGAGCTCTCGGCAAATCTTTACCGGACAAGTGATGCAGTGGTTAAAGCTTCGGCACTTGGACCGGGAGGTACTAGGTTCGAATTTCACCAGAGGATGGATGACAAAAGTCATCGATTACGATCAGTGGTGTTAATAAACACAACTAAGACCCTTTGTTGGAGTGCAGAATTCAGCGCCGACCCACCGTTCATGTCAGTGTGCAGGTTGACATGGAGCTTGCAATGTGCAGGTGGTATACTGTAAAAGGTGTGAATGGGTGGTGTGTGCGTGAATGAAAAGGTTAGTATTAATTGACCTTCAAGGGACATTAAATTCACTGGACAATTAATACTTGCTTATTAAAAAAAAATCTATTAAAAAACATTAAAAAAAAAAATATTATTTTAATTTATAATTTACTCCGAAGCATTACTTAGCGAAAAGTGGGGAGAACTTTTACTTTGTTAAAAGGTTAAATTTTGCATTTTTAAATTTGAAATTAATAGATCGTGTTTTCCGAGAGTAGCAACACTAATTGAGTATACTAATACTGAACATTACCCGCAAGCTGTCACCACCGCTTGGAGCATATTCGTAACTCTACATTACTAAACGATTGTTATCAATGGTAGCTCAAACGCGTTCATAAATTCCCGTTGTAACAACGGTCACGTGCTTTTCTCCATCGTAAACTCTTTTTGACGTTGTTACAAATCTCATTCTCAATCTTACTAGAGAGTGCCGTTCTAGCTGTCAAAATAACAAATATGATACAACCAATCGAGAAAATATTCTTCACGTTAATACTAAAACTAAATAATTTTTTTAATCCACATTTTTATGTCTGCGCCTGGGTTTATATTTATATCCAGGGTTTCGAAAACTGCTAAAACGATTCTCATAAATATTTCTTAAAGGGGTATTCGAATACCAGAAATCGATTGCGATGGGTCTGTATTTCTGGAAATTCGTTGCAAACTTTCGTCGGAGGCACGTGGAAGAGAGAGCTATTGTGACAATTACTACACCGTCCATGACAAGCAACCTTTGCTTTCGTTAGTACAAATGGATGACCACATGGGAACAGCATAACAGAATTGTACAAATTGAAGGAAATGAGATTATCCCCCTTCCACCCCCTCCCCTCCCCACGGGATGTTAGTATGCCTCATCCAGCAAGCAGTCTGGCCCTTTCAGCAACCCTACGAACCTGGTTAGGAATCAATGAATCGCAATCACACATTAATCCGAAAATAACCATATGTAACACTTTAAAAATAAGGTAGCCAAATCCATTTATGTTATGTAGCGCCAGCAACATAAATAAAATAAAGTGACTTTGGTGAAAATTGTTAACTCAAACGCCTTTAATGAAAATCACTGGAATTGGTTTCAAATGTCAGATCTCAATTGCGACGGGGCCTGATTTCCGGAAAAGTTTGCGTATGGGGTCCGAAATAAATTTTTAATTATTTTCTCAGCTCAAATAACTTTAATGAAATCTGCTGTAAGGCAATTTTCGAGTATCTTGGATTGATTGTTCGTTTAAGGGATCCGTTAGTAGGGCTAGGGTTCTTTTTTTAAAATCCTGAAAATCGATTTAGGTGAATCCGTATTTTGAGAAAAATTATTTATGGGATACGGTGGAGGCGTGGTTTCCTCTTTTAAATTTTCGGTTTAAATGATCTTGAAAAGCTCGCTTTTTTCAAAAATTTTGGTTATAAAGTTAGTTAATCATTAATTTTTAATTTTTTGATTTTTATTCAAATTAATCAAACAAATATAGAGGGGTGAATATGTTGTGGCCAACATCCGATTTTCTTTTGTTACCAAGTTCAACCCTTGTTAATGAAAATTTATTTAAATCTTTCAATTCTTTGTCGGTTTTGGTAAATGCTTCGCTTTCCAATATCAATAAAAAAATAGAAAAAGCTCTCATTGATGCTGCTACTTGCGGCACACAGATTTTCCCAAAATTTGGAATAGTAGTAATGGTTTCCAATGGAAATAATTGATGTATTAAGTTTTACTGCGAATAGTCAATCCGCCTAGAATGTATAGATGTCGAATTTTGGAGAAATAAGTTTTTTTTATCAAAACTCGTTACTTCCGGTAAAATTTAAAATATCTGAAGTAATTTTGTTAGAAATTTAGTTTACAATCTGCTATATTTTTAAAAATATTTACAAAACACGAAAACCTTCTATGGAAGCAATCACTTCCAGTGGGTCTGGACTTCTGTGAAACGTCAATGGGACCTCCCAATTTATGGTAAAAGCTTAAGTGTGAAGTTTCACCCGATTAATCAGTCCGCCTAGACTGTACCATGGTCGAATTTTTGCTAAAAACAGTTTTTTAGACATAGTGTCACTTTCGGTGGAATAATGTCGTCAAAATATCATTAGGATTTGCCAATTTATGGAAAAAGCTTAAATAAAATTTTTACACCGATCAGTGAATCCTTCTGGGTTGTACGGAACCTACATTTATTTTGTAATTAATACATCCTTGCGAGGTTTTGTGGAAATCTGTGTACCGGAAGTGGCAGCTTCTATGGAACGTTTCTCAATTTTTGCAATGATGTTGAAAAGTTTAGATGTAAAACAAGACAAAGAATTAAAAAATTGAAATACTCTTCGACCTTATTGAAGCTTTGACCCTGTCTGAAATTAAAGCAGGAATAATGTGTTTTGCTTATGGTGGTGGATTCGAGGAATATGTGTACAATCGTGGTAAAACAAAGTCGGTGTTGGTCACAAAATATCCACTCCTCCATTTTTTCTATATCTGTCAATAATTTGTTCAGAGCATAACTATAGAAAATTGGAGTGTTAGAAAGAAAAAACAGCAAAGTAATTACTTGGTTTCGGACTCAGTCTATACACTGTGTCCGAAACCTGGAATAATTCGTTTTGGCAGTAATTTTTGACATTTATATGAAAATACTCAACCCACCCAATTCACTACAGTTTTTTTCTGACAAAGACAGATGCAGAAAAATACATTTCATAGCGTTCGGCCTACGCAGGTCGATTACAACAACACCGAATAATAAATGTACACGAGAAAAGTTGTTTGATGGGGAAATACGTCATAAAAACTGCAACGGCATTCGAGCATTGTTGCAAATTGTAAAAATATTGTGAAAGGGAAATTTGAGAAAGTTCAAACAACAAGAAAATATTTACTACTGGTTTCGAACATAGTCATAGTAAGGAAGATTCTTGCCAAAACAAAATCTATAAAGTAAGTTTTTAAAACTCTCTGCTTAATAGTCAGGCAAATTTTATTTGAGCAGTCAGAATATTTTTTAAATAGTTTAGTGAATCAGTAATCCAATAAACACAAATTTAGTATTTAAAGAGGATTTGTGCGAAATGCAAACATTTTTAGAATATGTTGTTGACAACCTTGAAAAGTTGTATGTACATAAGCTGAGCTTTTACATTTTTTTATAATTTTATGACTTTCCATGACTTGATGGTGACTTGTTAGATAATATTGATGATGTGCAGTATTATACTATCTCAGAATTAATCGTAAAATATTATCATATATATGCATGCTTTCAAATAGGTTTAAAAGTGATGTTTGCATTTTATTATACTTCCACCATATACGGTTTATTTATTGCTAAGCACCACATGTAAACACAAAAGCTATTTCAACCGAAACGATTTTACTGTAGTAAATATGTCATACGAGTATAGATACATACATGCACAATAGGTATATGATCATGTGTACTTAATGATCTTTATTTAATATGTAGTCATGCCTAAGTTATTGCTTTATCATAAAATAATTTTCCTTATTTCTTTAATGCAGAATAGCACAATGTAGGTACCACCTCTTGGATTTTCCGTTTCAAAAATTTTACGAAAAAAGATGTCTCCGAATTGTTACCACTGCCTTACCACTCGTACCTTTGTAGTATTATGTGAAATGAATTTCAAATAAATAAAATCATTGCTTGACTGTTGCTGAGGTTATCAACCTTATTATTATACCTTTCGTGTTGTTGTTGTTGTTGTTGTTGTTATTTATTTGTTTGACTTACAAATTAATGTTCGTGATACGGAATTGCAGTATAGTTTTATGTAAAATAGTTTATAAATTTATATTTTCCTAGTGAGGTATACGCGAGACAAACATTGCAATAAAATTAGGTATAGAGACAAAAAACACTAATAATATAATAATGATGCTTTTGTAAAACGTATAAAGTGGAATATTTTAAAATGATTGCTTAATGAGACTAGCCATACTCTTAATCTGTATAAAATTGCGATAATTTTACTTTTATATTTCACACGCCGGCACAAGTCTAAATTACTTTCTCGTTAAAATGACGCGATATCCATAGCAAATCAAAAACTACAAGTAATTTAGAATAATTACTATAAATCGTTTTTTTTTGTGTTATTTCGTAACTAGACACTTAGACAGTCTCTAATTTATTTTAAAAATCATCATCACTCACGATTTTGTTTGATGTTTTCAATTTAAAATTTTTCCTGTTTAAGTCGCGCATTGTTTATTTTTATAAGCTTAGATTTTTTTTATAGTTCTTTGTGAAATTTTTGAACAAAATATTATTTAAGGTCAAGAGCAATTGACCGCACTTGTATAACGTTCTGAATTACATAAAGCGGCTACAGCAAACGTGCACAAATTTGCCAAATCAAAAAATGTAAGTATAAATAATAAAATATTAACTATTAGTTGTTATTGGGCGTTTTCAGGTCTCCTCTCTGATTAGGGAAATCGTCGCTAGTTTGATTTGAAAATTCCATGGTGCAAAACATTTTCATAACGTCGGCCGCTATTTTACTCAACATGTTCCCAACTGTTGGGTGTCCTGAAAGCGCCCATTGCTAATTTGTATATTTGAGACGACTACTAGAATATAATTAAGTTGGTTTGAGGCATATTCAGTTGGATTTGATTGATTGGTTTGACAGTTTATGACTAAACATTTTTATGAGCCCTATACCTTATTTAATATTCACTCCTTGTATTTGCCAGGCACAAACTATTGCATTGTAATTCAGCTGATTGATTAGGTAACCAAGACATTATAATATAATCAATATTTTGATAGTTAATGTACATGTGTATAAAACTAATACGTATATACAACTATACCACCCGCATATACTTTTTTACGGTCTATTTAGAAATTCGAAAATAATTACGGATACGTCAGGTACGACACCTGTAAGAAATAGTTAAAATGAATAAAATAGGAAGAACTAAATTAGGTCACATTCAAAAAATGTTAATTTTGATTTAGGTAGCATATTCTAGGTATTTTTAAATTTTAATATTTATTTTGGTCTTTTGGGTTGAATTTTATTGTAAAATAAATATCTTAAGGAAATAAGAAATTTAGATAAACATAGAATAGGTGTGGTTGCGTGTATTCATAAAACGAAACAAGATTCTACAAGGTTAATGATTTTTTTAAATCATTTTGGGTACTATTTCATCAGTGGATGTGGTGTAGATATAGACATTTTTGCAAAAAACTACCAAATGTTAGTGGCAAAATTGAATAGTGAAAAGGTGATAATATGTCAGGAAAGAACATAAACTATACAGAACATTCAATAAAATTTCATATTATATCAAAATATGCCATCGCTAGATGGTATTTAACGAATTTTGCCTCTGAGGTTGACATGAAACTTGCAATATGCTTGTGGTATACTATAGTTGTGTGAGTAGGTGAATAGGTGAATGGGTTAATAATGTGGCGTGAATGCGTGGTATCACAATGGGCCAAAAATGGTCTAAGTGCCAACCACTGAAATCTAACCTAACCCTTATATTATTAGGGCATTGCCAGTATTACCCGTTTCGAGTCAGGTGCCTGCTATTAGAGTTAACACAGATAATGAAATATGTAAAAAGGCTGCGAGTAATAACCAAATTTAGTTGAAATGTGTACGTGGTCGTGTTAAGAAGTGTAATAAAGTGTTTTAATAATATATTGTGAATTTTTTAAATTTTTTGGTGAATTTTTAAGCTCTGGAATTTTTTCGAAATAGGAAAACTGAAAGATACTAGTAGCATGGATAAAATTAAAATAGCAACTTTATTAAAAACATGTATGCTTTCGAACCGTCAAATTACAATAATGCAAAATGTTTGCTTGAGTGGTCGTAGTCATTGCCGTGGTGTCCGTGAAACCACTGAGAGAAACGACCGGCTAAATATAAAAACAGCACTCCAAAATAGACAAAGTTCTGCTAAAGAGCTGCTAAATAAATGAAAATAATATTAACATATCTGAGCGCACGATGCGATCAAGTTTGTACTCTGCCGGATTCAAATGTCGCAGACTGGCCAAGAAGCACATCAAAAATGAAGAAAGCATGCCTACAATGAGCAAAAATGCATAGAAATTTTACGGTTGAAAATTGGAAAAAAGGTAAATGAGTAGAAATTTTGTAATTATTAAATCTTTTCTTCAAAGTATCAATTTTTATAATAAATTTCACTTTTACAACTCACATCCTCTTTTCAACAAACGACGAATCCCGACTTGAAACAATAACGAAGAGTGTTATTTTCGTTACATGAAGACCCAAGGAATGTTATAGTGATGAAACTGTACACAAATTTTTTTTCATAAGATCTTTCATTTTGTAGTCATAACTTGAACGAGTTCGGTGATCTATGTCAAGTGCCTTTGAATGATCTGGTCATGCATAATCGCGAATTGCACAGGACCTCTGTATTTTGTGGAGGGCACCATGAATCATTGCAATATCAAAATATTGTTGAGACTGTATTTTTGCCTTTCCTAGACTCACTAAATAAGAAGCACCATACACCTTCATGTAGGCACAGCGTGTCATACAGCGAAAGAAATAAAAACCCTGTTTCAAGAGCATAACATCCCTTATGCCATAGATCGGAAACTTACGCGATTTAAATCCGATCGAAAATGTATGGAGCATGTTGAAAATGGTTGTGTACTCATCCCCGCACCCAACAATAGCTGTTCTGAAAGATAATATTCACGGACATTGACAAGAGAACGCAAAACTATAAGAAGTGGTAAAAACTTGTATTTCCAGTATGCCAGCTAGAATTAGTGTAGTCGTTAAAGCCAAAGGAGGATTAACAAAATATTGATGTAATATCTACTATAAAACATAAATAAACACTTTGTATTAGTAATATGTGTCTGTTTCTATTTTGTTCCTGATAAATTTGAAAAAATACCAAAATCAGAAGGTGGCTCTAATTCAAATACCAGGTGCTGTATATCTTTACGATTGTCTTTAAATTTTGAAGTTTAATTTATATATAAACTTTGTATTGCTTTTCTAATACACTCCTAAATGTTGATAATGAAATATAGAAAGGCACAGTCGATATAAAAAGGTGTCTTACGATATACACAGAAAACAATTGGTTTTCAAGGTTTACCAACGAATGTCACCAATAAAACTCAAGATTTGTGTATGATTAACATACCTCTAAGCTGGAGCTAGCATCAAACTTCATCTTTGTCGCATAACACCGGATTCATTGAAATTTTGAACATAAAACTCAGATATTTCTAAGCAAGTTCTGTCTGGAATTATCTGGATATAGTCGCGTAAATTTAGCCTCACAGACAGCACTTGGCGTATACCACCGGATTCGGAGAATTTTTGACTATAAAACTAAAAAATATTTAAACCAATCCTGTTTGTAATTATCTGGATATAGATATAATTTTTTTTAAGATCTTTCATTTTGTAGTCAAAACTTCAACGAGTTCGGTGATATATGTCAACTACCTTTGAATCGCATGTGAGGAGAGATTCCATTGACTATATTCAGATAATTCCAGATAGCATTTTTCTGAAAATCTCTCAACCTGTAGTCAAAACTTAAACGATTTTGGTGGTATGTCAAATGCTCATGAATCGTGAGGCGAAGTTCAAACGACTATATATCCAGATAATTGAAAATAGACTTTTTCCGCAACTCTCTCAGTTTGTAGTCAAAACTTCAAATCCATGTAAAGTGTTCGCAAATCACCAGCGATGCGAGGTTCACACAACTATATCCAGAAAATTCCAGATCGAATTTTCAGTTTGTACTCAAACCTTCAACGAATTCGGTCGTATAGATTAAGTACTCGTGGATCGCATTGGAGCCGAGATAATTCAGATAATTCCAAATAGAATTTTTCTGAAAATTTCTCAGTTTGTGATTGAAACTTCAAGGAATCTAGTAGTGTATGTCAAGCTTTTGTGAATCGCCTGTGAAATTCAAACGACTGTATCCATAAGCCAAAAATTTAAGTGTCTGGCTCAAAGTTCAAGCTAGCTTCATTGAGGTTCACATAGTGATAATTGAGTTTCTGCATTGTACTTTTATGGCAAGGTATCATTTCATGGCAAGGTATCATGACATTGTTTACTGTCGCGAAAGTTACATTTTTTCGTATTGGGTTTTAAGCTCTCACGATAGTGAGATAGTGAATAAGGACGTAATACAGCAAACTATCAAAAACCCGTTACAAAATAGAATTGTTTTAAACAAAAGAAAGAAATTTTTCAACTTCTATTTTTAATTCAATAAAATAAATTCAATCAAAAAGTGTAATATGCCGTTGGTCCAGATTTGTTTTCTGCTATAGCGAAAATCCTGTTCGGCATACTTCTAACCACCGAATTGATAGTTTCGAGTGACATTTTCTCCCAGTCATTGTGAATGGTAATATTATTTATTGTCTCAAATTGGTTGTAACCTTCGTAAATTTTTCAAACCAACACTCCCCAAATATTTTCGATTGCGTTTTGGTCTTGTGAACAAGCAGATCAATTTAATATTGGTATGTAGTGTTCTGCAAACTATGATTTTTATACTCCAGCTCGTATATACTGAAGCATTATCTTGCTGGAAAATCCAGCTTTCTTCTCGATGTATTTATAAAAACGGTAACAGATGGTTGTCTAAGATGCTAATGTGAGTTGAAACGCTAATACCTTTAGAGTTTTTAGAGTTCCCGCTGAACAGAAAGCTCAAACAATGAAACTACCACCACCAAAATTCCGTTTACAAAAGTACTTTGGCTCTTTTCTAAGATCTTTTCAATAGTATGGAGTGCCACTTGTAATATAACAATGGTTAGTTATGATCAAGTCGGATAGTTATCATAAAAACAAACAAGTAATTTTTAAATTAGCTTTGACCAGTTGCGACTCATGTTTGCTATAACAAATTCAAAACAAGCGGCTTTGTGCTGTGGTAAAAACGTTGATGCTGACATCATTTTCCTGTATTTCAGATACCCAGCAACTTTCAAATACCGGCCGATTGTGCTTCAGGCCCATTTAATTTAAGCTCGATTTTCAGGCGCTTAAGCCTTTTAAAAAAATTATTCGCGGCTTTTATCAACTCACGAGTTTTGCGTGAGTCATTTTCTTTAGTAAACTGAAGAAAATATTGGCAGGGGTTCCACAAGGCAGTGTTCTAGGTCCCGTTTTATACCTCCTGTATACAAATGATCTACCAAACATAGAAGAAGCTAGAATAGGAACGTTTGCTGATGACACAGCTGTTATGACCACCGATGCTAGTATAGTTGAGTCCACGAGAAAACTTCAAAATGCTGTTGATATAATAAATAACTGGACAAAACAATGGAGAATAACACTTAACGAATCGAAATCAACACACATCAACTTTACAAATAGGAAATTAGAATATATTCCGATTAGACTGAATTCACAACAAATACCATATTCTGACAATGCTAAGTACCTCGGCATGACGCTAGACTCTAAACTCAGGTGGAAAGCGCATGTTAAAAAGAAAAGGAAAGAACTGAATTTAAAATTCAGAAAAATGCACTGGCTTATTGGAAAAAACTCCGAACTGACAACGCACAACAAACTGCTGTTATATAAACAAATCCTTAAACCTATCTGGACGTATGGTATTCAGCTTTGGAGCTGCGCAAGGAAAACTACAGTGACGATCATTCAAACATTTCAAAATAAAATACTACGTAGCATTGTGAATGCTCCTTGGTACATCAGAAACGACAATCTCCATCGAGACTTAAACATGGAAAACGTCAGCGATGAAATACAAAAATTTGCAAGGGGTCATGTACTGCGACTGCAGCAGCATGACAACGAGGAGCTACGGAACCTACTGGATCGCACCAATGGACCAAAGCGCCTAAAAAGAACAAAACCTTTAGAATTAGTGGTTCCTTAAGCCGCTTAAATCAAAGGACTGACAGAGCTGGGATGAACTGTTAGGTCTCATCCCACAAGAGTGGACTACTTAACTTATAAAACAATTACTAGATAATCCATATGATTAGTTGTAATATTATACAGAAATAAACATTTCTTAATTTAAAAAAAAAAAAAATATAAACAAAAAATTTAGTCCTTTAGTTTTCTTTGGTTCGAAATTATCCGGATCCGTTCAGAACAGCATAAGTTAAAATTGCATTTTTCAAAACGGCATTTTTGAAAAGTGCATAAATATGATTAAGACAAACTATAAGTGAATAGCTAAGCAAGACGCTACCCGTCGCAGACGGAAGGAAAATGGAAGTCGAGTGTGGCAGTGCTGATTAGCTTCGTCCAGCATTCTAGAAATGGGCTCATTTTTACCGTAATCAGTTCGATGAGGGTCGATTCTAAAGATAGGTACCGTTCTTAAATTTCGTGAATTTATATTTGAATTAATTTGTTCTATTAGAACAGGAGAATCGATATCGTCGGTTAGTAATTGATGAATGAAAACCACGTCTGCAACAACTCGGCTCTTACTAAGTGGTTGTAAATCAATTAGTTTGAGACGATCTAGGTATGGAGGCAGATTGAACATGTCCACCTACGGTGGCGTAAAGCAAAGCAAAGAAATTTGTGCTGAACTGCTGCAACCTTCTTTATGTGAACCTCATATTAAGGCGACCACACCTGACTAGCATACTCGGCAGGGGACGAAAGAATGTTGAATAGAGAGCCTTCGTAACATAAGGATCGTCGAATTCTTTCGACCAGTGTTTGATGAAACCGAGGGCAGAGTTGGCTTGACCGATCGTATTATCACGATCGGTGTGATGTCTAAAATTCAATTCACTGTCACAAATGACCACTGTGGCCCTATTCTGGCTTTCCCTGGGAATAGGAAATTGGGAAAAATATTTTGATGGCATTTTTTTCTAAATTGTATTTTTCTGGCCTACTGAAAGAATAAGTTTAGTGCAAAAAATTTCAAAACCAAGTGAATTGGGAAACTTTTGTTCCATAAAATTTTTATAGGATAAAATACTTTCCCATTTAACTTTGTTTCGAAAATATTAGCACCAAAAACATGTTCCCCTCAGTAGACCAGAAAAATACAATTTAAAATGCTATGAAAATATTTTTCCCAATTCCCTATTCCCAGGGAAAGCCAGAAAAGGGCCACAGATCACGAACAGAACTGGCTCTAGTAACAGCATCATTGTTAATACATATAATAGTCACGAGAAATGGAATGTGCACGTTTTCGAGAGTAGGTGATGTTTTGACATTTACCCACGTTCAACTCAAGGTTGTTCTTTGCACACCATGCGAGGAAGTTATTGAGGTCGGATTGTAATAGGCTCTTATCGGTGGTGTTTGAAATCAGTTTCTAAATCATCGATATCGATGAATTTTTAATTAAACATAAAACGTCGTTGATTCACGGAATGAAAAAATTGGCCCCAGATGACTGCCTTCTCCAGATTTTGCTGTGAAATGAGCTAATACTGATGACCTGAACAGTACATTATATATATACAGTCTTTAATATAAGAGCCCACCCAACGGAGACTTCGAGAAAGAAAGCCAAGTGTTCTAAACTTAAACTAAATAACTTCACGAGAAATCCTGTGAATTGCCTTGCTAAAATCGGTGAAGATAACATCAACCTCATTCCCTGCATTCGCAGCATATTCGAAGGTATTTCTGTTAAAGGATGCAATTTTCATTTTATGCAAAACATATACATCCAACCAAGTGGTTCGCAAACCCGGTTCGGCAGTGATAAAGAGTTCGTGATGAAAGGGCGACAAATTGCTGCTCTATGTTTCCTGGAACCTGAAAAATCCTAGAATGGTTTCAAGATATAAATGTAGTGAGTTTAGAATTACATCCTCTAACAGACTGGATAGAAGAGCATTACATTTTAGGAAAGAATGACGGAGGTCCATCGTCCATCGACACAAAATAAAGCTGAATCATTTCAGGAAACTGGAAAAGGAAAATCCGCCACCAGCAAAAAAACTTAAATACATATATTATTAAGGAAAAAAACATAAACTTAATTTTAATAAAACAAAAGAATAGAGCAAATATGGCTTTTTGAAAGCAATTGTTGAAAATATATCCTTTTATCCGTCTGAAAAATTCCCCGGACACATAGATGATGCCACAAATTTAAAACCCATAAGATTTTTAAATTCTACCAACCTGTTAAAATTTTATGACATTTCGATCATTAAGTTTACAAGTTACAGTTGTTTTAGAGACGCTACTTTTGTTAATTTCAAAACAACGGAAAAAAAATAATTTTATGTGTTGATTAACTATTTTTTGATGGGAAAATACCGTTCAAGCAAAGCAGATTGATAAGTGTAATCCGGACTCTGCACCAGGAAAATCAACCAACATTGACTGTTATGCTGAATTTAAACATGGTTGTACACTCACCGATGATGCACCACGCTCTGGACACCCCCAAATAAGGCTGTGACGCCAGATAACATAAAAAAAACCACGCAATTGTTTTGAATGACCGTAAAGTGAAGTTGCGTGAAATTAGCTGACATTGTAAAGATATCAACGGAACGTGTTGGTCATATTTTGCACTAACATTTGTCCATGAGACAGCTGTGTTCAAAGTGGGTATCTCGCTTGCTCACAATGGATCAAAAACGACAACGCGTCGATGATTCTGTTCACTATTTGCAGCACCGTATTCACCAGATTTGACCCCCAGCGGTTATTACTTGTTTGCAGACCTGAAAAAAAGCTCGAGGGAAAGAGATTTGGCTCCAATGAAGAAGTGATTGCCGAAACTGAAGCTTATTTTGAAGATAAAAATAAATCTATAAAAAGGCATCGAAATGTTAGAGAGGAGTTGGACTAATTGTATCGCTCTAGAAGGAAATTATGTTGATGAATAAAATGTATTTTCCCCAAAAAAATTGTGTTTTTTTGTTAGACCGGGAACTTTTCAGGCGATGTGTTGTGTATACGCGATGTGTTGTGTATGTATTTATGTACTTTTAAAAAAGGGCGAAGAGAATCTAAATAAACGATAAATGTCGTTTATGAAAAATGCTGTTTTGTACCTATGTCGTTTTGAAATTTAGCAATTTTGAAAAATGCCGTTTGTATCTTATGCCGTTTTGTACCTTATTATGTTATTAAAATAGGCAGCTATTAAAATAGGCCTTTTCGACCGGGACCCCCTTGAAACATATAAACAAAACAGCAATAACAATTTACTTAACGACAAAATTAGCACCAAAATCAATAGAATTTACGACCTAATAATAAAAACACGGTATGGTATATAAGATGAATTAAAAATTAAGAAAATGTAATGATTATTGTTAAACTGAAGAAAAAAATAAATTTTACAAAATTATCACACTCGTATAAGGAAGTTAAATAAGTATTATAAATTCAAAAAGATGAAACTAGGTTTTATAAATAATTAATTTAACTCAAGTGATATAAGTGATAATTCTTTCTTGATTTAAAAAAAAAGTTAATTAAAAAAAAACATATAGAAACACACATGTGTGTTTGAAGCAACATTTGTGCCCTACCCTGTAATCTTTCTAATCAGCAAATTTCGTAAAGTTCTAATGAATTATGGATCCCCTAATGCCAATTAATAGTAAGAACGGCACTTTGTGCACACACACAAAATTTATGCTTATACGATCACTTAATTCAACATTGTGATATGGCTAAAATGTGGTCACCGTTGGAATTAATTTATCTTACAGTACAGGTAAAAGTGAACAAAAACTTTTTTCATGTTGTAGCAATTAAAGATTTGTGGCGATTTATGTACATATTCCTGTCTCAAACCAAAACATTTCATTTGTTAGTGTAACTGAATCCCCATTACTATTAGTACCAAGGAGTGCTATAAATTCCGTAATCGTTCAATATTCCTGGTAAAGCAAATCGCAATCTGATCTGCTCTATAATTTTCCGTTTTAAGCGGCACATTTTATTCTGCATCTACTGTTACTGATTATATTACCGAAGCGTGATAAGAACAAGATATGTAATATTTTATTTCGAACTAGACCGTATCTGATTGTGATGCATTTGTGTGCACTTGTTGAATAGGTTAAGTATACTACAACTTAATTGGCCACTTAATAAATTTGTGATTACGACATCCATTATAAACATAATATAATACAGTTATTTTACATGTTGCTGTAATGTAATTATTACTTAAATGTACTTAGATGTCATCATATATAAAATATCTATTAAGAAGAGGTCAGATTTTTTAATTAATCATTTTTCTCATTTTCTCTATATTGGTTCTAATTATATTATGTAATTATTTATGTATGGTATGTACATGACTGGTAGTAGTGTAATATGACTGGACCGTGCCGATAAGACAATATAAATATTTCTCATCATTGTAACCCATTGTGATGTGGTTAGTTACTTAACTATAGTCATAGATGATTTAATGAATTAATATTATGTCAAGTAATAAGGTCAGTGTAGTATGTTAGGGAATTCTAGATGATTATGTTTTACGTATATAGACTAATAGTTTGTAGATAGAACATGAAATAATAAAATATTAGGTGTGGTTTTTTTATGTCGATGATTTATTTTTAGCGATCGGAAGTTGGTGTGTATAGAAGGGAATCGAAGTTTTGTGGTTTTGTAGTTTTATGAAATAAAATCGTTAACAGTTTACTGAATATTAAAATTTCTAATATTAGGATATATAATTTATTGTTGCAAATATCCACTTTAATCAAATGTACGTATTTATATAAATAAATTTACTGTCCATTTAGAGAATATAAATTCTAAAATACCTTTTTAAAATACCTTCTATTATATAATTATTAATTGTTTACATTCGTGTGTGTTTTGTGTGTCATGACACAGTCTTGGGAAAAATGCTTACTTGGCACGTGCGACGGTAGTTATGTTGCGGTCTGAAGCACTCGACTTAGATTTGCGCTATTTTAGTGCACCAGGTAAGGGACACTTTATCTTTTAATCATTATGAACAACCATGTTACCTGTTCACACCTTACTAAATTTTATCAAAATACTAGCTGACCCGGCGAACTTCGTACCGCCTCAAAATCAATAAATGTTGTTTCAAGTTATTATAGCTTAATTAAATTGAGTTTTATATTAAGATAAAATGAATTTTTTTCTCTCTCTCTCTCTCTCTCTCTCTCTCTGGCACTATATCCCATCAAGAGATTTGGCCGCCTTAAATGAGGTTTAATAATCATATTTTCATTTCGGATAATGACTAATGAGTGATTAATTCATTGATCCTAAACCAGCCGTGCAATTTTTTCCTTGTCACTACCGGGAATTGAACCCGAGACCTCCGGGGCGGATAAAATGAATACTCCAAATTAATTAAATTCAATCAAAATGAAATATATTTTAATTACATTGAAATGAATGTAATTCACGTGGCAGCAAGGATTTCGTTTTATTGAATTGATTCGAAATGATTCACGTAGCATTGTTGCACTACTTTCTTTTAAACTATTTCCTGAGTAGATTGCAATAGGGTCGATTCTATAGTTCCTCTACCGGTAAAAACCGTTACCGTTTACCTGCAATTTTTGACATTTTAGGATTACCTTTTACCGGTAAAACATTTTAAACTTTACCGGTAATTTAAAAAAAATAAATTTACGAGAGTAAACACAAAAAAAAATATTTAAACGTCACTTATTATCGTTATTCTGTTGTTCTGTATTTCTGTAGTTTTGTATTTTAAAAAACAGAAAAAAGTGTGAATATTGAGCGGAATACGCCATCCCATTGCGCATGCCGAATTTTAACAAAGTTTTTCCGTCATATTAAATTATTGCTGATGTCGTGTGGCATTAGAGATGTGCAGTTTCGGTACTTTGAAGGCAGCCGCATGAAATTTGTCTCGAGCTAGACAAAGTTGAAAATGTGTAATGTATAATGCGAATTGTTGTTGTAATGCATTGTACCGCCGTTTTAAGATCACACATTTTCAGCTTTGTCTAGCTCGAGACAAATTTCGTGCGGCCGCCCTGAGTAATCGCGAGTACTCGTTACTTCGTATTCGTTACAAAGTAATTTAAATTCCGTATACGTTCTAATAATTCTAAATAATTTTAAAATGAATTTTAAAAAAATCAGATTACCTACTTTCCTATGATTCCCGATGCTCATGTTACATACTCGTACGTTATTTTAATGTAGTAATCATTAAAAACAGTTTTATTTCATATAAATAAAATAAAAATTTAATAATTTATCGAATAAAATTATTAACAATTGGAGTATGTATTTACAATAGTAGTAGTTAGTAAATATCAAACATATAATAATTTTTGTTTCTTTGTAGTTTGGATAGATAATGCTTTGTTGTTTTAACAAAATAACGTTATTATTCAGTAATTATCAGTATTTGCCACGCTCCTTATGAAAGAGAAACGTGAAGATTGTTCATGGATAGAAATGATAGAAAGATTAAAACGATTTTTACGTAAATCATAGGTTAATACTTTCCTTTTCTGCCTTAATAATAAAAATGTATAACCATCCTTTACATTAACAGCAAAGTGAAATAACTACTCGATCCACGAAACAAGCGTATAAAGCATTAGAATAGTAAAATGTATATTAACGAACGTTGAAAGTAACGAGTAGTAAATACCGAATAGTTACTACCCGCGGCCGCAAATCTCTATCCGGCAGTCGTAATTTTGTTAGTGAATGGGAAAGATGCACAAATATTATACCGAAACATTTTTTGCAAATAACGAGAGCTATTTTTCTTTTAATATGTATAAAGTTTTTTTCTGATTGATTTTCTTCTAAAACAAAACAAATAAATCGGCACAAGCCCACAGCATACTCCGGAATAATATACGAGGGTATATCAAAAAGTCTTGCAATATCATATGAAAAAAACGAGTGAGTGAGACAACAATATATTTTTCAAAACCATTTTTTGTCACGATGAAACTTCTAGAAGAACATTTCGATGTAAATTTTACGGTTCGTTTGTTTTTGTCAATTTAGTAACATGTGTTTTGAATTTTTCTTAAAATGAATGAAATTGAATATCGCGCCGTTACTAAATTTTTCTATAAAGATGGACGAAATGCAATTTATATATTCAACTATATATCAAAAGTTTACGGCGAATCTGCACCATCATATGCCACAGTAACAAAGTGGGTAAAATTATTCAAAAGTGGTTGGGAGTCATTATAAGACGATAACCGCTCGGGTCGGCCAGCAGATGCTATTAGCCATGAAAACGTAATTTTGGCTGATTCTATTGTATTGGAGGACCGGCGTATTTCTGTTCCGCGGTTAGCGTGGAGACTTTCTCTTTCATACGGTACCACATATACTATATTACATGACCACCTTCACATGTCGAAAGTAAGTGCGCGATGGGTTCCCCGTTTGTTGAATGCTGAACAAAAAAAAATGCGTGTTTAAACTTCAAAGGCGATTTTAGATATGTACAAAGCAGATCCAGAAAATTTCTTGGGTAACATAATAACAGGCGATGAAACATGGCTTCATCACTGGGATCTGGAATCCAAACAAGAATCGATGCAATGGATTAAACGTAGTGAACCACCACCAAAGAAATTCAAAACTCAACCGTCTGCTGGTAAGGTTTTGGCAACAATTTTTTGGGATGCTGAAGGAATTTTGATAATCGATTATATGCCACCGAAAACCACAATCACAGGCATATATTACGCAGAGGTTTTGCGAAAATTGAAAAAAGCGATCCGGGAAAAACGGCCAAGGAAAGTTAGGAAAAAAATCTTGCTTCTTCACGACAATACACCAGTGCGCAAGGCTAATATTGCTCAAGCTGCATTAAAGGACTGCGGCTTCGTGGAAATTCCGCATCCACCGTACAGTCTAGACTTGGCACCCAGTGACTACTTCTCTTTCCCAATTTGAAAAAAACACTAAGGGGCCGGAAATTTTCCAGTGACTATGAAGTACAGTCTGTTGTAAATGAATATTTTATGGAGCAAAAGAAATCTTTTTTTTTAGAGGGTTTAGGTAAGTTAATTGATCGATGTGACAAATGTATAAACCTTAAAGGAGATTATGTCGAAAAATAAAAATATTGCTGTCTCTCTCACTCTTTTTTTTCATATGATATTGCAAGACTTTTTGATTTGCCCTCGTAGGTTATTTATTAAATTTTGTGTTTTTTATAAATATTAACAATTCATAGAAAACGAACAATATAACATACAAATTCCCGTAAGTACATATAATTTAAGATGTATCTATTAGTTGACTGATTTATTAAAAAAATAAGATTATAATTAACAAAAAACCAAACTTAGAATATGGGTTCTTCGAATGTGTGGGAGCATTTTGAAAAGCGCAAAGACAACATCAATGCAGCTACATGTAAGTTATGCAAAAAATGTATTAAATGTGATGGTGGTTCAACAAGTAGAATGATTTCGCACCTTAAGCTTGCGCACCAAATTTTAGTCAAAACAACTAAAACAGCTTCTGATGATGTCTGCACTAGTAATTCTGCGTCTGCCTCTACATTTAAAAAGGACAAAACATTAATATCTAGTTATTTACAACTAGAAACTTTAGAAGAGATAGTGTCTTAATTAATTGTACTAGACGGTTTCTCATATTACGGCGTAACAAATTCGTCTTTCATTCGCCAAAGTATTTGTAAGCTTGGATATACGTTGCCAAAAAACTCAACGGGCACAATTGAATTGGTAAAACGATATTACAACCAAATTAAAATAAAAGTTGTAGAACAATTACAGTCCAAAATTTCTGTTGGAAAACGTTTCTCGCTGTCTGTTGATGAATGGACGAGTATAAAAAATAGAAGATATTGCAATATTATTTTGTATGATAAGAGTGAAAATTACAATCTTGGTTTAGTAAGGATTACAGGAAAATGCGATGCAAAAAAAATTCAGGAAATTGTAAAAAACCGACTAAATGAGTTCAACATAGATTTTGACCAGTTATGCAAAAATATAATAGAGAAAGTCCAGTGGAACAGGTATTATGTTTAACCCATGCATTGCATTTGGCAGTAATAAAGTTTTTCTACCAAAAATATGTGACTGTTGATGAACCTGATCAGCTTTCCATTGAAAATGAGGAAGACATTATTATGGACGAGGAATTTGATGGTGACAACACTGATGATGATGAGTCAATGGAACCAGATGATAATATAATAATTGAAGATATAAACGCCGCAATTGGAAATGATGAAAATAGACATTCAAGTTTTTACATACAATGGCAAGCCTTGCGAACCGTTATTAAATATTTTCGAGTATCGTCATCAAAAAATGATTTTTTGCAGAATAAGATAAAAACCCGACTTGGCAAAGAACTTGAATTAAAAATAGATGTTAGAACACGATGGAACACTATAGATCCCATGATCGAAAGATTTTTACAAGTAAAACAGGAAGTAAAAGAAGCTTTAGAATATTTTAACTGTCTTCATCTGCTAACTCCAATAATGTTGATGATGCCGCAGAAGCCTTAGCAAGAAATGATGCAACGCTTATCACCACAGAAAGTGTAATTGAACTGTTATGTTCAACTTTGGAAAAAAAAAATAATAATTCACCAATTTCCCTCAATTTCTTACTTTGTTTGAAGCATGAAATTGATAAAAGACGTAATATTAAATTATTGTCTCTTGTACAGTATGTACATGCTTAATCCAAAAAATTTAATGAAACGCAATTTTCTCTATGCTTACTGATCAAAGAGCTGTACGGTGGCATTTGGGAAAAAATTAATTGAGAGATTATTCATATCAGATGAGCAAGCAGGGTCAGATTCAGAAGAGAATGCTGAGCCGGAACTTATTAATTCCGATTTAAAATCTCAATTTTAAAAAGCTATCTCGACTGCTAATAATTTAATTTCCAGTAAACCAGTAGGATTGTCATCATCAATACAAAAGCAGTTTTCATTTTTCGAAATGGTCGGAGAAAAGAGTCATACTCTCACATTGCTGTTCGAAGCTTTGCAGACCGCAAAACCAACATCTACAGGCAATGAAAGAACATTCTCTATAGCAAGCCGAGTATGCACTAAAATAAGAACGAGATTATCAGATGAAAACCTACACATGATTGTTTTTCTCAAATATTTCTTCTTGAAACAAAACGAAATTAAAGATTGATAGCTAAATAACTATCTAATTTAAATTTATATGGAAATGGAATATTATTTTTATTTTTGTTTTGTATGAAATACAAATAAATTGTTTTTTGTTAAAATAAAGACCTAATATTGTTTTATTTTTCGTTAAAAAGTATGTTACCGAAATTTACCGGTTTTTATCGGTAACAACATTGTTGATTTACCATTTACCGGTATTACAAAATATCCGGTAATTAAGGAACTATAGTCGATTTCCTTCAGTAAAACATCTTGTGATATACGACATTTTTTGTTTTATTGTCAGGTGCGAGAACGAACAAAACGGATGGTTTGCCGACACGTGAACATGCTAAGTACAATTGGCCGTGAGAGAAACATTTATTTTCTAGATTCAGGCCACAAACACTCAAGGATGGGCCTTGTGATTTGTTGATCGTCATGGCGAATGCAAGACGAATCGGAAATTGAATTCGTTTAAACTCGAATGGCATATCGGTTGGGATCATCAGAATTCTCGCAATGAGAACTTCCTCACCTTTGAACTTTCCTTGAGATTTCTCAAAATAAAACGAGTTCCGTTATATAGTTTTGGTTGATTCAGGTTTCGTAGCATGATGATTACCGGCAACACACCAACTTTCAGTTGTAAATTGTGCGGGAGCAAGCCAGCCAGATCCAATGAGTTTAAAAATTCAGTTGGACAGTTGGTTGATTCGTCTTTGTTTGTCACACAGTCGATAGATTTGAAGGAATGAAGTGGACCGACGGTTAGATTTTGAATTTTGAAATTTAAGTGATCCCCATTTTTGTTTTTTGCCGCAAGAATTACTCGTTCACTCACTCAATTGTGATTTTTGTGGTTAGTAATATTGTTCAGGAACACTTTGTTGATGAGCTCGTCCTTCGTTGAGACAAAATTGCAAAAGTTCTGAGGAAACGAAATCAATCTGTTCGATTCGTCGACCGGAACACGGCCATTACCGATAGTCAGCAATTGCTTGGAGAAATCTTCGGCAGATGGATCGTTTAACCACAGACAATCAAATTAAATTTTTCGTTCGAGCTAAAAAATGAAAACAAAATATATTTCTGACAATTCCAATGTCATCGTTGTATCTGTCATTTTTCGTTAAACTGCGTATACGTTTACGCAAAAAAACAAAATATTTTTGGTTGTTTGCGGCTATTATCAGAAAATGAACTTGCAGTTTAAATTTTTACGTTTTAATAGAATAAAATATCTCTTTTCGGTTGTCTCTGGTTTAACAATGCAACTCGCATGTTTGTCGTCAGCTGAAGTTTCATCACATAGCGCCACGCAGAGTCGATGATTTGAGGAAAGCGTTAGTTTCAATGACAGCGGTCAATCTTGGAATCACTGGTATTTTTTGACGGAAATCGCCGGACAGTTGAATCATTGCGCCTCCAAAACAACTTGAGTCATTGCGTAGATCTTTCATTGTTCGATTGAGTGCTTCAAATGCGCATTTGTGCACCATTTTACATTCATAATCGATGATGATTTTACTTGCTACCAAAACTTTCGCCATTGCTGAATGTTTCGCAATGTTGCAAGTCGGGTTTTCAGCCGATTAAAGGTCTAACGACAATTTCAACGCTGAGCAACTGCTACACCAATATTGGATCTCGCACGAACAGTGGCCAAAATCAATGATATGAGGAATGCCTTCCCAGTTTCACCGGGCGCATCGAAGAAAAATAATCCACCATTTCCATCATGAATTATATAGCTCAGTAGATAAAATAAAAAAAATTGGATAGAAAATAAAATAGAAATGTGCATGCAGCCTCCAGTCGGATTCGTATTCAGTACCTTGCGGTCCAAGCGCCGAAGCTTTAACCACTGCACCACTCGTCACATACAAACTACACCTACAAAATTCATATAAAAAAAAGTTTTTTTATTAGATTTTTGGGGCTTCTCTTTTGAGTTTTTCCGACTTTTCTTTTTTCGTAAACCACCACTGTATTAAGACGAACAAAATAAAAAAAAAACAAAATGAACTAAATGTATGAGAAAATGGATTTCCTTGATAAATTTTTTTTTGGTGAATTTTTCCGATGTTTTAATAGTTATTATGCTATTCGGAACAGAGTCAAATCCAACAAAATAAAGATCATAAAAATCGGTCCAGCCGTTCTTGAGTTATAAATGGTGTAACTAACACGACTTTGTTTTATATATAAAGATTTTTACGTCTTCCCATTAATAACGATTTCTTAGAATATAGTAATTTGTCCAACAAAAAAACTGAAAGTATCAAAATAATAACAAAATTTGAAATAACCGTCTCTGTGTTTGACAAAATAGTTTTTGTAAAGTGAAAACATATATTGAACAAGTACAACAAAAAAAAATCGAAGTCGTGAATGAAGCCCATACAGAAAAATGATTTCCCGCTCCAATTATTTTCGATAAATTATCACGAAGTCCTTAAGGGGTCTTAAAATCGAAACGCGAAAATTATACTGTCTAAAGCAAATAAAACCACTATTTTAGTAGGAAATCTTGATATGGAAAGAAATTTCAAAATTATTTGATTTGGCCAACTCTCATCGATTGGGAAGTTATTTTAAATTTAATAAAGATAACTATTTGAACTGACTGGTGTATCAACTCATGTTACCTCGTTCCAAACAGTACCGTATTTCAAACTAATAAAATTTCCCTACTCGGGTTTCTTTAACACGCGATGAACTGCATTGAACTTGCCAATGTCAGCCAAAACTATTAAGATTACCAAGAAATGTTATTTTTATTTTCATTGGCAATAGAAGTACATATTTCAGTATAGACACTAAAATAAAATTCAGTTAACAAAAATTTGTTGGTAGGGTTCGGCGAAAAATTAAAATCAAAAAATATGTAGGTCAAACCTTCTTTCCCAAATTACTTTCTGCGCGCCTACTTCTTATTTTAATATAATTATTGTTATACATTTTGTTTTGTTATGTTCCTTTCTATTTTTATTTGTATAATCACTTCTAAACTTATTTTTGTATTTAGAGGTTATATTTATGTACACCTTATGTATACACACGAGTTCATACATACAACATAGTTTATTTATAGTTCAGCACATTTTCCATTGTTTTTCACCCAACCGTTTCTTCCTCGCATTTTTATTTTTTTTTTTTAGGGGGGCACGTCGTTTACATTTAATATTAACGATGACAACAATACAGAAAATTTTCGTCTCTACGTCATACTGTTCGAAGTTATACTTAGGCTAAATAATTTAACATTATTTCGAGAATTTTATGTTTCTGACTTGTTTTTGATGTGTTTTGCATTTTTAATCTCCGTAAGTGTTGTGTATATTTTGCGAAATACCGGGTGTTCATTTTTAAACATAAACTTTCTATGGTCAAATCTAATTTTGATGACCATTGACAACCAAAGAAGAATCGTAATTGTCACTTTTTCTTTTTCACTGAAAGCGGAGTACCTTGAAATTACACTAAGCCCACGGAACATGTACGATTAGTTTCGTTTGACGGAAGTTCAAGAAATGAAGTAACCATGAATCACTATTACCAAAAATTCCAACTCTCAGAGTTATTTTAAAAATTGGAAATTGAGCAAATGCCAATAGGTCATCTAATATTTACTCAGCCGTTTAAGAGGTTATATTATTAAAATTTTATCTGCAACCTACCAGATTATTTTGCACATGTCGTTTATTTTTCTGTCCCCGCAATGAATATGAAAGGATTTCCCTACTTGAGGTTAGGATAAAATAAGTAGCTCAATTAGTTAATTCTTCCACACAACAAGACCCATCTAGTTAATAAACTCATGCTGAGGATCATTTATGAAATTTTTCCGTTTCAGGAAATATTCGATCCGATACGGATTTATCCTATTATAAAATTTGTACTATCGAATTTGTTAGCAACATTATTTCTTTTAAATTATTTGAGGTTAGATTTTGATTTTAATAATTTGACAGCTGGATTTTTTTTATTATCTTAATAGCGTCTTGCTGAGTGATGTGTTGAAATATTTTAATAATAAATTTAGCGCCTTAAATTTTATTAATATTATTAAAATAATTAATTTACAATATTTTTTAAATATTATTAAAATATAAATATTAAAATATTCTAATGAAACGTGAAAATAAGAATCGAATACATAATGCGTCAACTAAATAGCAGTCGGGTTTTTTCTAGTGTGTTCGGAAAAATCCGATTCGATTTTGTTGTTTAGATTCATAATAGCACGGATTAAAAAAATCCGAGGAAAAATCCGAGACATCCGAGAAATTAATTTTTTCGTAGAACAAATTCTTAACCCTAAAATATTACATACTCGCTTGATGTTCTGTCTGGAACATTCAACATTTGGTAAGATAGCAGGCTAAGCCCCTCAATTTTGTTTGACACATTTTAACAAGTGATCTTATAAGCTGGTTTTGTGCTTAGAAAATGTTGAAAATTTCATGACTACAAATTTGTTGACAGCCGACAGATGATGAAGTCAATGTAAGAGATAGTTGGCTGATAATTGGCATTGTCAGAGTTCACATGGATTTGCCTCAAAAATTTTTACTTTTGCAAGTGGAACAAGGACATCGAAATTGTAAAAGAATTGTTGTCAAACGCAAATAGAGATACTCGTCAGCTGGTTTTACAAGAACCATCAAACACGACTCTAGGTTTTGTTTTCCTGCTACCAGTTTTGATGACTGCGTGGTGTGGGAGATAATCGTTATTATATTTTACGACGTTGATCTCTGATGATGGTGTACAACTCATGTAGCCAAAATTTTTGAATGCTTTCGTCACAAGGATTGTTAGGCGCTTAATGTTTTTTGGCTGTGGTATTTGTTCAAATTGGCAATATTGATTTGATTTCTGGGCGCGTATTTTTGAAACTGGTAAAATTTCCCGTATGCGGAATTAAGTTTGCTTTAAAATTCTTTAATCATTTTTTCAAATTTGTTTACAAATTTTCTATTATTTATTTCCCTACTAAGTGAATAAATGGTAACTTAACTATGTATTAGTTGGTGGCGTAGTTTCCTTTTTCCTTAGTTTTTTGTCGTACACGCTCTTATTACACCTACTGTATTTATACTAATCTCAATCATTATTGCCATGATGAACGTATGAATGAAATATGCGACAATCAGGAATATATTTTGATAAGAAGTGCAAGACTACTTAATAATGATAATTCAATGGATGCTGACAGTAGTAAATTCCTTCGTAATATCGATCACTTTATAATAAATTAATATCTTATGTAAATGAATTTATTTTTTTTTTGCATAGGTTGTGGAGACGTGTGTCAAGAAAGTAACGAAATTCAACAACCTCCTGCGGACCAGCGCATTAGCGGTGCCGAATCAGGTGGGAGCGGTGAAACGTCTGAACCATCTTACTTTCTGATTCTACTGAGACTATTATCTTAGATACGAGAAGACATAAAACCGTTTCGGGCAGCAATATTAAGGATTAAAATGCATCTAGCAGTAATGTACATCAAAACGAAGAATTTCTACGGCAGCATGAAAGAAAGCGTCAGCAGAAGGCTGTTCCAAACATGCGGAAGAAAAATGTAGTCAAACATCTACGATTGAGTGGCCCAGCCGTATATTAATAGAAGACGAAGATAAATAGATAAAAAAGAACACAAAAATATTAACTGCATCAAAGGCAAGTACATTTATTGAAGTTATTATCTTATTTGAAAATTAAAAATAACAATTTTCAGGTATCATTCTAACTCCAAAATTAATAAAGCCAATAGGAAATTAATATGTGCTGAATATTATGGACTGGCTGATTGTTCCGAGGTTCACTCACCAGTCACGTTCCTGTTGCAAAAAAAAACTGGTTCTAAAAAAAAAACAAATCAATCTCCAGGATGTATGACGATACTGCTAAAGAATGGGTTTGTTTAACAAAAATTCTTTCTACTTTCATACTTTCAATTGCCGTGTTTCTTGGCGCTCATTGAAAACATGATCCAAATTTTATGTTAGGTCACAAATTTTGATTTTAAATCTAGCAAGCGCTTTTGTGTTGTTTCATGAAACATGAACTTAACTGGAGCGCCAATAAACAATAATAATCAAGCGTCAATAAACCCGGTGGCAAAGTGGTTAGCATGCTTGCTCCAGCGACCGGAGGTCCCGGGTTCGATTCCCGATGGTGACAAGGAAAAAATTTCACGGCTGGTTTAGGATCAATGAATTAATCACTCATTATCCGAAATGAAAATATGATTATGAAACCTCATTTGAGGCGGCCAAATCCCTTAATGGGATATAGTGCCAGAGAGAGAGAGAGAGAGAGTCAATAAACACAGCCAATATAATTTATCGTGTGATTGAAATGTGTATACAGCAAATGGGTGACTCTGGGCTATATTAGCTACTCTACATAAAACTAATCAAACTGGTGTAGATTTTGTTAAGCAACAAATAGAGTCGTATCCGAAAATGGAATCACACTATTGTGCAGACGGGACACAAATAAGGTATACTTATCATAAAATTTAAATTTATCTACAATGCATCGCCTATACCAAAGAGATTTCTGCCCAAAACTCAACATTTCTGCTGTTTCTTTGAGAGTGTACCGCAAAGTCTTCCACAGTTACTCTCTTCAAGATTCTTTCTTTATTCCAAAAAATGACCAGTGTCCTGACAATGAGCTTGACAAAAAATATCGATTAAACGAAATGGGTAGACGTACGGCGCCATTACGTTTGATTTGCAAACTGCATACTAAGGTTCTGCTATTCAAGAAAAGGTGTCGCGATATAAGTTGACGTGCGTTTTATTGTTTAATTTTTTAAGAAACATCAGAAACTCACATCAAATTTATTTACCCCCAAAAACGATCTGATTTATTGATCTGATTTAATTACTGCCAGTGCCTGATTACATGAGTTCCTTTACCTATCTTTTAAAGGCTATATAAATGTTGTAAATTATTACTAAAGTTAAGTTAACACAGCAAAGAATTTTCACTTCATTTTATAATATTTCAACTGGTAATTATGTCCGTATTTAAAGAAATTGAAGCTCTCTTTCTTCAAATAACTAACTTTAATTTTCTAAATAAAGATTTTACACTGAATTATTTATTTATTTAACGCAAATTAATTTTGTCCAAACAGTAAACACAAGTATTTCACTAACTACATAGTGATTATCGCTCGAACATCAACTGTTTTTAAATGAAGTTTTTAATCTTACTGTTTTTAAATGAGCACCCGGTACTGTCATACATTTTATTGTTTTACAAGTGACATTAAATGGAATTCATTTCTTTAGTTGAATAGTTGGACATTATTTTGATTTTGATGAATGACTGTTGAAAAATATGTGTACTAACCTTAATTCCTTATAAATCGCCGAAATTAATTATTAATCTGAAAAGAAAAAAATTAATTATTAATCATTTACTTCAATTTTATGCTTCTTTAATTTATTTATAAATAATTTTCATCTAATCTGAATAATTTCTCTAATCAAAAAAATTAAATAGCTTCTCGTGAATAAATTTAAAATATGGGGGCGATTCAAGTGAATTTTCACAATTCGCTCACACGCCTGTTAATTTATTTAAGAAATTCTTAATAAATGTTATATAAAAATAATAAATAAACCAGAAATATTTTCGTTGCATAGCAGAAAGTGTAACACAAGGCGGTAAAATAGGGATTCAAAGAACGCACATTTCAAATTAAAACGTAACCCATACAAATGCCAATCTGAAGGTTGCCAACACCGTACAATTTCATTAAAATTTATGAATACGCAGTTACACAATAAATAATATTTTATGTATGTATAGAGAAAAAGTTGGTAAAAAAATTTTCCAACCAATTTCCATCTGGATGATTTCAACGCAAAGGTAACGTATAAGCATAAATATAAAATATCGCTTTCACCTACCTAGCAACAAGTATTTCCATTTTTCCAATTCAAAAGAAATTCCTAATTGAGTGGTTTATGGTGGTGACAACACCACGACCAAATTTTTTTTTTTTATATGAACTTCCTTCACAGCTTAGGTAAGGAGAAAATGAAAAATAAATTAAAATTATTTATTACTTGTCTTATCGCTATGGTTTAATTAGCACAATTTTTATATGTATTTATAACGTTTTTCATCGACTGTAATTTAAAATTGAAACTAAAATTTATTTAGCTAGAAAAAAACTCATCAAATAGAACTAAATATATTTTATATAATATATAGAAGTAAATGGAAGGAATTACCAAAAGTAATTTAATGAAAATAAATAAAACATTAGATATAAAATTAAGCTGGAAAATTGTTTTATTTCTCTGTATATTTTATGAAGTTTTTTTTAATAACACCTGAACTAGCACGAATGCAATGATGGGATAAGGTAAATTGGCACTCGAGTGATTTCACGGCCCTCCCTTGATAATCAATACAAAACAAATAATACAAATTTAAAATTTTGAAGTAAATTATCTCTATGTTTTAACCAGCCTTTATGAATCATAATCATGCCTATATATACGTAGCTGAAGTAAGCTGAAAGAATAAGGAATTGGGAACAAAATTATCATAGCATTTTTGTCCAAATT
Source organism: Nephrotoma appendiculata (assembly GCA_947310385.1). NCBI lineage: Eukaryota > Metazoa > Arthropoda > Insecta > Diptera > Tipulidae > Nephrotoma > Nephrotoma appendiculata. Next base: position 224,334,024 of record OX371223.1, read on the forward strand.
GTGTTTTTCTGGCCTACTGAAGGAATAAGTTTAGTGTAAAAAATTTCAAAACAGTCCCAAGTCTAAATTCAGCAGCGGTGGGCACTCTATACAGCACACTAACGTCAGGTTACCCTAAAAAATACCACATCGGAAACACATTAACCAACACAACATTGGGGAATTCGCTACTTGCCTTCATGACGTTTTCGGATGTTAAAGGTTTTTATTCTTACCTCAAAATCCGATCGAACAACACGACACGGATAATCAATATAATAATTATATATTGTATTAATCGCGATTGAATCACTTCATTGTTTCACATTTTTCATATTTTCGCAATCGCGCCATCATGTCTTCGAGGCATATAACATTTCGGTGATCAGTGTCCATCTTAAGTGAAGTAAAAATAGTGATTCGTGCCAAAACAGTGCTACTCAGAGCTAATCTAATTCAGTGCAATGAAAGCTCGAATGAAGCAAGCGTCGTTATTATGGGTTCTCGAACTAGCAGTACGAAAGAGCAAGAATCTCACAAGTAACATGACAGGAGTAAACGACAAATTCGTACACCCCCAGATCGACCACGTGATGACTCATTACAAGGATTTTGTAACGTAAACCAGTAAATTGACACCATGTGCGGTGATAAACAACTCTATGAAGAATACGGTAAATGCGTTCAAGTAGAAGATTATTACCTGGTCCAAATCTTGAACTTGAAAGCTCTAAAGATATTACTACATACTACTTGAAATACACTAATTGGACCGAATTCGAATATCCAATTGTGGACCTCATCCACAACAACAAACAGCTGACCAACTCGCAGAAGTTACACTATTTAAAGGCGAGTTTAACTGGGGCAGCACCGTTGTAGCTCAAATCTGTGACTTGATCACCAACGATAATTAAAATGAAGCATGAAACATTCTTCGAGATCGATATAATCATAGTCGGTTCATCAGAATCGAAATGACCCATCAATGGTCACACTTGGAGCAGTTTTAACCTTCCCAACAAGATATACATCTAACTCGGAGCTGATGTCATTGGGACGCTTCAAAATAATGTATGCATCAGCGGTTTGCGTTAGCGGTTCACCTTAATGATGGTTAAATTGGTTATATCCTCTTTGGCTGGGTAGAGCACAAAACAACTAATCGACTGTTTAGTTTAACGCCAACTATTGAAGATTATGCCACAATCGGCAACACACTAAGATCCGAAAAAACCTCCAAAACCCCAATAATTCTCAAGACCACTCATGACATCTTCCTCATCAAGGTGTAATGCAACGAAAACTGTGCGTGGTATTCGACGCATCGCACAAAACAACAACTGGCGTATTGCTAAACGAGAATCATCACATTTATCCAAAGCTGCAATCCAACATCTTCGGACCCGTTCTCGGAAACATAAATTCGTTTTCTTTATACAGACGTAAATGTATCGGGAGATCTTGGTCGATGAGTTTGATCTTGGTCGTGAGTTTAAGCGAAGTCCAGCAGTATCTAGAGCCAAACTCATACATAACTATTACGTCAATCACGTAACGTGTCACAAGTTCAATTGTATGCGCATGGACCGATCCGCAAGTAGTACTTGGTTGACTACGCAGCTTTCTTTATCGCTGCAAGACGTTTGTGGCCAATTGGGTTTCGTAAATCAATGATTAAATTCAACCTGCTAATTAGAATTATGTCAACACTAAACACAAAACTGCTGATTGCATGTCTAGTGATGTTGAACCCTCATCACTACTCAGTTATCGGTTGTCGTGGACACGTCCTGTTTGGCTTCGAGAATATCCCAGTAAATCGCCACACCAAAGAAGTAACGCACCCAATTTTAATATTTATATATTCCACGTATGCAGAAAACGTGACGTCTGACAATGACTAATACTACCTAATACCTACCATCCCTACTGACTCGATGTTCATCGCTCAGAAAATTACTTCGTATCGCAGCTTTCTGCAGATGCTTCATCCAACGTTGACGTCGCAACACAGCAACGCGCTCGAAGGCTTTAATGGCTTGGAGCGTCCAAAGTTTGGAGCGCGGATTTCCCATTGGTGTTAATTTTAGTACATTCTATTCCGAAAACATCATTCCTCATAAGGCCAGCAAAATTAAACTGTTAATATGAAACTGAAAAGTGAAATAGAGTCGGATTTTTCGGATTTCGAAGAAAACTATTATTTAGTTCTTGTTGGGCTCAACGATGTTATTCGTAAGCGCAGTGACGCTGTGTGCAGAAGGTGCAACAACTAGAAAGCACCATGACTAATACTAGAAATTACATGGAGTGACAGTTGATTTTGATGCCTATAGTTCGACCATTCATGACTGAAAATATTTAACAGCAGCGTGAAAGCTTCAATACTTGAAGGGTGTATTAGAGGATGAAGCCAAGATTTCAAAAGCGTAAGCAGTGATAACACAGGAAGCGCCATTCGATCAACGCGGTTATTAAATCCTAAATGTAACATCCGAACGTTGTGCAACCCAATTCTACCAACATTACAAAATTAATATAGATAAACTAGATCCCTGGATCTAATACATAGCACTGAACAAATGAAAATAGATCTCTTTAGACAGCAAATAGCGGAGAAGGACTTTTTAATGTTGAAAACTTATTTACCTTTCTGGGGAAAGCGCATACACATGTTGGAGGCAGTAAAGTGGTAAATAATATATACACATTAAAATCGAACTCCCGATACTCGTGAGCTTGGCCAATCTCCATAAACAGATCACAGATTTTATGAATGCACCACTTGTAAAGATATGACGGAAGCGCAAAAATCTGAGGCAATTCAAAAATGTAATAGGTGTTTAAATTGTCTGAATGGCGAGAAACGCTTCCATAGACAGCTCAGCAACTTTAACAACATTCATCATTTCCATCATTCCACTCCACCAGAAGTGTACATTTTCTGTAATGTTATCAGCTTAATAATGAATGATCCGAAGATATATTTTCTGTGGTTATATGATGTGCATGTGCGAATTTAAATTATCTTTTACTCTATACGTGACCAAAAGATACGAATATACACTTGAATGTCGATTATCCGGGATGAGCGGGATTTTCCGGTTAATTGAATTTTTTGTTATTAGGGACTAAAACAAAATCCCGGTTAATCAGATGAAATCCCGATTAATCAAGAGACTAAAAAAAATCGAATGCGTAGGAAAAATCCCGGATAATCGAGGTACGGATAATCGGATCTCAGATAATCGAGATTCTAGTGTATACGATAATTAGACGAAGAAAAGATCTGTATTGAAACTTACGGATAGTATAAATTGATGATGTCTGACATGATCCGTGTAGCAACTGAACGGAACGGATAATATAAATAGATCTTTAAGCGGGCGTGAAATCAAAACGTAAAAATCAAAACTTCTGTGATTTTTTTGACGTTTTCACTGTTAATTATGTTAAACGAAAATCTAAAAACAACTGATGAGGCATTAACATAGAGCTATGTCCAGCATACGATTTTTTTATAATTTACGATTTACAGATGCACCTGTATTAATGACCCTTCTGTTACACCATTTTTTGTCGACTGGCTTTGATATTTAACGCATGAAGTCATATTCAGTGACCTAAAATTTAACAATTTAAGGTTTCTTAAAAAATATTTAAAAAATTTTATTCACCCCAAATTATAAAAAATTGCAACGTAAACGGAGCATTCAAGGACACATCGCATAATGAGAAATTTCCACTTGTCTGCTTTATAACAATACATGCGCACGTTAGTAATAAAATAAATTAATAATTTGTCGGTTTATAAATAATCATAATTTTTAAGTATTCATAATTCAATTTTGCCACCAATTATACCCAAATAAATTAAATTATAAGGCCGATCGTAGCCCATATCCACCTTTTAAAAATATTTGTGTCAAATTCATAAAAATTTTAAGCAAAAGCAATTCAATTAAATTTACAAAAAACAACTAAACACCTTTTAATGGTTAACAATGTTAAAAATTACGTTTGGAAATGACAGCCGCAGTAATTAAAATACACATTTTCAATTACAATAATAACAATTTAATTTCATTTTGATAAATTAATTTTTCAATCACGTTTGTTTATCGAGGAAATTCCATTATTGGATTTGACAAACACAAAACATGTCCATAACAATTATCACGGTTTGATGTCGTTCGTATTTGCATTGGATTTTAAAAACTACATTAAAATTGCATTTTGAAATTGTTCTGTACACTTAAGGAAATGTTGTGATATTAATGTACAGAAACAGTTGGCGGTGAGATTGTTGCACTTGAATGAATTTTATAAAATGGATCAAACAGTCTTGATGCCATATTTAGATCGGATTAAACAGTTGCCTTGAATATATTAAATACAATTCAACCCTTTTCACAGATCATTTAAGAATGTTTTGCAAATTAATTTATCCATCAGAAAATGGCTTAACCCTTTTTAAAATGAACAAAGCGGAATTGTTAATTTAATTATTAAGCCGCTCCACTTTTTATTTAATAATTTTTGTGATTTTTTTGTGCCCTTAGAATTAGAATGCGGATAACAAAGCTTTTTATGTTTTATGTTGTTTAGCATTTTTAAATAAAATAATTTCAATTTCAAATATTGTTTCCAAGAAGTAATTGCAAAAGTCGTTTTTCAGTATATAATGACTATAATTTAAATTTCTTCTAAATATTGTACAATATGGTCTTATTGTTTCTTTCAATTCATACAAATTTTCAACTTTTCGGATCTGGACATTTAAGGATTGAAACGAATTTAATTCGTTGCGGGTTAACGAATATATTTTAATCAATCGTTTTCAATAAAAGCTTATATAAGAATTTTTAATTTTGATGTTACATTTTATTGGCATTGCTTAACCAACACATATAATAGAAATGTTTAGAATTTTTTAAAGGTTCACATCTTTAAGTTGGCAACACTGTTTTGTTTGACAACCGATTTGACAGCTGACATTTGCTTTGTCATTTATTTGATTTACCATTTCATAATAAATATCTCATGTTGAAATTTTTTATCAAAATAACGCTTCTCATACAACACTCATCATGCATTACGTCCATTTTACGGCGTCAGAATCGTCCATCAGAGCGGGTAATTCGGTTAATTATGGTTCGTTTCTGCACCATGAATACTCTAAATAATAATACGCATCCAGTAAGATACCGAACAGTGCGTACCGCACAAGTGATAGACGCTGGAAGATTTTATCTAGGCATTTTGGCTTGCGTGCTTACAAAATTCGACTTGTGCAGGAATTAAAGCCATCCGACCATCGCATACGCCACCAATTCGGCCATTGGGCTGAAGCACAAATTTATATTGAAATTGATTTTCCAAACAAAATTTTATTCAGCGATGAAGCTAACTTTTGGTTGAATAGGTTCGTTAATAAACATAATTGTGGGATTGGAGTGAAGATAGTCCACAAGCTTTTGCCGAAACACCATTACATTGAGAGAAAATCACTGATTGGTGCGCTTTATGGATCGACGGAATCGTTGGTCCATATGTTTTCCAAAACGATGATGGGCGGACTGTTATAGTCAACGGTGAAGGTATAGAGACACGATTTTTAACATTTTTGTATCCCAATTGGCTGGCATAAATCTTACTGATATGGCCACCGAGATCGTGTGATCTAACTCGATTAGATTACTTTCTTTTAGAATATGTTAAGTAACTTGTCTACGCCGAAAAACCAGACACGATTGAGCACTTGGAACATACGGCGAGTTATTAGGGAGATAAGGCTGCAACTGCTGCGAGCAGTGTATGAAAATTGCACATCCAGGTTACGCCGTCTACGCACCAGCCGCGGCGGCCACATGGCCGAAATCATATTCAAGCATTAATGGTATAAAATTATCTATGCAATAAAGCTAGTTTCACTGATATTTAAAATGTTTTTCGTTTCTATTTTAATTTAAAGTTGTGAATCTCTAGAAAAACACCCTTTATGTACGGCGCAATAGTTTTGAAAAATTGTTATTTAAGAGTAGCTTTCTCTCACGCGACAATATTTCGTTTCGAATATATTTACACCAAATTAATTACAGCACTAGGACAAAAATCCAAAATGTATGCATATTTAAATCGCGAAATTGTCAAATTTTAAATACTGAAATTTTAGAATTAAAATACTACGGGTTAAAACCTCACGAGGTAACCAAAACTTCTGTTTGAAAATTGACAAACCCGAACAAATCACGTGGAATGGGGAAACATCACAAACTTCCAGTAAAAAAATTGTTCGCAAAACGACTCAGGAAAAAAAACCCTCAATGTATCATCAGCATCACCTTAAAAATTATTAAAAAATTTGTTTATGCGGTCATCACAACAACCATATACCAGATTTAACTTGTTTTCATGATACACAATGAAAAAATTAAAAAACTGTAAAACTAAATTTTGTAAATTTGGTAGAAAATGAGATAAATCAAGTTTTCTAAGAATATAATTACCATTGCATCAACCCGGAAAATTCACAAAAAAATGAAAACCAAGAATTTTCACTAAAAAAGGACTAATTTTTCACCAGCGTTAAAGCGATGGATTTGTGAACTAAAGTGCTGGCAATAGAATTCTAGCTTGGTCCAAAACATTTCAAACTATATGTTTATATTCTAAAGATCAAAATGCAACCGATTCCGGTCCACAACGGTAGTTTTGAGTGAAAACCTGCTTGTCCTAAATTTGTGACATTCTTCAAGATTATTTCGTTGATCTGCGACACGAATATATTCTATACCCAATGAATAATTTACCATTAGTTCCAAAATGGTGAATTTGTGAAATAAACTACTGATAACAAAAGTTTTGCTTCTTCCAAAGACGACAAAAATGTATCTATCATCGTCAGCAACATTACTTGTAATTTAGAGTGCTAAGACTTTTCAGTTAAATTTGTGATATTCCTCAAGACCTTTTCAATGATATCTCATCCTGATTTATACTTTAATAAATCAATAATAACCTACTAGCTATACCCTACCAAAACCGTGGATTTGTTGTTATTTGGTCGCTTTCTCTGTGTTATGTGCCTCCCTGCCCCCTACAAGAACTATAGCGATATCGTTTTGTTGTCTGCTCCAAGATCTTTCAAACGATACACTACACGATAATTATGGGTAAAATACTACTACTTCTACTATCGTGGTATTGTGTGGTTTTTCTATTTTAATCTTTTTTTCGAAAGCGAAATTTACTTTTCAAAATATTTACAAAAAGCAAAAGAGACCTTATGGAAGGTGCCACTTCCGGTTGACCGGTTTCGAACAAAAATAACTGGGACTTTCCGATTTATGGTAAATCTGTCTATAGAGAGGACGCAGATATTTAGGCAAATAACTCGAGGTCAAAAATTTTCAAGTTTACTATACAAAAGAAAAATTTGTGTTAAAATCGACTTTGTCGTTTAAATTTTGGAAAATTGATCTGAACCGACATTGCTCCAAATTTAATTTAGAATATTTTAGTGCATAATCGATTTTCTCATAACTGAGATACTTTTCAAATTATTTGGAAAAAACGAAAAAACTCTAATGGAACTGCCACTTCCAGTTAACCGATTTCAGCCAACATTGTATGGAATTCCTCTCCGATCAGACAAATCATCTGGGGTGTAGTGAGGACACAGACATTTAATCTGCACGCACATCACATACAGATATTTTTTTAAATGAACTTTTACTGACACTGGCGATATAGCGAATGGTAAATCTGCAAACATCTCGAGGTTAAAATTTTTCATGATTACTATATTTTATTTTACTAAACCACGAAAGCCATTCTAGAGCCTTCGAAACGTCGAGAAATAAGGTTTTTGGACCAAGGTAATTTTTCATAATTTTTATCAGGATTCCAATAACTTTGCCCTACAGATAGATGTAAATTTGCGATGAATTTGTAAACTAACGTGCTGGTAACAAAATTGTTGCATAGTTTGTCGGAGGTAGGTTCATCAGAGACCAGTGAAATATGAAACTCTGTTCACAAAATATAAATCGGTTTTTATATAGCGTTAGTTAAGATGATCCAGTATCGAATAAAGTAACCGAGATAAACCAGGGCTGGGATGTTCTACCATCACCATTTTTTGATAAATTATCGAAGCTTATTTCGGGAGTGCCCGAAACCTTACATTGCAAAATCTTGCAAGAACAAAATCTTGCATTTTTTAAAAATCTCGATAGTAAAATCTTGCAAGTACGTGCATGTTGGTGTTTTAGTATTTACTATTATACTATTAATTATTAGCGATACTATTAATTATGTGTGTTCATAAAAGTTAATAATTTCTCGATTAAAAACACAATAGGTGTTGTGTTTAGATTAAGCTGTAAAATTTTATTAAAAAAATAAGAGAAGTAGTTATAATTTTATAAAATAATTAAAAAAAAAGTAAAATCAAATAAAATTTAGGCAATTAAAAACTATATTATGGGTGATTATTTAAAAAAAATCAGTTTTACTGAGTCCTTGAGTTTCTGAGTCCCTTTATTAATGATTCGTTTTATTTTTAATTGTTTTTATTTTCTTTGAAAGGCGTTCTCCGGATTTCACCTTATTAATAATATTATGTGCTTCATCATGCCATTGTCCAACTACAAGTTTAAGGCGCCAGTGCCGATCTTCGACACTGTTTTGGGTACCTGGGAAGATTTCTGACCATCGGCATCTGCAACAGACCATAATTGTGGACTATATCTGGATGAACAATTGCCCCCTCCCCCTCCCCCCTGCTGATATGCAAGAATTTTAGTGGAAGATTTTGTAATGCACGATTTTGGAATGCAAGATTTTGTAATGCATGATTTTGAAGGTCTAATTCCTTTATTCATATAAAGCTAAATAGCAAAATGGTTTAAGTTTTAACCACAATGTCGGAAAATTTAATATTTCTAATTTTGAATTCGAATACAAAATATTTCTCAATTCAACAATAGCGGAAATGGATTTTGTATGACTGATGAATTTTGACAGTAAACTTATTAAAACGATAAACTTGGATTGAACGGAAAATATTCGGTTGGGGAAAAAGAAACCCATTTTTTTCTCTAGATGGTTTAGTGGGTTATATCTCGTGATGTATTTATTGGCCTAGTACATACTTATACTCGTTGGAAAAGGAGATTCATGAGCTAAATAACTTATTTTGTCCTTTTTGTGATTGATCGATTCAGTTGTGAGTCATAGCGTGTCAAGGATGGAGGTAAACAAAGATAAAATTTGCTACATTTTACAATTTTGGTTCGATAAAGGCGAAAACGCAAGTCAGGCGGCTGAAATTGTGAATGGTGTATATGATCCCGATACTGTCGCAGGAAAATTCCGCACAATTTTGGTTTCGTCGATTCCGTTTTGATAATTTCGACGCCAAAGTTGCGCCACGTCGCCCAGTATCGCGCAGGAGCTTAAGATCGACCACAAAACTGTTTTAAACCATTTGCCTAAGGCTGGCTTCACAAAGAACCTCGATGTTTGCAAATGGAATAAAATCGAGCCATTTCTGAAGAAAATGGTTGCGAGAAATGGGTTACATACGACAATGTCAATCGGAATCCGAGTCAATCGGAAACGATCATGGTTGAAGGCCGGCAAACCGACCCAAACGATGGTCAACGATGAGCTGCTGCAATGAGCTGCTGCCCAATGGCCAAACGGTCATTTCGGACCTCTACTGCCAGCAATTGGAAAGACTGAAGGTAGCAATCGTCCAGAAGCGACCAAAGTTTGCCAATAGGAGAGGCGTCGGATTCCACTAAGACAACGCCAGACCTCACACGTCGTTGATGACCCGCCAGAAGCTCTAGGAGCTTGGTTTGGAGGTTATTATACAGCAACATTATAGTCTTGACATAGCACCAAGCGATTGTCATCTCTTTTCGTCCATAGAAAACGCTCTTGGTGGAGTAAAAATGGTCTGAAGAGAGGCTTGTGAAAACTGGGTATCTCAGGTTTTTGCTAATGAGGGGGCAAGGCGTTTTGATAAAACTTCACAATGAAAGTTCTTTTTAGATGACAACTAGTTATCGAACAAGAGGGTATATTTGAGCCAAAACGAACGATTGTAACGAATACTTTACATCAGAAAATTCGAATTATGCGGTCCTGGTTGCCTTTGTAACATGGAATAAAATATAAAAGATTTCGCAGCAGAAATATACTGCAGAACTAAGGAAGAAAATCCTTATATTAATAAGATTGCATATAGCATCCCGCGAATTCCACATTTTAATTTCGGTTGAAATTAAAAAAAACTTTATTTCTTTTTATACTTTACACTTTTATTTTTAACACCATTTATCTTAAGACTTAATCACTAGTTAGTTAATATAAGTGGTTTATGTATATACATTAATCTTAAGATTAATGTATTCGTAATTCAAACTCTTTAGAGTTGAAAAACTTTATTTTTGAAAATTTTAAAAGTTTGCACTCTACGGAGTCAGATACAATTCTAAATTTTATTTAATTTGTTAATTTTAACTTTTTGGTAAAAACTTCAAAGTAAGCAAATTTAAACGTGTTTCGAATTTGACACTAATATTCATTTTAAATATGCTTATCTAAATTAGATTTCGTTTCATAAAAAATATAAAAATTATTAAAATATTTCGTTTGCACTTTTTATGTGAAAATTTATGTATTTTGATCTTTTTTTTAGAACAAAATATTTTCATGTGCATTTTTGTTATGAATTGTATTTTTGTTATCATGTGGTGTCAATGTCCTACATGTAACTCGCGCAAGTGCTCTATATCCAAAGTAAATGATTCCTGAAAGTTGCGTCATATTATTATTATCAGCATATTTGGACATTAAAAAAATGTTATAATTTCTAAAAAGATCTATAGTTTCGTTTAGTTCGAATATTTTTTTCAAAATTATTATTTTTTCGAAAAGAAAGAACAAAATAATGAGATCTGTGGCAAATAATGTAATTATGTACTTTGGTAAGCAAAAACGTTTCTTATTTGTCCTTTAACACTATGTGATATAAAGGCATTTCGAAAAAAAAAATTCCAAAACATTTCAATATAATATTTGAATAATTTAAAAGTACTAGAATTAATCTCATCCATTTGTTTTGTCAAAATTAAATTGTAAATTAAACGCCAATTTGCATCGGCAAACTGTAAGATGGCAACCTCGTTCTGACAAACCAAAACGGAAAAACTAAAAAAACAATATTTTACATTTTCCACGAATTGTCTACATACTCTACCAGGTATCGACATTGTCTGTCAAAAATCAATTGGCTACACAGTTTTCGACATCAATATGTACATAAATCCGAAATACGCGTAGACCACAACACAGCTGAATATTGATTTTCATAAAAACATCACCACCATAAACGGACAATTTTTAATTATCTACATACATTGTTTACACGTGTAGACAATAATTAATTAGTTGGTGTAGACATTTCGCGAAAACGTTTAAAACTTAATAAATGCCATAACGAGGATATCTAAAATTCTGAACTGAACATCCTATTCTATGAAATAATCGTTTTGATTTTTTTAGAGATGACAAAGGCATTTTAAATTTAGCGATTGTTTAAGCCAATGGAGATGACAATAGAGATGAAAATATTATATTTTAAAACACATATTTGCGGTTCAATTACAGTACTTGCTCTTGCTCATTATATTATATTGTTTAGGTAGAAATAGTTTTAATTTCTAAAGCCGATCTACATTCCTTTTTACAGTTAAACCACATTTACTCAAATACGTAAAGACAACACAAAATTTTAATTCCATATTTGGTTTCATAATTCATAGCACATATCAATTTAAAAAATAAATAAACCTCAAACGCGCACACCACACATCATTAAACTTAAATGAATGATTCAATGTCAATTCATATATATTATATATATGATGTTCGACCTAGTCATCGCCTTTAATTTATTGTAGTATGATGCATGGTAATAGAGAGACTACAAAACACAATCTTACAAATTAGATCGTCTTATACTGATATTTCATAATGAACGTAAATCTATCATACATTCTACGATAGAATCATTAACTATGTATAATACTCGACGGGAATTTTTTTATTTTGTTCCTAACGTTTTCTTATATGGTTTCCTTTGCTTCGTATAGATTAAGACAAAATGATATAAGAACTGTGAGAACTTGTGCTGCATACACATTACACACACAAAAAGTGTAAATTGTAAAGTAATATCAAATGTCCGGGGAAATTGTTGTTATGGAAAAAAATAATAATTTCACGTTTAACCTACAAAAATCCGATGTTTATACTACAAAAAAATGCTGGCACTGGTCCATCTGTATCAACACAAAATATACCAGACTAATAGAAATGTACATTAAAATTTGTCATTAATTATAATTTTTGGATTGTGCGGCACCATGCCATCCGCAATAAATATAAAAATGGCAGAGATGGAATCGTTTCGAATTATGTAGTTATCTAGAAAACAAAATAATAAAGTATATATTTAAAATCAGGTGTTGATAATGTTATGTAATTAAAAAATATGTTGGTGTCTTCTTCCGGAAACAATATTTTTTTTTTTTATTAAAGCTTGTGGGTGCTTGACTTTGTTTTGTTTTTATCACCTTTGTTTTGTTATTTATGACGGGCGGTTTGAGTTCATCGAATTTTTAATAGCTCTCTATATACTACGGAAACTAGCCTATCAGTAATAGGGGCTTTACAACATTTTATTTTGTATTTAAACATTAATTACCAGATTTATTTCGTACGAAAAAATATTATGCAAAGGTACGTGCATGAATATAACATTGTCGTCTTAGTGATAAGAATTGTGTATAACTATTCCTCAGGTGTTCGATTAAAGAAAAGGTTCAGTATAAAGTAAAACTCGTGAAATAATGTAAAATATCATCATCACCACAGATCAAATTTCTTCGATAAAACCACATTTTCTATTTAATTTATATTATTAATTTGATTAATAAAAATAAATAGAATTTGATGAGAAATCCTATCTCTTTTACCATACCAGCAACAATAATAAAAAAAAGTACAGAGGTTATTTCAGGTTAATACCCATAAAAAAGTGTTAAAACGATCTCAAAATAAATTAAAGATGAAACCACTCACAAATCACGACCGAGATAACAGAAAATTATTATAACAAGAATACTCGTAAGAACACAAATATATAAATCTATAAATAAATTAAACAATGGAGAATCGTTTTTTTTCTCGGTTCGTGAATTGATGAAATTTTAACTAAGATTAATATGTTTGTAATTACTAATTGCATAGGTGAGATTACATATATGATAAAATATGAGACTGTAGTGTAATAATTTTTGTGTAAAAGATTAATAACCCGATTTAAGGTTTGTATGACAAATGACATTGAATTGACATTTACGACAAAACAACTGTAGTAACTTGCTTGAGGACCGATCGATACTTGTATTCATTAATTGCAGCAAAGATCACAGGGAGAAAACGAGAAAATGCGGTGATTAAATTTAATTAATTTTTAAATTAATGATTTCCATTACCGACATGTTGAACCAAATATCTGAGTCAAGATCAAGAGACATCGTGCTAGAATTCGTTTATTCCCGGTAGATTGTTTTGAAAACTTAATAAATGAAATTAAGAGAAGTGGTTAATGCCTTACGCTAGCAGATGTCACAATTATAGAAATTAAAAGAAAAATCTTACACCTTATAGGATTGCAATTCCAAATTAACCCCCCGATTCTGACGATAAGACTACTAAGACCATCTTAACTAAAACTTTATTGTAAAGACTTTTTTTTAAAGACCAAAGTCTTCATTGAAATTCTGAAGGCAGTAGCAGTGCCTCCTAAATACAAGAGCCGTAAGATTCCGCCATTTTTCAAAGAGCTTTCCATAGAGGGGAAGCTTTTTGTTCTTTTTCATACCAATCTGTGTATTTTACTATTTTTTTAGAAGCTTTTTTGTATATAAAATCATTAATGCTTCGTTTCAATTTTTAATTTGAATGGTTAGTTCAATATTCAGGAAAAGCATATTTTAAAATTGAGTCATATTATGTCGAATTACCGCAAAATAGGAATTTAATTATATGTGTATGTAAGAAATTATAGTGTTCCATCAAAAATTTCAGCATTTCTTTCCCAAAACAAACGTTCGTTAAAAAATGCTTTTTGAGTAGCTAGGTAATATGGGGGTTATTGTGTTCTGGATTCTATTACAACATTGTTGATGAACAAACTTCGAAAACTGTTTTTTCGTTATTTGTTAAAAATTTCATCGCAACAAATTCGCAGGCTATACTGTTTCATCCTGTAGTATACACAAACCGAAGCTTCATAAAATAAAAACATTATATTATAGAGCTTTTCGCAATTAATAAACCAATCAAAAGATGTGGCTACGTATAAATTAATGCTAAATATTAAAACCTAAATGTTTGGTAACTAAAATTTAACAATTTATTATCTATACTGCCTGGTTCAATAGATTATTGAGACCTGGAACTTAAAATAACCGAATACGAGCGAACTGAAATAAGAAAAGATAAAGTTTGGAAAAATGTGACATTTTTCTATTATTTTGTTTTTCAGCGCACAGCAACTACGATGGTAAATATTTTGCGATGCAAAGCTTTATTTATGCCAACCGTATTATAAATAAAAATTATAATTGTTTTGAGTTTTATTAATTATGTTAAACTATTATATTAAAGATTTCGCGCTTAACTTACAATAATAATGGTTTATTTTCGTAAATAATTATTTAATTATTTTAAACTTTTCTGTAATTTCAAGTAAATTTATTTCAGGGACATCTGTAAACGGATTTTCAAATTACAGAAAGCTCGGTTTTGCAATCGGATAAAATTGAAGTTTTTTACGTTTTGTTCTGTTTTGTAATAATATTTAATTAAGAAAATCATGACATCGTTGATTTTTGTATACAAAAATAATTTTCGTAAATAGATTTTGATGTAAAAATTTTATTATATGAATAATATTATTGTTTCTACATGGTGATTCATAAAATTTCCTTTCAGCTCACGTTTTCTCTTTAATTTTTTTATAAATGGGGAATGTTTAAATTGCTATTAAGTGTATCGTTCATCTCAAAAATTCTGATGTGCATGTGATCAGAATTTACCAAATAAGTTAAATTTTTATAAAACTAAATTTTAAATTTGTATGTAGTAAGAGGAATCCACGGCAGCATCCTTTATTATCTTACTTTATAAACCTACACAACTAAACGGAAAGCTCATTTTTATAGAAAATTAATAAATTTATGCTCCGCTTTAGTTTAAATTTACCAAATAAATACTACATTATGATGGCTGATTTTCAAATATGTGTTCTTTGAATAGAAACAAATAAAATATTTTCAAATTAAAACAAAACTTTTTCTATTTCAAATTAAGCTTTTTTTTACCGACCAAATGCCAGTGGTTAATGCTTTGGCGTATGAATCGGGAGGTACCGGGTTCGAATCCCGAAAGGGGCACGATGCAAAGTGAAATTTCATCAACAGATTTTGATTTGTGGTGAAATGTAACACATCTATGACCCCCTGTCAATGTGCAAAATCCATGGGCCGACCCATTTTCCATGCCAGTATAGGCTGGCATGGAGCTTGCAATGTGCAGATGATCTTAAATCGGTTTTATAGCCGTACGTTCTCAAGTTGGCTGAGTAGGCGTAAAGTAAGGACGTCAAAAGCACAACCACGAAAGAGCAGGGTAAGCATTGAGCCCCAAAACAGATTGCATTGTAAATTAATAAATAAATAAATAAAATTTAGCCTTTTATATAAGAAATTCAACTTTTTCAAATTATAATTAAACCTCCAAAAAATCAAATTCAACATACCATAAAAAATACTCCGTGGTATAAATGGTGAACCATTTCGAGAATACAGAACTCTCATTTAATAGATTTCGAAACAATAATATAGTTTTCAGATTTGCATTTGAAATTGTTTGAAATTGCATTGTTTGAAGGGCTAAGTTGTCAACACTCAGAGGTAACAATTTCAAAAGCAATTTCAAACAATTTCAAATGCAAATTGGAAAAAACTGTTTTATTGCTTCGAAATCTATGAAACGTGAGTCCTATATTCTCGAAATAGTTCACCCTTTACATGACGGAGCACTTTTTATGGTAGCTAAGCCACCGCAAGCAGTTGACATGCATTAGAATATTAAAACTAATACGGCAAAACCGTTTTTATTAATTGTTCAATTTGATTTTTAAAAGGTTGTAAAGGTTGAATTTCCTGTATAATAAGTTTAATTTAAAATAGAAAAAGTTTTGTTTGAATTTGACAATGTTTTATTTTTTTTGGAAAAGGTTTACTTTGTTTTCGAAAAAGTTACCAGTGAACTTTAAATGGTCTAATTTGGAATTGAAATCCTATAAATTTATTTTTCAGATTGCTTTGATTGATATTACAATAGTGGAAGTTTAAAAATGTATTTCAGTCGTTTAACATATACCGCATTAGTCCTAAATATTTGTCCTATAGACGTAGATCATTCAATTGTAAGGATAACTACTTTTTCTATTTGAAAGAATGTCTCATAATAATTTATGTTCCGGTGTGAAATCGGTAAAAGTGCGAAATCGGTAAATGTGCGAAACTAAAATTTTTTAAAATCGTAAAATTAAAAAGCGGTTCTAAACGGAGTTTATTTTACTGACAAGTTTGCTTGTCTTTTTTCCCAAATACTCGGTTAATTCACCTTAGGAGGGTTAAGCGGGAAAATGAGGTGTTGCAACTTCCCGCGTGCTCGTGACATAGTTACAGCTATAATTTTACACTTTACCGTAATAAACACGAAATGAATTGATGATACCACTTTCAAATTAAATGAAACAATTAACCAACACAAAACGCATCACAATAAGGGCAGAGCCCTTAATTCGCAGGTGACAGAAACAATTTGTTATCTTACTAGGAGCTAAAGTGTGGTTGTACATGAAGAAGATTAATTGGACAATTAATTTTTGACACCCGTGATTGGTTGCATTTACTTGAACTTGTAGCAACGGTCAATTATGCCAAACGGTACAAGAGAGGTTTTTCGCTATTACCAGTTTTTTTTTCGGAAAGATCGATTCGATTGTTGAGGTTCAGAAAACTGGACATTGTGTATTTTATCTCTCATCTTTTTGTCGAAATTTTCGAGTAACTAAATTGATGGTTAGTTCATACCGCATGTTAACACATGTCTCGTACCATGTTAAACGAAAATGTACCTGGTATTAAGTTTTAATTGAACGTTTAGTTCAGAATTATCAATTACCGATGAGAAATATTTTAAAGATAGATAAATCTTAATTTATTTCACCAAACAAATTGGAATGAGGCACCCGGCATAATATTACAGACAATAATCTAATCGCGCGATTGTTCTACAAAATTCGCCTGGAGTTGTAAGTTTCACCGTTTACGCGTTCAGTAAGCTGTGATGTTAACACGTTAATCTAATAATACCATTGCTTTTATTCAACATGTTCAAGGATTTACGTAAACTATAAATTCACTGTATAAAAAATAATTCACTGTATAAGAAATAATTTCGACTCAAATTTTAAATCATTTAAATTTCGTCATTGCAAAATTTCACAATTGAAAACTACTTCAACTATAAAAGATTTTTCAGCATCGTTCTACTAGCGAGGGCTTATGGGAGCTGAAGTAATGGAGGTATCGTATGCTATGAAAAACAATATAGATAATTAACATTTAACAAATATTTTAGGTATATTTAGTGAATCGTAATTTGGCAAAACACACCAAGGGAGTTCATAAATTCCCAACGCAGCACAAATACCGAACTCTAATATAACTCTAATATATCGATGTATATTTTTATGTAGCGGATGCCGCTTAGAACTTATATTATGAAGTTCTTTAATGGGATGTAGCTCCAGCAAAATAAAAAAACCAACAAAGTGTTATTATTTTCCATTTAAAGAATTCGTAGGCAGGAAACTAATGGCAAAGCACCAAAAGTCAGAGAAGCAACAAAAACAACAAATAATTAGACCACTACAGAGTGTTGAAAATATAGAGCCACCACCTATTGTCATCGACGGTATCAAAAAATACTATGATTTCTATGATATAATCAAGCGTAGTATTTCGGAAGAATCGTTAGGTACAAAATTAATGAACGACAGCAAAATTACAATAAATGTAAAAAAGCAAAGACGCCAATAGAAGCCAGGTGTAAATTTTGAGTAGGAGCTTCTTTGTGTTTATAACGTATGAGAATATACAAGAAAGATCAATTAGAGCCATGCCACCAAATCTGTCCCATTCTTGTAACACAGGAATAATTAAGGATACGTTATTATCAAAAACCTTAAAATAAACCGATTAGTTAACAAAGTTGGTTGGAAACTTGGCTATTCCATTAATCTGCGGACAAATCAATAAATAAAATTAATGGAATAACTAATTTATTAGGCCGCAGAGTAAAGATAGAATCCCTTAAGAAATCTAAACTAATCCCGCAATGAAAAGGATAGCAAGCATATGCCAGGACACTATCTAACTCCAGAATACGTCAACTCGATGAAAGATGTTGACATCAATATAACTTTGCAAGAGATACTCGTGAAATTATACATTCGACGAAAGACCACAAAATTTGCAAGATAGAGCTTTGAGAGCTAAACCAAAATCTAAACAAACTTAAAAATGTTCAGTGCATTAAAAATACTCTTAAAGAATGCTAATGGTCTGCTAAAACATCAACAAGAACTACAAACAGTACTCGATATAGAAAACATACACGTATATCTTATCTCTGGAACTCATTTTACTAAGCATCTCCACATTAAATTTAGAGGCTATCGTGTGCATTATATCATTCAGCTACGCAACTCTACCAGAGGAGAAAGTAGAGTTTTCATAAAAGAAAATATACAAAAATTTGAAGAGGAAAAATGGGAGAAAGAAGAAATACAAGCTACTATTCTAAATATTAATACTGACAATTATCCATTTGTAGTGGCAGGTACACTGTCCACCAAGACATTCTATCGAGAAAAATCTATATTCTAAGTCCTTCAACCGCTTGGGCAAAACTTTATAATAGGTTACGACTTCAATGTAAAGAATGCGCTTCAGAGGATCAAGGTTTACCACAAAAAAATAAAAAGAATTACCGAAAGCTATTATAGAAAACAATTGGTATTTTCCTCGATTCCAGTACGTTGGGTTTCCTTGTTGAAAGAGGTTTCTTTTAACAGGAAAGATAAGGAACCGAGGGAAGATACCTTATATAATCGATTTTTTGGTAATCAAAAATATCTTAACCAATTTTATGAAAGTCGAACGCTGTGAAAGTTCTTGGGAAACACTAGGAATTCTGGACTCGATACGACTAAAACTCGAAGCACTACTCTAAATAATACTCGCCGAGTTCGAGACCTTAAAACTATAAAAGAAAATTTATAGTTGGAAAAATTTGCAAATAAATTTAAAATTACGATGTTATGTTCTATCATAACCATATAAATTTCGAGGATTCCTCGAATGTAATGTCATAAAACGGCTCAAAGGAGAAAGGAAAAGGGCGGGGGGGGGGGGGGGGGGGGTATGGCTCAAAGGGGAAGTTTCATTTATTATTAATGCAATTAATGAAAATAAATATGTCCTGGGCACTCAAAGACCTTTCTGCACTAAAGTTAGATCGAAACTAGCAGACATTAGTCTCTGAATGTGTCAGTATATATAAAGAAAGAACTACACGAAAGCCAAAAAATCAAGAGTCAGTTGAAATGAAGAAGATGATTTATAGTACCGATTTAAGAAGTTTCATTTAAAAAAAAAATAAGTTTTTACCCAAAGAAGCAAAAAACTTTTTTTGGAAAATTAAAATTTAAGAAAACATAAAATTGAAAATATGTCGCAGGAATAAAAAAAAACATATTAATTTTTTTCATTATACTCCGCGATTCTTTATGAATTGGGACTCGAAATCACCGAGTCCTACAAACCCTAGGAATGACAATCTGAAAGAATCGAACTTCCACAAAGGAGTCCATATGGAACATATCTCTAAACCATGGGGTAAATTCGTATTACGTGGAAAAATCTTTTCATGTGCCTATCTAGTATTGATACCTAGTGTATTAAACCAAATATCTTCAGAGCAAATCAGACCTATTTTTTCGTTTCGTATTTTCACAAAACTGTTTGGAAAGAGTATTCCACAGATCGTACTGTACAGTGAAAATCAGAGGTTCATGCTCATACAAACCATTAATTTTGCAAATAAATGACTCACGCCCAAACATTAAATAAGACGTCCCAAAATATAAGTAAAAATCATTAAAATTTCGCTTTATTACCTACACGTCAAAGCGTCAACGAGAATTCATTCACGAATTTATCCTAATTAATTTTCTATTATGTAAACAAAGCATTAAAATTTAATTAGATTTTTTTTTATATTCAATTTTTCACATTCAAATTTATTTTTATAATGGATTTTTTAATTACAAAACTTAATTTTCCCAGTATACTATGGTGTGATATGTTCGTGTGTCTATTAATGTAGTAACTATGTAGACTAATCTCATCTTTTTGTTTGCGTCTACATTAAAATATCAAGTACAATACAAATATAATTTAAAAATCATCCAAGGTCGTATATAATATTTTTAATTTATTATAAGCATTAAAATTATTTATTTTATTAGCGGTTGAGTAATTTTACAGAAAAAAATTGCAAACGTCACAAAATTCCAATGATATAAAATAGTATAGTATTTGTACAAGTATGAGTGATTTGATGCCAAACGGGGAACATGTCCCAATTAAATTAGAAATGGTGTGTTTAACCGTGAACTATCTCTTTATGGTCATATACTACCCGGTTTCTGTGGATAGATCGCAATATGAAATATTTCGCCTTACGATAGATAGACGATGTAAGAAAATCGATAAATTGACAATGTCAGTGTCATTAACGTCACAATAAAGAATGTGACCTAGTCACCTACATTGCTCCGAGCAACAAAACTATATTATTGAAATTGACCAAATATCTCGTTAACAATCAGAAATCCGATAAGAAAAAACACCCTGTGTGAATAACCTTTCGTCAAACTATATATACGGGCTATGTACGGAATTTTTAGCATTAAGTCCTAACCACTCCAGAAAATCCAGCCCATCGTTCAGCTTATAATATACTGTGTCCACTTAAAATATCAAGTGAACAATATAGTGAACTATACAAAATGATTAAGGAAGCAAGCGAATATACAGGGGACTACAATATAGCACTACAACTAATGTAATATTAATCGTGACACATTTGGTAAAAAATAAGAGTAGATTAATATTCTGTCATTAAAAGTTATACTTACTCTTTAATTAAAAAAATTACAAAAATTGACAATGACTACAGTGGCGAGCAAAAATGAGTACAGGGAAACGTCCAAGAACACGATTAGTTCGTTCCGTGTTCTTTGAAACCGTATTTTGTTTGAGACTAAAAAAAACGAAAGTGTGAAAAATAAATAAAAAAAAAACAAAATAAAAGAGGGATAATGCCTCAACCAGTCAGACTTAAGAGCTTAAGTTACACGCCGATTACACCACTTCGGTTAGTGTTACAATCACAAAAATTTTATAGGCTCGTCACAAATAAACAACTGACATCTAAAATTTTGGTGGTCGTACCGCTCTTCTAAGTGTTCCAAAACGGAGCACAACTTAAGCTCTTAAGTTTTCCAATGAAGGAGTGTTCTCACAGGGTTGCCAGTATATAATTTAAAAATCACTTATGTTATTTGTGTTTTGTTTTATTGATAACGGTAATAAATGCAATCTCTCTGTATTATAACTAATTATACATTAACAAATTACGTCACAAAAAATAAAATAAAAAAAAATTCGTTTAAATTAAAAAATGTAATGTAATAAACATTTGAAGCATCACTTACTCAGATTTGCACGTTTCACGTGTTTTGTTTTTAATGAAATTCCAAGTAAAAAAAATACCGTTTTCGTGATTTAGACACAGTATAAAAGGTTTATAGTTATTTTGTATTAGTAGTAAGTCGGAAAACAATATTGGTTTTTTTTAAATAAAAATTTAATAAATTGTCTTAAAAATAATTTGAAATGAATAAAATAAGCGTAGACGTGGAAAACCATATAGTTTCCTTGACCAAACCAGGACATTCATCAAGAAAAATTGCTGAAATCGTGAGTGTTGTAACAAACTTTATGTTTAGTACAGAAAAGAAAAAATTTGTTTGCAGAAAATAGTAAAGAAGGTCGTGCAAGGCTTTTGTCAGCTCTCTTGATGCATCGTTTAATGAAAAATGAGAAGGCTAAAACACCCAAAGAGGCGGCAAGGAGAGTGAATAAAAGCGTAAGTAAGTAGACTTCACGAAGAGCGCTGTAGAATATAGAATTATTATCAGGAATAAAAAAGAAGAAGCCGACAATATCCGACAAAATAGAATCAGGCGTTTAAAATTTCGTCATGATCGCAAAGATTAAACTGTAGAAGATTGGAAATGAATAATTTGGTCCGACGAAATTAAAATTAATAGACCAAAAAAACACTTTGAAGCATGCAGGAGGTAGCCTAATCGTGTGGGGGTGTTTTATTTGGGTGCACACGGGTCCGTTAGTCAAGATTAATGGGATAATAAAGATCTCCTTCTAATATTGCAGGAAAATGTACCGAATTTTGTAGAACAATGTGCATATTCGATAGAAGAAATAATTTTTCAACACGATGGGGATCCGAAGCATTCCGATTAAATTATGACAAAATGGTTAAGAGAGCAGCAATTTCCCATATTAAAGTGGCCAGCTCAAAACCCCGATATCAAACCAATAGAAAATTTATGGGCCATTGTTAAATGACGTCTCTCTGCTTACAGGGAACCACCTAGTAGCATCAATCAACTATGGGATGAATGTCTAAAAATAATCAATGAACTAATTTAAAATCTCGTTGAAAGTAGTATACAAATATTGATTTTCTGGAGTAAAACCAATAGAACACAAGCAATCGAAATAGTGCAAAACTGAGTAAATGTTGTTTCAATGAATTTTAATGTGATATTTTTAATTACAGATGAAATTTTACTTATTTTACATTGGGTTTCAAGAAGTAAATGTATTATGAATTATACTTAATAAAACTGAATGTATTACCGTTATCAATAAAAAATAAATAAATAATACAAATGATTTTTAAATTATACTATATACTCATTTTTTGCTCGCAACTGTATATTGATATATTGTGTCCCCCCTTTATATACGCCAATTTTGTACTCATTTTTTTCGTAGGACATACATCCTCCCGGTATAACAAGACCATTTCAGAAATCATTGTCTGTAAAGAGAGCTTTCGACGTTCAGAAAAAAATGCTCATTATAGCTTTGTGCATCTATCATTTAAAATAAATGGTGTCACAAAACACACATAAAATTTGAATTTTGCATCATTTGTATAGTAAATTGTTGCCAATAAAAAAATAGAAAGTGTAACAGCTTAAAAGGTTATTAAGAATGGAAGCAACTCGAAAGAGCAACACATTTTCATAGTTGGACAATATTTTAAAAATAATGAAGGTTTGGCAGCTAGACTTCGTAGTTTTAGTACAAAAAATGGTCGGAACAGTGATTTCACTTCATTAAAGATTAATTAGAGAAACTGGTTCAATCAATGATCTTAAGCACTCTGGGCGTATTTCAACAAATCCTACAACATCAATTCGGTAGCACATTTATAGAAGCTGTTTACAGCATTTTGTCACGAAAGATTTGCATCTTAATGATTACAAAGTTCATTTGACTCAAAAACTGAAGCCTACTGACTAAAGCGACGAAAGCTCGTTGATTGGATTATGGAACAACAACAAATGATTTTTCGAATAAAATCATCAGAAGCTTATTAACAAAAAATGCATTCACAACGTGTCACTGTTTGGTGCGGATTTTTGGCTCGAGCCATAACAGTTAATGGTTCCTGCTATCGCGACATGGTAATTTAGTTTTTTGTGCCAAAATTGCTAGATATGGATGTGAATAATATGTGGTTTCAATAAGACGGTGCCAAATGCCCTACAGCTCAACAAACACTCAATTATTGCATGAATAATTTCTTTATCGTCTAATTTTCCGTTTTGATGACCAGAATTAACCGCTCATATTATGCGATTTAACGCCGTTGTATTCCATACATAACCCTATACGTATACGTAATCAATAAAAAATTCACATTTAAAAAACCTGTCAAAAATTTCAAAAATTAAATCTTCCAAAATTTCTTCTTGCGTCAATTTTGGAACACCGCTGTATTTATATAAGTTATTCGATCACTTGAAACATTCAGTATAACGCAGGTACACATCAAGGTCATTCCAGAAATTCTCTCCTGGTCTTTGTAAATTAAAAATAAGTTTTATAAAATGATACAAACAAGACGCAAATATGTATTTCTTTAATTTTGTGGTCTCACAAGGTGCTAGAGGCTGAAACATCGCGAGGTAATCAGAACTTTGGTCTGGAAATTATGAACCCTGAAAAATCGCAAATTTCCAGTAAGAGAATTGCTCGCAAAATGGCTCATCAAATGTGCTCTTAATATACGATCATCATTGATATTAAAAATTAAACCAGTTTTAACATTTTTGCATGATACACAATGAATCGTAAAAATTAAAACAGTTCTGATTTGACTAAAATTTGGTTAAAATATATATATAAGAAGAACAAGTTTACTAAGCATATAACTAAATGGCACCAACCCGGAAAATTTACATAAAATTAAAATCAAAAACTTTCATTAAAAATTCTTCACAAAACGACTTAGTAAATTTTTTTGATTCTTCATTGATTTTGGAAAAAAAAAAATTTGAAAATATCATGATATATTATAGTATTAAGTAGTATAATAAAGGATTCATTTGTTGCCAGCGCCAAGGCGATAAATTTGTAAACTGCTAATAAAATTGTGATTTTTCACGACCTTTCAACGATGATTTTTTCACCGGTATGAAAGATTTGTATGTCACATGATTTTATTGGAATGAGATAAATATAACTGCTACCAGCACCACAACGGTAGTTTTCAGTATTAACGTGCTTCAAGACATTTTCAATGACATGAGATACATATACGAGTATATTCTATATCAATGGAATAGTTTGCCACCATCTACAAAACCCATATTTTGTGAAATAAATTTCTAAACGGTGTGGCACAAGATCATTTCAGAATAAAAAAATGTAATCAGCGAAACAATGGTAATTTAGAGTACTATGCTTCAGCTAAATTTGTGAGATTCTTCAAAACCTTTTCATTTCATACATATATATTCTATAATAAATAAGACCTAGCTACCAGCTCCAAAACAGTGGATTTACCAACTAAACTGCTAATAACAAAAATGTTGCTATTGGCAACACCTTTCAAATGATATGCTACATGATTATAAGGAAATAAGAAAAGTTGTAACTGCTTCCCCAGTTGCTTGTACCCCAATGGAAGTTTTGAATGATAGAGTGCTGCTTCAGAAAAATTGACGACGTTTTTCTGGACCTTCACGACACGTATATGATAAATTAATCATTTGCTACCATCGCAAAACGGTGGATTTGTGAACTAAAGCGATGATTACAAAATAGTTGCTTTTCCAAGACCTTTAAAATGATATGCCATATGATTATATTGGAATAAAAAAAGTTGTAACTGCCTTCAGCGCCACAACTGTACTTTTGAGTACTAAGGTATTCAGAAAAATGTACGTCATTCTTCAAAACCTTCTCAACGATATACAACTATAGGATGTACTCTTAAAAACAAAAAATTAGCTACCAGCACGAAAACAATAGATTTATGAACTAAAGTTGTATCGATGTTGTTGTTTTACTCGCGTACATGGGAAAAATGTAAAGCAAAATATGATAGTGACACCCATCCATCCAGGCATCCTAACAGAAACAGACACAGCGTCAGTTTTCGTTATTTTTATTAGAATTTCAATAACTTGACCTTACAGACCGAAGTTAATTTTTCTTTGGAAGCTTTGTGGATCAATCTTTCTTTTTACTATCTGTCAATGATATATCCTCCAAGGGATCGACCCGTTAACATTTTTTAAGAAAAGTACACACCAAGGTCAGAGCCCTAGACTATTTAATAAGCTAGGAGCTCATTATCTGGTTGATCTCAGGAATCGACCATTTGATAATTTTATTATTGAGGTCATCTAAAAAGTCATTGTTTATGTTCAAGTTCCCTGATTTGTGTAAAACAAAAATTTATTTGCTAAAAACAAATGTTTGAGTATGTATTTTCCAAAAGTACATATATCTGCAATTCAAAACCCTTAAAATTTAATATTAATATTTAGTGCGTATTTGAAATAACGGAAATTTTCTCTGTTCCAAGTTTTTCCAGCCACATCATAAAACTTTGTGCATTGGTAGTTCCTTTCGTTCTCAATGACGTTATACCGAATGATCATATGAGTATTTTCTGCTTTAATCTTTCATGTACTAACGATGTTTATCCCGAGAGTTAATAGTAACTTTGTTTACACAATTAAACATAATACATATATATTTTAGAGAAAATCCAACAACTGTGGCTAAATATATTATGAGGCTCGAACCTACATATATAATAATATGATACATTAATCTATCAGTTCACGCCAATGAAATTCTATTCTGTTCCACACTCAACTTACCCAGGCCACAAAACTTAGGTGGTGAGATATAAATACTACGGTTAAAATAACCCAGTTATAATATTTTCGTAGAGAAAAGTTTTTGGAAATCAATTCATCCAACCCTTGAAATAATAAACCAAACACTGTACTAACTCTGGTGTCAAACTCTGATCTTTTATGAATCTGGGATCATCGGTAGCTATCTTGAAAGGACTACAAATTTACCGTGTCTCCATAGAATATAAACTCATGCGCAAACTGCTCAAGTACAAACAAATTTATTCCCCAAAAAATTCATCAAAAGAACAAAAATTCGTAGCGAACCTTTTTAGTTTGAATTCAACGAATTCATTCTAAAATATCTTACTTTGTTACGAATTAAGAAATCTTTATAACGGGTTGTTGGTGAAAATTCATATAAAATATAATTCATCCAAAAATAAAATTATAACTGGTTTAAAATTTCACAGAAAATTATAAAAAAGCCTAAAATTTAGTATTCGGAAATATATTTATGTCAGTGTACACTTTTCATCAGTGTATAGATTAAAAATGAAAATTTTTGTCTTTCGCATTTTATTTTTAAAAGAAGAAATTTGGAATTCTAAGGACCTAATGAAAATATGAAAGGGGATATTGTGGTACCTTATTTCGAGCACGAAGCTCTCAGATCTTATTTTATAAACAAAATTTTTCAAACGAGGAACACTGTTAAAAAATCCACTCCTCTAAATATCTATCCAAATACTAAATGTTGTTCAAAAGTATCAAAAGTTTTGGGCACTTATAGAATTTTCTATCTACAAATTTGAAAGTAGCAACCATTGCAATTATTTTATGGTTCATATTTTGTATGAGTTTTTGTTTTCTGAAAATAACTTTTATACAATAAATCATTCACTTCGCTAGAGCTACGGACTGATAGCGTTGTATTTTTTGTGTCTTCAACATTTGTTGGGGGGGTGAGGGGCTTAAATGATTTTCCGGCTACTTTATTTACTATTTCACAAAGAAACAAAAAACAATCAAAATTTGCATGAAAATTGTAATTTTTTTATTTTCAATTGTATGCTTATACGAATTTACCAATATACCAACGGTTCGATTCTTGAATAAACTGTATATTCGAAACCCCTCACATAAAATGATTTGTGACATGAAGAAAATCGTACCAAAGTAAATAATAAATGAATCATACTAAAATACAATCATTTGTAATACATTTCATACAAATAATTATTTATTTTTCTAAAGCTATTCGTCCAATTGCAGTTTTTGTATGAATTGTATTCTGTGAGAAATCAAAATTCCTCATAAGATTGTTTAAATTGTTCCTCATAAATTGTTTTGATATTGCCCACACGAACATACTTTAAGTGAAAATTCGTAGAAAAACATAAAAATATATTTCATAAAAAATGTTTAATATAAATATCCCATGTGACGCGAAATCTTAAGAAATAAAATTCATTCAAAAAATATTCATAAACAAATTTTCTTTGCTACAACGATTCGGGCCAACTCTACATCCCAAAACATTTGACATGGATGATTAGTAAAAGCTCTACGGACACTACTACTTTTAGCTTGGACATAGGTCAACTTTGACGGAGTAATTAAAAATTGGTTTTCAAGAAAGATGTTGGTATAATGGAATTGCAAGTTTACAATGAATTTCGATACGAATTTTAGTAAATTTGCAAAACTTCCTCACCAGCATTTATGCAAAAGTTCACAAAGTTACAAATATTTGTTTATTATAACAAACGCCAATTTAAACACCTGTTTGCAAATGTTGTTTAGTATCGTAGTTTACGATCGAATATACATAATAATCAATCATTTTTGTTGTACAGTTAATTACAATACATTTCAATTGCTAATGTTTCGATAAAAACAAGAGGCATGAGCGCAGAATTTTCTTAAAACAATAAATTCCATTGTTTTCCAATAAACACATCGCTCATTTTAATAAAACATGTCCATTTAACGATAAGTATTTTGTTAACCCTGAAGACACGATGATAGATTTGGGCGAGGCAAAAATTAAAAAAATTGATTTCAACAGCGTTACACCGAGGGTTACAAAATAATAAATATATGGAAGTAAGTCTGCATTCGTTATGATCGTTAAAAATATGTTTGCACGCGTATATAGGACAGGCAAAATATAAATATGTGCAGTCATATATTAAACATTATGTACAAATATTTTAATTATAAAATAATTTAAAATTTTTATGAATTTTTGTAAACTCGTACATAGTTCATTAATTTGTAGGTATATTTAATGTTTCATACATTTTAACTATGTATACCTCCAAGAAAATTGTATTTACATACGAGTATTCATGCAGACATAATTATCATATCACATATAAAGTTAATTATTCGTGCTTTATGGCAAAATTAATTAGTTTACCATTGAATGCCGCTTATAAAAGTTATGATTTTATGAAGTATTATGTTGAATGCCTGATATCGAATTAATGTGTAAATGTGACTGTGGTGTGGTTAAAGCAACATTAAATCTATAAATTTAATTTCAAGAGAACAGAATCTAACTCTGAGATTGTGATAAGTAGTGTTTGAATACCGTTGAACGACTTAGACCATTTTGAAATATAATTTTTTTTTACGTTTTCAATTATTATTGAATCACCCCAACAAACCAAACTTTCAACGCTAGTACGAACGCTCTAAATTTTTATCTTAAAAACAAATTCGTTCGGATCTATTTAGACACTACCTATGTTAATCGATATTAATTGTTGTAATTATAAAATAAAATTGGCAGATTTTCTTTCTAATTTGAATTTAATTTAATTTTAATTAATTTCATTCAATTTTTAGTGTGATAAAATTTAATTGCGTTAACTATCAAGACAGTTATGTTAAATGTGTTTAAATATCATTGATGTGGGCCCCAGTGTAATTTATAACGTTTAATATAAAACTAATGTTTTGATGTGTGTTCTGTCACGATTTAATAATTACTTTTCAATTTAACTGCCCAGGTGGTGCGCAAGTTCGACTTTGATTTCGTCATCGAAATGCTTTTATAGAGGCATTGTGGCGCTAATATGCCTTACCTGATGATGTAATTTTACCGATGCATGTTGCACAAAAACTGGTATACAATTTAATTTAGATTTAGACAGCTGTGTGCTGTACCAGGCAGCCGAATAAAGTCTAGCTTCTCTAACTGTCAGTGGATACTAAATCAATGAGACGTTTTACATGTAAGAAATAGTTTTCGACATCCTAACCAACGCCAAATCGAGGTAATGTCCAACAACACCACTATTCAGTTGCCAAAAATAAACATTTTCGGACCGTGTCGAATAACGTTATCAAGAGTTCCGTGAAGTGCAGCGACAAATTCACAATATTGACAGCCCAACAGATGAGGTCAAATTTACATTCCTATTACAATCGATCGACGCGCATTACCTTAGAATAAAGATTCCAGTTTTCGATGGCGTCTATAAATTGGACAGAGCTTAAAAATGTAATCGTCGACCTCATCCACAATACGAACTTCCCTAGATACGTTGCGATGTTGCTTAAGTCCACAAGTATCGCAAACGCCGATCATGAGGAAGAATCGATCGGGAATGAAAGATGATACTAATTTGAGCGAAATATCTATCGTTTCAAGAACTCATCGATTTCTTGAACGCCCAATCATTGGATGTGCGAAGAATTCAATAACTAAAACCAGCTCTATTGCATCCGTCGCGCACTCGATCGCATCGCAAACCTGGCACACAATCAGCTCGTTCACTCGTCATCACTTCGGGCTGCCAATCATTACTGTGTCATATTTGCACCGAAAATGTGATCGATTAAAGCCTCTCACATTTAAACAAATGGCCAATTTCTATAAGACCACACGTTACAGCAAATTTCAAAATCGAATCCTTTCCTGTTGGACTCTAGATCGCAGTTTAGTTTCATATCGGAGAGCACCGCAACTCACATCGGCTTATCTAAAAACCAACCGCAATCGGATTAGTGGAATGTATGCCAGTGAGGTGCTCATGCCACATCGCAAGTCGATTCAACTTTTTTTGTATCGGGCACAGCCCTCGTAATCCAGAAAACCACGAGTATACTTATTATTATTGACTGGCACGAGATATTCTACTCAGGAGTACATGCAATTGCATTAAGTGTTCACCCTTAGCCAAAAACACGAAACTCGGGTACATCCTGATACATCTCGCGGCGATTATCAAGAATTATAACAACATCGACAGGAGATCCTATCGAGATATGTAGCGGAGCACTTGTAAATTTAATAATAATAAATATAATAAATAAAAAACTTTAAATTTAATTTTAAATAGAATTTTTATTTAATGAAAATTAATTATTTTCTTTTTGTTTCTTTAACTGTTGCTGGTGAGTGATGGTGGTGCTCCGATGTGTTGCTCCGGCAAAAATCCAAATTGAATAAACCGAAGATATTTTTTATTTTCATCTTCTTGTCTACCATCCAAAAAACTCAGAAATTCAAAACCGGATTTTCTGGTTTTTAAATCCGTTTAATATGCACCAAAATATTAAGGTGCACCCGTTTATAAATTATGTTTTAGTAAACATAGTGTTACGGTGACACCTAGATTAGAATAGAATAAGTTAATTTCATTAATTGTTCAATTGCATTTATGATTTATACTCAACATTTAGGCGTCATTTCTATACTAACATATTTGCTCGATGCGCATTTAGGATTATTCTAGAAACAAATATTTTGGTATATAAAGGACGTGGAATGCTGAGTCTTATTTTAAACGTAATACAGTGAAGGTTAAATAGAAAGATTATTAAAGTGATTATTAAAGCGATTATTAAAGTGATAATTAAAAAGTGTGTTATAATTATAATAATTAATTGTGAAAATTGTGTTGTATAATAAATTGTGTTGTGTAAATAAATTGTGTGAGTTCAAATTTGAAGCAGTTGTATTTATTCACAATCCAGTGATTCGAACCTTGAGTGACAAGGCAAAATCGTAACAATAGCTTATTGCAGTGCCATCTCTTGAGCGATGGCATGGTGTATGTGTTGAATGCGTTTGACATGAATTTGGGTTTGCAAAATCAATACGATGTTTATGCATCTCTAAATGATTTGATTGTAGAGGTTTTTGCAATGCGAAATTGTTGTGTAACCAAAATATAATTTTTCAATTATATTTTGCGTGCACAAATTTCGTATGTACAAGTGTACAAGTTGTTGTACGATGACTATGTACAAGTTGTTATGTACATTATTTGTATATACAAGATTGTTGTATATATTATTTGGAATATTTCTTTACAACGAGAATTGTCCGTTTATAAAGAATTATGTGAACGGAGGATTGTCCGTCAAGAATAATTGTACGGAGTTTCTTATAATTGAAGAAACTAACCGCTACAATCCTTTTGGGAAGCCAAAAACCTTTCCTCACCTCGAATCGGCACATTATCGCAATGAACACGGAAGATTCATAGTCTTCCTGCTGTTCAACGATAACTCATCATCGAAGGTCGTGGAATGTAACGATATGGTGCAATCCTCAAATTACATCACATGAAATATTTTCCAAGAATTGTTAACTCCTTTTAGAATACAAAAAATATATGCAAGACAACAAGGAATCGAGACATATGGAATAAGATAAGAGTAGTCCACCCAATCGAAGCTGTTACCTGCCTTATCACGATGTAATACTACGAATTTTTATTTAAACATTTTTTTTCTGGCATACTGAGGTAAAAAGTTTGTGTTATTTTTTTTTAAAACAAAATTAAATTGGGAATAATTTTCCCTGCCAATTTAGATATGGAAAAATTATTCCCAATTTATAAATCTGTACAACACCATGTCCAAATTTTTTTTCAGAGGTATATGAATTTAGGTCCAGATACTGCCTTCTGCCTCTAGCGGAAACCGCACATGTTGTTATTTCAAACATGTGAACCATAAGGACTTTAAGGATCTAATATTTTCATTTTCCTTTAGAAAGAGAATTAAACATAATGACCCCACAATGTGGACAGTTCATTTTGTGAAAAAATTGGACATAGTGTTGTATGCCTCCGGGGTACAGAAATATTAACATCAAACTTTTCTCCTCAGTAGGCCGGAAAAAATATTTGAGCTGAAAATACAAGCGTTTTACTTTGGGAATTTTGCAACAACAATTCCATATAAATTTCAATCTGAAAGGAATAATTTCATTCCACCTAAAAGCAGGATTAGAACTATTCCATTCTTCGTGTAGTTCAAATGTTCACCGCCTGGTTAATTAATAAAATAATTTTATTTTTATGAGTTGTCTCTCTGGGAGTAATGTAGTATTTTTATCGCATAATGAATAAAGAACCAAATGACATAAATCAAACGATACAAAAAATGAACTCCGATGCCAAATTAATCTGAAAAATAAGACATATTTAAGTCGAAAACGCATTTGATATACACTGTGGTGCAGAACTATAGACGCATCTACTTTTTAACACTCTTTGTTTCCAAGAAAGTTTGAGGTGTAGCCAATAGTGCAGTATAAAAAGACATAGTAAATCAACAAAATTTACAAAGAAAATTGAAAAATGTATTTATTTTATTCACCAGTCTCAAATATCCTGTTCGGCATACTCTCAACTAAGCTTAGTCGAACATCTTCACCAATTGACTCCCAAGCATCAATCACGGCACTTTCAAGTCCGAAACTTTTTCATACTGCTTGTTCTCAGCAATGATTTTTCGAACTATGATTCCCCAGATGTTTCCAATTGGGTTTAGGTCTGGTGAGCAGGCTGGCCACTGCAACATCTCAACATTATACGCTTCTAGCCATGAGCGAGTTCCATTGCTCTTGTGTACTGAAGCGTTATCTTGCTGAGAAGTTATATTTTCTGTCCTGTGCGTCTCTAAATATGGAAGGAGATTAGTTCTCAATAATGTTGTGTATTCTCTGGAGTTCATGCGGGTGGATGGGAAAGCTAACTCTAGCATTCCATCGATACAAAAAGCTCCACAAATCATCAAGAACCCGCCACCAAAATTTCTGGTAGCAAAATAGCGTGTACTGGTCCCTCCAGTAAGAATCAAAACCGTCCGGACCGTCTAAATTACATTTGTTCTCATCTGAAAAAATAATCTAAACATTTTTTAACGGCATATTTAAAAACCACTGGCCATACTTTTTCATGTAGACCAACAAATGTACCTTATCCCCTGCCATTTTAACAGATTATTGAGTTCCGAACTGTAGTGCGGCACCCAACAAGAACTGCAATAAATTAATGAACAAAACTATCCAACCATAACAATTTGCTATTTACGTACTGTACATACGAGTAGAATGAGTACCTGTAACAATAGAAAAAAAAATAATTAAACTCAAAACATGAGAATTGATAAGAAAATGGGAAATAATTATTTGCGCACAACTAAAAATTACCGGTGCAAATATTATTTTTATTATCCGGTGTTAGATACGCGATAACATTGAGAATAAGGCATTCGGATACGTTGTGTTGTTCGTGGTAAACAGACTGCAGCTATTATTTAATTTTTGGTGATTTGATTTTTATCCAAAAACCGATTAAAATTGTTAATCAAAAATGCTGTTATAAAACGTAAATAACATGCATGGTGTAATTGCATTCAACAATGAAAAGTGAGTAAAGAGGTATATGATACGTATCACCACAACAATAACAATAAAAAATTACCAAATTTTCATGGTATCGTGTTGCACGCAAGTTTCGTTTTAAAATAGAATTCAGTCCCATATAATTACGGAACTAAAAGAATTTTCATTTGGCACGTGAGTATTTCGGCGGGAAAATGAAATATTAGACAACGTCGCATTTATATTTTGGTATTAATCTACAGCTACTACTGGGGATCAGATACAAAATTAAATGTTTTATTCTAGTTCAGCGTAAAATGATTTATTTTGTATACGCAAATCATAGATTTTTCAATCTTTTCACAATATTTTTCTCTTTGCGCTGGTATCGTACAATATTGTATAAGTAGATAAGGAGATTATTCATATTAAATATTGTAGAATAATCCTGCTATTAAATTGTATGGTCTCGTTCAGTTTGAAAATAAAAATAATTGTTTGGGTACATAAAGAACCATTTTGTCAATTCAATATTTCGAATATTTATTTTTAAGCAAAATATAATTATAAATTTAGTGAATAGCTATAAGTAAGAATTTCATCTTAAAGCTCAAAATGAAATAAAAATGTCATTGGCGCTGAATTATAGACATTTCTGTTGTCATATCGATATTTTTGATGTAGGCGATTTATAAAAATATTTTTGTTTTCGATTAATTAAAAATGATTTGGTGTAAGTAATGGTTTAAGATTATATTACAAATTCTTGGCATTGAACCTAAATGTGATACAGTATGTTGTATAGTGTTAAAAACTGTTTATAATATTTTGGCCGAAATACGTCGTAGAATTTAATGTGTGGCTATTTCTGTCCTAATTATGAAATTACACGCAATTTAAATGTTACGTTTTATCACAAATGCTTTAGCAAAAATTAGTATGGGGACGTAATAAAATGAAACTTTAAATGATATTGGTGTAATAATAATTTTATTTGTCACTTTTGATCTAAAGACAACTATTTATTTGTGTTACACCCGTACCGCTTGAAATTGTATTCAATTTATAAAATTAGCAAAAGATTCAAAATCTGTTATCACATCTGGGCTTCAGTGAGAATTTCTAGTTTCGTAAGCTAAAAAAATCAGTGCGCTATAAAAACACAATAATAATAAACCAATTGTGAGTGGTTCCAAAGTTGTCGCGGATGCAATTTCTGAAAAAGTGAGTTAAATTTGGTGTTGGTGTAGTTCACCAACCATCGGGTTCATTTAGTTTGAAGCTAAACAATTATAATAATAATTTTGGGTTGAGTTACCTCTGCAACTGCGAAATATTTTCATAAAGTAGCAGCACTTCCCACAACACATTAGATTATATAAATATAACAACGTTGATAAAGTTTATCCTAAATCTGGCGTAAAACGCAACAATAAAAAAATATATATAGATGTATTGGTAGAATGTCCCGATAGAACGAATTTTAGTATAGTTCGGTATTATAAAAATGTTTTGTAAAAAAACTTAAATTTGTTATGCTAAGTGACGTACATTCAGACATACTATTAGGCCTCATCTAGGGAATCCAAGTCGGTTCTACCCGACTTCGTGTAGTTGGGTAATTACTTACCCCCCAGAGACACCCAAAACCTTCGGGAAATGCTGCAAACAACCAAAACCGACAACCTTAAAAGGCATCTTGTTGAAAATGGAAAAAAATAAAAACGTATGTTTGTAGAAACCGGTAGGGCAATGGTAAAAAAACGGAACCGAAAGTCGGGTACCCGAAATTCGGGTAATTGGATTCCCTAGTCGGGTAATTGGATTCCCTAGTACATACGTTTATGTTTTTGTCCATTTTCGTTCAGATGCATAGGACTATAATAAAACAATAGTTAGCTGCCAGCGCCAGAACAGTGGATTTAAGGTCAAAGGGCTGGTGCAAAGGCAAGAACGCTGCAAAAGTGATTGCTTCCAGCGCCACAACGGTAGTTTTAAATACTAATGTGCTTCTGGAAAATTACCATTTGTCAAGGGCTTTTCAACGATATGCAACACGTAAATATTTCACAATAATAAAAAATAGCTAGCAACAACAAAATGGCGGATTTGTAAATTGAAGTGGTAATGACAAAATTACTACTTTTTGCAAGACCTTTCAAATGGTAAGCCACAAGGTTTTATTGGAAATAAAAAAATGTGACTAATTCATGTACCACCAGCTCTTTAAGGTCTTTCTAATGATATGCAACACTTATATATTCTGTAATAATGAATAATTAGCTAGCAGCTCCAGAACGGTGGATTTGTGAACTAAAGTACTGATAACAAAATGGTTGTATCGTCCAAGACCTGTCAAATAATATTACCACATTTAAATTTGTGGCATTCTTCATAATATTTTCAGTGGTTGAGACACGTAGATATTTTTTCGTCAAATTGGTGAATTTGTAAATTAAATTGCGGAAAACTATGTGTTGTGTCATAGACTTTCAAAACGATATACCACATGATTAGTTAGAAAAAATGTATTTGTCACTAGCGCCATATCGGTAGGGTAGAGTACTAAGTTGCCCCGGCTAAATTTGTGACATGCTTCTTCAAGACCAGTTCAATGATATGAGACAATTTTATGTTGTATAATAAGATATTTGTAGTTTGCCACCAGCGCCAAAACAGTAAATTTCTGAACTGAATGCATCATAACGAAATTTTTTATTCGCCCAAAACCATTTAAGCCGTATGACACTTGATTGGATGAGAATAAGTAAGAAAGGTATCTGTCACCAGCGTTAACGCGCTGTCATATTCTATGTGAAACGAATTATTAAACAAAACGAATTCAGCGCCAAACGATGGGTTAAGGAACTAAAGTAGTGTTTTCAAAATTTTTATCCAAGGCTTTTCAAACTGAACACAGTATGAGAATGTTAGTATAATAAATTAAAAGGACTGTAAAGTCATATCGTGGTTTTATTGAGTGATTTCATGTGATGTTCAGACCCTAAAAGCTTTTCAGTTCTCCGAATTAAAAATAAAAGAATATTGACGAAACAAAATTTTGAATCGCACAATATATTCTTTAGGTATCATCGTATTAGACATTCAGACGGATGAACAAAATTTGTCTGTTTCACTTTTATTAGGTCATAGCTCTTCAGAATGTCGTGAGGTTTTGAACCTGGCTCATTTCTAGTCAAAATTTTAATAAGTTTGAACTTAAGACGGAAGTTTCTAGCGAATACTGGGGCTCATCTTTTATCATTCCTCATACTTGGTTCGGTCGTCTGCTTTGAAGATCCCGGTATTTTCTATCAGTCACCAATCGATGTTGATACTACGAATGATACAAAATTGTTAAACATTTGCTTCAAATTGACATGGAGTCACACAGATTTTATTTTTTGCTATTTCTACAATTATTTCAAATTTTAAAATACATGTTAGGTTTAATTAATAATATGTAAATTAAATTAAACAATACACTAGCGATAGTTTTGAAAATTACGATGCAGCGAACAACATACAACATTAGCATTGCTCACGTTGAAAACTGGGAAAATACCAAATTGGACAATGATCTGTACACCCCTCAGACACTTCCTCTCCTTGATACTGTACAATGTAAATTAGCTCCACTGTCTTGATAAAAATAAAGAGAAGAAATTTAAACAAATGTTTATTTAAAAAAAGCAAATCGCCTAATACGAATGTATGACCAGTCACAGACTATTCGTCTCACAGTTGTCACGTACGAAATACATCTCTGACATGTTATTTAATTCGTCTTCACATATTTCACACACGAATATTATTCCTTGTCTGATGAATGTTTATATAAGCATTATGCTTGACTGATAGGCATTAAAATTTCACAGGGGGCGATAAACGAAAGCAAAAAAAAAAAATTTTTTAATTTGGTTTACGTTTAAAAAATTCTCAAGAAGTGTTTTCAAGTTTAGAAAATTGTTAATTCTTTCTCTTACGAACAAGTGATTTGAAAATCAACAGTTCTGGAATATTTAAAAAATTTTGTAGTGCTTCCTTTTAAAACATAGCTTACTAAAATTATATTTCTTCCATGCTACATCGAAATGAAATTTCGAACTCTTTAAATAAAAAATTCGGTCATCTCACGAGATTGGCTAAGCAACAAAAATATGGAAATTACTTTGAACTTGTATTCAAAGAATAAGCATACACTGCATTAGCGAATTATTATAATTTCACTAAAAATTTGTTGAACCTTTATTCCTGTTATGTTGGGGTGACATTTTTTGGAATTTATTATTTTACGGCATTAAAATCTTTAAAATATGATTATTTCAGATGTGAATTTTATCATAAGCTGGTAATTAGCGTTAGGAAAATGTAGTAGTATGTGTTAATAGTTAGTCACTTCAGAACCAACAACAACCGTGACAGTTAGAAGGCTTTCCTCCATGCCATAGTCCTAATAGTCGATTAGAACAGGAAACTGAGAGTATATCATCAATACAATTCGTCATATATAGGTTTTGTCAGTTGGAATAGTAAGATTTTGATAGTGTGATAGCTCACTCGCACGTGGGGAAGGGATGGGAATACTTTGAAAGAGTATTACCATCTTGAAAACGAAGCCTCTTTTTTAATTGCAAATGTGACGTCCATGTAAATCATATTTTATTTATCACACCCCCAGATTACTCAAGGAATTCTCAAAATTCCCTGCCCTTTGCGATAACGTGCCTGGTTACTGTGTTAAATTATAATTCAAGTTTAATCTTAGAACCTTTGTTTGGCATAATAACAAATCGCACAGGTCTCCTGCTTATAGTAGCAATTTGTGTTTAACTTTTGAAAAATTTGAATAAGATATTTTTGTTTGTTAAAACGTTACTAGATTAGCATTTTAGATCCAATAGAGCACAAGAAGTTTCACAAAATATAGATTATTGGATTTTAAAACAACATTGAACAATATATAGTCTCAATTGGGCCTGGAGGTGTTATTTCGTTGCTAGTATATAATGCTAAAAAATTTAAATCATCTGGAATAAAGACAAGTATAATTTACTTGTGTTTACTTTGTACTTTTCCATCGTGGTTTCGAGAAAATTCACCTGAAATTTGAATGCTATAAAGTATAAAGTAGTTTATAGATTCTAAGTTATCATGGCGCAAAGCATCGATTTACAATAGAGTCAACTAATACTCCTCAAATTTGTGTCATTTTTGACAACATAGAGAACAACATAACATTTAACTACCTATAACATATTTTCCATTTTCTATAACTTTCTACAACCTGTCTGGTAGCCGACTTATAAAGTTAAGTACATACGTAACCCAGAGGCCAAAAAAGGAAAGACGATCTTTTTCATCTCAAATTCAAATTAAATTAAAAAGCGGGTATGTGGCAGGACAGTTGTTTTCAACTTAACCTTTAATTCCATTTCAGATTTTATTTCACTTTTGAGGGCGAAAAAACAAAATTCAAACGAAAACCAAGAAAATTTCAAAATGAATTTTTAATAAAATCCATTTGTTTCATTCTGAATACTTTTGTTGTGTTTGTGTGTAATCTCATTACATCTACCATCGAGTAATGATAATAATTCTATTTATATTTTATGTGCCTTTTGTGTTATTCCTCTTTACCAAGGTACCGAAAAAAAAACAAAAATTTAAAGTATAAACCTTTTTGTGTTATAAATTTTGCTGCTGCTACTTTACAGTTTTGATCCTTTTTAAATAAGAAAACAGATTTTTATGTCTGTTAAGGATTTTCTTCATTTATTGTTTACCTTGTTGTTGTGTACAGGACTAATATGAAAAAAATACCAAATTCAGATATAAAATATTAAATCCTTTAGTAAATTTCTCTTTTGTTGTATGTGTGTATTAAAAAGTAAAATACCCAAGAGCAACCATCAAAATAAGAATGTTAAGCTGAGTTGAAGCTTGCGGGTACCCCCATACGCTCAATACCAAATATTTATTATTTATAAGGCCGTAATTAATGATATTATTATCTTATTTCGTGTTCGTGTGTTTGTCCTACTCATATGGTGTGAAAAGTGCGTCATGGTGGTATATATTGTCAATTGTAACTAAATGTATTTTTAAATCCGAATCTGTTTTTTGCTAAAGCTTTTATTTTTTTTGTCTGGTTGATTTTGGAAACAAAAATTTCATCCTTCTTGTTTTTGGGGTGAATACTTTTATCGCAATTTTTAAACCAACCACAATCTATCCTCGATTGTGGGTGCACATTTATGTACTTTTATATTTTTAGATATTTAGTGGTTAGTTCTTTCTTTACGGTATATTAAATATTTTATGCAAGGAAAAATATTCGATCTGTGTGTCAACGGTTGCTGTTTTTTGAGGTAAGTAAATATTAATTCAATTTTCCTCAAACGCTTCTGAATTTTTCACAGAATTTAAAAATCAATATTTTCCTGGTAGATCGTCCACCCTGGTTTCTGCTGCTTTGAAAAAAAAATATGAATCCTAAGAATTGTAAACTAGAAAAATAATACCTTATTATACGTGGAATAAGTACTAAAATATTTCAGCTTTGTATAGCAGCAGTTTAAATGTTACGGAAAAACTCAAAGTACGTATTAAATTCTAAATCATCCAGAAGACACTGTGAGGCACTCAGAGAAATCACAAAATGACTGCTATTGTCCTTACCTGGAAAGTGATTATTGGAAATATGTAAATTATTTTAAATATTAACTTCTCGGAATTGCTTTTAAATTGTTTACAGAATTAAAAAATCAATAATTATAATAGAAAAGAACAAGGGCCTGTTTGTATTACAGACATGATATTATAAGCACCAACAACAACACCTGTTCATATCGCTTGAAAACCTTTTCAATTGAACTCATTATTTTTACAATATGATTAAACCCTTAAATTAACGGTGGCTCGATTTGATTTTTTTGGTCGATTATATAGGGTGTCTCGTAAGTGCCTGACAAGAATAGCGCGGTTGGATTTCTTTATCAAGACAAAAGTGACTGTGTTTGTATTATTTCACACATGAAGTCCTGCTGTTTAATGATGTTTAAAAATAAGCCACCTACGCACACCTTAGTGAAGATGCCCAAAACTGATTACATAATGTAATAATACATTCAGTAACAAAGTACGATTAATAAAAAAAACAACTATTTTTTTTTTGAAAATTGACATTCGTTGTAATTCCGTATTAAAATTATTCGAGTACTACCATTAACTTTGAAATGCTTTTTGTACTAAAAGATGTTTTCAGCGATAAGCGGCCAGTTGTCATCGGTATACCACGCAGAAAAATACAGACACCGGCTATGCATCTTAATTAGTCCAGTGACCAGTGTACCAGCGGTGGCCATTTACTAGTATCACTTTACTTTCGATATTCCGTAATATGTTTGACGTAAATAAAATTTGGAGTGCGAATTTTTCAAATTCATTTTGAGTGTGGTACATCGATGGCAAAATGGCCTCTGGATAGAAAGACAAAAGAAACTGGTGTTGTCCTTTTGTATGGATTTCCGTTTGGTTTTTTACAAATTTAATTTTTATTAGTAGTTTCATTATTATCTATTATACGATTTCATATATAAAGGGAATTCCCCGAATAATAAATGACCATAACCAGGTGCGTTATAATAACAAATAATATTGTGCATCAGAATTTATTCTATTTTTGTTCCAAATACAAGGGAATTTCTAACACTGGTGAATGTGCAAACGACATACATAATTTGATATAAGGACGCAAGTGATTACAATATTTTGGTATATCCGATATCTTAGAATGGCGTCTCCAGATTTATTTATTTGTGATGATGAAGATATAGGTGAGTTACAAGTACAATATTTGCTACATAAAATGTATTTATAAAGTGATAATAAAATTTATTATATATTTTATAATGGTTGGAGACACCATTGAATCAGGTTTTTACAGTGGCGATATAACGGTAACGGATTCTGAGGAATATTTCTGAAGATGTCCATCTCATCAATTGAAAATAAAACACGTCAAAATCAAAACCCGTCAAAATCTACCTTTTGGAAAAATGCTGATGCTACCATGCACTCTGATAAAATGATAAAAATCATGATACAATCTTTTCCAACAAATCCAGCTCAAAATTAGCAGATAGATTTTCATTTGCTTTTCTTGACCGATGACATCCTCGGGTCATAACGTCGCGCTCACCTGTGATTATTGTTTTTGTATTACTGTTGGCATGTCGTGAATTGGTTCTTAATCTTCTGTGTTCATCTATAGTGTACCACGTAAACTTCGAATACTTGTAAAAGCGAGACCAATGAATGTACACCATGTGCGTGTGAGCGACGAATGGAGAATATTTTTGTGGTACGTCTTTCGTTTTGGCGCATGGATGGATGTGCGGTGTGAAGGAGTAGGCGAGTGACACGCACGAAAACAAAACAAAAAGCACATCAAAAATGATAATATTCTTCTAAATGTTTTGGGTGCGAGAAAATGTTGTCAGTTTTGGATTTTCATAAAAAA
Organism: Nephrotoma appendiculata; assembly: GCA_947310385.1. NCBI lineage: Eukaryota > Metazoa > Arthropoda > Insecta > Diptera > Tipulidae > Nephrotoma > Nephrotoma appendiculata. The sequence goes on from OX371223.1 coordinate 224,376,930, forward strand.
TAAGTAGAGTTTGTTTAGGAATTTTATAAGTTCAGTGTGTTTTTAAAAAACTCGAGTTTTGGTGTTCAACCATTTTGTATTTAATGAAAATTAAAATTAAAAAAAACAATAAGTTTTTGTTTTTGTAACTAAATTTAACATATAGTGTATTAATAAAATGCTATATATAAAATAATATAAACTGTATTTTGCTCGTTTTAATAAAATAAATTCACCAAAAAACCAGGGCTGGGATGGACCATCACTATTTTCAACTTTCGACTTTTTTTATGTCTCATTTTTTACGAGTAAAATGGCAGCCTATTTCACTTCCAAAACGACGCATTTTCTAATGTGTTCTCAGCTTGCTCGAGTAAAACATCACTCTATTTCTATTCTACGATATCTAAGACTACTAGATTAATCGACTCTATTTATTACCAAATAATTTTTTCTTGATACGTTTATCGAAATGTAGAAAAGAGAGAAAGCTCACAATTATATCAAGAGGTTGAAATCGCGATATAAAACACACAATTGTTTACGCGAAATAGAATGTTAATTGATTCCTGAAAATTGAGACATAAAAAAAGTCGAAAGTCGAAAATAGTGATGGTACAACATCCCAGCCCAGACTGCGTCTAGTGATATAGAGTTTTAAATTTTCGCTTACTAAGTTCTTGTTGGCGTATAAAGGATTCGGGAAAGTGCATTCTCAATAGTTTAAGCAAAAAAAAAATTATAAAACCAAACAACATTTGGATTTGGTAGATGCCCAACGTTATTTTCGGTTAATGGCGGGAAGACGTCCAACGTAATTTTTTGGTTAACGGTGGGAAACGCCTAACCCATTTTGGCAATCCAGAACGCAGCAACCCTCAACGTCGACCTCAATGAGGTCAAAAGATACTGATTTTTTTTTTTGTGAATCAAATTTTACATTTTTTTCAATTTCTTTTTTATTATGAATTTTTCAATTTTTGACCTTTTCAATTTTCATTACATATTGTAATCCAGCGCCCAAGTCATGGTCGATTGGCGCACGCGGCAGGGAGGGTTGCACATTGGTTTCGCTACACAATTTAGTCAAGGTCAAGGATAATTTTTTTTGTGTTGTTCGATTTATTTTGTTTTGCTGCACAATTTATTCCAGTTCAGCGATCATTTTTTATTCGCTTTAATTTTTTTCTCCTTCCTTCCTTCCTCTTTTTATTGTTGGTGAAAATTATTTAAATAAAAAATTGCACTGCGATTCCTTTCGGTGTTCGGTTTTATTTTTTTCTCATCGGCCTCGATATATTGTTCAGTTATGTTGGGAGGATGGTTTCATCTCGTGTAGGTCCCACATTCACTTCGGTTATGATTATTGTATTTCCTCAAATTTCGGCTGACGAATTCTGGTGTAAATTTAATTTAGGTTCAGCATTTAATTCAATTTTTATTTTTTTTGTCGTTACACGGTGTAGGCCGGGAGCATGTAAGCCTCAACTTCCCCACAATCCAGAACCCTGAGATCTAGCTGGCAAAACCACCGTGAGCGAGGCCTCTGCATGCTTAGATGAAATCCCGTAACAAGAGTTAATACGTATTCCAAGCGTTGTGCTTAAAAATCTGTGCATAAAACAATATTTCATAATTCATAAAGCTTTTGTTGCATGAAACAAATAAACAATTAACTTGTAACGTCTAAAAAAAATTTTTTTTTTAATGCCGTTGTTTACCGGTGGTACACCGGCCGTTGAAAAAAATATTTATCGTGGTATAACAGATGCTTTGTTTAGATTCAAAGATACTGGGAATACATTAGCATTTGATAGTAGTTTTTATAGTGGCATACCAGTGTTACACTGGCCGCTGGACTAATAATGATGCGTGACATACCGAGGGTACACTAGCCGTCCGCTGTGGATTATAGTTATAGTTGAATACCGGAGTGCATTAACGGCTTTTGGTGAATTATTCTGCGTGGTATACTGGTGGTCCACTGACCAGTGTCTGTATTTTTCTGCATGGTATATCGGAGACCACTGCCCGCTTATAAAATTGTTCAACATGACGTACCGTTGGTACATCGGCGGCGAACCTGTTAGACGGTGCAAGTACCTTCTACAATAGCCATTTTTGGGGAGATCAGAGTTCTGACGGGAACCCGTTGCAAATATTTTAATATGTACCATTCAACAACAATTTGTGGTGGTTCCAATCTGTCAATCACTAATCAGTTTTTTTCCATACCGATGATTCGTTCGAAGGATTATGAATAATTTGTTATATGTACGTACACCTGTTATTTTTGTACCAGGAAGGCTTACGACACAGAATACCTAGAAATACTTAACAAATTAGGACGAATAAATAGAATGACAGAAACACAGTTACACTATAGTGCAAAAGTTGCGAAAGTCATTGATAATTGTTGTAGGCAATTACGGCGTTTGACAAGTAGATGTTCTGTCTTTGATACACTTTAAATATTCACCGATGCAGATGCTACCGGTGCGATTGTTCTGAAAACAACAGAGTAACGGGCATACTAAACCGCTAGTACCGCATTCGGCTTCGGTCGAGATATAAATCAAAACAAATTATATGATCTCCTGATTCAAATATTACAGTGTTCTAGTATTGAATACCAAACATTTGAAGGAATGAGATGGTTGAAATATTTTAGCTTTCTTTTGATATCAATCATTTTGCTGAGAATACTAAAGAACAATATTCCGCTTCCAATCGACCTACACATGTGTCCTCTAAGAGCACTACTAACTTACGGTGCTTAGCTTAGGTTCATTTTTATGTAAGAATGATTAAATGACAGAACGCTATTGGATGAAATGAGTAGTGCAGCAATCTAGTTCCAACTTAAGGTATATTTTTAAATCTTAAATAAAAGACATAAATTGTGTGATAATTTATTGGAAGTTAAAGTACATTGGTTCCGGTTAATAATGAAAAGGAATGTCGTTCAAGTGACCTCCTCTGCTAGCTTGGCAATCTTTTATCAAAATTGTGAATAATTTTTTCGCATAATGATGGTTCAATAAGTGATATTTGCACGATGATGTTGTTTTTGAGGTGTTGAACACAGTGAGGATTATCCGCATAAACTTTACTTTTCAAAAAACCCCATAAGAAGAAGTCCAATGCAATGGTGTTAAATCGCATAATCTTGGTGGTTAATTCACGTCTGCTCTTCGAGAAATTATTCGATTATTAAACTTCTCTTTCAAAAGATCGATTGATTGCGTTGCTGTGTGGCATGTTGCACCTTTCTGTTGAAACCACATATACTGCATAACAATATCTTACAAATTGTCTTTGTAATACAGGGTCATTTGGCTTTAACTCTAATGTTAACTGTTTTTTGTAAGCTTTTACATCAAGATCTTTTCGTAACATATTGAGCAAAGTTGTTGGTTTGAGGCTATGCCCTTCTTAACACGTATCGCCTAAAGATAAAAACTTTTGGACGGCCAACCATCTGCTAGAAGTAAAACAAGTGTTGAGAACCATCAGTATTCTTCTATATAGGTTATTACTTTTACCATATATGTTGGCCCACCACTGTTGGTTTCAGTATAAATTTGGGATAGCTTCTTTAATTCTACAAGATAAATGGTGAATAACCATTCCTGGGAAAATATCTTTAATAGCGTTCGATTTATTAAAAAGTTCTAAACCAATTTGCGATTACTGTACTACGACTTTGCGATTAATGAATTGGCCATCAATTTTGTTTTTGACACAAAAACCATTTCATAATATTTAGTACCATGAAAAATATATAATCTCAATATCAATAAGTTTTCGATTGAAAATAAATTTACCGTAAATGAATTGTTTAAGAAGCATAAAGATTATAAACTTGAATTTCAAAGTACTTAGGCAAATAATCGATTTTACTTTATATTTTATCGGATCGGAAACATTAAACCAAGGTAGTTTTTCTGTTTATTATTTTACAATACATTTTCGAAAACAGAAATCTCAGTTTATTAAAATTACATCTTTAGTACTTAAGAAAAAAATAAAGATTTTAAAAATTGATTACGACAAAATATAATTAAATTTGTTTTTGCAAAAACAAAAAAAAAAAAAAAAAACTCAGCATTTCAATTAAATTTTTAATTTTCTGTGAACAAGTACATGAATGTATAGGAAAATTCCCGCATATTTTTTTCATTTAGGGATGTTGATTGAATTTAAATATTTCTGAATTTTAAATACGAGTTGATTGAATTTTGGAAACCATTTATTTTTGTGCGTTCTATTTTGGTGGGCACCTGGTAACAATTTTTTTTTCGTCAGAGAATTTAGTTGGAAAAGGTGTCAACGAAACCTGACACTCGTACGTGTCATGAAAATTTAAACAATTAAAAATTGTATAGCAAAAGGTTGATTTGTTTTTAACATTGTCTTCCGCCAAGCTGGGTGTGTTCGTGTTGATTATAAGATGTGGACTGGCTAAATGAAATTCTAAAAGTTATATGTATTCTAAACCGCTTTGATACCTGCGAAAGAAATTTGCACTTGATAAGCGTCGTATTTTGAGAAGATGAATGCACTTTATAAACAAATTTATGTCTATTTCAGATTTATCGAAACTTTTTAACAAACTTAAAATTGGAATAATTTTCCCTTCTAGTTTCGCTATGGAGAAATTATTCACAATTTCTAAAAATTTACATCAAACTTTTTTCCTCAGTAGGCCAGAAAAAACAGATTTGTACATAAAAGCTATGTAAATGGTTTCCCCAATCCCCTATTCCCAGGGAGTTACCAGAATAGGGCCACTGTTGTACTATTCTGGGTTTTCCTGGGAATAGGGAATCACACTTGATTTCTAAATCTAAAAAATTAAAATTACTGACCATTTGGTAAAAACTTTATTGTACAAAGCTGATACTTGTTGAAAATTTAATCTTTAAAAATATTTGATTTTTAATTCTTTGTCCATTTTTATAAACGATATACCTACTTTTCAAAAGCTCCTGTGGAACCTGCTATGTCCGGTGAGCCGATTTCAGCCAAACACCATTGGAACCTACCAATTTATGGAAAAAGTTTAAATATAAATTTTCATCTAGATCAATCGATTCGTTTGGGCTGTACAGGGTCCGATTATATGATGGAATACGATTTTTGCAAAAATAATAATTCCATCTTTAATTTTGGAAAACTGATCTGGACTGGTATAACCTTTCAATTTATAGACTTTTACTTCGTAAACGATAATCTTTTCAAAATAGTTATTTCCAAAAAAAACGAGAAAGCTACTATAGAAGCTGCCACTTTCGATGGAGAGGACACACTATTTCGGTGAAATAGTGAATGATAAATCGGCTAAAAACCCCGAGGTCAACGTTTTTCATGATTACTATACTTTATTACATGTTTGCAAAGTAAAATAGAGTAGCGCAATCGCCAAAGTCAAAAATATGGTCTTGAATCAAAGTGATTTTTTGCCAAAACCTATCCACCGGAAGTGGCAGCTTCCATAAGAGCTTTCTCGTTTGTTTGAAAATATACTGAAAAGTATATATAACATTTACGAAAAATCGATTAAAAACAAAAATATTGAAAATTACACTTAGAGCAATATTAGTTCAGATCATACTTTTAATTTTACCGGAAATTTTACAGTCCAAGCGGATTGGATTGACTATTCGGAACGAAACTTCAAACTTTTTCCATTAATTGGGAAATTCCTGCGTAATTTGGTAGAAATCTGTGTACTGGAAGTGACAGCTTACATAGGAGTTTTTACATTTTTGCAATGATGTTGGAATGTTTAACATTTGCAAAAAATGAAGAAGAATAAAAGTATCTAAGGTACATTTACCCACAATCCAGCATGTTTAAGTTTTCGCTTTGGAAACCAAATTTGGTGTATATTCGATATATGTGTATACATTCATAATAAAAGTAAATCTGGTGTTGCCCACAACATAAAGGATTCTTAAGAAATGCTCCGAATTTTCACTATTGTGCTTTATCCATGTTAAATTGTATGAGTGCACTCGTACTCGCATGCTGTCCAAAGAACTTGATACTTATTTCTGAATTACACGAGAAAGTCATAAACGATTATTTCGACATATTATGTGTTATTATCCTAATCAAATTCAAAGTCAATTAATCCACGTTCGCATAAATTAAAAAATATACACATTTCTACACCCCTGCATTTCATATTAAATCACATAGCTGTATTACATATACACACTTAACGTATTATGTCAAAGGCAAAACAGCAATATCATATAAATGTTTCAAGTGAAAGCTTGAAGCAAAAACAGAACTCAATACAAAGAAAATGTATTATAAAATTTTCATGTTTATTTACTTTCTTGATTATCTAATTATTCCTTTAAGGTAAAAATAAACTTGATACTTGTCGATGATATAAAACGTACACAGCCATATACAGTATACGACACAAACACATATACGAAAAAGATGCTTTTTAAAATTATAGGTGTACGGAGTCGGATGTACATACTCGTACATACAATACATAGGAAAAGGAAATACAAAAACGTAAATTTAATTTACATAAAAGCTTGGGATGCTTAAAAATGATTAGACTTTTTGGTTTGGATGCGTGCTTTAATTCGAAATTCAATTAACGTTTTCGTTTTTTTTGCTGTACTGAATTTATCAAATTATCTCTTATTAAAATCGACCGGATTATTTAAAAAAACGACAAGCAATTTTTCTTTCTTAGGATTTTTTTAAATGGGTGGCTAAAATGTATCGATACATAACGATAAATCAAATGAAAAATAGATTCCTACCTGTAATAAAAAATTGTGTTTGGATGTATGTATGTACATATATATACCGAGCGAAATGTACTCGTATATACGGAAAAACTATCTGCCTGAACAAGAATTTAATTGATTTTCTTTGAAAATTGCTTGTCTGGCATTGATTTATTTTTCAATTTATTATTATTACATGCTCACTGTTCGATTATTTATATTTGTGCAAAGTAATTTATCGATCGTTTATTGAACTTAATCGGGATTATATCTAGGTTTTATACAGTTTTATTTCGGTCGATATAGTTTTGATCAACAAATTGATACGTCATGTGTTTAGATGTCTCGGGAAATTATTTATAGATTAATGGAGGCATCAGAAAAAAATTAAAAGAAATAATTAGTTGGGTGTATACGAGCTTGAACAGCTATCAAATAAAAACCTTCGATTTAATATTTAATATAATTAATTTATTTAACTAAATACCATTTGTGGGTGTCAATTAAAATTTTGACAATACGTACAGCTTACGAGATATCAAGACTGTGTTGACCAAATTAGTTACCTGAAAATAAAAATAAAAATATATCAATATTATTACTTGGATTACACAAATCGTTAGATTAGTAAAAACTAAAATTACTATTTTTATTTGATAAGTGTTAATTTCATGCATGCAAGTAGAGCTGTAACCCTATTTTACTTATAAAAATACAAATCAATATTGAACTTAAGCAAGTACCCCATTAAATTTAACCAAAACAATATTAGACTAACAAGATTCTTTGACTAATCATAAAACTCTTGAATCAAGCACAGAAAAATTAGTTTACTTCGTCACATTGCATGATTTTTAATTTTATTATTTTATGCTTCTGAATTAGCAGCCTCAGCTTTATGCAAGATTAGTAAATCTGCTTATTTTGTCTAAAACCACCCAAACGAAATGATCCTTCAAAATGAACCAAATCAAAGCGTTAGTTATTCATACAGAATGTAACGATTTCGGAAAGATTCATCACGAGCATTCCACGGTCACGTACAGACAAATTCAACTATTTCGAGCGCTTATATTACGTATAGTTCTTGATTGATAAAGCAGATAATTAATCTTAATTTCTATTATTGAATAGACTGCATATTAGTCTTTAATCCCACATAGAAACTTTTTAAATAGTTCATGAAATACTGAAGAAAAAAGTAAACGACGTGTGAGACAGTTCGAGTCAACCAACATTTGAAATTGTTATGTTTGAATGCAAATTCCAGGCAAACTATTATACATTATACATACAAAAATAGGTTTTTATATTTTGTCACATACAGACAAATCGCGTCGTGTACAGGACATGGTTGAACTTACTTATATCTATAAAATAAACAACAATCAGTAGTTGAATACAGTTTTGTCAACGGGTCAGCTATGTTTTTTGCACTCCATGACTTTTTCATTAGTTTTAATAAAGCGGAAGTTTGAAATTGTATTCGCTTTGGTATTGTCCTATGGTGATGCAGACTCAATTCTTTCGAAAATTTCCAAGGATGGCACATCAATCACAAGGGTTTTTGAAACTAATTGAGAAGGCAAATCAGCAAAGTCCTTGGCTGATTGGACGACAACATTTCGTTTTGGCTCATCATTTTCTCTCTACTTTTTCTATTTTTCACTCAACATTGATGTTAGTTTTACCATATAACGGTGCTTAAATTCCGATGCAGGTCCATCACTCCAAACGATTTCCGCTGAAGATAAATCTTCACTTTCTTTATGTAACAGGTCGAACAACTTATTTAAGAAAACAAAAACGATATCTTGAGCATTTGCATCAGACCATATAAGGTATGTTTGGCAATTGCCTTTGTAACAACTTGCAGCGGTAAACAAAAGAACACTTGTTCGTGACCTAAGTGCGCTTTGAACTTCATTCTGGTATTTACAGACGAAGGATATTGCAAAATCAACTTGAAGCATATGCACATTTTCATTGTGTTTGTCTTTTTGAAACTCATCGGTTTGCATTTGATTTAAAATAACATAATTCACCATAATATGGATTGAATCAGTCACTTTAGCTTTAAGTTCACCTGAACTTGTTTCATGGTTTACTGAACGTAATTTATTATCTGAATTTTTCCCAATTCTTTCCATACACAGACTTTAAATCCATTTATAATACTACTTTTTTGCCATCAGAACAAGTGTCACATTCATTTTTGCAGCACGTCGAATCCAACAAGCATTACATAAAATCTTACACCACCAATCGTTACAATAGTTTTGTTTCAAACCTTTCACTTTGAACATACAATTATTCGTGGATTATACATTTGTACCGATCTAAAGGAGTTTCTTTCATAAGCAGCACGATTTTCGGTCTCAGACTACAAAATTTTGAAAACCCTATCTCAATATTAGGATTAAATATTTTAAGAATGCCGAAGGCTTCCTGTAGATACATAGTTAAATAATGCTTCTGATACTTTTCTTAATGCCATTTTCCCAAACAACGACAAAATCGTTTGCGCCTGGATAGGTACGCAATATCCGGACGCTAGCAAAAGGCTTTCACATCCTCGTAACGTATCGTCACCTGATATGCTTGTGTTTAGACTTTCGGCTAGAGCAATGTACATTTGATGCGCTAGTTCGGTTAATACCGCTCTTTAGTTTCTCGGTGATTGAGGAAGGGCTTTTAGAGCCTTTTGAACAGCTTTAGATAAACTTCGTTTCGACTTACATGGAGATTTGGTACTTAAAAAAGGTTCAGCAATATTTTGATCTTGAACCCGTTTTATTGCTCTTGCAGTCGCTTCTTATCCCTTTCCTTAGGTTAGGTTTCAGTGGTTGGCACTTAGGCCATTTTTGGCCTATTGTGATACCGCGCATGTACGCCACATCATTAACCCATTCACCTATCCACCTACTCACACAACTACAGTATACCACTTGCACATTGCAAGCTCCATGTCAACCTGTACGTTGACATGGACGGTGGGTCGACGCTGAATTCTGCACTCCATCAGAAGGTCTTAGTTGTGTTTATTAACATCATATCCCTTTCCTTAAGTCTTATAACTTTTAACTCACTTTCCAAAAGATGTTCTCATTTTCGCTTACGAAGTTCACATATCCTTTTGGCTTCATTACCAGTCAAGTTCGGATCTTCCTCCTTACGCTTTTCGCGAAATTTCCGGCAGTAATAAGTTCAGTTTACAAACAGTTTACAAACACCATTAAATCGGAAGATATCAGATTTCTTATTTTTCGGTATTACGTACAGACACTTTTTTATCAGCAAGGATAAACTATTAGTAAAGCGTTTACATACAAAAAATTTTCGTTAGTTTTTAGACCACTAAAAGTTAGCTAAACAGCAAAACATAATTTGTATATTTGTTTTAAGAATTTTTTTTTTTCGTCTTTTCGGACAAAATATCATTTTAATGGACACCCATACAATGTTTACAAAGATGCCATTTATTAACAATATTTCTACCACAAAAGTAGAAAAAATGCACTCCCCTCCCCCACGTTTTAACCCCAGGGCACTTGTGTACACAAAGATACACAAACCCTTACAAAAATTGTCGTAAACATTGTATGGGTGTCCATTAAAATGATATTTTGTCCGAAAAGCCGAAAAAAAAAATCTTAAAACAAATTAAATTCACGGACGACTTTAATAATTCTTCTTAATAAATTGTATAGTTCACTTGTTTTACAATTATTATTACAAAAAGGAATTAACGTCACGTGTGGGACATATAAACTTACTTTTGCGTTGTAATTAATTTGTCGTCAACAAAACACTTTACAAAAAAAAATGATTATGCAGTTTAATACTGCTCATCACTCACTTGAACTGAGAAAAGAAGTTTAGTTTCTAAAGTGTAAGGTGAAATAAAAAATCCTACTTCTTGTTACTCTCCAAAAATTAACGGCAAATATGCATCCTACTTTTTTTTACTCTCCAAAAATTAACGACCCCATCAAATGTCTATGAGAGAAGATTGCATCAAATATGTAATACCATTCCTTAATTAAGCGTTCATTTGTTTATAACCAAAAATATTTTCAAATTCTTATATTATACCACACCTATACATCAACCTAAACATAATTGAAAACACTACCTATCGTATCATCTAAACCACTGTGATCATACAAATCCATATAATACCGAGTTCTAATACAAATAGTACAGAAATTATTAACTGTTTGACGAACCTCATTCACCAAGTATTTTTAAAACTATTACAAAAGAGTTTGATCAAGTTGGCATAATATATTAAAGCTATATTAAGTGTTGTACCCCGGCATGCCATGAGTTTTTAAACTATGTCAAGCCATTATATTGGATTGCACACGGTGTAACTAATTAAATGAGCATAACATTGAGCGTTAAACAAAATTTTTAAAAATTCTAATTTGGCCCTTATGGATCTGAATGATCAAAATGGTTTTAAATTAATATTTAAATTATTCGGAAACGTGTGCAACCCTAAGTGAAAGTACCCCCGAAACCAATTTCAAAATCCAAAATCCCGACATTAAAACACCACAAATCTATATTCGAATTTCCAGATACCGGTTTTTAACGAGAAACTTGGTTAGTGAAAATTTTCTTATACTTGGTTTGTAGAAAAGAATAGGATTGGTACACACTCTATTAAAAAATTTGAAAATTTGGAGAAAAATTAGAGCCATTTTACACGATATTATACGACTACGAAAATTAGCGCCGAGTTAACCCTAATAAAATTAGTTCGTCGCGTATAAGAGAAGTGGGCACCTACCACTAGAATTCTCAAAATATAATGAAAAACGTGATGTACTAATTTAGACAGACCCAAGTTCAACTAATTAAATATACTCGTTCTAGGGTTTCACTCATATTTCTCATTATATTTCAAATGTTCTAGGAGTAGGTGCCCAGGGGGCCTACTATGGAAATCGAACGTCGACGTTTTTTGTTCGTTGTTTATATTCAGCAATAGTAATTACTATTGCTGAATATAAACAACGAACAAAAAAACGTCGACGTTCGATTTTCATAGTAGGCCCCCAGTTCTTTTTATATGGATATGATGAGCTAATTTGGATAGAATGCCCTCCCCCCCCCCCCCCACTATTCCACTATTAAGATTTGTGTTATTTCTTATAAGATATTTTAAATTCCGCTAATATATTTAATATGTCACTCAACATGGTGACGTTTAATATTTTAACTGACAATTTTTCAATTACACTCATCCCTCGATTTACACGGTTGGGTGGGTATAAACAAAATTCATAAAATTTGTATTTATAAATAAATAAATAAATATTCGATTTACGCGATTTCGCTTTTACACGGTTAACAAATTTAAAACAAAAGTTATATTAAAAAAAAGTACTAATATTTCGATGTGCAATGTGCTTTGAAAGCTGTCATTTCATTTTTGTATTTTAATCCATAAGACGCACTCAGGAAATGTCCAAATCGAAAATCGTTGGAATTAAAGTATGCAATTTTTCCACTGTGTGGAAAAAACTATTTTAATTCCATACTAAATTCGGAGAAAAATAATGGTCTTTCTCTTTCTGTTTCGCGGTAATACTATTTATTTTTTTATAAGTTTCGTTTGTATCTTTTATTTTCTGTTTCATGTGGCAAGTTGACGGGTGAATACGCAGTACGCACACGATTGAGCATGCGTGTGTTTTTGTTTATTTTCTCATGTTGTGTTTTATTTTAATGATTTTTAATTATTACTGTAACATTAAATTTATTTAGTTTAAGTATGAAACGCGTTGCCATTTACATATCTACGCAATTTTTTTACGTAAACTGCATTTGTCTAGTTTTTTAAAGATGCTGTATGAAAATCTAACAGGTGGATGCCGCGTGAACATGTCAATCAATACCCAACATAGGCTGATTTTTAAAATTTAAATAAAAAAGAAATATGTATTGAATATCTGAATAAAAATATAAAAATTACAACAAATAGTTCTTTTAATTTCAATACAAATTTTTTATTAATCCCATGTAAAAGTGCTATGGAAAGCTGTTCTATTTGCATGCGATAAAGTGTGTTTTAAATTAGTAAGGAAGTGGATTTGGAATATGCCCGATTGTCCGACGAAATTCCATCTAATTTTCAATTTGATTTTTCTCTTTTAAGTCGGGATTCACACCCACACTGGACTTTTTGTGGCACTTTTCTTTGACTAGTAGTACGGATTTCCGTGTAATTTACATGGTTCTTTCCATAGAAAGTGTGGTGTTTGCACTCGAATTTAAATGGTATTCCGTCGCCATTGTATATTGTGATGGAGAATTCCCTTTAGTTGTGTTGTTTTATTCGTATGAACTGAACGTTGGGAAACGTACACCTCAATTCTGAAGCACAGTCAGTGACTAAAAAATGGTCTTAGGTAAGACTTTTTGTCTTTATTTTGAGTTTAGTCTTAATTATGAGACTTTTCACATTCTGCGCGTAGTTTGTGACCAATAAGACCACGAAATATGTATGTCTTACGTAAGACTTTTTGACTTTGTTTTGTGTTTCAACACGACACTTTTCGTATTCTAAGCATAGTCGTAGTTGGCGTTGGTTTTAAACAAAAGTTTTACGTAAGACATACATATTTCGTGGTCTTTTTGGTCACAGACTACGCGCAGAATGCGACAAGTCGCAAAGTCTCATAATTAAGACTAAACTCAAAATAAAGACAAAAAGTCTTACTTAAGACCATTTTTCCAGCTACTGACTGTGCTTCAGAATCGGGGTGAATTATTTATTTTTTATTATACCCTATCAAAATGAATTTTGTAATTTACATATACATACTAGTAAATTTTACAATCTGTAAATTTCTTCTTAAAGCTATAACCAGCGAGTCTGTAAGAGTCAGTAACGAAACCTTACAGAATTTAACGAAAATGTTTTATTACAGAATCTTTGACAGTTTGACCAGCGAATCTGTAACACGATTATTGTCAATTGGATTTTTAAATGTCAATTTACTTTACATCCTACAAAACGGCAGAACAAATTGAATAGATAATATCCATTTATAAATAAATTATTGATAAATTACAAATCAACCATGCCACGATGGTATGACATTTATATTAGAATTGTTTTTATATTAGAATTGTATTCAATTTTGAGGTTTCCTTCAGTTTGAGCGATAATTTTCGCTCTTGTTACGGATTGCTAAATGACAATTCAAATTTAACGAAACTGAACGAAAAGTACTTTGGGTTTCGCTGGTCAGTAATGTCAATAAACATACATTTTTCAGATGTCGCTTTGTTACTTAAATTTCTTACAGACTCGCTGGTTACGCCTTAACTTTATTAACCAGTTAACTGTTTCGACCTTGTTGGAAAGTGTGTCTTCTATGTGCGTCGTACAAATTAAGCTATGACGTTTATTTTATAGGAATAAACATATATTTTAACATATTCTTATATTTTATAAGAATATAAAAAAGAACGAATATGAGAATAAATATAAAATATTATTAACTAAAATTGCAAAATTAACTGCCAATGGTCACTACTGAAGACGCATGACGAATATATTCGTCATAACACAAAATCTTAAAATTTTTTCATGACGTATATCTTTGTTTAGGGGTATATCCTCCATCCGGTCGCAAATTAAATATTTGCGATCAGAAATATGGTTACTAGATTTAGTTTGCCATGTCAATTGATACATTTTTTTAAAATTTAAATTTGTTTTGCAATTGTAAAGTAGAAATACACGAAAAGACTGCTACGCATTTTACGAGATCGTAGTCTTTTCATGTATTTCTACTTTAAAATCGCAAAACCAATTTAAATTTAAAAAATATGTGACAATTGGCATGGCAAAACACATCTAGTAACCATATTTCTGGTCGCAAATATTTAATTTGCGACCGGTTGGAGGATATAGCCCCCCCCCCCCCCTCCCCCAATAAACACTTAACTGGTTAAGTTACAGTTTTTACAGACCTACCATATCGACAACAGAAAAAAATGAATCTTACCAAACGACAAGTAATTTCGTTAGAAACCAGATTTTGGATAGATTGAAATCGGAACAGGGATCAAACCTTGTGGCAAAAGAGTAAGGTTTGAATAAAGCGGATGGAACATTCTATTCGTAAAAGTGTGAATGGTACAACAGTGCGTGTAAAATTTTCAACTTATAAACGGAATCATATTATGGAAACCGTTGTAAACGATTTAATTATTTGGATAGAGGATATCAGTAAAAAACCCACACAAAGCGTTTCAACTTTTCCACTAAATAAAAGAAAGGACACCCACAAACGAATTTTCCGCCGGTAATCGATGGTTCGAAAAATTTAAAAACTGCAAAGCTTACATAATCTGCAACTAAAAAGTGAAACTGTGTCTGGTGATGCAAAATTAGTCAGGGAATATCCGTTGGAATTGGCCAAAATTATTAAAGATAATTCTTACGAGCCTGATCAAGAATTTAATGCCGATGAAACCGAATTTGTTTTAGAATAAAATGCCGAGAAGAACTTAACTGCCCAAAACTGAAAAATCTACCAGTGGATTTAAAGCAGCAAAACATAGTCACGTTGCTAATTTTTTTTTTTTTTGCAACGCACCGGTGGATCGAATGTTAAAGCTACTAAGGCGTTAATATGAATTAAATACCAGTTGCAATTTATTTGAAGGTTGGTTTCACCAGTATTTCGTTCCCGAAGTGAAACAAAAATCTTGAGTTTAAAGTGTTTTTACTAGTAGATAATTCACCAAGTCATCTAATAAATTTACAGTATCCAATTGTTAAAATTGAGTTTTGACCACCCATCACAACATGAATAATTGAACCTCTATGATCAGGGAATAATTTTTACTTTTAAGGCATATATTATATTAGAAGAACTGTTGTCGATATTTTAGGAAAATAAGATGATAATGCACTCATTACTGTTCATCAGGTTTGGAAAAACTGTACTATCTTCGATTGTGCGACACATGTTGGTTTGGCAGTGGCCAAAAGCAAAAATACAACTTTTAATTCATGCTGGAAGATCATCTGGCCAGATGTAGTGAATCAGAGCAATACTGTGCCGTCAACTGAAATGCTCTACTCAAATATCTGGTTAATTCTCTCGCGTCTTTTGATATTCTGGACCTAGATAAATTGTTTGAAGACAAGAAAATGTCGAATTCCGAGCTGCTAGAGTTAGTAGAGGTGTCTGATGACGTAGTAGAAATTAACTGGGAGTCACCGTAGACCAATTTAATACAAGTTACATGGACTCTCCACCTGCTATTGCTATCTAGTTATGCTAGAAAATTTCGATCAAATGGCAAGTGGAGACACGCAATAATATTTATATGCTATCTGTATGCTATGAATATATGCTATGTCGGCATAACTCGATAGCATACAGATAGCATGCATATTTTGACGTTTCAATATGGCGATACATCGCCAATATGGCGATTCAATTTCAATATTGCGTCTATTACATTTTTTCGCTTTCATACTGGTGATACATACATATTTCAATAAATAAAAAATAAATAACCACATAAATTTTAAAAAATTATATTAATAAAATTATATAAATATTTTTTAAGAATGATTTCTAAACGTCAAATTATAGCAAGTTTACCACACCAGACTCCATCTTGGCAAATTTTGATAGAAAGAGAAAGTAGATTGCAATAGCATTCAGATAGCAGGTGGAGAAGCCGTGTTAGGCAAAAATTTGCAAACATTCTTTATGAAAGATTTTAATACACACCGAGCAGTAAAATTTCAAAGAACAATTAAAAGTCACTCATGCAATATGAAGAAATTTATAAACAAATGCGAGAAGATGATTTGAGTCCTTTATTTTGAAAGCTCAGATGACGATTTAATTTAAATTAATTTTAATTATTTTACGTTTTACGTATTTTATACGTTATGTAAAATTTTTCAATATTACCAATTTAACAGTTACAATAAATTTATAAATATTTAGACTTTTCTAAAGTATTTTTGTCTTTTTTAATAATCAAATAAGTTTGCTTTGTTGTACATAGTTCGAGAGAACAGATTTATGCATAATGTATTTTCTTTAGGTTCTTTAACTCAATTTGCATGGTTCTAAGTGTAGTGGAACCTATCTACCTTTTTAATATAAATTTTTTGTCTCATATTACACAATTTCGATTTACACGATTATCCGAGGATCTACCGTGTAAATCGAGGGATGAGTATGTGTGTGACGTGTATATTTTGTTATTTTGGTAGTAACTTCACACCGATTTGATCCACCAAATCTTTTTATTATGTTATAATTTCTTGGAAAACTTAATTAGAAACGAAAAATGTCGATGCATCTCTGTACGAATTTTGACCGAGTTGGTTTAGAAATAATATTGGAATAGAAATTATAACGATACAATTATAACTTTCCATTTCATCAATTTTTCTTTTTTCAAGTGTGGCATGAAAAATAACTTGGAACTTTCTTAAGTGCCGTCCGAGTGGCGCTTACATTTAAAACGTGTAACGGAACATCGTGTAAACGTGTAGACGAATACGCAACCAGTCGAATGACATACATTTCGTTTGGAGAGGAAAAATATTTAGACCGCGTGACAAATGGTGTGCGACGACAAATCTCAATTAATTTTTTCGTCTTCGTAGCACCTGCTATGCAATAATATATGGGTGGCCTTCAATGACTGCATACTATTATTATTGATAATATAATCGCACACTTGGTACAACATCTCACGAATAAATAAAATTCTATTTTTGTTCCGCTTTAATTTATTATTATTATTTGTATTTTTCTATTTAAAATTTATTTTAAAAAATTAAAATTGCGTGTCTTACTTATATAATAATAAAATATTGCGCGAAATGATAAAATAAATTTTTTATTTTTAATTAACTGTGAATCAATTGGGAAAACATGAATATGCGGTGGTGATGAATCACCATTACCCTATGTGGTTTGGTGTTTCTTCTGTGTAACCTACATAAATAATGTTATAAGATTGACATAATTATTTTCATTGAGACTGAGTATGATTGATTCACAAAGTTGATAAAACAATTCTGTTCTATAAGGTGACCGTTCCTAAACAGCTCATCATAAAATATCTGTATTAACAAAGAAAAAAATTTATTGGATTGACATCCCATTTTGAATGATGTTAGACTGTATACCAAATGAATATATTAGTTATCAATAAAGATATATCAATTGGATAAGAATGGATACAATGAACAGCGCACACATACCCTGAATAATAGATAGGCAAAATGCGTCTCCTAATCGAATGTAAAGGCGTTCCGAAGTTTGATTTTCATTCAATTTTCCTTTTCACAAAATAAAAGTTGTCATTTCCAATTTTTTTTATAGACTTTGATAGATTATCCATGGAGCAAAATGGAATGCGAAGATTAAATGTGAGCATCATATCGATGTCAATATTCGTTCTCTAAATATATTCAATACATTTTGTCGATATCGATTACTCCACAATAAAATCTTATGTAAATTTTATTTTCTTTGTACATTCTTTTCAATCCCAAGCAAAAATTTTTTTATGTTCAATTGAAATCAACAATAATACATAAACAGCAACAAAATACATGGAAGAAAATAAGCGACAGAGTACTTACACACATACTTATATACTAAAATCTTAATAAGAAAAATAAGAAATCGATGCGAGGAATATAAGTGGGCAAGTAGAAATTCCAGATTTACAACAAAATGCGCAAGGACATTAGCATTGCGAGCATGTGTTTATTACATTTACTTGTGGATTTAAATATTCAACGAGAAGTATAAAATAGAACTATTAAAATTGTATCAATATGAATCGGATTACTGAGGAGTTCATTACTCTCGCAAATATTAATTGATTTGACTCTGAATGGGTTTACTAGACTTGTAGTAAAACCATTTATGTATAGGTAAATAAGAACGTGATGCGCTGGCCCTTATTGACGAAGTGCTCCTAAATTATATTCTTGAACCATCCCTCCCACATTTTTTTTAAATATAAGAGATACACAACGGACTTCATGTGTATGAAATAAAACGCAATCAAAATCTAGTAATTATAAATAATAAAAACCTACCTCAGCGAGAAATCCTCTGTTTAATTAATAGTCATTAATTTAAAAGGTAATTAAAAAAAATTTAGAGGATATCTAGCTAAGTACCATACAAACGTATTTAAATCAAAGTTTATGTAGATAGAGCCATCATCCAAGTCTTCAAATTCTTTCGAAGGAAAGTACTGTCGAATCAATCTGGATAACCTAATTTGTAAACACTATGAAGACGTTAAAAATCTCTCTTAGTGACGGTTCTTCATGATTAAATAAATTAAACAGTTTTATTCGATACAAGGGTTTTTTTGGTAAAGCGAATAAACCAAGTGCAGCATTTGAGAAATGTTTGCTTAATTTAGAACCCAATTGAAATCAACATGTATTTGTTTTTTACACAACACGAATATGCATAGAACCCGAGTCCGAGTCGAGTCCTGCCAGCCTCGATCTAATTTTCGTAGAGAAACGAGTATTAGTAACACATGAAACTTCTCCTTTATAGATGATCTTTAGTTCGAGCCCGGTCGAGAAACCTTGGTTTAGCGTACGGTGTGTTTATCCACCTCTAAACAAAATATTAAATTACCACGTTGAATTTTTATCGCATTTTGTTTTTATTTCTACACATACGGATGTGTCAAAATATTAATGAGAATTATTTTTGTTTATTCTGTCAGATCTTCAGTGGAGTAGTAAATAAAAAAAAAGAACAATTTAAGGATTCATTAACGAATTACGGAAAAAATCTCGACACAACAGGAATACAACCATTTCTTATCATTTATCTTGAAAATAAGCACTTAGTATTGTGACTTTATTTTTCTAATTATTGAATTAAAACAATTAATTCGTCTTTTAGATCGATTAACCCACTTCTGAGTTTTTTTAAATTAAAAATTTTTGTGATCCAGTCGCAATAGAATAATAAGAAATACAATTCAAAATACATGTGAATTCTAACCTTAAAAATAATAATGTTTTGCTATTTTCCACCATATTCGTTTTTGCGCGTTATTTACTAAATTTCCATTTACATTTTAAATCACCTATATGTCGCATATCATTACCCCTGTGGCAATGTCAAAAAAATGTGTGTTTTAAGCCAAAGTGATTTTGCGATAAATAGTTATAAATAAGTATTTTAGAGTGGGTAAAATACAAGCTTGATAAATAAAAAACAAGTTCCAATTAAAGAAAACTATTTTATTGTAAACAAATATGTTTCCGAAACCGAAAAGCACCTGTTTCCATTTTCTTTTCTTTTACATAGTAAAATAGAGTACATTAAATATGAAAATTTTCAACCACGAGATTGTTGCATATTTGCCATCCGCTCAAAAAAAGTCAAAAAAGGGGTTTACATAAACTTTGCTGTATATGTCTGAGTATCTGTATGTGTATGTGTTTTGCAGACAAAATGTCTGGCTACATAAATTTGGAAATTCCAGTGACTTTTAGCCAAAACCGCTCCATTGCTAGTGACCGCTTCCATAAAGGTTTTTTTCATTTTTTGCAAGTATTTTGAAAAGTTTATAAAACTGTTGATCAATTGGAATGAAACTTCATACTTGCTTTTTTCATAAATTGGTAGGTCCCCGTGATGCTTGACCGAAATCAGAAAAATTCGACGTCTTTACAGTCCAGACTATTTAGAATGAAATTTCATTCTACCGCTTTCTCCATAAATTGGGATATCCTTCCGAAAGTGACAGCTTCGATTTTTCCAATGATGTTGGACATTTTCAATTTTTCCAATGATGTTGAAAAGTATAGCATTTACAAAAAAGACAAAGAATTTATAGTTTCTAATTCAAAACAGTTTTTATCTAAAATCCCGTAGATTTAATTTTTCGTTTTAAAAACCAACCAACCAACCAAAAGTGGTGTATTCGAGGTATATATGTGGTCGTGGTAAAGCAAAGTCGGGTGTTGACCACAACAAAGACACTTCTCAATTTTTTTGAGTCGAAATAATTTAAATAAATTACAACTAGTTGTTTAATTATCAGATTTATATTTTATGCGCACTCTAAAAGACTCATTATCACAAGGACGTTTTTTTTGTTTTACCTTAGAAAACCAAAATTATTTTGATATTACCGCAGAGGAATGGTAGAAATGGAAATGCCACGAACAAATAATAGCAATATAAAAACATGGAACTTTAATATTTCGTTTAAGGGCGAGATGATCAGATGTACTCATAATTTTAACTGGCAAGCAAATCTCAATAAAGTTTTTTTAATCTGCCTGTTTTCGTTGAAATTTAAAAGCAAATTTAAATCGCTCCACTTCAAGTTTTATTTCTACGTCTTTTGATCGCTTTCGGCGCATTAAATGCCTCATATAGTTTTGGACAGGTCATCAATAATTTACAAGTATTGCACAGTTTGTCGAAGCTAATGGACGATTTTTATGAATTAAATGATCGCATGTACTTTTCCAGTTTTTAATTTTTAACTACTTAGTGTTAATCTTTTTCTAACAACAAATAACAGAATATGAAATAAGAAAGCACGTGCGAATAAAATCTAGCAACAAAAGTATGGGTGTGATACCCAATTCACTAAAAAATGACAATTCACCAAAAAGCAATTCATTGGAAATAACAAGTTACTGAAAAGCAAATCAACGAAATAGGAATTAGCTGCAAATAGCAGTTTACCGAAAACGATAATTCACTGAAGACGAAAATTCCTCGAAATCAACAATTCACCGACATCATCAATTCACTGAAAGCAACAACTTACCGAAAATGAAAATTCACCGAAAACAACGATTCATTTAAAACGACAATTCACCGGAAACAACAATTCACGAAAGCGATAATTCGCTGTAAACAAAAACAAAATTCTGAAAGCGGCCATTACAAGAAAATAAGTCAAATGAGTAGTTACCCAGGGTTTGTATATCGTATCATAATTTCTTTTGAACGTGTTGATAAAAATAATTTAATAGAATAGCCAAGATTTCCAATTTCTGGAAAAGTCATTTAGGAGATCCCACGTTTTTGCACGGGATCTGTTTTTTACTCGTATTAAGCTTATTTTGATCATTTGTCGAGGTTAAGGTCGGATTGTATGATGAGAGGTAAATTCGAATATGAGGTATGGAAGAAACTCTGGAAAATTTGTAGTTCATTCATTCATTGACTAAGAAGGATTAAAATGGAATTCTAACTGCGACGGGGCTAAAACATTTTTAACATGATAAAATTTGGTATGCAAGATGGAGATTGACCTTTAAAACGATTTCTGGAAGGAATTCTGAAATATGTATAGCCAACTGCAACGGTATGAGGCCATTTCATAATCAATTATAATGAAATTGGGGATTCTAATATATATCTAATATATTTTAAACAAATTCTGCAATTAGCCAACTGTGATTGAATAAGCCATTCCTTGATTAGTTTGAGTACGAAGGATATAAGTAAGATTGTAAAATTATTCCAAAATTAGGCTGGCTGCATCGGAAAAAACCACTTTCTTTTCACACGATCATAATGAAGTTGGTATGTAGGATGGAAATGAAATTCTAATTACTTTTGGAACTAGGCGATTCTGCAACCAATCACCATAAAATTGGGTGACTAGGGTGAAAAAAGGATTGGAAAATGTTTTTTGAAATAAAGTCTTATAACCTCTCATCAAAAAATTGGTTACGTAGGATTGAAATGGAATTGGAAATTAAATTTTTGGATCTAAATGCAATCTCAAAATTAGACTTAATTTATTATTTTTGGAAGAAGTTCTGAATAAAAAATAAAATTGTGAAATGTGATATTAAAATGAGTTTTAATTGAATGACGTGGTTTATGGCAGAAACAGAAAACTAAATCAATAAAATTTCTCCAGGTTGTCCTCATCTCGTCTATTATTACTCAGCCCAATCAGGCCCAAAGCGACAATTCTCAGAAAACGACAATTCACGGAAAACGACAACTCACCGAAAACGACAATTCACCAGAAACGATAAATCACCGAAAATGATTTTGGTTATTCTGTTAAAAGACGACCCGATAAAAAATTTCTTGACGTATATTTGATTTGTATGTAATAATAAAACACAAAGAATAATTTTTATTATTATAAAATTGGTATCGCTTTAATAATATGCGAAGCGGTTAAAATATTTTTGGTAATATGTATATCGTTTTAGGTCAATTCTCGTTTTCAGTTAATTGTTTTTCCAGTGCATGGTTTTTTTGGTAAGTTGTTTTTTCGGTGAATTGTCGTTTTCGGAGAATTGTCGTTTTTGTTGAATTGTGTTTCAGTAAATTGTCGTGGAAGAACCAACAGTATGCACTAAAAAATTGAAAAAATTATTTTAATTGTTTTTGAATTTAGACTATTTACTTTGAAAGGCGATTATAAATAGTCGCGACAACCGTAGCATTATTTGGTTAATAAAATAATAAAAATAAAAACTACTTTAATAATAACAGTATCGGACTATGGTAAATATGAAGAAAAACTGATTAAATTATTATTAATTTATTAGTAATTCACTTTTAGTTTGGAGACAACTTACCCAACTTAATTTTGTGTATAAAATCAAATAAGTGGATTTTATTGGTCTAAAGCAATTGTTGGAGCTAATGAAGCTTTTACAGGAACCCCACACTAGTGGCGGAACCCCACACTAGCAGTGGAACCCCATACTAGTAGAAGTGGACAGTACTAACAGTAAGCCTGAACGTATATTTCAAAATCTCTACTGTTGGTTTAAGGAAAACTAATCAATGTGTTTATTCATTTTCCAAATTAAAACAAAAAACAAGCGACAAAAAATATAAAGTTTAAAAAGCTTCACACCGAAACAACGCGCCGAATTAGTGATGCTGTATATTGAAAATATTCGTTCAGTTATGTTAACTCAAAGTGCACATCGTCCAAAATATCGTGGCCAACAAGCACTGTCTGATCAACGATCAAGACGTTCCAATGAACTGGTTGAAGCAGTCAGAGAGAGCGTTGCTCAGAACCCAAAAGTATCGTATCGTACCGCGCTCAGCATTTTGGCATCAATGGAACTACTTTGCGACGCATTTTGAACGATGATTTTCATTTGTTATTTATAATAAAGTGCAATTGACACAAAAAATATTGCAGACAGACCATCCGCATCGCTTGGAAAACGCCGCTTTGTCTGATGTCAAAAAAGAGGCGACATTGACTAGTCACCCAGATCTCAAGATTTTACCCTTCGAGACTTCTTTTTGGGGGATTATTTCAAAAGCAAAGTGTACTCCAGCAAGCCTCAGACCATTGACGAGCTTAAGACAAAAATTCGTGCTGAAATCATTGCTATACCGCCTGAGATGCTCGAAAAGGAACCCAGCAAAAAAGGCGCATTTTGCTTGATCAATAAAGCCGGCCACTTAATTGATGTTATATTCTAAAACTAGTTCAAACAAATTGCAAAGGAGCAAATTGAATAAAAATGCCTCATATATTTATAGAAATCGGTTGTTCTTTTTAAAGTTATTCAATGTTTACATACCGACAAAAAAATATGGCGCACCCGTTAGCTAAGGTAGTACTGATACCAATGTAAATTTGGAGGTAATTTATCGCCTGAAATTATCACTATAATTTTTTTATTTGCTGTGGCCATATAAGTTTTTGATTAATCTCTCAAAATCTCGCACAAGTAACAAACACTTTCAGTTGCTTTTTACAGCAAAAACCATACTGTTGACCACATGGATAATTTGGCGAAAATTTATCAGTTAGAATTTTCACCCTAATTATTTAAGTTTTTTGCGGCCTGCGGTTTTCAGATTCTGGCCAATATCTCAAAAACTCCCACAAGCAACAAATACTTTCGATTGTTTTGCTAATGTCATACTGAGGTTACATTGGAAATTTAGTTATCCGATAAGTTTTTCCTAAGTCTGAATAAGAATTATTACATAAAAAGTGAAGGATCATGAACATGATCATTATTAGTAGTTATCTTTTGTACACTATTAAGTATATTTGAAAATGTTTTTGCGTCCGTTTAAATTTTTCGACCTTATTGTACGATCTTGTTCCTGATCTCCTGAAAATTTGCTTAAAAAATATATTATTGTTAACTTTTTATTCTTATTTTAAACATTAATTTGTTGTAACTATTAATATTATTTTTTAAATAATACGACACAAATAAATAACCGTGTTTTAAGTTTAAGTAAAATTTGTTAAATAAGTTAAGATTTAGCAGTCTTCTCAATATTTCTTATCGGCGGTTGATAACCCTGCTCTAAATTTGCACTTTTCATCTAAATACTGGCACATTTTGGTTTACGAACTTAACAGACATCTATCAATAACTGCTATGAGGTAACCATCGATTTGGTTGGTCGGAAGCTTAGACAAGGAGATGAGTGTCACACATACAGCATAAGAGTTTAATTTACTAATTAAGAATCTAAGCAAGTCTTAATTACGTCAAAACAAGTTAATAATTTGTTTATTTAGCATTTTCGGAGCCAACTGTATTGCCGTTTAGATATACGCATAGAGTGAAGCGACCCATTTTGAAAGCCAGGATTATGTACCTAACTAACTCTAGCTCGATCTACGGCTTCCAGTTATTATGAAATATGCGTTTACATATAACTTACCAAAATATCTGCGAATCAACTCGAAATAAGGCAAGTTGAATCAGTGCAACTGGAGGCTGTTGTAACACGAAATCGTATAAAGTGCAAAGTGTAATAATAAATATCCTGACTTCGATTTCCGAAAACCTGGAACTTTGTCGGTTTATTTCAGGTATGCAACTACCTGATTACAATTTTACTTTTCAAGCATTAGTCATTTAGTGCCAAGCACAAGTAACGGGACTTTGTTAATTCCGGTTGGTTGATTCGGCCTTAAACTTTTTGTGAACTTTGAAATCTGCAGCAGGAAAATAGATTTTTTAACATTAATGTATAGAGGTAGAATTCTTGCAAAGATTATCATATTAAACCGGTATAACCAGGTTTAATACATTAGAGATAAGTAACAAAACGTAACCCAGCATGCAAAAAGTTTAGAAACAAAACATTATTCAAAATGCCTACCTAGGTCAGGGATGAACGTTATAAAGCGACATAAAATTGTTTATCATCTTACTAACAACAACAAAAAATACTAAAATCATATAAACTTAAAGTTTATTCACCTTAATGAAATCGCGCCGCATATTCTACATACATAAAACACTATTAATTAATTGTTACCTGTGTATAATTATCAATTCAACGATAACATGCCTTATTCTGCGCGATTGGCTACACACAAACATTTAATATCAAGCGCCAATGTTCTTTCGGACATCCGTTAATCTCTTCTCTTCTTTACAATAATTCGCAGCATAATAATGTTTCGTTTGTAATTTACCTTATAACGTTTAATTTATATTTATTCAACCGAACGTTCATTATCCACATCTTAGATGAATAACTTACATGTAAATATACAATGTCGTAGCCTACAGCTAATTAATCTGTTGGTTGTGAATTTTTTCTATAAGAAAGTTGTTTTTGTTGTACAGTAGGATAATATAAAATGTTTGTCTAGAATCACGATGAGACTAAATCATGCCGGAAGACAAGCTTCTATACCTTTATGTTTTATACAACTTCTAGTGTGCACAGACAAGCATACCTTGCGCATCATATGAGTATCTTTAAAGAACCAAAATATGTTTGCTTGAAAAGCACTAACAACTATTGGTATAACTTGTTCATTCTAAATAAAACTAGTGTTTAGTGCTTTTCATACATTCTCAAGTCAATACATTTTTCATTCCTCTTCCAAAGATGTTTACCTTTAAGTTTTTAATGGAATTTATGTAAGTATACGTGTGCAGTACACGTTTGTATTTATAAACAAGTATGTATTGGTTTTATAGGTGATGGAGAGTAAAACTATAAAAAAAAACTGTACGAAGCTTAAAAATGCGCGGTAAAATTTTTGGTTTCAGATGATGGTTTTCATAATAATTACCGTATAGTAAAGCGTACAGTGATTCATTGATTTTGTGCTAAGTACATAACATTTAAAATTATAGATTGGAATGTGATTGTTTTGAAGTTTACGAGTCGCGACATTTTAAAAAATTACACATATAGTTCTCAAGTTTATCAAATGTCACGTAGTCAAGTTTCGAATTATTATTATTAAACAAATATTAATATGGTGGAACGGTTTCTGACTGCGTTCGCGGTAATATTTAATTAAAACGTAAGCATCGAACCCACTCATCGCATAGCATGTACTCACATCAACTTAGTATAATCCACTATCTTTCGATAAAGAAGAACAATATTTTTGTTTATAACAAACACTTTAAAATTTTTAAATCAGAATGATGTCACAATCCAATATACATATTCAAATTAGTCATGAGAAGTAGAAAGTTACATATACGTTTACAAAAAATACTACGAGTAGCAGGCGGGGTCTCAACACCTTCAGAGCCACATATATATTGATATTTTATCAAGCCGTATATTAAATACCGCGTAAAACTGGAAAACCAAACCTTACTGCAATAAACAAATTAATAAACAATATAAATAAGCTAGACAATAATTATGACATTGTATCTAGATACATAAATGTGCGCGACTCTTTCGAAACAACAAACCGGTATAATCTTAATCTGTTTTCTTATATACATTATACAAGAGTATACATTATCAACTTACTATAATAATATCGCGAATTGCGCGCCTCTAGAGAATTTGTATATACCTACCAACCGTCCGTTTTCGTTTTGTTTTGGTAAACAAGTTTTTTGTGTATTTGAAAATGTCCGTTGAATAAGACGTGAATATAGAAGTGTTGTTGCTGTATATAAGATGCGCGTTATTTTCTTTTTACAATGTATTCATATTTATTTTAAAATGACATAAAGTTTTTTTTTAACCCACGCTCTCGTAACTTTGTTTGATGGTAAAGTTTTTCTTTTTATTTGTTTTTGTTACGAAACTCTAATCTCAGGAGATTGACCTTAATTCATGTTATTTATATTTACTTTTAAATAAAATTTTATTTTATTAAATTATTGTAATTAATTCGCCGGTTTGTTCAAATAAATATATTAAAATAATTTTTCGTTTTTGATTTTCAACTTTGGCAAATAGTCAAAAATAATATTTAGTTTTTGAAAATAAAAATATTTAGCTGAGACGATCAATTACAAAGCTGAACAGTTTACTAACCCCGCGATAACGAGTTTAGAAATGAAATGGGAAATTATAGCAAGAAAAATCATTCAATCAACAATCATCCTTTTAACAGTTTAAGTTTCCGTCAACATCTTCTCTATAAATTGACACCGTAAACCCAAAAAATTGGTCCACATCCAAATCGCTAAACATGTTTAAAAATGGGATTGCACAATGTTCACCAAAGAACAACATAATGGCCTGGTTCTGAAAATGTAAAAATTCTATAGCACTGTAACTTTATAGAAATTGCGACTTTTCGCCGATATAAATCAATAAGAAACAAATTCGCCGTAATCATACTTTATTTTAAAATATTCTATCAAATTCGATTGCGGCACTCGAATGCGCTTTGTTTGTATATCATAACCTTATTGAATTTGACGTAAACTAATTAAGAACTAAATTAAAATAAGAATGTGTTGAACAGTTGTCAAACAACATGTACAGTTGGTGTCTTTCGTTTGTAAACCTTAAACAAAATATTATTTCTGTGTATATCGTAGACAAAGTATTTGTTTCGACTGTACGTGTATGTATTGCATTATCAACATTTAGGTGTATATAAGAAAAGTAATAGATCTTAAACAAATACATTTTTTATCTAAAGCTCAAGAACTACAATTGTTATTAGGTTCAACTTTTATTGGCATAGAGATGCTATTGGTAACAACATATATAGGGTGTCCCAAAATCGGACGATCAAACGAAACAGGATGATTTTGAAGTAAATTCGGATTGTTGATGGTGCAAAAGTTATTCCACTTTTAATTTTTTTAGTGAAATCGCACGTGCACCCACCAAAACATTAATTTTAAAAAGAACTAAGAGTTCTTCTGTTTAACTTTATTTATTAATGCGATCTAGAAGAGCGTGCCTTTAAAATAAAATCATTTTTATAAGCGGCATTATATTCTGTGAAATAAAAACAGTGATTTTGTAAAGTGTTTTTGCCTCTCAAAATTTTTTGTTGAAGTTAAAGTGACGCCAGCGGGAAAATAATGTACTACAGAAAGTTGTCACGTTATCAAAAAAATAGCCGACACTACAGAATGTTTTTTATCAATTTTTTCCACAAAGTAAGTCGTGCTTATTAAAAAATGCACTTTACAAAATTTCGATTTCTAAAATCGATGCTTTGTCAGAAATAAAACTTACTGATGAACACAATGGTAAACTAAAGTATAACAATTTGTTAAGCAAATCAAGAAGTTAAGGCGGATTCATTGTTGTAGCTCGTTGTGTTCATTCCGTTCGTTCCGTTCGTTATGCTTTTTTCTAAACCAATAGGATTTGTCGCAAATGACGTTTTATTTCTTCGGTATTTTTTTCATCAAGTTGATCTATCTTCAACTTTTTTACCGAAGGAACATGGCAAGAAAGAGACGACATGATACATAGTATAATAGTACAAACAAACAGACACATTTTCGATATTTTAATTTTGTAGTCAAGTACGTTATTCATTTTGTGTTTTGATGTTTTGTTTATTCATCAACAATGAACCCAAAAAATAATACTGCAGAAAAAATACCGAACGAAAGGAACGGAACGAACGCAACAAACTACAACAATGAATCCGCCTTGAAACAAAATTTGTTGTATTAAAAAAAAACATTTTGTTATTAATGTTAGTAGTTCCATACATGCATACATGCTCGAACTTTATAACTGAAATGTCAATAGGCTATGTGGCTTATTCCCACCGCCAATATGCAGAAATGCATTTCCCGGACATCCCATACATCAAAGGTACAGTGAAGGCGAGGTCCCTGGTCGCCCGAAAGGAAATATAACAGGCGGTCAACTTGATATAGACGAAGATAGAGTAATTGGAATGGTGATAAATGACCCTTTTATAAGTTTTCGTTGTTTATCAAGACGTTTTGGAAGGCCACTGCCCACGTTGCATCGTATTTTAAAAAGAAATCAGTTGTACCCTCACCATGTGCAACGTGTACAAGACATTTTACCTGCTGGCCATGAAAAAAGTGTGCATTTTTGTCAAGAAATGCTGCGTCGATGCCAAGAAAATTCGCAGTTTGGAGTGAAGAAACATGTTTTAAAAGGAAGGGATATTCAATATCCAGAATTTGCACTATTGAACCCGCGTAAATTCAAAAAAGTGCGGTGTAATCGGTTTCAACACTAATTTGGAATAAACATGTGGGCGGGAATAGTCGACGGAAAATTGATTGGTCCATTTGAACTCCCACGTCGGATCAACGGGGAAGTCTATCTAAATTTTCTACAAAATGACTTGGATGAATTACTTGATGACGTTTCTCTACAAACACGTAGAAATATGTGAGCGCAGCATGATGATGCACCTCCCCACTATGCACAAGTGGTGAGACGACACTTGAACGTAAATTATCCAAGCCACTGAATTGAAAGGGAAGGGTCATTGCATAGCCACCGTGGTCTCTTGATCAAAACCCTTTAGACTTTGGGGTTATTATAAAGAGCTCCTTTATGAAAGAGTAAACCGGACCGATTACGAGATGCGGGAACGTATTATCCAAGCTTCGAATATTATTAAAAGTAACGAACGTGCGTTTCGACTGATTAAGCAAAATTTTATACGGCGATGCCGATTATGTATTTTGGCAAATGGTGGACACTTCGAACGCTTAATAATCATTAAAAAATAAATTATTTCATTCATTTTGTTTTATTTTTGACAAAGCATCTATTTTAGAACTCGAAATTTTGTTAAGTACATCTTTCAATAAACTTTGTGAAAAAAATTGATAGAAAACATTATGTTGTGAATGCCCGGCGTGTGATACCATTTTAAAATCTGCATTAGTGTCGCATATATTTCTGATAGCGGGTCAATTTCCTGTAGTACATTGTTTTCGCGCTGGCGTCACTTAAACATCAACAAAAAATTTTGTGAAACAAAAATACTTTACAAACCATTGTTTTTATTTGACAGAAGATGATACAGCTTATAAAAATGATTTTATGGGAGAGGCACACTTTTCTAGATCGTATATTAAAAAAGAAATTTAAACAAAAGAACTGTTGGTTTCTTTTAAATTAATCTTTTGATGGGTGCGCATGCAATTTCACTAAAAAACACTAAAAGTGGAATAACTTTTGCACCATCAACAATTCGAGAAAACTTGGCTGTTTTTGTTGTTGGAAATGAGGTTTCTGGAACACCCTGTACATGAAAAACCGTTTCAGAAAATAACATTGAAATTTTTTAAAATTAAATTTTTTCGTTATTCGCTATTGAAATCGTGATATGTAACTTTACGTCAAGTTTGGTGCTGCAAAGTTACAGAATAAAACTTCGGTTTATAGAGCCGAGCTATATTTTACTTTTTGATATAAGCGTAATACGATAGACAGACACAAACTAGATAATCTCGTTTTTAAGATTTTTAAGTTATTTCTGTCTGTCTGTATGTACACGATTTTTGAAAACAGAGTTATTAAGTTTTCATAACTACATATGTATATAAATACAATCTATCCCGATAAATTAGGCACACTCGCAAAAATCGAGTTTCTGTCTGTCACCTCAATTTGTTTATTACGATTATCATAATTTAATTTTCAATCTAGTTAAATGAAAATCACGATAAAAATTTGTGTCTGTCTACGGTATAAGACATATAGTTTATAATATTTTTATTATTGCTTTTTATTTCAACCAGTAGATTTGGTTTTTTCTATTATTGATATTAAAATTTTTATAGTTTTTCAAATTTTCTCAATATAACACAAAACTTTAAAAATATTAAGAATACACATAATCAAAACGATTTAATCTTTATTTGTATGACGCACATATTTCGTAATATATTTACGGGGTGTTCCAACGAAGATGATGAGAGATAAGGGCCCCGTCTGCTTTGACTGTAATTTTACTATACAATTAATTAGTATTTGATACTATAAGATGGGCTTTCCACAACTGTATTGTTACAACTAAGTAAAGACAGTAAAATACCATCAACGACGTAAGGCGGTTGTATTCATTGGACCACTCTTTGTTAATAAATACATAAATTTTACTACAGCTATATAATCAAATACTTTTGAAATGGAATCCTAATATATTTTCACATGTGCTGTATAAAATATTCGATTTTTAAAATAGTTGGGTTCACCGTCGACATATAAGTCGGCCTCAAAATTAATGAAGAAATCACCCTGAATTTCAAAATTGTAACGCTAGTAAAAGCATATACTTCAAACTTACCGCAATATGCCATTTGATAGTTTATAACATTGTGTTTACCTGCAACGAAAAAAAATAGTTTTAATTGAGTATAAGGACACAAATTTAATTATTGATTAATTAAGTCGTTGTGTGCTGTCAATTTGGATGACATTCGAAGTAACAGAGTCCCTTGACTGATTAAGTTGTCCCATACACCTTAGCAGACACAAACTAGGTAATCACAAATTCTAGATTATCGTAATATAAGATTATAATGTTTTGAAATGCTAAAATTTCAATCCGGATGTAGCAACATGACAAATATAAAAATTACAAATCTAACAGTGAAAGTATAAGAGAGATGCTTCTAAATTGTGATAACAAATTTATGAATTTGGATAATTTCAATAACACAAATCGATTGTTAATTTATAAAGGCAGAAATTAAACAGACTGAATTGAAACGAAGGATTCAGCTGATTCGTAACAAAGCTTCCTTCAATTGTGAATATACTTTAGCAGTTTTGTTTCTAATCTATCTAATCTATCTAATCTATCTAATCTATCTAATCTATCTAATCTATCTAATCTATCTAATCTATCTAATCTATCTAATCTATCTAATCTATCTAATCTATCTAATCTATCTAATCTATCTAATCTATCTAATCTATCTAATCTATCTAATCTATCTAATCTATCTAATCTATCTAATCTATCTAATCTATCTAATCTATCTAATCTATCTAATCTATCTAATCTATCTAATCTATCTAATCTATCTAATCTATCTAATCTATCTAATCTATCTAATCTATCTAATCTATCTAATCTATCTAATCTATCTAATCTATCTAATCTATCTAATCTATCTAATCTATCTAATCTATCTAATCTATCTAATCTATCTAATCTATCTAATCTATCTAATCTATCTAATCTATCTAATCTATCTAATCTATCTAATCTATCTAATCTATCTAATCTATCTAATCTATCTAATCTATCTAATCTATCTAATCTATCTAATCTATCTAATCTATCTAATCTATCTAATCTATCTAATCTATCTAATCTATCTAATCTATCTAATCTATCTAATCTATCTAATCTATCTAATCTATCTAATCTATCTAATCTATCTAATCTATCTAATCTATCTAATCTATCTAATCTATCTAATCTATCTAATCTATCTAATCTATCTAATCTATCTAATCTATCTAATCTAACTAATCTATCTAATCTATCTAATCTATCTAATCTATCTAATCTATCTAATCTATCTAATCCATCTAATCTATCTAATCTATCTAATCTATCTAATCTATTTAATCTATCTAATCTATCTAATCTATCTTATTTATCTAATCTATCCAATTTATCTCGATCTGGTATATTATTCTTAATATGAACAATAATTGAATAATTAAAAAGTTTTAAATTCGTCTGTATTAATTAATTTATTTAAGATTTTTTCAGCTTTTCATACAAAATATTTTTAATAACATTTACAATGTTTACGACTTTTTTAGTCATAGAAAAGAAAGAGGCCATTTACTTATAATATGTCTACCAAAAAAAAGTAGAAAAATTTCCTTCCCCTCTTATTTTGAAACCCAGGGTACTCGTGTAAAGATAAACAACCCTTACGAAAATAAGGACTTTCTTATGTTTTTTCTTTCCAACTTTGCGTCATTAATTTCTAGCACTACAAATTGGATATGGTGGATCCAAATGAGACTCCAAAATTATTTTTGACGTAAGTGCTGGACCACGGACAACTGGGATAGAACTAGGCTATTTTATAACCGATCAGGGTGAAATTTGAGATGGTGGAGAGGTGGATGAAAATAGGATTTGAGAATTATTTCTAGAGAATGTTCTGGAATATGGCCAACCACTACGGAACCAGGCCGGCCATGTTGATATGGGGTTAAAATGAAATTCTAATATATTTTGTTTTGAAATGTTGTCGTAATGGTCAACGAAAATTCGATTCTAAAATTAGTGTTGGAGGAAGTTTTAGAAAATGACGAACTTGGGTAGAAACTAGACTATTTATTAACCAATTAAGGTAAATTTAGGAATGGTGACTGGAGAAGTCTTTAAAATGATCCCACTCTGACGGGACAATTAACATTTTTCATGAAAATTTTTGCAGGTCAGGTGGCCCAGACTTCTTTTGTTGGTTTTCCAATTTAGGTTGGTGTTGAGGTGTGATATTTCGTTACCTTCTCGTTTTATCATTTTTTTAGGGTTCCGGGAACCGGAAACAGAAAATCAGTCAATTTAAATGAATTAAGGCCATTCACCAATAACTTTGAATGAAGATGGGATTACAAAATGAGTTTCATCTTTGATTCTGCAAAATAACGAATTAATATAAAACAATCCCATGCGTTATATAAAATGGGTTTTGACTCAGTTGTTTCTGTACAGATCAGGCCAAAACACGGTTTGTATGACAACAATAAGATTAAAATATGAGTTCAAGATGTGATACCAGAAAATAACTAATTTTAAGACAACCAGCCATCGAGTTTTCAATCCATTGAAATTGACCTCAGTTTGTATTATGAAAATCGGTTTCAAACATAAGTTCACAATTTGGTTCTGAAAAAGTTTCGGACGTGATCCTGGAAAGGGTATATTTGAACGGAAATATGACCACTTCTTAACCATTTGCGAATATGCTGATTGGCCGGTTGTGTGTAACAAAGCGATGGACTAGCTCTATTAAATGGTTTGAAATGAACTAAGCGTTAAATTTAAACTTAACTTAAACTGATTTAGTAATGCGTTTGCACCTTCGTAAAGTCATCGAGAACGAAAGATTAGTTGTGGCACACGCTACACTTACCCTATAATTGCGTTATTTGACGTAAATCTTAAGAAAATACAGAATAAAAATCAATCCAGATTTAAAACATGCGACACATTCCGTGAAATTATTATATTCCACGGAATGGGTCGCACATTTTAAATCTGAAGATTGATTATTGTTTATTATGTAATGATGCCTGCAACGCTCTCCATAAAAATTGAAAATTCATAAAAAGTGATGAAAGTTAAGTAAGATTCATTAAAACAAAATCAAGTGAAAATTGATTTTTTAGCAATAGGAAATGGACAACAAAACCCCTGGCGTTTGTAAATAAATCGTTAAGACAACATTGTTATAGACAACGCCAGACCCCAGAACAGCGACAGTTGAGGGTTGCCTCAGATGCTCCAAGAGCACCAAGAATACTTAAGCGAACGTCGCACTCAACGATATGGAACACAAGAACGATTCAGTCATGCTAAAAAAAATTCTCGCTGAGAGGGGCTTCGACGGCTTAAGTATACACTATGTGATGACTTTTCTTTCGGAAAGGTTAAATCCCCAAAGCTAATTAATATTAACGGTAATGAACTTGCTTATCTTTTCTCTACGCAAGACCTCATGAAGGATCCAAAAATTCCTTACTAAAGTTCCATAATCAAATTAGATCTAATAGCAATGCTGACATTGTGAAGGTTCCCGGCCACGGCCCATACACTTTTAAAATTCATTGTTAGACATAAGACAATACAAGCCACCTTCATCCAGCAGCTAATTAAACTAGCAAATATAATCTGACCTAAGTATTTGTCAATTAGCATTCAAAAAATGTCAACTGTCTTCAGATCATTCTCGATCAGGTCGAACGCTTTTGCCACAAAATAATCGATTGGCGCAAACTTATCAAATGATTCGAGAAGTTGAAAAACTAAATTTAAGAATATTGCAGCAGCTACAGTAAATCTTTATATAGACACTGCCAAGGTGAAAAACATTTGGCCGGGGTGTTTAGATGGATGGCAGATTTGTCGTGTCTTACAATACATACCTGCTGCTAAATACAACGTACAAACTCACTGAGCTACAGTCCTTCTTCAAACTCAATGGTTTCGATGAAGACATGCGACAAAATAAAGACATGGGCTTCGTTTACGTTCGAAATAAGTAGCAACGTCGATTAAAAAGAGCCAATAAAATTTTCTCGTAAATGTATTCAGTAAACCAACGAGAAGAGGAGCGCTTCTATCTCCGTACTTTGTTGCTGCATCTTCGCAGTCCGATAAGCTTCACCAAGCTGGGTATGTACGAAGGCATGATTTACTCCACATCGGCGAACTTGTGCATTCAATCGATCTACGGAAGGAGTTTAAAGACGACTTCAGCCTTAATTTTTTCTAAATCAATTTCAGATAGGATGGCTTCCAATTATGTGTTGCATGCTATCGAAAATACTCTAAAAACGCATTAACAAATTATGCAACTTTTGGTTTACCAGTTTTTTAAGGAAATACCAATAGAGAATAGCACAGGATGCATACATCGTGCAAATTAATATCGAAAAATACGATGACAGACACACGCAAACTTTTGAAACAGCTCAAAATGATTTCGATTTCGATGATAAGCACGCTCCTTGGTATTGTTTTGAACACGTTTTTGATCTTTTGTGCGAGGTCGCAGTCAGTTATCTCTCCCTTTTGCCACTACGTGCAAGTAACACATAGGTTTATCTGTTTTAAGAATTTTATATAGGATAAAGAATTGCATCCTTCTCTAGCTGATCGTGTCTATAAAACATAAGGAATTTAGAGGGAACAACATCCCCTTGATAAGCCCACTCCTTGAAAAATTAAGACTAAACTAACCCTATAAACACCTTACCCAGTCATGGTCAAATGGCGTTCGCTAACCTTTAACATTAACATTTCCGCGAAGACCTGACCCTCCTCTTTTGGAAATAGTAATATTTGGAATCTCAGGTGAAATATCCAATCAAAACAGGCCGTAAATAATCTCAAAATGGCACCAGGTTTTATATGGGACTGTACGATAAAGATTCCGTCTCATGCCAATGGTGGTATACTTTAAGGCTTCAAATTGTATTTATTAAAGATTTGTAAATGAATTGTAACATGAATCAATTCACACAGCACAAAAAAGTTGAATACCTCTGATTTCTAAGACATAAATTACGGTGAAAGTAGCATGTCTAACTAATTTTTACTTAAAACATTTTCTCTTTATATGTTGAGAGTTACTTAAACGAGCATATATTGTTCCGTTGTAATTTACGATTCAATGAAGAGATGCTGATTATGTAAAATACTCATGAAATAATATATGCAGCATTGATTATTTATGTTTTAAGTATGCTGTAGTATATGTGTGTCGTGTATATAATTGTGTGAAAATTAAAGCATTGTGTTGTACTTTTGAACTTAATAATATTTTCACGCGCCGCGAGAGCAAAAAGTGAAAATGTGCTAAGTATTCTTCAAATATTCAAAATAAAAATGTATATTCTAAATGTACAGAACAATTTTTATGGATATGCATCATTAAAATTTAATACCACTGATAAAATTAACGCCATGACATTCTATTGAAAATATATGTCATTACACCATTAAACTTTTCTAAAGTCGTAAATGTGATAATGGATTAAAATTTATTGTAAAATATTAAAAAAAAAATCAAGCTTGAAAAGAAATCGTCGCTAAGCAAATGAATCACGGATTGGGGGGGAGGAGTGACTTTGCCACCTATCGAAAATCATAAAAAAAAATATTTCAATACATAAGGATTAGAAATGGTTTTGAATCTTATAGTCGTTTGTATATACAGGGTGACTTTTAAGTAAGTACACTAAATTCGGGAGGTAATAGAAAAAACAATTAGTTCAAACGATCTAATATG
This sequence comes from Nephrotoma appendiculata, assembly GCA_947310385.1. Classification (NCBI taxonomy): domain Eukaryota; kingdom Metazoa; phylum Arthropoda; class Insecta; order Diptera; family Tipulidae; genus Nephrotoma; species Nephrotoma appendiculata. The sequence continues at coordinate 224,414,904 of OX371223.1, forward strand.
TCACATTATCACGCATAACTTAAAAAAAATATTTAGTTCAAGTACTTTCCCATAATATAGGGAGGGTTACGGATAGTATTACAAGCAGGTATTATCCAATTGAACGGTTCTCCAGATTTGGAATAAGTTCTACATAAACTATTGATTTTAGATATCCCCTCAGGTAAAAATCTAGAGGATTTATGTACATATACGGAGTTCTTGCAAGCCATTCTTGTTTTGGTCTTTGATTGACAAACATTATGTTCAAAAACTCGGGAGCTATTGTGTTGAAGTGAGCTGGAGTACCATCATGCATAAACTACATTCTTTTTCTGATTGCAAAATCCAGTACTAGTAACTATATTAATAATAATGTATAATTTGTATAATGTATTTACCGTAATCTATGGTGGTAAATAATTTGTAAAGATGGACAACATCGTCTGATAAACGCGTGTTTCATTTCGCAATCTCGGAACACCGCAAATTGACGACGAAGAGAACAAAACACGTTAATTAAAGATTTAGTGTTAGATAACAATCCAAACGTTACCTTAAGAAGTATGGTGAAGATAAAACCGTTTGTTGATTGAGGTGATTGGTCACGATGTGAAGGTCGAGTATCGCTTTATTTTATTGCAAATAAAGCTGCGGATACTGAGAAATTATCTCATTTTATTACCATGTATGGTGATTTCACCTATGATACCTTAGTAGCCGATCGCCATTACCGTCACAAAAAACATTAGACGAATGTTTTAAACTTTTACGAAACAGTTCTAAAAGAAAATCTTACATGCAAGCTGAGCGGTCAAAATTCAATCAAATGAAACAATATGATGGTGAAACTGTGGAAGCTTATAAACTAAAATTATTGCATGCGATTGAGGCTTGTAAATTTGGGGATTTCCTCAATGCAAAAAATTATAAAGCTCACGTAGCATTAAAAATGGATTAATCAGTGAGGCTTTATTATAGATAGATTAGTAGGCATTCGTGAAGAAAGAATATTTACATTTTTATTAAACTTACCATCGGACACGCGTACTTGGGATGAGGTGTGTGATCACGCACAAAACATGGAGACAACAGTATATATTCAAGGTCATACGACAGTCAAAGGCAACGGCAGTTTGGATGTTTAATTAAATAGCAACCGACAACATTCCTATCGGAAATAACAAATTTGGGGATATTATGTAAGGGTTGTGCTCGTATGGTGAAGCACGACGCAAAATGAATTCCTTGCAATTAAGTGGACGTGTCACACGTGCAACAGAACGTACTTCTTGAGCATGCTGGCAGAATACAAGGAGGGCCATTCGTGTTAATGACAGTATAAATTCTTTAAATGAATCTTCAACCGTTTCTTTATTTGTGGAAAAATATTCGGTGCCTTATATCACCATATTCAGTGCCTTATAGTCTCAAGTAGAGAGGACATTTTTCCAAGTTTAACAAATTGTAAAGTCTTCTGTATTTTGGATCTAACGGGAGTGTATCAGCAATTATTGCTTAATTCGCTGTCTCAGGAATATTTAGTCATCAATACCCATCGCGGGTTGTATAGAAATAGTCGTTTAGCTTTTGGCATCTCAGTGGCACCAATGATTTTTCAATGTACGATGGATCAAATATTAGTCAGTTTAACCGAAGTCAAGTGTTATTTCGATGATATTCTAGGGGGTCTTGATCGAAATGACAAAGTTAAGACAGCATGTATATGAAGTTTTTCGTCGTCTTAGTCATCACAATGTTCCGGATATGGAAATAAATAAGTGCTAAAACACTTAGTAAACTTCTATTAAATCAAGAAACCAATGTTGATGAAATTCGTACAAGTTACATAAAAAATGTTGAAGACTTCTTAGTCGCAATAAATAAAATTAGTGATTATACTTTTGTGGTAGAGTTGTGGTACCATTTAGCTTACATCGTAAAGAACTAGATCTTATTCATGGTGAAAGTGATCATGGAATTTTAAAATGAAAATGATTGTTCGTTCCTGTATATGGTGGGAAAAAATTGACAAAGAAATCGAAAACTATGTACAATTATGTTATATTTGCAAACCACTTCAATTTCAAGGATGGAAATCTGGGATTTTTACATCTCAATAGGATTTTTTCCTCAGAGTTGAGTTTTTGTCAACTTTTTGGGATGAAAGGGGGCGTGTAAGTTGTACTATTTCTTTCGTTTGATTGGATAAAACGGCGAGATGTGAAAATACCGGATTTCCATCCGACGTATGTACATATATACGGATTGAGGAAAAAATCCTATTGAGATGTAAAAATCCCACATTTCCATCCGACGTATGTATACGGCTTCAAAATATTCCTCGAGAAATAGTGAAAACGAAGTGGCCTGAATCGAAATATCCGTTTCATAGAGTCCATATACTTTTTTAGATTTTACCGGAATTCCTCTTATTTATTGATAGTTTTTCGAAGTATTTGGATCTAGAAGAGTATATTCTACAATAGCTGGATATGAAAGTAAAATAATCTTAGAAATTTGTTCTATTTTTGGGTCTTCCAACTGAAATAGTTAGTGATAACGATCCGCCTTTTCAAAGCATAGAGTTCGAAAAGTTTTGTCAATATCACTCTATAAAGATATGGCATTCACCGCCTTACTATCCCCAGTCGAATGGGTTGGTTGAGTGTTTCGTCAAAATAACAAAAACTATGTTAAAAAAAGCTTAATCGAAGCAAAAGAGGGTCTGGCTTTGGAAATGAAAATTCAAAATTTTTTGTTGAAAATCGCAACACATCGAATTCTAGTACAAAAATGACTCCAAATCCGAGGTTATTTACATATAAGCCTCGAACATTAGTCAGTTAATTATCTCAGGAAACGGTGCAATACTAAGAACAATCCTTCAGGAGTAATAACAATATAGAAACCGCGGAAAATAAATCAATGCCTCAAAAGCCCATAATAAAGCAAATAAATAAATATTAACGTGTTATATAAAAACTAGCTGACCTATGACTGAATAATCCGACACGTGAATACATTTTGTTGAATTTTTGGTTAAGAAATAATTAAGAAGATATTTTAAGTTGTAAATTTGATGCACTTTTATCAAAAATAAAGTAAATTCATATACGCGGTTAATTTTTAAATCTTAAACGGCAAGCACGCGCTCAAATGTACACAGTATGACTTACGTGTCAAGTCAAATATTCATGCCTCAAACAGAAAGCGCGCGCTCGGGATCACTTACGCACCCAAACTAAATATTAAAATCTCAAGAGGGAAAAGCACACAATTGCTGAGGTAAACTTTAATCTAAATATTTCATAAGAAATGTACAAAAGGATAATAAAATAGTAGTAGAAGGTAGAAAATAAAATAGTAAAATACATTACAATTTACATGCACAGAATCTCTTCAAAAAATACATTCTTTATTGTGATGCGCCCATCCCGATCAGCTGATTGATTGCTTGTCTCAACGATAAACACCTTGAGTCCGTCAAATGAGCGGCATCGTGAAAAGGCCACTACATCTGATCATGCATAAATACGGGGGCCGGCAATTAAACTCTTACCTTCTTCAAGCTTTAACCCTGACTCATGTGGATGGTTATGGCGAACGCGAGCTGAACCGGAAATTGAAGGCGAGACATTTTAAATGAGAAGATGCCTTCCGAGGGTGAGAGCTTAATGCGTGGGATGAGAACGCGCTCGCCTTTTGAGAAGCCAGTCAGCACCTCACATTCCAGAATGTGTGGTTTATTTTTGCGAAGCGCATGCGTGTTTCATTAATTCGACCCTTGCTAGTGTTTAGATTCCTCATCAAACGAACGATCGCGTTTACCTTTAGCGGGATGGCATGGCGCGGCAATCCGAACCCTTCAATCTTTTTGAGAAACTTGACGGGTAGGCGGAGTTCCTCATGTATGTCGTCACTTTTAAGTTTATCAGCACTATGTTTGACTTCTTGTTCGTCAGGCAGGAGGTCCAGCACCTGCTGATTGGTTAGCATTCATCATTCATCATTCATCATTCTTGGGTGCAAGGATGGTGCGCTTCTCGATGGTTCCCTCGGCTGGTGTTGTGTTCATGTCACCATACACGAAATCGATTACACTTTGAGGAAGTCTGCCGGAAGTGTGATCGAGTCGGTTCGAGCATTGCCGTTTCCAACAGAAAGCCAATATTGCGCAAACTCGCCCTCACCTTCATCGACGCGCATGTTCTTGGTGAGTGTAAACTTATTTACCAATTTCCAAAGCGGGTTCAACTTGATGGTCGATTCGCAAGTTCACGCGCGTCCCGCCTTCAGGTAGTCACCACACTTTGAAATTGATTCGCGCGCCGACAGTGTTGCACTTGCAACTTCGAATCTGAATCGCGTACCAACTAATTTACAACTTGGTATTTGAATCGCGCGCCACTAATTTGAACAAAAATATTTGCTTTTTGGTCGTCCCATAAAATTCTCAAATGTTGCAAGATTTCACGCGCACAAAAACTTGGAAATTTTCTGAAACCACCTGAGGTACCCATTTCGGGTACTTTCCGGTGGAATTTTTCCGATTTTTCTAGCCCACGCACAGCGCAATATTTATGTCGACCTACCCTGAAAAATTTAAACGGATCGGATCATGTTTAGGGGTCATTTTAGGGTTGAGTATGAAAAAATTAAGAATATTAGTATAATAGATAGCTAGATAGATAGAAGATAGATAGAAGCTGACCTTCGACTGAATAATCAGTCACGTGAATACATTTTACTGAATTTTTGGTTAAGAAATAATTAAGAAGATTTTTTAAGATGTAAATTTGATGCACTTTTATCAAATCTAAAGTAAATCCATATACGCGGTTAATTTTTAAATATTTGTAGATAGAGTGTCATGACAAAATTGTATTTTTTACACTCACAACTATTAACACCAAAATGTATGTAAAATCATTTTATGTTCTCTGTTTTGTTTAAGTGAGATTCAATTACAAATTTTCTACTCATTTTGTCATCACAGTGTGTCATCACAAAAACATCGGCAATTTTAATAAATTTTGTCATTGTCACGGTGTAATGCGCATGATCATAAATTCAATATAAACATATTTTGTCATGGCATTCTGGCGTCGTGACGAAATTTCGCTGAAAACACCTGAGGTACCCGTTTCAGGTACATCCCGGTGGAATTTTTCCGATTTTTCTAGCAGAAACACCGCTATATTTATGTTGACCTACCCTGAAAAATTTAAATGGATCGGATCATGTTTAGGGGTCATTTTAGGGTTGAGTTTGAAAAAATTAAGCGTATTAATATAATAGATCGTATAAAATCAACCAATAAATGGATCCCAGTAAAAATTGTACAAATTATTAGTCCCTTAACGTATTTAGTCAAAATTTATACAAACATTCGGTTTGTAAACGAAAATCAGTTAAAAGAGAGTAATCTTGGCGAGATTCATCATCCAAAATTTGTATTTCCAGAAAGTTTATAAATGTTCTTTTGAATGGACCTCATCGTCAGATATTATATAGGGTGTCCCAATAGAAGTTCAGATTTAAAAATTTAATAAAACAAAAACGGCCAAATTTTTTTTTTGTTTGAAAGTACAATCCTTCTGGTTATTTGTGGAAAATGATTTCATTCAAATAGGAGCCACGGCTGGCCTTGGCCTACTACATTCGGTCGGTCCAATTTCTGAACACATTTTGCGGATCTATTTCGGCAATGGTTGCTTCAATATTGGCTTTCAAACGCCCAATTGCTTGTGGATTGTCCGCATAACACTTGTCCTTCACTGCACCCTACAAATAAAAATCTAAAAGCGTCAAATCACAGCTCCTTGCCGGCTAAATCACGTCACCATTTTGACTGGCTACAAAAAAGATGTTAACATGTGGCGGTAGTTGATTCCGTTGACCGTAACGTCACGCTGGCCTTGCACCAAACAGTAACACGCAATGGATGCATTGGCTTCTCCACATATCCTTGTTGATTTTCCGATCCCCAAATGCGCAATTTTGTTTGTTTACGTTTGTTTACGTCACGGGGCTTAAATTCCCGGACCAATTGAACTTTAAAAGAATGACATTAGTGTTGCCAGAGCCAAAATAATCGATATGTCAAATCTGAACCGGTTATTGTGACATCCTTTATTGTATTTATAATAATAAACACACCGACCAAATGGCACAGTGGTTAAAAGCTTTGGCATTTGGGTCGGGAGGTACCAGGTTCGAATCCCGATAGGGGCAGGATGCAAAAGTGAAATTTCATAACAGATTTTTAGCCGTACGTCCTCGAATTGGCTGACTGGCGTAAAGTAAGGACGGAAATAAGCAAACCGCGAAAGATCAGGGAGAGCTGAACAGGCCCCAGAACAGATTGCAGGGATAAAAACAGAAAAAACACGTGTTTATTTATGTGGTCCGCACTAATCAAGCCTCGCAGGAAGAAAGACTGGACCACACATTTAGGGTAACTTTATGTTGCAAATTATTTTACTTTATTTCATGTGGGTTTTCCATACACCAAATATGACTATTGTAGAAATTCATTATGCCGTCTTTTGCGAAATTTACCCCACTAGTAAAAGGCACTTTAACTATAAATTGCGGATATCTTAACGTTTTCTTTGAATCCATTGACAAAAAATTAAACGTTTCGGGAAATCAGATTGTAATAGTTCCTGCACACATTGAATATGATAGTGGTATAATTATTTTTCATCTAAATTTGTCCAGGCTAGCTTTTGACTCACGTTAAGTTCACGAGTAATTTTTCTTACACTCGTATTTCGTTTTTCTGTTATTTTATTGAGAGCAAGCATTCTCTAGTGCAAGCGTTCTAGTTGTTACAGGCACACTTTTTCGTTTGAAGGAACCTCTTGACCAAGGTGACCTCTAGACCTTGATACTATACCGAATTGTTGTTAAATTATGAATTAATTTAAGTTAACATTAATACAAAATCCTCAGCACAACAAGGCTTATTTTACATAGATGATTTCGTTGTTGTTCTAACATAATTTTAGTTGTTCTCGCGTTTCTACCATTTTACGTATACAACTATTGAAGTTTGATGTTATAATTACACCTTAAAATTACAGTAAATTTATCAAAATTTTGAAAATACTATACAAATAATGCATTTTTTAATGAAATATTGCAAAAATTAAAAATTGTTCCACCTTTTTTAGTGTGAAGTGTACATATGTAATTATTGGCCCTGCATTTAATAAACTAATTAATTTGCGATAAGATTATTTGTCGTTTATTTGAGAAATTTGTGGCTAATAAAACTTTGATTATCTCTATAACGCCATATAATTTTTTGTTCAGATTAGTGTTCTGTATCACCTCCCGAATTTATTGTATTTACGTAGGAGTCACACTGTATATACATTCCTCCTTTAATAACATAAGATATTATCGTTGTAAACATAAGATGTACATATATATCATCCAACACAAGAGTATATAATAAATTATTGATTCGAAAGACTTAGTTATTTCACGGAATTTTATTGAATAATCCCATATTCCAAATATCCATACATAATATACATACATTTATGTTTGCGGAAAGGACATGTTATTATATATTTTGCAGAAATGGATATGAAACAGCATAAACTACAACAACACCACATTGTTTTTAAGACTGAATATGACTATGCTTAACATAAATACATATCACGCATAAAATATATTAAATTAAGTTCAAACTAGTGGGTTTATAGCTTGGAAACGAAGATTTCTTATTACTAAGGTTTCCAATTTATTATGATAAAGGTCATATACTCGTATATACATACCTTTAGAATTGACATTTCAAATTTTATGTGATCAACGGGTATATCTTTGTAATCAATATATTGCACATACGATATCGCAATAAATATTTGGGTAAATGTACACACATGAGATAAAAATCTGATATGTGTAAATCTCTTCAATATCAATATATACAAATGTTATTATCAATTTCAGAAATTGATATGAAAGTTTCTACGAATACACCAACATTTTCCATTTAATACACAAATACATCTCTTCATGCTTGAAGACGTAAGTAAATAAAAACATGTATGCTAACCCATATATGGCAGTATTATGAGTTACATACACACAGAGTTAAATCTCGTGATCTAATAAAATGATTTGTTAATACATTTTTGATATACGAGTCAAAATTAGGTGAAAATTATAGAAGTTCTTTGTGTGTCACAAAAAGGTTATGCGATAAAATGTGATATTATCGCCTTCGGTTAACAGTCTAGCATAAAGCAATTGTCAGGCTGTTAATATTGGGGTTCTGTTCATAGAACTGTAATAAAATATGTTCACACCGTAATAATTTAAACGATGACTGCAAATAAATTTAGTGAAGAAGCTATCTAGTGACAGATGACTTTAAGAAAATATTTATTATTATTAGGGCTTATTTAAGGTAAATGTACCAAATTACGGGCTAGTACATAATTGCAGACTACTGGAAATAAAACGATAAAATAAGATAACCTTAAATTGCAACTTGCTTGATTCCTAAGGAAAAATATGTATTTGGTATTTGAACATCCTAAATGTGAAGTATCAGTACAAATTTTATGGGTCCCATAAAATTTGTACTATCCCAAAACGCGATATTTCAAAATGCGATAATTCAAAACATGATATGGGCTGCGGTCGAATAGTCGGGTAAATCGTTTAGTTCAGTAAATTGAAATTCTAGAACATATTTACCTCAAGCAGTGTCCCAATTCTTTGGTAAATATGTGTCGCAAAAACGGCTCGAGGGGTAAAAAATAGTGTTTAAAGGGTTGATTTCGGTGGTATATTGGTAACTGCCGAATAATTCTTGTTGTCAAAAGTTTAGAAATTATTCACACCACAAAAACATGGAAAAATATTTAAAAAATATTAAAAAATATTTATTTTGAAAATAACAAGCCATTATGTTTAGTAGACTTACTTTTTGAATTGGAAACATACGAAAAAAAGAAAACGTCAAACGCACAACAACAAAAACTCAATTACCCTGCTATTTAGTACAGTATTTCAATTTACCCTGTACACTGTTAAAAAAAGGTAAAAAGTACAATTTACCCGACTATTCGACCGCAGCCATGGTACAAAATGCGATATGGTACAAAACACGATATTTCAAAACGAGATATTTCAAAACGCGATATGGTATAAAACGCTAGACGAAAGATTAGACGAAAATTTTCAAAGTGTCCAAGTTACATTATAAAGAGGTTGTCAATATACAGAATATTTTTACCATTTTTGTAAAAATATATATATATAATTTCAAGAGACTGAATGAAAGTGTCCACGATACAGAAATGCCCAACATTGAAGGTTTTAATTAAAATTCAATAAGATTTCTTTTTCATTCAATTTGCACCTGATATCAATTGACGGCCGAAAATTTAACTTAACTGCGTGGTTATACTTCCGAATAGGTCATATACCTCCAAAAATTCTGAAAATCGGTATACTAAGGTACTTAGTAGAATGATTATGAATATGGCCATGAAAATATCCAAAAAAGACCCCAAGTAGCTCTCAATGATCCCAACTGGCCCTAAATGCCCGAAATGGTCTTAAAAGACAACCCAAACTCGAAAAAATATTGTCTTTTTTCGAAGCACAAATGCTTTTATGATTATTTTAAATCATTTTATACCTTAAGATTGAGGGCTACCGCCCCAAATCCCAACTTGTATACAAATAAAAAATTTTACTGTTAGTTCAATTATTTTATTTCAATTTTTTTAATAATCCACATAGGGGACATTTAATTTTAGTTTAAAGGAACTTAAAAATTGATAGGAGTTGCAGTTTAGGATTGGGTTATATCAGGCGAGTCGGCTCCGGTCGCTTCGCAACGTACATTCTGGAAAAGGGGAAATTTAATTTCAGTTTATAGGAATTTAAAAACCCATATTAGCAGGAGTATAGGATCGAATTATATCAGGTGAGCGCTTCGCTCCCTAGTTAGAAAAGAAAAAAACTTCAGTTTATAGGTATTTAAAAATTGATAAGAGCGGGAGTATAGAAACGGGTTATATCAGACGAATTGCTGCGCTTTCGTCACTTCGCAATGTGCATTCTGGAAAAGGAGAAATTTAATTTCAGTTTATAGGAATTTAAAAATCGATAGAAGAGAGAGTTTAGGATCGGGTTAAATCAGGCAGGTGATGAGGAAATTTAATTTCAGTTTATAGGAATTTAAAAATCGATAGGAGTGGGAGTTTAGAATCGGGTTATATCAGGTGAGGGCTTCGCTCCCTAGTTTAAAAAAACTTCAGTTTATATCAATTTCAAAATCGATAAGAGTGGGAGTATAGGATCGGGTTATATCAAGTGAGCATTTCGCTTCTTAGTTAGAAAGAAAAACTTCAGCAGTTCGGGAGTACAGCAACGGAATATACCAGGCGGGTCGCTGCTCTCCAGCCGCTTCGCTCCTTAGTTCGAAAAAATTTCAGTTTTTAGGAATTTAAAAATCGATAAAAGCGGGAGTATAGGGCCGGGTGATATCAGGTGGGCAGCTGCGCTCCTGTCGTTGCGCAATGCACATTCTTCTGTACCATATCGCGTTTTGTACCATATCGCGTTTTGAAATATCGTGTTTTAAAATATCGCGTTTTGTACCATATCGCGTTTTGAAATATCGCTTTTTGAAATATCGTTTTTGTACCATATCGCGTTTTGTAGCAAATCGCGTTTTGAAATATCGCATTTTGAAATATCGCGTTTTGTACCTTTTCTCGTTTTGTCATATCTCGTTTCGAAATATCGCGTTTCGAGCGGATCCGAAATTTTACTGATTTCATTTATCTATAATCTATGTATAATATGTTCGTTAGCCACAAATCTTTAGTATGTTTACGATGGTATTAAGTGAAACAACAATGAAGAATTTTTCGTCGGTTCATGATTTAATGTTTAGCATACATGTCTATTACATGATTCATAATTAGTATGATGTGGTTCTATATGCTTGTTTAATGAAAACTTGATTTTGTTAACGCACGGAATTATGTTCACAATATTTCGATCTTGTACACTATTCCGTCCAGTGCCCTAATTCTCTAAAAACCAAGATAAATTGTAAAGTGTAAAAGTGATAACTTTTACACACGAAAAAAATTATCGTAGAAGTCTAGATTTATTTTGGATATCGTGATGTTTTAGTAATTTCGCATTCACTAAATTTTTTTCAAGATAAAATGTAAAGTGGCAAGATAAGTTTAAGTCAAAAAGTAACACAAGTAATTTATCGCGGAATAACTTTGCTTGAATGTGTAAAACGCTTTCGTTTGGATATTATTAATAGTTAATTGCAATTTTTGATATTTTAGTTTATAGTTTTATTTTAGAATTAAATAAGATCAAGCTCTAATTATTAATTAAACTCTTACTAATTATTATTTAAATTTGTGTACTTATAAAAATGGACCATTATCGTTGGAATTAAAATATTCTTTCAGTAAAGTTAAACATTCGAATATGTTCATCGACCGTCTTCACTATTACCTATACTTTTACTTAGGTTTATATCCAGTCGTTCCACAAATACAACAAAACAAATAAATTTATTATTAATAATTTTATGTTTAAAGTAGGGATTATATAATATCCATATTTATATAAGAAGAAGAAGACTTAAGGGGTAGAATATCCTAGAACAAGATGGTCTGTGGATTACAGCCAAAGCAATTTTAGTTGCTCAATTTTCAAATATAAATGTCAAGTGTTTCAAGTGTCTGATTTGACAACATCTAAAATGGACCCGCTCTCCACATAGCAAGCAAAGTTTTCAAGTTTGTGTGCACTTGCAATATTTTAGTTGATCATTACACTTGCACAGTTAAAAAATTGACGAGCACAATAAATATGAAGGCCTATAGAAAACCAAAATTAGTCAACAAATTTCAGTTTGATGTTGTTTAATATTTCATTTAGAGACACTAAGAGCTCTCAACAGTTTATAAGATCTTACAATGATTTAACTCTAAACTATTTATTAACTTTTGTTTGAGAAAAGTAACAATTAGGACAAATTTCGAAAAATAATGAACGAGAACAATATTTAGTTATATTATGCATTAAAATTAGCTTTTAACTAGCACTAAGGCAAACAAGATGTATATTGCATAAAATCGATTTCTAAAGTGCAGGTAATTGATCAAAGTCTCACCTCCTACTCGTTACCGATCCTTAAGATTAACCCAAACATTTTACAAAGATTAAAAATTAACTCATGGTAAAAAAACAAATCGTAACACTAAAACGTCCCTCCATAACTAGACCTACATCAAATACTAGAAATGGGTCCGATTAACAAATTTTCGGTGTTATTGGGGAGGCACATAAAAAAATTTTGTATGAGGAACTCGTGGAGTTTGGAAAACTCGCAGTGACTAACCAAATTTGATGGTTAAATGAGTTTCGTTGCTTAAAACGCATAGCTTTTTGTAGTTTACTCGAAATTCTAAAATTTTAATAAGACAATCCCGGGCTTTCCGAGATCCGACTATTATACTTAGGTATTGTCAAGTCGCATATGCAGAAAGAACTAAATATGGCATCGGAAAGAGCTAAACATGTCTTCAACAACGAAATACACTGAAATTATGATCTACTTAAGACAGATTTGATTGAATTTCAAAAACATATCGCAAATAATAATTATGTACATAATAATGCGATTTTGTATGTAGTATAAAGAATAACCTTTAAACAGATTAGAATACACAACATTAATCAAAATTGAACTGATCGATCAATTGTAAATAAGACTTATATTATACACGCCTTTACCATACGAAGTAAAGAAATTTTTGGCTGTTGTAATGTTCTTTTCAAACATTTGGTTTGTTTTATAAGTCTATCTAACCGTATCTTGATTTGAATTTCAAATAACTCCCGATTCCGATCATTTTTCAATATGATTTTGGGGGCTATGTTTGATTCTAGATGGCTTTGATGTATATGCAACAATTTACGTTTCTAGAGATTATATTTTTTGAGTTATTAAGGATATAAAATAATTAAAATTTCGTTTTGACGTTTAATGTTATCTTGCTCGCTTGCTGTCAATAGGTTTATCTTGGGTAAAAAAACTGTTTAGTGAATGCGATTTAAAAATGCCAAGATAATATATTGTATAAAATTTTCACTTGTAAAATTAGCCATACCACAACCCGTAACAACTCGAACTATAGATTGTGAACAGATGCTACTTAGAGTAACTTATATCCATAAGAAAAATGTTGAAATTTAAATGGGAAGGGTAGTTATAGGCGCTCAAAGTCTAAATATGAACCTAAATACATCATAAGAGTGTGTTAAGTTTTGACATTTATTTATCGTAACCGTATTAAATTTTATCTTGGAGTGCAATTACAGAATGCAAATATGTATTGTAAAAAGGCAAGATAAATTATCGTTTACACGTTAACAAATTATCTTACTGCTTAGAGAATTAGAGCACAGGACGTAATCAGAGAATATATGCTATAAAGTTCGTAGCGTAACTGTCGTAATAAGTTGATGAATTTTTTGATTGGTTGGTTTTAAGATAATGTTTATACTACAAAGGTAGGCCTGACAAAATTAAGTACCTCAATTTTTTCGGTAGAATTTAAATTTTTGTGAGTTGTAAGAACTGATGCTTTGAAAATAATGATACCATCTTTGATTTACCAAAGTAATTTTTTTCAAGTTTATTTGATGTTTCATGTAAACAGTTAATCAGTATTCACTTATTACTTGAATTGAAATACTTTTTACTGCAAAATACATGATAAATACGATAAACATATATATATTTTTAAACTATATTTAGCTAGCACGGAATTGCGTTCTATGTGATTGAATCATCTGTAATTGCGTGCTATGGGCCCTAATTACACAATTCTATGTATGCTATTACGTTCTAACGCATAGTTTTGGACCGTTTAGATAATAGAAATCCTACCATATGTCAAAAAGTCACACAGACATTGACTTTGACACGACTTTCTGTTAATGAAGGAAAGAATAGAGCATGGTTTGAAAGAGTCCATAACTACCTAGAAGAAAAAAATCTCCTCGAGAATTGATTTCAATTTGCATTGATTCCGATAGTAGGTCCGATAGGACCTGGATGACTATTCAAACGTTTTACGAATATGTCACAAATGTTTTCACCCATTCCTGATAAAAGAAAATATCAAGAACACAATAGTTTTATTTTTTGACGGCCATTCGCTTCTTTTCCTTCCTCCCCCAACACCTTTGAGTGAATGTTGTACAGATAACGGAATCATTTTAACAGGTTTATTACCAAATTCAAGCTACCTATTCCAGCCCGTGGATGTAGCTGTTTTCCACAGTCTCAAGAGTTATTGGAGAAAAATAGTATATTCTTGAATCTTCGAGAATGGAAAACGATGATCATCGTTTAAAAACGTGAAGAGTTTGCCTGCTGCTTGAAGGTTGTATTGAATCAACACTTAAACCGGAAATAATTCAAAATGAATTTCATTCATGTGGATTATTTCTGTTCGACGCAAACGCGCTAGAATATGCAAAAATTTCAAAGTCTACGGCCAACGAAAGTTCGGGTGCAAACACCTCCACTAATGCACATAGTAACTATGGGCGACCACTATTAAACCAAGGGAACTTATACGAATTTGCAAACTTATTAGATAAGAAGTTATGGAAATGTCAAATTAAATACATTTTTTAATTGTGGTGATGAATGGGTACTAGATATAAAAGATTAGAATTTATATTACTTCTGGAGAAGCGTTAAAACGGAATTTGGATAATAATACCGAGAAGTAGTAGAAGTGTGGAAGTACAAGAGAATGGAAGCCTAGTCATTTCAACTCCGAAAGCTAACAAAACCATACTCGAATCAAATACCGGTTCCACAATAGAAAATTGTATAATTGTAGACGAATTATTACGCGAAAATGAAACACCAGATCTTCTAGAAAACAATGAGGACATTTTGAACAGGAAAGAGTCAAACACCACAGATGTATCCGTATCTGGTTAAATAACTGAGGAAAACAAACAAGTGAGTGGTTCGAAAGCATCAGAATTTCCAACTCCATTTAAAAATGCATTTTTGGCCACAAACTTCAACATCAAATGATCTAGAGAAACGAGTTTAAAGAAAATTAGCTCCGACAGTAGCAACAGCCACATCGATGCATACATCGAATATCACAGGCGTATCGAAGAAGAAAAATTGGAAGAGGTTGTATTGAAAATGAAAACCAAAGAGGCTAAAGGAAATATCAACCAGAAAGGAAATAAGATATTCCCTAAAACATCTATAGTGAATCCACTATTAGTGGGGGAGTATACATACATACTCATTACATATGAGGGGCAACATTTTCCCGGAATTGTGGCGAACGTGATTAATTGGCTCTTGATTCACTACCATTAAATACGAAGTGAAAACGATGACTGGATCAATGGACGTTAACCTGATCAAGATGATATCTTAATGTATGATGCTACAGATATATTACAAAAAATAAACCGTCCTTTATTCGTAGATAATCGAGGAGTCGTGGTCATTAAAGATTTCAACGTGTGATTTATTTTAAAAAAAAATTGAAATTTGAAATATTTATTTAATTATAAATTTTATTTTTGTTTCACTTGAATTATTTAAATATTTATTAATCATTAATAAAGGCTGAATTTATTTGAACACTAATTTTTTGTTCCAATTTTATCTTTTTTACTGAGACAGGTGCTCATGCTAACAATTAATATACAACGCACGGAATAATTAATATACTAGCACGGAATTAGTTGAAATGACAAAATTTTAGCACGAAATTACAGACTAAATCAGTGTTGACTAATAAATCAATAATTAATATAAAAATCAATTTATTGTAAATAAATCATAATTATGTGAATATGAAACTTATCGCTTTACATTTTTTATTAACATTGTCATCTCATGGATATCATGAATTAGACAAACTAAAAAATCAACTTAAAATTTTAAAACCCTTAATAGTCCGGAATATGGTACGTTTACCTTAATTCGTAAAATTTTGGGAATTCGTGGCATGTCACTGATCACTGCAAATGACATAATACAGAGTCGTAATGGGATTTTCGTAGCTAAATTTGCAGTTTAATTTTAACTTTAATAAAGAAAATTATATTTTATGGTTTTCGATATTTTGCATAAATCCAATAGACTGCGTATAGTTTAAACTCCGTAGAAGAAAGTATTTGTATAAGTTAGTGAAAATTTACTGGGTGGGAAATAAGAGGTTATACTACTCGCCACAAGAGACATCACTATCATAAAAGAGGATTTCTGTTGTTATTTCACAACAAGCGAAAAATGTTAATTCAGTTTTGTACAAAAGAAAACATTTCAGCGGAATCTTAAAAATTTTCATTAAATTATCAAATTGGTTGACATTCTGGGATATGTCTGTAGCGGTTAGAATATTGTAATTAGTGGCACAACTCTAAATCGCCACCCGGTTGTTGTACGTACTACGTGTAACCACAGAATATATACAGAAGCGACATAACTCCAGTTTTGTATGGATTTCTTTCGACTCGCATAGTTGACCTTCTACATCGAAATAGGAATGGTAAAAGTAGTTTAGATAGGTAGATAATAGATAGCGCTAGTAGTTTTCAAAAAATTAAAACTGATTATAAAATCTTCGCGCAATGTCGCGCAATGCGTAACACTAAAAGTCAATTGGCTCTCTCAATTTCAAATGTCATTTTGACTTTGGTTGCATAAATTGTTGGTAAAATTAGAGACATTGCTATAATAGATCTAAATCTGATACTTTCTATAGATAAACTTGATATAATAGTGTGGGGGTGGATGGGCTATTTTTTACTGTTCGAAGTCATGCTCGACAACGTAATTTATGTACGAAAACACATTTGCATACGCATGATACTGCCGAATAAATGTAATATTAGCATTGAGGGATTGCGGTGACACAAATTATATGTTATGCATTAGAAGTTCTAAGGGATCATAGAATCATGGAAACCAGAATGTATTCTTACTTCATTGAATGTTATACCGTATTTTGATTTAATGACGGTGAATACAAACTGCCCTAACATTTTATACACGATTATAAACTAAATGATACAAAGGGTGGAAAATTAACCGCAATCACTGAATATTTTGATACATTTTTGAGTTATAGAATCCGCAAACCAACACATTGGAAACAAATCGTATTCTATATGAAGAAGTGATTGACGTGAATGAATGGGATTTCATCACTGGGAAGTTTGTATACCAGCGAAATATTAAGGATGTTCGGTCACTTGCAATTACTATTGAAATGTTGGGGCACGTTTTCAAATATAGTTTAAATTAAAAATTTATTTGTTTGGTGCATTAGGAATGTTCACATTTTTTATTTATTATTTAAAAGCCGTATCATGTAATTCTTCAATAATTTGGAGCATATGGAAATTTGGTTAATTGAGTTCCTTGTGATGTGGGATGAGGTAGTGGTAGGATAGGTGGCGTATTATGGATATTATTATTCCTCACTAGATTTGCAGGTTGGGGATTCCTGATCGGAGTAGGAGCTATCGAGCTATACGAGAGTTGGGATCTTGGTGAATGTATATCATTCATATGATTTACTGGCATTCGTGAATTCATTTGATGCTCCTGTTGTTGCATTAAGTTTGGTGAAGTCGACTCTATAATGATGGATGGCGATGGTGCGCTAGAAAATAACTTCTAAACTACAGGCCGCTTACACCAAATGATGACGACACGCCAAGTCGACGTTATTGTTGCTTTCTCTAGTTGTTTTGTTAGTGTAAATATCTTAACATTATTATTGCGCAGTCTCGGTTTAGACATAAATTGACGTTATGTGCGAAAAATGAGAGTAGTAAGAGGCCTGTAGTTTAGGAGGCATTGGCTAGACCCAGCTAAATTGTTTAGATTTGGTATGGAACGTTTTGATATTATTGGCAATATAACGGAAATGAATTGGATGCCGTTTCTCTTTTGTCGATTTTGATTTGTTATCACCCGATTCTAATTCTAACGTAGACGCAATTGTTTAACGCTTTTTTTTTACCCGAATGCTTCAGTTTATTGTTACATTGTCGTTTAAAGTGATCATTTAGAAACCATTCCGTTGGAAATTTTCGTCCACAATCAATACAAAAAAATTAATTTCGATATTCATTGTGTTCAATTTCTAAATGTAAATTTAATTGGTACGATCGAGCAAATATCACATTACACATTGATGTGGTATATAGTTCGTTCGGTCAACCATACTCATTTGATTTATATCTTCGGCTTCAGACTCAGAATCGGATGATTTATATTCGTACCCATTTGGATTTGTGATTAGATATAAACGCGATAAAGTATCTATCTATCTATTATATTAATACGCTTAATTTTTTCAAACTCAACCCTAAAATGACCCCTAAACATGATCCGATCCGTTTAAATTTTTCAGGGTAGGTCGACATAAATATAGCGGTGTGCCTTTGCTAGAAAAATTCCACCGGGAAGTGTCTGAAACGGGTACCTCAGGTGTTTTCAGCAAAATTTTGTCACGACGCCAGAATGCCATGACAAAATATATTTATATTGAATCTATGATCATGCGCATTACACCGTGACAATGACAAAATTGCCGATGTTTTTGTCATAACACTGTGATGACAAAATGAGTAGAAAATTTATAATTGAATCTCAATTAAACAAAACAGAGAACATAAAATGATTTTACATACATTTTGGTGTTAATAGTTGTGAGTGTAAAAATACAATTTTGTCATGACACTCTATATCTATTTAATATTTAAAAATTAACTGCGTATATGAATTTACTTTATTTTTGATAAATGGGGAGACAATCTCGACGGAACGGAGACGGAGCTACGCAAAGAACCCAAAATAAGATTTAGTATTGAATTAAATTTGTTTTCGCTGACAGTCTCGACGTACGTTTTTGACAAAATACATAACCTGTAATCTGTAAACAAAGTAATAAAGGGCCTCGACGTACGTGTTTGTCATTAAAAATGAGTTTCGAAGAAAAATTAATTACTTTGGTTAAAGAAAAGAAAATAATTTATAATAAACGTGCTACCTAGAATTTTTTTTTTTTTCAAAATTATTTTGCATGCTTTTCTATAAGGCAAAAGTCATAAGTTTTTCTATTGGGGATGCGGGGTTATTATTATTATTTTTTTAAAAGACAAAATTGAATTTTGCGTATTCTTTTTTGTTGAAATGAATTCTGATACTGAATTAAGAATTTATTATATAATAAACGAATTTATTTAACAGGTCTTGCTTAATTAATTTTATTTTGACGAATAATAGCACTCTCATTCATAAAATACCGTTTCAACATGTCTCTTAGCTGGAATGCATGTTTCGATGCATTATTTTATTATGGGTTGCAATGTATTTGCACTTGAAGCCAACTCACTCTTCCATGTTCCTGGTTGAACATTGCCTAGTTCATCTTCCTGATCTACAAAAGTTTCATCACAGTAAGTATTGCTGGAATGTTGGTCTTTTTTCACAAAGTTGTGGAGAGCTACTGCCGCTAACACGACCTACATAAAAAATGTATCATTAATCGGACATATTAAATTAAAGGAACTATTTAAAACCTTTTCAGCGTTCTCAGGAGTACAAAACATAGTATTTCTAAGAACTCGCCATCTCGCTACCAATATGCCAAATGTTTCGATGACTACTCTGGCTCTCGAAATTCTATAATTAAATTTTTTTTTTTCTGTTGAAAGATTCTGGCATGGATAAGGCCGCATTAAATTTTCCTTAAGAGGAAATGCTGGGTCCCCAACAAAAAAATGAGGGAATTTGATGGGAGTTCCAGGTAATTGTTATTCAGGAGGAAGTGGTAGCTGGTTCTGAAAAAGTTTTTTCCCAAACGGCGAGTAAGCCAAAATTCCTGCAAAAAATGTTTGAATGCTTTAATATTTAGGTAAATTAATTTAAAGAAATAGATTTAACCTCCATCGCTTTGGCTCCCAAAAGCTCCAACATCAACCATGGTGAAATTATACTCCCCATCGCAAGTGGCCAAAAGTACAATGCTGGAAAAGTTCTTGTAATTATAGAACTGCGAGCCACTTTTCGCAGGACATGTTATGGAAATATGCTTCCCGTCCAATGCTCCGACGCAGTTAGGTAGATCCCAGGTTTCGGAAAAAACTTTTGCAATTTTCTTATAGTCGTCTGGTTCAGGTTTTTTTACATAAATGTGCCCCAAAATTTCCCAAATAGCCTGACAGGTTTGGAAAATTATCTCCCTTGCACAAGTGACACTTCAATCCGTTTTTGCGTAAATATTGAAAATAATTCAATTTTAGTACTTAGTACTAATGCGTAGGTCCTTCGACTTAGTCAATTAGTATATGTTTTTATGGAGTTTAACTTTTGCGCTATTGCGTAGCTGCGTTATAGCGTCGAGATTGTTTGGGGGGGGGGGGGGGGGGGGGGGTAAAAGTGCATCAAAGAGAGACCGCAAAATTCGCCCGTTTTTGCGTAGACTGTAGCAAGAACGGAGAAGGTCGTACAGAGGTCCCTGTGGGCTTAAATTGACCGTCATAAAAAATGTGGGTGAGCATAACTCGATTGTTTCAATATTGAGTCAATTTCCCCCTACTTGAGAGGTGGAAACCAAAAAGCAAAAAGATTATTCATTAAGGGAATATCATTTCCTGCCGTTTTTGGCAATAGGGATGGTTTCCCCCACCCAGGGGGTGTGTTTCACCCTGAGGATATTTGGAAGACCATTTCTGATGTCACTCTTGCCATGAAATTCCATGCATTTTTATCAAGAACTTCCAGACCGTTTTCCCATTTCTTTCTTCTGGGGGGTGGTTTCCACCCCTCAAGTAGGGGTAAATTGTCTCAATATTGAAGAAATCTAGTTATGCTCACCCACATTTTTTATGACGGTCAATTTAAGCCCACGAGGACCTCTGTACGACCTTCTTCGTTCTTGCTACAGACTACGCAAAAACGGGCGAAAAAATGGTGTTTTTTGCGGTTACTCTTTACATCTTAAAAAATCTTCTTAATCATTTCTTAACCAAGAATTAAATAAAATGTATTCACGTGACTAATTATTCAGTCACAGGTCAGCTAGTTGCATTTGATATCATTAATAACGTGTCGGATTAATGTATCGTGATCTTCCATGTTTGGTGTAATTTTGGTCAAATCGAATAGTTTCGCGTACAGATTCACATTTTGAAACGAATTTACATACGTTTAGCTCTGCAAATGTATTTGAAGTGGTCTGATTTGTGTAAAAGTTGTATCACATATTTTGCATTGTGCATATTTTTCCGACGAATTATCATTAATCCCACGCTCACTGTTTGTGACAAATGATGTCACAAACAATTTGACAGATAGCCGAAGAGAGAATTTTTTTTTACATTTCTTAATAGTCTTAATGTTTACCCCTTGATTTTTTTTAAATTAGAGCCTATCTATCTGTTGGCGTTCGTAGGAACTACAACAGTGCCTAAAACCACAACCGCGCGACAATGGCAACCGCAGCAGCTACAACAACAACGGCAAAGACAAGAGCAGCTACAACATTGGCAAAGCCGCAACACAGCTCAGAAAATACTTTTAATTTTTGTAAATAAAATATTTTGTTTTTGTGTTTTATTCAACTTCAGTGGCGTGCGTTGTGTGTCATTTCAACCACCATGCTGTTATACCTAATACAGTGAACAACACCAACTTGTTCACATTCGCTTTAGGTTTGAGTCGACATCAATCATTTAACCCCCATGAGCGGCTCACATGGTGCAGTCAACATCACCGCCATATCCACTTTTGCCCTCTTGTGTGGTTCATGCCACTTCCATGATCCATGGTTCAGTGACGCGCATGGTACAGTGAACGACACAATCATGTCAACTGTCGCTTTTCTTTTGCGTCTTGATGTTATTCATAATATTTTAGTTACAAAAACCCACCGCCACAGTATTCAATACCTCTATTTTAAAAGCTGCACTCGGAACTTCAGTATTACCATAGTTTCACGAGTCTCACTAATTTCAATAAATTAAATTTATAATACTAGAAACTTTTATTTAATTCTTGTGTTTAGAAGTTACTCCTCAACTTTAATAACTATAAAGACATACACTATTTCTATTGGCGTTTTGTCTCAAATTTAAGCTTAGACAACTTACACTACCATACAAAACAAATAATCGAGAGGATTGGAAGAAAACTAGAAAGCCATGACGACTCTTCATTCTCCGGCAAAAAATAATCCCTCTTGCTGAAAATATCATCGACGACTATCAATGTGATTTTGGCCCCAACCAATCTACAATACTGCAGGTCGATTCTGGCTTTCCTATTGACGATTGGAGGATCACGAGTGACATATAGCGGAAAAATTTGAAACTCAACGAGCTATGCGAATTTGACAATACGCGTGTTTTTTGTTATTACGAAATTTCATTGAAGGATAGCTAATGTAATTTTTATTTTTTCCGCTAGCTGCGTTTTCCAACTTTTACAATCTTCAATTGAGACTTGTACCCCTGTGCTCCCTCGCGGGAAATTTATTACTACGAAAAACAGTTTAGTGGGGTTTTTCTATGAATTATCTATGAAAAGTGATCCTGGAAAGTTTAATATTATTTATATATTACATTAAAATATAAAAACTATTAATGTATCTACAATTAATATTAAAATTATTAATTTAAAAATGGAAAAAGCAAGCTTCATTTTTTTCCACTGGTAGCGTTTTCTATACTTTCCCTAGTCTTAATAGAAAAAAAGGAATTAGGAAAAATACGTAGTCGTTATAGCGTTTTTGTCAAAAATATAATTTTCTGGGGCGCTGATCTAAATTTTTATAATTTAGGAAATATTTTTTCCGTATTCAGATTGGATAAGAAAAATATTCAAAATTTAATTTTGTTTTTGAAAAAAGTGAGACTGTTTACCATAGTATGCCAGAAAAAAGAATTTTCCTACAGAAATACTATAAAAATAATTTTCCAAATTCCTCTTTTCCTATAGGAAAGCCAGAATCGACTTGTTGATCAGGCAAATCGCGAAAACCTTTCGCCGTGCTCGTACATGTATGTCTAGGAATTAAAGAGAAACTAGTCTCTCTGTCTATCTAACAACTTTTTGCTGAGTAGAATCATAGTGGAAGGAAGAGACAGTATCCAACCTCTTCGAAACAACATCTGGTGTAACGACAGGTACAGGTTGCCCCTTGCTATTAATCTTGCGCTCGAGTACGTAATAAGGAAAAGTGGTATTAAAACTTCGTGTTGCATATTCAACAAGTTAGATCAAATTCTTGGATATGCAGATGATATCGCGCTTCTTGGCACACGAAACGACTTGTTTTGAAAACTAATAGCTTATGCACGGTCAAGGTTGTTGCGATCAAAATATCTTTCACATTGTGCAAACTCGAACTTATAAGACGTGTGCTAACTTTCGGAAGTTAGAGTTGGACCTTGATTGCCAACGACTGTAGATTACTATATATAAGTGTCATTTACCTTCCGCATTTACCATAACACTTATCAAAATATAGGGATCCCAATAATACATATAAAGCACTGCTAAAATTAAGTAGCACACATCAATAAATACAATCGCTACTTGAAAGGAGCACATACTTAATTTGTATTTCTCACATCTTAGTCATTATATTCTTCCACATTAATATAATCACTAACGTGAATCACTCGGTTATTTTTAATTGGCCTTTTCGACGCACACAAAATATAAACAGCGAAATTTTAAGAAAAGCTAATCAATAAACGTATCGTTATATACGTAGACGCGTACATAGAAGAATGTATAACAACAGGTGATGACAAATAACTGACATCAAATTTTCATCATTTTATTTTTAAGGAATGAAAATCTTTTCGAGGCACTCATCCCTCAATTACCATACAATTGAATATTATAAAAAATACAGCTATGTCGGTGCACGTCTATCATGAATATAGAAGAAGCGTATCATAGCAGCGGGAGCAAACAAAATAATGAGCATCCCACAATTTCAAAATAAATAATAAAGTACTTAAATCACGTTAAATTGTTTACATTTTAAAATACTTAACGTTGTTTGGGCCAATAAAAGGTTCTTAGGTACAAATTACATTAAATTAGTCACAGGTCACAATAAATTGCATTAAAATTTATCATAAATATTATGCGGTCAAAAAATAATGAAATGGTGCGCGATATTTGTTGGTCGGTTCGTGATCGTTATGTCATTGTGTGCAATAAATCTTAGCTTTTATATTTCTTTCTTTTTCTTGTAATCAGTGTACCACACTAAAATAAAGTAAACAATTGATTGTTTTCTTTTAGTTTAAAAGAATAAATACAAAAAAATTGTTTTAAATAAAATAACAATATAAAAATTATATTTAAGTATGTATTTTGTGTATGTAGTTGTGTATATGGTGTATACATACATATCTAAAAACAGGTGCGGTTTTTAATAACAATTTTTCGTTGTTGTTGGTGTTGTCAATATTAGTTTTTGTTTGTACCTCGCGGTGATGGGAATTTGTAAAAATTTATAATTAGTTTAATTCCAAGTGACCACATTTCGGAGAAAATGCAAGTTGAGATGGCGAGTGAGTCAATCAAGGTTAATGCTCCGAAAATTTTAATTCAGTAAATTAAACCAAACATCGCTTATTTGACATTATGCAACGTACATCTAACTTTGGTGAGAAATCGTAGGTTTTGTTGTAACTCTACGCCGAACTTTACTCATTACTCTTCAGAACATTTGTTATATGAGTATAAAATAACTTCAGGGATGATATTGTTAATGCAAAGAATTGAATTTTTGAGAAACAAATTACTAAACGTATAGCTTGAAAATTCTTTTTTACGACGTCCCTTCGTCCCAACGAGCTAGCAGAACCCATGCACCAGAACATTACAAGATAGTATGGATAATTATAGGATAATTATAGGTTAATTAAATGCTCTATTAAACAATTTTGGGCTCCATCCCTTCCAACTAAAACGCGGGTTTTGCTAGCTTTAGAATAAGTTAGCAGAACCCATATCAAAAAATGATTTAAAAACAATTGGAAAATTAAAGATTAATTTTAGGATAATTATATGACATATTTAAATTTTTTTATTCTGCTCGTCCTAGAAAAGGCAAAAGGCCTTGTCGCTTCAAAGCTAGCAGAACTCAAATCGAAAATCAGACCAAAAACGTAATTAGAACGCAAAACAAGAGCAAAGGGCATTCAAATAATTTTAGGCTCATTATGGCCTAATCAAATGCCCCATTAAATATTTTTGGGCTCCACTCGTTCTTGATCAAACTTCAGGTCATTTAATCTAAATCTAGCAGAGCCCATATCAAAAATGGAGTGGAATAAAAAATTCCTTGGAGTGGAGCCCAAATTTTTTAATCGAACATTTGATTAGGCCATAGTGTGCCTAAAATTATTTTTTTATCAATTGATCTTGTTTTGCGTTCTATCTCGTTTTTGGTCCGATTTTCGATTTGGGTTCTGCTAGCTTTAAATTAAATGGCCTAAAGTTTAGTCAAGAACGAGTGGAGCCTAATTTTGTTTAATGGGGCATTGAATTAGGCCAGAATGAGCCTAAATTTATTTGTATGTCAATATATCAAGTTTTTCCTTCTAATTTCGGTTTTGATTTGATTTTCAATTTGGGTTTTGCTACCTTTAGATTAAATGAGCTGAAATTTGGTCAATATCGAGTGGAGCCCAAAATTTAAAATAGAGCATTTGATTAGCCCATAATTATCCATACTATCTTGTGATGTGAATGAAAGATATATTATTGTTGTATTGAGTGGAATACTTTATTTATAGAAAGCACAATCGTTTTTAAAGAAATGACCCATTTCTATTATTTACTGAGATACAGTGCGGTAAACAGAAGAGAACAGTTTGAGATGGAACGTTCAAAGATATTGTTATCAATTTCTTTAGAAGAAGACTGCCTAGGCCGAGCATATATAATTTTATTGCTGCTGTGAAAGACAGGAATCTTTTTTATAATAAAAACATAAATTTTAACCCATATCATGTATGATATATCATACGCAAATCACTACTCTCTTAAAATCTTCTCTCTTGAATACTATACACACAATTTTTTTGTTTTTTATCTCAAGTGGTTGAGGATGGTGTATACTAGTAAAATAATTTAAAACCTAACGGATAAAAAGGTTAAGTCGCATGTTGATTGATGTGCATTAAGGACCAAATGGATCGTCGTTGGAAAGTAGAGACTTAATAAAAAATTAGTTGTGTTATCAACATTTATTGTGTGTTATGTAATTTTTTTACAAAAAGAATAAACAAAAACATTCGTTCGGAATCCGCAGCTAAAACATTACGAATGGTTTGCGAATCGTAAACACTGAATTATATGAAAATAAAACCATCTTTCAACGCAAATTTGATTGAAATTATTGATTTTAATTTTTTTATATCGAGTTTGGACTCCCACCGCAGTAAATCCGGCGAGTTCTATAATCGACGTGAATTATAAATAAAAAGACGGGAAAGGTTCGGAGCCGAACTCTACAAGCATTTTTGTTGCCTATAAAAGATTCTATGCAGTGTAATTTGCGTATTTCAAATATAACACCTACCCACATCCACCCACTCACATCCACCCACACCAACACCCACCTAACCCCATTTACACCCAGCCCAACCGTCCCCAATCAACAGCAAATCCACACACATAAACATTATTATCACCCCCACCCACTATCCAATTCAAAACCCAAAACCCATCTCACCACCCGCACCAACCTATACCGCACCACCCATAACCCCTTTAACACCTCCATACTCACTCCCAACACACACTACCCACACAAACCCTAATCCTCCAAATTTCAAATTCCCACACCAAATCCAAAACACCTCATTCCACCCCTCCACCTCACATACCATTACTCCTACCACCCCCATAACCACACCACCCACACAAACCCACGTCCACACAAGATATAATTTTATTCCATATTCACATGCTTTATGACACCAAAATAGAGTAGAAAATAAAATAAAAAATTCTAAAAATTTTAAGGAGGCGGGGTCAACAAAACCCTACATATCTCCGAACACCCTACCATGAATTGCTTAAACTTTTAGTGAAGAAATTAAGTTGATATCTCGATCCGTTCTCAAGTTATCGTGGACACAGACGGACAGAAGGACAGACGGCAAACCGAAACCATATAGCATTTTATTTATCAAAAATGCTTAAAAATATTAGTATTACAAGTAGCGGAGTAGCTAACCTGACTTCCAAACCAGTCCTCCTAAAAATCCAATAATTCATAAAAATGATTGATTTTACACAAAAAAAACATTCGCCTTGCACCGCACGAAAACCCCAGCAACCAAAATAATTATTAATGTACATAAGTATGTAATATATTTTATTTATTATTTATTTTATTTATTATTTTTGTGATTTATTAGAATTTATTTATATTATTAAATTTGGTATTTATAATTATTTAATTTAATAATATAATATAATTTATAAAACTTAATTTAATTAAATTCAAATTTAATTTTGTGTTTTTATCCGCCATAAGTAATGGCGGTGCAGTGCGGCATCGTGGTATACGGCGTTCGATATCTTGCATGTGCGGGCCGCTGATGAAGACGAACTGATTGGAAAAATTAAATTTATTTTTGTTAACTAAATTTATTTGTTTTGGTCTGCTTGAAATTGTCGGGCCGTCTTGCCCGTATATGTAAATCTGTTGATGCATTTACTCTGTTTGCACGTACGAGAGTTTGCGAGATGTTATGTTTGCGATATGCGTACGATTAGAATATTGGTTTGCAATATCTAACCACATTATCACCAACTCCCCGTCACCTATGATGAGTCACACAGTGAAGAAGATGATTGCGCAATCGTTTGATTAATTTGTTGGCTGATGAACCAAAAGATATCCGTTCTTTAAGATATTTATTTTTCCGATAGTAAGGAAGTTGCTTGTTAGGCAGTAGTTTGTATGCAATGTGAGCTTAAGACGTGCAGAAGCTCAGTACATAGCTCAAATCGCGTGCTGATCGATCGTAAAGTTGACCGGTAGTCCGAATCTAAAAATATAGTTTTCGGAGTGTAAGTAAAGGTTTACCGATCGCGCATGAGCGTATCCCAGTTTATTTGTTCATGTATCGATCGTAGTAATTGTTGAGATACCGAAGGATATCCATCTTATCTTTTAGTATTGGTTGACTGTTTATTAAATCAATCGATAGAGAATGGCCGCAAGTTGGTGCGAGTCAAGAAACTGGAGTAGAGAAAGCAAATTTTGCTTGAACAGTTTTGATATGGAGGTTGACGTCACCTGGAGGTTGGTGGGTTTTATTTGCTAACTCATGGATGTTGCATGATTCTAGCAAGAAGATGAAAGTGGGTATGGTGCGCCACTGGATCATGAAAGTTGCATGATCGATGTCAACGCTCTATGAAAACAAGTGTTAACAAGTTGGTGTTGTTCATAGAATCGAGCGTGCAGCTGAGGAATGGCCCATGATATAAAACAAATAAAGATCCAATTTTATTTACACAAAAATGAAAGAAAAAATAAAATTTGTTGCAACCGTGTGTTGTTTTTTGTTTTTGCTGCTGCACTTTTGTTGTTTCTACCACGATGACGTTTTAGTTGCCGTAAATATCCTTGTTGTTGTTGTCACTGTTCGACTCCCTCGTTGGGCGCTCCCACCATTGTGGGGGCAAATGTTGGCCCATATAATATTTTTATTTCTTCTTGCGTGAGTTTGTCCATGAGAAAGCTGTATTCGTATTGGGTGCCGCGTTTGCTCACAATGATCAAGAGTCAATGCTCACAAGAGTCAAATCGGTAATCGAAGCGACCAAAAGCAGAACAGTCGGCTGGAAAGGTTATGGCGTCTGTATTTTGGGATGCACTTGGTATAATATTCGTGACTTCCTTGAAAAAGGAAAAAAGAGCAATTAAGAAATCGCTAAAAAATGATCTCAAATGAAGAAGAATAAATTACGCTTTCACCAAGACAATGTACCATGTCACAAGTCGATCGCAACAATGGCAAAATTACACGAATAGCACAATTAATTGCTTCCGCATCCACCGTATTCGCCGTGCGGTGAAAACGATACTGAAGCTTATTTTGAAAACAGAGATAAATCGTTCTACAAAAAGGCATCGAAATATTAGAGCGGCGCTGGACTGATTGTATCCCCATAGAAGGTAATTATGTTGATGAATAAAATGTATTTTTTCAAAAAAATTGTGTTTTCTTTGTTACACCGGGAACTTTTCAGGCGATATACTAAGGTGTCTGTAGCCGGACCGATTCTGTCCCAACTAATAAACCTATCGAATCCTTCGGTTTTGTTATGTGTAAAAGGAGTGTATAGTGGGCTCAGCGACGTCCAGGAAATCCTGTGTAAAAACTTGACCGTACATTCAAAATCAATTAATAAATCAATCAATTCATAATCGACCATCAGAGTCATTACTCGAAGCACAATAATATTGTCGTTTATTAAATGAGGATAATCTTAAAGCAATAGATACACCAGGGTTATTTATTTACGATCATAGTCCAGTTATGTAAGAGTATCAATCATTTAGAGGCATTGGCCGTTACAACAATGAAACATCTTCAACAATGAAGCAGGAGCGAATATCCAGAACCAAAGCTCTTCCAGGTTGACCTGAAGCAAATTTAAAAACAAATAATTATTTAACATGAAACTGAACGATCCTCATTGTTAATAATAAGGATCTTTCAGTTTCATGTTTAATAATTATTTGTTTCTAAATTTGCTTCAGGTCGACCTGGAAGAGTTTTAGTGTCAGCAAGATGCTCCTATGTGCCTACAATTAATTAGTTGTAAGAAGTATTCGTACAGTAATATTTTAATGTTTTAATTAAAAATTTCAAACTTACCATTTACATGTTTTATTTCGATTTCAACAACCTAAACGTTTCTAAAAATTTCTATGTAACTTTACCTAGCAAAATATACAAGATAAGACAACCTCGATAAAAAATCCCAACTCAAGGTGAAACACTAGGCAACACTGATAAGATATGTCTTGTAAACTCAGTTACCCGGTGACCAGCGCTGATTCGCGTACCCCAATAAACTCTCATCTGGGGCCGTATTCTTGAAATCGGTGGAAATTTCCCCAATCGGAATTCAATTTATTTCGAAATTCTCTATATTATTCGAATTTTTCGCCGACTACTTTAATCCTTTTTTTAAATGTTTTTTGTTTTTTTTAAATTAAGAAACATAATTTTTTCCCCTACCAACCGAAAAATTTCGAGTCGGTAAATCGATTCAAAATTATTCCCTCAGTAGGGACACAAATATTAGTATACTTGAAAACAAATTTGGAAAAATGATTAAAGTGGCCGACGAAAACTTCGAATAATATAGAGAATTTCAAAGCAAATTGTAATCCGATTGGGAAAATTTTCACCGATTTCAAGAATTTCGGCCCCTGGGGGTCAATTCGCGTTCCATGAAATAATGAAAATGAAAAGTTGTTTTCATTTGCAATCTAGTAGTTTGAATTATTTGCACGTAATTTTAAATTCCACTGTGTGAAATCATAATTTCTTATGGGTAATTCAAACCTACTCGATTGCAAATGAAAAAAACTTTTCATTTTCATTATTTCACGGAACGCGAATTGACTCCCTGGACGGAGCTATTTTAATGCCTAATTGAAAAAAAATTAAATTTGGCGAGAAATTTCGTCGAATATAATTTGGCAATAGTAGGCAAAGGAAGAAACCAGAAAACAAAATTAAATATAGGGGTATTTCCTTCATTCGTCCACAAATTATTTAATTGCGAGCCGAAATATTGTTACTAGATTTATTTTGCTATGCCAATTGACACATGTTTGTAAATTTAAATTTGTTTTGTGATTGTAAAATAGAAATACACGAAAAGACTGCTACACATATTTTCCGAGGTCACAGTTTTTTGATCTATTTCTGTTTTACAATCGCAAAGCAAATTTAAATTAAAAAAAAATGTGTGAATTAGCATGGCAAAATAAATCTAGTAATCAAATTTCTGATCGCACATTTCTCTAATTTTCCTGATTGTTTCACTACTTGTCGAATTGTATAGAATTGAGGGTTCACTTTTCCCAACATACGAACAGAAGGGTCACCTTTTATTTGTTTTAAAAAAAAAGTATTAATTGATTCCTTTGAAGGTCAATTATAATACCCCCCCCCCCCTTTTCATTCACGCACACACCACCCATTCCCACTTTTACTGTATTTGGTATACTGATCACCTGCACATTGCAAGCTCCATGACGACCTGTACACTGACATGCACGTCTTAACCAAACCCAACAAAAATAACTAAAACCGGCATTAACAAGCCAAACATTTTGTATCAACCAGTCGTGCCAGTTTTTATTTTTGACTATAAAGAAAATAACTCTAAACCATAACTTTATGATTTATAGCAATACTTACGCGCTAAATGCCAAAGTAAATGTCAAAATTTGTAAAGTGCTCGAGTAAACTCCTTATTATTAAGCGATTTTCTGATCGTTGTATTGTGATTTGTTCATGTAGAGCATTATCACACGATTTGCCAATTATTTATAAGCACGCTACTGAATCGGTGTTCATATAGATGGCGATCTCTGAAAAACTTGTCAATAATTCTCTCCAGAGCCTTGAAAAAGGGTGAGAAGAAACTCCCAGCGTTAGAGATGA
The DNA here is from genome assembly GCA_947310385.1 of Nephrotoma appendiculata. Classification (NCBI taxonomy): domain Eukaryota; kingdom Metazoa; phylum Arthropoda; class Insecta; order Diptera; family Tipulidae; genus Nephrotoma; species Nephrotoma appendiculata. Next base: position 224,446,716 of record OX371223.1, read on the forward strand.
GTACTAATTTGCTCCTGTTTCAGAATCAGATATATACGGTGTCCACATTTTTCGAATTGATGGAAGCCATCCTTGCCATTACTTAGCAGGTTAAGTAAAAATCGCATATATTATTTTGTTGAGAGTGATGGTTCATATATATACCTGTCTCAAAACAACTAAAACTGTTGGATTTCAAAATTGAAATTAGTGATGCTAAAGCATGAATACGCCTAACAGAAATGGTAGGCAGTAGTGTGATTCACAAAGCGAAGATGAATGTGAACAGACCCCGACATGCAAAAACGTTGTAACAACCAATTCATAAGAGCCGGTATTGCTGTTACAACAAATAGTTTTAGATTTGTTCAGATAAAGAGTAAAGTTAGTAGTCTCTACAACATTGACTGCACATGTAACTGTCGCGCATGATCACGTGGAGATAAGAATGAATAAAGTGTATTTAAATTTATAGATGAGCAGTGCGGACCACTTTTATTTAAATTCAAATCCAGCACTTACTTTGTAGAATATTTTGTGTACCTCAACAATTTGTTTATAGCAATACACGGAAAGTGTTTCGATTATAAAGAATTTGATTGAAGTCTGGCATGTCCACCAATACTTGTTTATATGGATTCTAAATAAATACTCGTACATATGGCATACATATTCATAACGACTCAACCCAGATTATCTGTTTGTGTTTTGCTTTTTAGTTCTTTAATAAATTACAAAAAACTGCAACTTAGCATAATTATATATGCAAATTTAATAATATTATTCCCAAACATTTTAAGTTAGTGGCACAGTTAAATTTTAGTATATAGAAGTAAGTATATATAGAAGTAATTACCTCAGTCACTAATTAGTCTATAAGGCCGGAAAAAGTTTGGTTTTAATTTGGCGGCCAACCTAATTAGCCCTAACATAAATATTTTTAATACATATGTATATAATGGATGCGTGTACATTAGCAGATATGTACTTATATATGTATTAACTATTATATATTGCACAGTTGCATGTTTCATGTCCATTTTACGTGCCGTGTAGTACAATAGTTTATCGATTTAAACAAGCGGGTATTATACTCATAGAACATTGTCCCAGTTTATATACTCGAACTTAATGCAATTATCTAGGACAATATTATAATAGTTCTATTATACAAATCGGACAACTGCGGGACGTTTTATTATTTAAATAAGGGAAATGCGGTAAATATTCAGGATAAAATCGATTTCTCGAACTTGCTTTACAACCAAAGCATTTTTATATTTTGATAAGGCGAAGCTTTAGTTACCAGAGACTATGAAAGACAGACTTCAAATTTTATTTTACGTTACTTTGGTGTCACATATGACATAAATCTTACGAAGCCTATAAATATAAGTATGTTGGAGAACCCAAAAAATATTTAAGTCAGATAAAGCAATTAAAATGGATTTCCACATAGGTTTCTGCATTTTATACAAGTAAAACCAATAACTAAATTTTATGATTTGATTGGGATACTTACAGAGCTCTCACAATAGAAAAACTTTTACTTTTGCCTTACAAGTTTGTTTGAAAATAAAACTTGCAAAAAAAAAAAAATTTCGTTTTTACCTTAAGGAAAAAGTTAGTAAACTCTAAACTTTTGCCTTAAGAAAAGACTAATGAAGTTAGCTAAATTTCAAAATCAGGGTTTTTGTTGTCATTTTCCAACCAGAACATGGTTAAAATGCAAATAAATTGTAATTTATCGGTTTAATATATCTTAACATTATAATTAATAATATAAAATACAATTTTAAAAATATTATTAGTATGAAGATAAATAAAACGAAGTTGGTTTCAATTAAATTTTTTTTTTCTCATTGTGAGAGATACTCTTAAGGTAAAAGTTTAAGGCAAAAGGTAAAGGCAAATTTTTTTTCTATTGTGAGAGCTCTGTTATAACCTGTACAGACTGAGGATTAGTTAGCAAAATTAAATCAAGTATCCTATGAAAAAACTAAAACTTGCTAGTAGATTTTCTAATTTTTCGTAGTATGACGAGTACTGGAACGAATTTTGCTAAACCAGTTTAACTAATTCTCAGTATGTACAGGCTATTAGGTTCATCAACAAATTTGTATTGAAATCGAGAATTATATTACACATTCGGAGGAATTTAATGTGAATCAGATTCCTTAAAAATTTAGCTCCACTTATCATTGCTATTCGATGAAGGTCTTTTGTGTGAGGGTGACCCTCTGTAACTAGCAGAATCAATTAATATGTAGTACACACGATAATTGTCCGAAATGTGTTCTTTGGCTATACCCTCAATTAAATTGCATTGTACGTAAACCGTTGGTTTCGGAAGTACCTCAACAAAACCCGAGTACCACATCTTTTCAATATCTAAGGGAAATATGAACCGTTGAGCTAGAAATTCTTTGTTTTTCAGATCCCGAGTTACCGATGCTAATTCAGTGCAATTGCGCGAACAACATTTACTGCTAGCAGGAAACTGATGTTTTTCATTGAGAAAGAACCTACGTTTTATGAATGTAGAATCCAATTCACCACCCTTAAGTATAAAAACACAATTTTGAAATAATTTGGAAATGTGAATTCTTTTACTTCCTTCTGCTCCATTCATGAAGTTTGGTCCTACACCCATATTATCAAAGGAATTATTCTTCTCTCTAGCATCGACTTAACTTCTCAAAAACTAATTTAAATTAATCAATCCTTCCCTATTCGGATTGTACATCGATAATTCTTACTGAAATGTATAAAGACTGCATTTTACCGAATAATCAAGTTCTAGCAATGCTTTGTCTTTGATAGCAATCATTTTATTATCGGAAGTTGTACAATACAATCGTTATCAGTTAGCATTGCCATTTCATTCTTTCTGTGACTTACACCCGAACAACGTTTACAAATTATTGAATTTTATTTTCAAAATTCGTGCTCAGTGAAAAATGTATTTCGCGCATTTCGTCCATTTTATGGTCGTCATAATCGACTGAGCAAGCAATTCACGCCATTGAGTCAAAATTTCGCATCAATTTCACGTTACTGCACATCAATCCATCAAATCGTATACGTAAAGTGAATACAGAGGAAAATATTGCTACTGTAGCGCAGCTAGTGTTGATGAAGACGACAAAATATACATCCGTTGCAGGGTACAGCCGTAGTATTCGACTATGTAGAAGGTTTTAACTGTGGAAGGTTTAAATACAGCTCGACGAACAACTGAAGCCGAACGACTTGTCACAGCGTCGGAGTTTTGGTGAGAGGGCAATCTTAAGGAAAATCTGGTTTTGTTTAGTAACGAGTACGTTAAACAAAATTGTTGCATTTGGTGAGTGAGTCATTCATTCCAACGCCTCTCTAACATTTCGATACCTTTCTGGCTATGACTTTCGATAGAATTTGGCGAAAATCTCTTGCCGTGGAGCTTTTTGTTGAGGTCTGCGAAGTGGTGGTAGTCGCTGGGCGCCAGAATCGGAGAATACGGCGAATTCGAACTTCAATTCATGCAATTTTACCATCGTAGCAAACGTCTTGTGACACGGTGCATTGTCTCGGTGAAATAGCACTTTGTCTTCTGCATTTGGGGCCGTTTTCGTAACTCCTCCCTTCAACCGCAAAGATAACGCCATGTAATATTCGCTGTAGATAGTCTTTCCTTTCTCAAGATAGTCAACGAATAAAATATGAAGGTCAAAACTAGTGAGTGGTGGATGCGCATGTTTCATCCAATGTTGCATATCAATGCTGATAAACTGCGCTCTAAATCATCGACGCGCGACTGTTTTTCATGCAAAATAGTCTAGACAATACCTTTTGGTATATTTAATGTGTCAGCTATATTACGCAATTTCACTTTACGGTGTTTCAAAACGATTTTGTGCACGTTTTTTATCTTTTCTGGAATAACTGTCGAACTCGAGCGACCATTCGGTATAGCTACATCGGACATAGCTACATCAAACTAACGCTCAAAGGGTTGCTTTCGAAGGAGCAGAGTCAATATAACACTTATCAAGCCATTGCTTTCTGGTTTCTTGCCGAAAAATAGTGTTTAATCATCTCACGAAATTCATTTCCTTCAATGTTTTCAAAATAACAAAAGTAGAGTAACTATAGCATCTGAAACTTGGAAACTAATGATCAGATTTTCATAATACATGTTGATACAAATCGTTTGAAGATTGTTACTTCCTAAAAATCATGAGTTTTTCATTAGAGCATATATTTGTAATGCATATGTATTGCTATGATATGTGTTAGCCTCGGGAAGTATTGATCACTCTTTGAATGCCTGAATTTTCTATATTTCTTCATGACAAGAAAGGACATCAATATTTATGGTTACCAGTTCACAGTGGCACCAGTCCACAGACACTTAGAAAGTAACAATTGCAAAAATGTTTAGGTCGATATCAACTACCGGGTGGCTAACTTGGATTAACTGGCTTGTCGTGCTGCATACGTTTGAAATAATTCTTGGGACAATTGAGTTTTATGTCATACGGATCAAATCCTCAGATCAAATTTCAAATTATGGCAAAATGATATTCTGGAGATGCCCAATCTATAATCTGTAAAAAATCAAAATAAAAAATTATAACCGCAAGGCATGAAATTCGATCAACTTCGCATAGAGCAAAGGGCCAAATTAGTTCAGCAAGGCAAAAGCAGCTCGCGCTCAGTCAGCAGAACTACAAGCAGAGCAAAGTGGCAATTTTGCTGAGCTTAATATAATGTGTATGGGATGTGTATGGGATACAAAAAACCAGGAGCAGTACAAAGTGAAGCAATTGTAATTTAAGTGAACAGAACAAAAGTCAAACAGTGTACAGTGAAAAGTATAATACAACAAATTGGTAAATTTGAAAAAGAGGCAAAAGGTTTTGATAAATAAAACTTGGAACTTTAAATACTGGTTGTTTTATTTGCATAATCCATTACGAATCCGTATCGAATGCCAAAAATTCGTAACGGAATAAACTTGAGGGATCCGGCTTTCAACCGAAGGCAATAAAAACGAGCTCGTTATTCATAGGAATATAATAGGATTAATTCCTAATTTGGAAAATAGCAAAAGATTTTGATAAATAAAAATTAGACCTTTAAATGCTGGTTGTTTCATTTGCATAATCCATTACGAATCCGTATCGAACGCCAAAAAATCGTAACAGAATAAGCTTGAGGGTCTCTGGTTTTCAACCGAAGGCAATAAAAATGGGCTCCTGGAGAAAGTCATAGGAAATTGCGTCGATTAATTACAGAGTTGAGAAACATAAATACTCTAAGGAGATGCTTCAGGTGCTGTAAATTAGGTCACTAGAATAGTTTTGGGACGTAGCCTGATTTCTGAGTAAGAGAATATAAAAACTGGTGAGAGAAACGTAGAACGGGAATACGGAAAACCATAGAGGACTCAAAATTTAACCTCGCCAGAGGCAAATGTTTAGTTGAAAACATAAAATTGATATACTGCCTATGAAGAAAGTACATGGCCCGAAAAAAAACGAGGAACGAATTGTCTTACCAGGAAGAGCTTGTCTTACCAAGATAATCCTTGGGAGTAGCCTAGCAAAAGATTCCAGTATGGTTTTCGAAAGTGATTGCGGTAATCCAGATGAACGCTGACGAGAGAGCTATCTAGACTTCTGTGACTGAGATACCTGCTATGGCGGCACGCATTGGAGTTGAGAGGGAGGAACATTCGCATGCGACGAAACACAGAAAGGATCAATAAGGGGTGAGCATACAGCTAACAGCGCTCTGCAAAACGATTCTAACCAACGCAATAGACCGATAGGAAGAGGCTACTAATGCAACATAGAATATCTACGTCACACGAGTGAAAGGGGTAAATCGGAGACGCAACACTACCAACGTAGAAGATATAGTAATTTTCTATGAGATGCTTTGCTATGGTTGTGCACAAAGCAAAAAAGAAGATCTAGAAAATGTACCACACATTTAGCAGGATCCATACAAAATTATTAAGATCATCAATGGTAATGTGTATCGGATAAAGGAAAACTTCAGAACTTCTTCACGGAAAGTCGTCTACATCATGAATAAACATCGAAGTCACCAATGTGACTGCCCAGAAACATGAACACACAATTCAATATCACAAACTTATTATTGAAGATTGAGTGATCAACCAATTGCCCAATTGCCCTATGCAGCTAACCACAAAAAGGCAAGAGATTAGTGACAGCAAAGAAAACTCATGCAGCAGAACGAACGAATCAAAAAATTTTGGATGACTGAGAGTTATAGCAATCTCAAAGTAATTACTAATATGACACTTTATTCCTGTTATAAAAATAGTGGAAACTCCGAAAAAACACCAATGGTCACGCCCTGATCCATTATTCAAATTAATGCTTATTAAACATTCGAGAATTTCATCAACATTTAGAAGTGGTAAGAGGGGCCTGCGATAGATCGATATAAAGTATTTCACAAAAAAATTGCCGACGGTAGCCTCGAAGAGATGTTCTGATAAAACAAAGGCGAATGAAATCCAACAATTTTTGTGCTATTGATGAACTTTCATAAATGTCTCTGATCAAAAGTACGGTTATTCTCAATCTGCAAATGTGACTGTTAAATTAACCGGGTGAAGTATACGAAACTGGTTGCGGGCGGCATTAAACGCAGAGTAGATTCAACCGATTCTGATTACAACTGATTACATTATGAATTATTGACCCAAACCTAATTATATTTAATGCTGGCCGACAATTTGGCGGTTAGGACATGTCCCACAAAATATTAATTGGCAAATGTAACTGAATTCAATTGAACACAAGCTACATTTTATTTGCAGGACCGTTATTGAACAAGATATTGTCTAGTTACACTCAGGACAGATAGTATAGGTATATCATCTATGGCCATATTTCAAAACATGTTCAACAACAGTTTGAACCTATAAGAGTTCGATTAGAAAATTATTCTCTTTGACTTAAATATACATTTAAGTTCAAGAACGGAAACCTTAAATATACATTTTGTTCTGATCGGTTGAATCGTCTGTGTGGGGCTGCTCGGGTAATATAGCGTACAACACGAGTATAACTCCAAAGATACGTTGTTATTTACAAACATTATTATTTAAATAAATAACTAACATAAGAAAGATCACTTTTTACAACAGGAGGTGAGATTTCCAAAAATTGGGAAGGTGCGTTGGTTAAAAAAATAACAGATATGTTTTCTACTATCTTCAAAGCTGTGTTTTTATCTGATTACAAATTTGCGCTTTCAAGACCGCCAATATGTTGGCATCATGAATAGTGAAATCATCGTCGATTTGATTTGAAAATTCTTAAAGTTTAAAATTTCGTAACATTGGGCGCTTTCAGGGCACCCAACAGTTGGGAACATGTTGAGTAAAATCGCGGCCAACGCTATGAAAATGTTTAGCACAACGAAATTTTTAAATCGAATTGACGATGATTTTACTAATCATGACCTGAAAGAGCCCATTGACTATGATTTTCCTCAACATGTTCCCAACAGTTGACGACCTGAAAATACCCTAATCATGTCTTTAAGGAATTCAAATTTATTTATATTGGTTGCGATTGACAGCGTGCATAAAAGTGTTTTGTCCTAGGGCACATACTCTACTGAAAATTAAATGAAATTAAAATGTAAAGCATTCTGTATATGTATGTGATTGTTTCTTTCATCAAATGTGAACTTTAGATGGAAGTAACAAAAAATATTTTGTTTACATTTTGTGCCTGCACCTAGACTGATAGCAATACTCGCGTCGCTTTTAGCAAAAAAGTACCCGAAAATAGTATAAGAAGGTATTATACCCAAAAATAGTTTTCTGGTAAAAGTGAAACAAAACTCCGCCAGAACCGCCCAATCTAGAATTCCTTTCGAAAACTAGAGCAGCGACGTAGGACTTAAGTGTCGGCGCTACAAAATTCAGACATGTTTTCTAAAGACGGGAATTATGTAAACATAGTACAGTGTTGAAATATTTCGAACATAAACATATTTTTCAACTACGCTTCTTTATGTTGCGTAAAGAACCAGTTTCTTTTTATAAAACGAATTGGAAGCCTTCAAATTTTACCTTCGAAGTACAATATCGATCTCGCACCAAACGAACGCGGGCGCGGCATACACATATACATAATATAACGTTAGCTGAATGAAATTGAAGTTTACCTACTGCAATGCAAATAATTTCGCCCTAAAAATTAAAAATTCATTAGAAATCACAAATTCACTCACCTTATATTTAATCGAGCTGATCAAATCACTTTATAAAATCATAAATGGTATGAAACCACCGCAAAAATCGTTAAAAATCCATAACATCTGGTCCCTCGCAATAACAAATTGTTGCATACAACAACAACTATAAAAATATGTATAAAAATCAGGTAAATTTACCTAAAGATATTATTGAGAAACTTTAACACACACAGTAACACAGATAAATTTTTATTTGATTTCTTTTATAGAAAATTCACTCAACACCACCAAAACTATCACAAACTATTAAAATAACAAAAAAGCTTTTCACTCAAACACGGTACACAATAATAAAAAAATATTTACACAAAATTAAGCTTTTCACTTTATTTGCTCATCACCTAAAAACTCATTTCATGAATGAAATTAACTCACAACAAAACAAGTTTTCTGAATGTCAAATGAATAATGAATTTAAACGCTTTTTGGTTTTTACTTTATATTTGTATGGATACAAAATACACAGTCGTCGGTGTAACGAAATTGTTGAACTATCGCACACATACAAACAGTAACTCAAAAGCTAAAACTTTAAATGAGAAATAGCACTAAATTCCAATAAGAATATATAAATATGATTTTTACACTCAATCTTTCCACTCACTCCAGTAAACGACCGTTAAAAAAGTTTTAATTTATTTAAATAAAAATTCGATTCTTTTTTTTATTAACAGACAAACCCCGTTTTTAAAACTTTACAAAAACAACAACAACTAAATATTCCGTGTTGTGTATACAACTAACTTGTGCGTCTTACAATCGCAATGGATAAACTCCGACTGAATGAGTGATTTTCCAACTACATACGAATGAATAAGTAAATAGCGCGAGAGAGGAATTTATTTACACACTAGACACTACATAAATTGTAAAGTGAATTCAAAAAGTTTTTATCCAATTTTATCTATCTTCAAAATTATTTATTATTGATGTATAGGTGGCAGCACTTAAATATAGAAGAAAACCAAATCAAATCTTAATATTGTTGAATTTGATTATGATGATATTTTGGTATGTGACGAAGACGGAATAATAATAGATTTACAAATAAAAACAATAAAATGTATCCAACGTTATTTTCGAATTTTTCAAGAGAGCAAGAGAATACTTGCTGTGTTTTAATATTGGAGCACTATCCGGAGCCAAATGGCAATTTTCTATTGAAACTGCAGCTATTATTCACTGGTGTCGCTGTACTATAAAAATTAAAACTAAATTCATCAATAAAACAAACATTTATCACCTGAAATATATTAAATGACATTTATTTTGACATGACGTTATAAACAAAAATTCATTTTGCTGCGTTTTGATTTTTTATTGTAAGATTTAGTTTCTAATGGTTTCAGGGGTTTACAAAATTAAAAGCCTTTTCAAATTTCCCATTGAAATGGATAGCGCTCCCGATAGCGGCTCCCGATAAATAAGTGAGCCGAGATATTTTTTTATCGATTTTTAATTAAAAAGTTGAATGAAAAATCTTAGTTTAGATGTAAATAAATTAATTAAATGCAATAATAGCGCGCTAAATATAAGTTTTCACATAGAAAATTGGCTGCTCCGGATACAGCTATCGGGCGCTAATAAAAAAACACAGCAACTATAGGTAAACTGTAGCTACAGTTTTATAATTTGATACCAGCCCTAACAAACGAGTATGTGTCTTGGATAAACGTGGTTAGAGTAGTTTCAATTTATTCAATAATTCAATCAATTTAATATTTTTTGTTTTTCTGGTTATTTTTACAAGGAAGTAAAATCCTAAGTATGTCTATAAAATTTTATAAACAAAACATCGAAAAATAAAGAAAATATTAAATACAAAGAATATTTAGCTATAACAAATTTAAATTAAACGAGTGAAAAACAGAAAAATATCACTTCAGAAAAATGTTACAAAATGATGGAAAACCAACAATGAAAAATTTAATCTTCAATATAAATTGCAATCTTAAATCACAACCGGATTGAATGAAATGAAATGAAATTTAGAACACAACATTAGAAACAACCGATAGACGCCAGATGCGACAAAGGCTCATACCACTTGACCATCGAAAATAGATATACAGGACCACATCGGAGAAACAGAAATCATGAAACTTTGGAGTTTCATATATTTAAGCAATGAACAGTTGGAAACGAAAGCTAACATAAATTCCGAACCATTCATTGTAGATTTAATCAGAATTGTAAATAAGATCCCAGTATATAAGGGAAGATACAGAACGTTTCAAAAGCAAGTGCCAAAATTTCCAAAATTGAAAGGATGATCAGATGGAGCAGCGCAGAACAAAAATGAAATTTCGCAACTCATCGTATCAGATAAACCAAATCATGTAGTCTGTAAATTTCCTATGCCCCTGCCCCCAATAGCTTATGCATAATCGGAACACAAAAGGAATAACACATAATGGTTATTTTATCCTCAAGTTTGTCTGCTATATTTGATGTGCAAGATGAGTAATTTTGCCGTCTATATCGATTGATTCCATTTATCTTGCCAAGTTGCTATGCACCCTTTTCGAATATCTTTTTTGAATTCACTCGGATAGTCGACCTTATTTAATTGCCTTTAGAATTTGAACAGCGAAAATCAAAATTTTAACTTTAATGACACAAAAATGTCCCTCTGTTTTCTTTTAGTATATAATCTTTACCATCTGTTCTGCGGCCAAAGCACTCCCAACTCTTTCGCAGTTCGCTTTTTACGTCCTTATATTACGCAGTCGCCTGCCAAATCGAGGACGTACGGCTCTACCTTTGTTTATTTTCACCGGCGAAACATTGAGGAAAAGTAAATTCTTCTCAATGAAAAACTGACCAGATAGACAAGCTCGGATGAAGATTCGTGACACATGATAACGGCTTTACGCGTGCGACGATGTCATCTGTCAACCATGCCATTGCACTTTGGGTTATAGGCTGTAGTTCTATTACGCTGAAAACCGCGAAGTTTTTAAAGTTCGAGAAATAATTCGGGTTCAAATTGGGCTCACTGATGCGTAACAATAGAAACCGGAACACCAAACTGTGTTATTCAATTTGAATAAATAGCAAACGTTACGGTGGCAGCAGTTATGGACGGTACAGGAAGGGCTTCAGGCCAACGCATGTAACGATCTATTAACATGACACAATATTTTTGATTATCAGAAATCGGTAACGGACCAATGATGTCAAGGTGGGTTTCTGCAAAACGTTGCAAAGGTAATTGAAAGTTCACGACAGAGCTCTTACTATGCCTTGAAACTTTTGATTTTTGACAGTTTGCACATTGTTAGTCGAAATGCTGGTTTCAGTCGGTCACACAGACACATTGACGATGCGGTTAGTCATGTTGATTGTATAAACTTTAGGCAATCTTTTAAGTACCAGCAAGGGTCCTTTATACTATGGCGATATGGATGGTCTGATTGTGTCTGTACAAACGAAGACGTGGCTATAGGTATGTAGCTCATTACTAGTATAAGAGCGTGCGTTCTTGCCACCTTTCTATTCGCCCGTTTGATCGCATATGATAAGGCATCGTTCGAATCCGATTAGCTCCACCTCAAATGATGTTATAAAGTTCTCGCATCAGGAAAGATTCTAATTGCATGTTCTGGGGACTTATTATGAACGTGATGCAAAGTGGATCGCATTTCGCATTTTCATGCGATATCGCATTTTGGTATTATGAAACGCCATTTTCGTATATTAAGCGCTCTTAATAATCACTTGATGCGCCATATTATAAAATCAACCTGCGGATTTTTGCGAAAATATAATTTACAAATAGTCCAGTAAATGAAGGGGTCAACCTGTAAGTTATTAGTTGCGATTTTCATTTTCTGGTGATAAATGGCATTTGGTACCTCATTAAAAATGAGACCGAGTTTTCAAGAAAACATTCTGTTGTAGGGGGAGAAAATGGCCCCAAAAGACCTGGAAAATCGATTTTCCGCCTATATCTACCAAAATATGGCAGTTAGAGATCATATAAACATTACACATCAGTTAATTTTCTACAAAAATGGTCCACTTGACTTTTTCCAAAAAATTGACCGTTTCCGAGATAAACGGGCTCAAGCGCACTTAGAATATTGAGTTTCTGTGTTGTATGCCGGAGAGCACAGTCCGTACATTTACACATGAGCGGGCGGACAAATTATTCAATAACTTTGTTAAAAATACATATTTTCTCATGATTCAAAGTTCATGTGAGAGAGGACCGCTATCATACCCTGTGACTTGAGTCACGTTTTGACTCTTTGGTCATATTGGAAAAACGGGTTAAACTTTCTGCTCCCGCGCAATTTTGACCTCGCCAGGAATTTGTTCCTATTTTTTTTTTGTATTGCCCTAATTTGCTTCAAATTTTCTTGATTATGGGTTATGAGCTTCAAATTTTCTTGATTATGGGTTATGAGAAGGTCCTTTGTCATCTGTGAAATTTGTATAATCTAGATTTCTTCCATTTTGATTAAAACTTTGTTTGTTGAATCCCAATTTTTTGCTGTTTTCGGAGCGCGGGGAAATTTTGTAAACAACCACCAATTAAAATGCATACATTATCGGATTCGTCTCTAAAACATATCATTTGAAAGCTGAGAACGTTTACTTTTCGGCTGTGTAATACTTTTTTCACAAAATCGGCCATTTTCCAATAAAATTGGAAAACGCGTGCTCAAGGAAAAAGCGCACTTTTCCTTTTCGAGACTTTTTACTCCCGGCTCTTTATTTTTGATGTTTTGACACCTAGACTAGTGTAAAGGTGAAATTTTCACCTTTCCATCAATGTATATAAAGTCATCTCATTGATACGTGGGGCAAAACCCGAGTCCTAAACGTAATGCTATAATTTCATTACTTTCATTTCTTTTTTTGTCCAATAATAACAATAAAATTCGCTTCAATCAGTATTTGAAGGGTGTTCTGGGAGAAAATGGCATTTCCGTTAGACAAGCAGTAGACGATGCAGACTCGTTGTAGTAGTAGTAGTAGAGGTTATCTGCAACAGCCCGCCAGTTGTAGTAGTAGTAGTAGAGGTTATTGACATCCTTCTACTGATAACAGCCCTGACCCCAAAAGATCAAACAATTTATTTCTTGAAGCCTGGAAAGGGGAAAAAATCCATCAAACGTTTTCCTCCAGAGCTTGGATGCGCGGCCCTTCCTTAGAGACAATATTTTATTTTTGCATGCGATTTCGGGAAGCGATACAACTTCCGCTTTTTTGGGAAAGGAAAAACGTCAATAGTCGCTAAATTAGAGGGAAAGGTTACGAAGAACAGAGACACAGGGCTGGCTGGAAGCCGTCATTGAAAGTTTTAAAAACCATATTCTTCCTCAAAAGACCGTATTTCAGGACGGGCAAACTGTCATTGCGTCGATGTACAGTGATAAGGATACACAAACCCTGACAAAAATTAGATACGAGGTCTTCAAGCGATTCACCACAGGCAGAAACAGAAACCAAACTGGCGCTCAAACTGGCAACCTTGCCACCCACACCTGAAGCTGCAAGGCAACACCTTGATCGGGTATATTATGGGTAAATATTCTTCACTCTTTAGAGATTATAGTTTTCGTTAGAAAAAACCTCATTGAACAATAGTTTGTTATATGGGCAAAACTGATATTTGCTAGTTTTTCGCCAATTGGTGAGGTCCATCCTGCTGTAATTAATCTTATGGTCTGCTTTCCTAATAGGTTTATACCTCCGTTATTACATCTCCAAGAAAAGCAAGACGCTTGGGAACATAAAATTTCTTGAACATTACATGGTTTACGGCGTTTCCCATTTATGGCCCCGAGGATTTTGCCAGTGGATGGATTGAAATGGCGCAATCTACAATTGGTTTCCACAGTCCAAAACATTGAAAATAATCTATTTGCAACAACCCCCATCTCAAATTTTGTAAAAAACTTGCATATTTCATGAGTCTCAAAATTCTGGATTCTTCAACCCGACTTTTTGCAAAAACGATTAATGTTGCGAAAAAATTTATAATGACAATTTTTGTAGAAAATTAACTGATCTTCAATTCTTTTTTGAACAAAAAATCTCTAACTGCCATATTTTGGGAGATATTCATCGAAAACCGATTTTCCGAGTCTTTTGGGGCCATTTTCTCCCCCTACAACAGCATGTTTTCTTGAAAACTCGGTCTTATTTTGAATGAGGTACAAAATGCCACTTATCACCAGAAAATGAAAATTGCAACTAATAATTTACAGGTTGGCCTTTTTTCTCCTTTATTTACTGGACTAAAATGCGACTGCTCAATAGCAGTCGGATATCGCATTTGAGTAGTGAAACGATATTTTGTGCGGCGACAAAATGTAATTAAATGTTAATTAAATGTTAATTAATATTTTTATATAAATAATTGCAAAGTTTTTTTATTACACTAAAATTTTACTATTTATTTTAATGATTAATATATAGTATACTAGTTATTTAAGACCAACACTCCGAAACAATTTGAGGTGATCGTCGACTTCATGGTGAAAAATGAAGGGCTAGCTAAAAATTGGTTGTGTACTCCACAGTATAAACAACGGGTAAATGGGCTATGGTCGGAATTAACAACCCAATTAAACAGCGAAGGCCTCCCTTTAAAAACAGTGGAATGTTGGAAAAAGGTTAATATTAAGTTTGAATGTCGTAAAATATTTTCTACAAGATACTATTTTTAATGCTAGGTTTGGAAAGATTATAAATACCACATTAAAAACAAGCTACGGCACAATAAAAAATCCAATCATGGGACAGGGGCGGCAAAAACCGACCTTATAAATTTTCCAGTTCCGGAGAACAAATTATAGCCCTACTGGATTTAAATTTGGTTGTTGATGGATTTAGTATCCAAACCTTTGGAGCCCCAAAACCCAACATTGGCAGTAAAGCTGGTCCAAGCCTAAGTGCAGCACACTGTAGTCCCTGCTACTCAACGGAACAATAGTCGACAACGTTATTCATGATATCGCTTATACACATAGACTGGAGGTGGATAAAGAAAATGGTCCTACTGTGTTATCAAATCCACCAAAGAAAAAAAAATCCACTTTTGGTTTGGTACAAAAGCAGGTTCACTCTCAGGTTGATTTTCATAAAAAAACAATAAAATTTTATGAAGAATCAACAAGTAACCAAAGAAACATTTTACGTTGCTTGAAGGACATACGAAGAATAAAAGAAAAGAAGCCTAAAATTTGTATTATGAAATGTGATAACGAAAGAGAAGACAGACTACAGAAAAGAAAGCTGATTAAAAAAAATAAAAAAATTGGAACTGAAAGCTACTCTAATAGAACTCCAGAGTGCCTTAATGTACAAAAATAGATTTAAATTTTTTATTATAAACAACTAATTTTGCAAATGAATTATTCTTATTTTTATAATTAATTTTTAGACAAAGAAGTGTTTTGTGATTTACTTTTTATTTGAAATGTTATTGAATGTGATTTAATTTAATGAAATTATAATTATCGAATTCATTTTGCTTCTGGTTGTGAGTTGGATGTGATTGTATTGCGCATTTGTTCAAAGTTTTCATCGTTCACCAACAAGGTCTCGTCAAACTCTACATTATACTTTATGCAAATGTTGTGGAGCATACATGATACATTTATTATTTTGGCGGCTTTTTCGGGTTTGTAATGCAATTCGCTCGCACCTAAGAGACATCTAAACCGACCTTTTATTACACCAAATCATCTTTCATTGGTAGTTCGGCATTTAGAATGTATCTCGTTATATTTCGCTTCATTTGTACCATCTAAAGCATTTTTTCATGACCCCATATCATTAGCCTACACTCTAGTGGATACCCAGAGTCACCTGTAAAATAAAAATGTTTTATTATGAAAATAATAAATTATGATTAAATGTTATACACACCTAACAGCCATGCCGATTTATTTCCAGTTCTATATTTAGTTTCCAAATACTGTCGTTCTAAGCTCGTCGATCATACAGAAGAATCATGATTTGCAACAACAGAAGTAATTATAATTTAATGTGAAAAAATTTAATTAATTTTTAGCCTAATGAACAAACAGCCATGACATTTATGCTGTGACGCCCTTTTCTATTGTAAAAGTGATGTTCATTTTTAGTTAGCCGGATAATATTATCATGGGTGCCATCTATACAACTGATGATACCAGGAAACTCCGTCTTTACATAGTAAGGTTGTTTACACGTTTTTTGTTCCTCCTCCGTTTGCTCAAAATTTAGGTAATCATTACAAAAAGACTCCAAAATAATAATAACTTCCGGCACAACCAATGAAACTGTTGGTTGTGCCATGCCGACTAAATAGTCTTGGGCAACGGACTGCTGGTCAGAACCCTCAGCAGAAAAACGTAACGTTGAGGCTAATTTTAAAAGTGGTAGAATAGCACTTTTATATTTTGTCGGTTTAAATTTAGGGTTTATTTTGTCCAACAAATGTTTAAATGATTCCTTAGACAGTCGGGAAAGTCGTTTAAATCTGTAATAGAATTAAATTAATAAAATATTAGGTAGTGTTATTATAAACTAACTTTTTCTCGGCAATAACCAAAGGACATGATTCGTTGCGCAGTACATTTCGTCTGATTCTCGTATTATTTACATTTTCCTCTTCTTCATCCTCATCACAGAAAAAAATAAAAGCCGCATTATCCATATTTTTTTTTTTTTTTTTATCAAATTTACGTTTTTTGTTTACTCATAATTAGTGAAATATTCGTACAATTAAATTCACTTTTAACAACAATTGACAGAAAATAAATTTCTCGAATAAGGGAAATGCGATAATGATATTTCATAATAATCTCATACGAAACGGATCATTTTTGTTAAATCGCAAGAAATGCAAAATGCGATTCGCTTCGCATCAAGTTCAAAATAGCCCTCCTGGTCGGTGTGTGAAGTCCAAAAAGCCACGTGAGACTGAATCTGCTGAGATCACTTAAATGGAATGGATTCTGACCAGCGAGTAGGTTAGGTTAGGTTAGGTTAGAGTGGCTGCTATCGCACACTTAGGCCAGTAGTGGCCCATTGTGATACCACAGAATCCTATCTCCCTTTACTCCTGCTGAAACCATCCAGAGCTACTTATGTAGCGTAAAATATCTCGCATTCCACAGCCCGCGAGTTGCGAAAGGCTGTCCATACTGTACACACCTAAATACTTATATGCCTTCTGTATGATAGTGCCGGACACGAGCATAGGAAGTGATCTAACGTCTCTTCCTCCTCTTCGTCTAAACAACTTCAACAAAAGTCATTCGTCTGTAGACCCAGCCTTCTTGCATGTTCCCCAAAAAGGCAGTGTCCTATCAGTATCCCTACGACCAATCCTACCTCTCGTTTTTCCAGGGATACTAGTGCTTTGGAGCGCCGCAGGTCCAGTTTCGGCCAAACCTGTTTTGGTACCCTGCATGTCAGGGTGTTGGTCCACCTCTCGTTTGTCAAGGCAATTGCCTTTTTACTGAGCGCCGATTTAAGCGCTGCTATAGGCCTCCCCAGACCGGCCCTTTCCGGCTGCATCTGGAGAGTCGTACCGTACCTAGCTACTTCGTCCGCCCTGCAGTTTCCAGTGATGTCCGAGTAACCAGGGACCAAGATTATCTGGATACTGAAATACTCGCTCATCTAAGAGATGATGATTAAGAGATGATCGGCAATTCAGCGCCACCCGTGACTTCAGACAAACCGCCTCTAGCGATCTGACCGCCGCCTGACTGTCCACATAAATCGCGATATCCCTAACGGATACCACGTTATGCTTCAACTATGTCCCGACTTCGCCTATCGCCACCACTTCAGCCTGGTACACGCTGCAGTAGTCAGGGAGATGAACGGAAATATTAACATTAAGCTTCTCACAGACGACTGCGGCTCCTACTTTGCCGTCTAGGACCAGCGAGTAAAACTGTCGATTAAACAAAACCGATAGCCATGTTGTAATGGTCCAATGAAATCTACGTTAATGGCTAAATCGCCGTTCTGGTGGATTTGTTTTTCAATATCGATGTTTTCGTATGACGAGGTACCTTAGAGCGTTGTCACTGAATACAAATTCATAAGAAATTTGTAGACTGTTGATATGCGAAAACAAGCGGTTTATAATCCGTAGAAATTCAACTTACTCTTCCTTCGGAAATACATTGCCAACATTTCTCGATCATATACGTACTTTATTTTTGTTTGGTCGGTCAACTTCTTCGAAAAATAACCTAACGGTTCGAAATTTCGTTTTGATGCAATGCTGCTCCTACAGCAAAGTTCAATGCATCTATATGTAATTCCAGTTCTGCATTATTTCTCGGAAAAGCAAGTAATGCGGCTGATGCAAGTTGATGCAAAAATCGAAGGCTTTTTCGAAGGCTTCGTCTGCTTCATCGGTTTCAGGTCAATATTGTTTTGTCGTTTTAAACATTCCCTTTTATCATCGAATGAAGTGCGATTTGGGCTTCTAATGCATTTGGTATAAATTTCCGATAATAATTTATTATGCCAATAAGGTTTTTGTTCCTTTGCCAAAACAGGGTAAGAATTTTTGTAATGACATCTACCTAGCTGGGAATAGGTGAAATACCATTTCTCGAAATATTATGTCCCAAAAACTGTAGTTCTTCTACAGAAATTTCTCACTTAGGCATACTTAGTTTATATTTCCGGAGGCACTCGAATATTAATCGTAGGTGACTCTCGTGCTCGGCAGTGTTTTCGGATGGAACTAAAATACTATCCAAATATGGAAAAACGAATTTAAGCCCTCTTAACTCTTCACGTATCAATCAATAAACTCGTACCAATCAAATGGAGTAGATGGCTGTTTTGGAACTGGAATGTCGTTCGGATGAATTGGAACCTGATGAAATGCTTTTTGTAAATCCGTTTTGCTGACTAATGTTTCCCCCCTAAGAGTACTCATGCAATCGTGAATATAAGGTATTAAGTACCTGGCAAGCGCCGTTTGAGCACTAAAAACTCAGTGGCCTCCGCATCGGCGACATGTTCTATCAGATTTCCTTACCATGTGTAACGGGCTTGCCCAGTTACCGAACGACGGACGGCAAATACCTATTCTAAATAAATATTCAAACTCGTCTCTTGAAGCGGCTAACTTTTCTGATTCTAATCTTCGAGGTCTAGCGAACGATTGCTGTCTCGTTGTTTCGATGTACGATGTCTGAATTTCCGATTGTCGATGGAGAAGACATTTTTGTGATGTCTGCAAATTTGTTTAATAGTGCAGCAGAACGTTATTGTGGATTGAATATTTTAATTTTCACTATTTTTATATTATCTACCAAACGATCCCCATTTAAATCAATCAACAGGTCGAAATTGCGTATAAAATCTGTTCAATATCAGTTTTGATATCAGCAATAAAAAATTCCCACTCTAAATGTCATCGTAAACTTAGATCTAGTTTACTTACTTTTTTGCCATAAACGTTTATCATCGTTACAATTTCTGCAAAGCGTTTATACTCTTATGTACGATTTACATGTTCCAATTTTTTTTTCTAGTAAAATATGAAGGGTTAAGTATATTACGATTTTCGTTTGCGAGAGGAGCACGAAACAAATTCCAGTAAAATAAAATTGGATTTTTTTCTTTATAATTTGAGCAAATGTTGTTTACATATGGCTGACTCTTTTTTACTAATAACTTTTTGTTATTTGCGTGCAGCTCTATTTTTCCGTAAAAAATAGTTGGGAAAAAAAATTGGAACATGTAAATCGTGCATTATGGGGCATTTACATGTAGAAAATTGTTTTCTTCTA
Organism: Nephrotoma appendiculata; assembly: GCA_947310385.1. NCBI lineage: Eukaryota > Metazoa > Arthropoda > Insecta > Diptera > Tipulidae > Nephrotoma > Nephrotoma appendiculata. Next base: position 224,466,761 of record OX371223.1, read on the forward strand.
CAAATTTTTGCAGGTAAATAAGAAGGATCCGCTATATAAAAATATTCAATGTGCCAGAAAGAAATAAACATATATAGTAATGGCGTAATTGTTTTTATAGGATCATTATTAATTTATTTTTAATCAATTCAAATGCGAAATTTACATTTTTATCTATGGCGTCTGTTTTTATTATGATTCCTCAACATTTATAAATGCGAAATAATTTTTTTTCTTGTTGATTTTAAAAATGTTGCCATAAAAATACTCGGATCGAATATATTTTATGGCAACATTTTATAGTGGTTTACAGTGTAGTGGCTTAACAATCTTCTGCAAAATTTTGTTGGAATATATTTCTTTTCTTGTCTCTCATGTGCAAAAAGTCAATGTTATATCTTTTTCATTTTGCAGAAGAAAAATGTTGGTCGCATGTAAATGGGGCATTATACTACGTATACATCTGCACCCGTTTCGATGAGAAACTTAGTAGCCGATTTTTTCTTCACTATAGACAGACAACATAAGTTGACACAAGAATTTGAAGTTTCTGCTAAACTCGTGTCAACAGTCGACTCGAGTCATTCAGACTGATTACTCGTCATCGTAGCCTGTTTCTAATAACGACAAGAGCAAAGTCATTTAAATGATTTTGGCTGAATTTTTGATTGTACAAAATTCATCAGTACGGTCGCTTGATGTAACATTCCGTATAGAAGGCGAGATATACTTCGGCTGCGAGTTCGTTCCGTTCTGGGCCTAATTTAGCTTCTACAGTCGTAACTTCTGAAAATTTGTCGGTTGTAGCGATTCTTGCTTCGTTTCGCTTCTGAGCTCGATTGAATTGACAGTACGCATTTGCATAACCTCGATGATAGCATCGGCTATCTTAGTAAATTCTTCTACTGATCCGGAGGAAGCAGCTACTGCTGCTCGTGTATGATCGGGTACACGTTGAGCCCATAATCCCTTATTGGCCGAGTCACTGATTACATTCCTGGCTACTAAGCGCATTGCGTAAAAAAGTTGACTATTACCCAATGCCATTTCGGATAATATAACCGGTTGAGTAGACGCTGCTGGCTTTCAGCGAAATATCCAATTAATTTCTCCTTCATATATTCCTATGTTCGTAAATCTGGCATGGCGATGATAATTCGCGCAATTATGTTAGCATTGACGTGTCGGGAGCTGCTAAACCTGTATTATATTTTTGTTTGTCGGCCACAATGCCAGATGCTACAAACCAAAAATTCAGCGTTAAAAAGCAACTTGTTGCTCATTCGTGGTAACGGTAATTTCGCAAACAACGTTGAAATTTCATTCTCGTATATTTCACACTGTACCAATTTACTTTATGAAAACCCATTCTTATTCCCAGGTTGTGGGGTGGATTAAGTATTCGTAAAATGAAATTTTCAGGTTGCACCATTTTTTGCACTCACATTCAAAACGCGAAAAATTAATTTTATACTTCTAATTAGGTTTTATAGACGTCGGATATTTAGCCTTTGCTAACATATATTTGATAAATTATTTATTATTAATTAATATACAGTAGAACCTCGCTTAACCAACACCTCTCATAACGAGTAATTCGCATTACGAGCAAAAAAAATTGTAAAAAAACGACTCGCTTAACGAGCGACGTTTCGCATAACGAGGGAAAGTACCGAATTGTAAAAAATATTATGAAAGAGGTTCAACAAAAAGGCTTGGGTGACACATGACGTTTTTACTGAATGCATCAATGATGTGTTTGGTCCTTCTGTGGAAAAATATTTACTTGAGATGAATCTCCCACTCCATGTCTTGCTTGTTATGGACAATGCTACTGGTCATTCTCCAGGCGTACAAGATAACCTCCCTGAAGAATTTAAATTCATCAAGATTCAGTTTTTGCCTCCCAACACCACTGCGTTATTCCAGCCTATGGACCGGCAGGTTATTTCTATCTTTAAGAAGCTCTACACTAAGGTACTCTTCGAGTAATGTTTTAAAATGGCTGAAGAGGCCAATCTCAATCTCAGAGAGTTTTGGAAAGATCACTTCCACGTCGTTGCCTACATCAAGATGATCGAATCGGCGTATACGAGAAATGCTGAAAGCATGGGAATCGGTTGCTTCGTTCATTGAGAAGCATCACCCTAATAAGGATGATTCACGCTGCTTAACAATGTGTACATATAATGTAATTTTCTTTGAATAAACGATATAGTATGTACATAACATTTTTTGACTATTTTTTCAGCATGGAACGCATTATCGTATTTTACATTAATTTATATACGAAAATTTGTTTCGCTTAACGAGTGTTTCGCTTTACGAGAAAGATTCTGGAACGAATTATTCTCGTTAAGCGAGGTTTTACTGTACAAATTAATGACGTAAATTTAATAAAACAAAAGTGTGCGATCGAATTTAACACCTTTATTCTCTCGAATTCTCAACTAAATATGACGTGCACTAAAATAAAGTGCGCAACTAAATTTCCGTTTTTTTTTTTTTTTTAAATGAAAAATTGAAAATTTGGAACTTGTTGATTGGAACAAGTGATAATCCGAGTAGGCCAGCTCTGGCGAATAAGGCGGGTGCGAGAGCAGATCCCATCTCAGCAATTTGATGGTGTCGTGGACGATAGGAATGCGATGGCATGGAGCGTTGTAGTGCTGTAAAATCACTCGGGTGTGTCTCGTGTCCCATTCTGGTCATTTCTCGAGCAATGCAAGGTTCAGATTGATGAGTTGTTGCCCACTGACAGTTTCAATTTGTCCACGCCGTCGATGTTAATACTTCGCCAAAGCCATGATTTTTTGCGTTTGGAATTATTAAAAAAGATCAACTCATGCAGCACCCATTTTCTTTATTTTTTACTTTTTCCCGTAGCATATAAACATTTGGAAATACCTTGGCGAATCGTATTTAAAGTCTCTTGCAAGCTGATCTTGAGTTTGCGTATCATCTTCATCCAATAACGCTTGCAGCTCGGTGTCTTCAAATGTTTTTGGTCTTCCGGAGCACTTCTTCTCCTCAATGTCAGATTTAGTTTTCGATTGTGCATGTTCATCGTAGGCCTCCTCTGACGTGCTTCAGCTGCATTTTTTCAATTTGAAGTCCTGTTTGTTTGGTACAAAACTCAACATTTTCGTTATTAGAAAAAATATTTTTGCGTTGCGATATGTGTTGGTAGGGTATTACAACGGTTGTCGTTAACAACTGTCCACGCTATGATCAAAACACAACTTCTGACATTAATAACAACTTGTAGGTGGTAAGGCACTGTGGTGGTTGAGGTGTGTCGCGGTAGATATGCGTAATTTACTGATACCTAGTGTATCTTATATACACATGCATATCACGTTATCACGGTAAGTGGCACTTATAAAGTTGGATTATAACACTATGCACTTTCACCATATGAGTCACGTTATTGCCTTACTGCACCGTATCATTTATCTGACTCCAATTTGATTAATGAAATACAATAAACGCACAACAAATTTATTTTTATATTTATTTTTAATTTACTATATCTAAATTGATTGTTTAATAAACTAATTTTATATATACATTTTTATACAATTAGTTTATGATTTATACTTTTTACTTTTAATAAATAAATACTTTTATTAGATACAATTACAAAGTGTATTCTGAGATGTGCCCAGAAAGACAGCCAATATTTTTCTGAATTAATTTTCATTCCAAAATTCTAAAAATCGATTTTTAATACAATTATAAAATCGGTTAACGTGTCATCATCATCATACATATATATACCAAAATTTAATAGAAGAGCAATACAATACTAACTCATTACTACGATAGAAAACGAAACAAGTATTTTACCGATGATTGCATTACAAATTGCACAAATCATCTTTTCTCTCAATACGCAAATAATTAGATATGTACTCATAGACTATCGTTCGATTAAAATCATTTGCTATTTGCTAGTCATCATTACCATAATTTAGGGTGCAGCTGGGGATGCTTGGTATCATACTATTTTACGCGACGTTTATAGTGTAATGAACGTGATCACTATAAACTATGTGTCGCTAGCACCACCTATCTGTGAAACCTGAAAATTTATTTGCACACCTGATAAAATGGTTGAACATAAATAATAAAATAAACTTCTACGTTAATATTCCTTAACTATTTGTAGTACCACTATAACAAAATTAAATTCTTTATGTTGTATATATGATGAGGGCACCACACATATATGGTCCAGAGCCAACAACATCCTTTTGCAAATACATGTTTTGTACCACAAAACTGACATTTTCTCAAAATCTTGTTTGGCACTTTGTTTTTCGTGTTAACAATTTTTTTCACAGCAACATTATTATGAAGATTCGGAATTCAATTCCCATATGTTTGACTCTTCGTGTAGCTTCATCCCAAAGTTAAATTACTTATTTACTTCATTTTTGTTTCGTTCTAACGTTTCGATAACAATGGCTTCGTCAACACAAAATATTGCACGGCCGTATTCAAAGAAAAATGAGTACTGTTTCAATGGACGACAAACACAATTTTTAGCCAATCATAACCGCTTCCTACCTCGAAACGCATTCGTGAAGCAACAAACGAAACTTGGCGACTTAAAACCAAGTTTGTACTAGAAGTTAAAAAACTTAGCATCCAATAACTGACACCGTGTTCACCGACATATCAGACTCACGACTGCCGGAAACAGCGCTCGTTGTAGTCGTCCAAATTGTTATCGATCGTTTAGTTGTGTCGCCGCGTCGTGTCGCTTTATGTTTTCATTTTAAATGTTCAACGTGTTATTTCCGTTTTGCGTGTGAATCTCTGTTGATACATTTACTCTGTTTGCACGAACAGCGTGATAAGTGATGAGTTAGTGAAATGATATATTTGCGATATGTGCGATTAAAATATGTTGGTTGCATTCGCTCCAGGTTGAGGTTACTCCACGGCAATTTTAAGTTGCAAAATAGAGCTTGGATTAAGAATATTTGTTTGTTGTTTGTGTATGTTGCATTTTGTTTTGGAGCCCAAGCACTCTTAAGTGTTTCAGGGTTCTCTTTCGTCGTCCTAATATGCGCAGCAACCTCGCAATCCGAGAATGTACGGCACACATTCGATTTACCATCCAAGCTATTCCCAGAAAAGTCTTAAAGTAGTAGATTGGGTTTTTCAAAATTGTTAACCTTCGAACTCCATTATCTACGCACATGTGTATCGTATATTCCTTTGCTCCGTTATTGGTTCGTCTACATTGAACAATTCGAATCGAACTAAATTGGAGTATTCTTTATTTTGGATCGTTCAAGGCATAGAAGAAAAGTTTAAGGGTTCAGACCTGATGGTCGATAAATGTATTGGGTAGCCAAAAATTATTGGAATTAGAGGAAGAATTATGGCAACACGTTTATGGAAGATTAGAATTATAACAATATATTTTTTTACTACAGTATATTCCATTGAAACAATTTAGCATATAAAGTAAAATTTTATTTAACTATTAATATATTTACCTATTCTTCAGCCCATTCAGGAAATGTGGAACTCGCAGGATAAATAATTTGGCCCCAAGTTTGAAATCCCAGCCATATAGCAAGTAGTGTTATTATTGAAGGCCCAATGCCGCCAAATGCCTATGAATCAGTGGAATAAAATATTGAAATTATTAAAAAGTTCGTGATGGCAACTGGAATAGCAAATTACTTACCAAATCCTTTGAACGAATATGGGCATAGGCCGAAATGATTGCATTTGGTGGTGTCCCAACAATCGTGTGAAATGACCAACAACAGCAAACAGCACCAGGCACCATTAAGTATACTGGATTCATTTTAATGGCTATTGCCAACTCAGCATATATCGGTAAAAGGATATTTGTTATTGGACTATTTGCTGTAATTTCGGTAAGCACCGATGAGGTTAAGCAGACCAATAATAATATTACTGGATTTGGTAATGACTCAATTCCACGTAATGCGTAACCCAAAAACTTTGACATTCCCGAATGCTTACCACCCGCTGCTATGGCATATCCACTACCTAATAAAAGCATAAGACCCCAAGGTATTCTGTCCTGTATATATTCCCATGTAAGCAAACTTTGACTATTGGTTTGAGGCAAAGATTCATCGTTATTGGTATAGAAAAATTTAAGAAATTTATAATCCATTGGAAGAATAAAAAACATGATCACAATGCCTAAAGCTGGCACCGATTCCGGTATATCCCTGCGTATGTATATGGAAATTATTATTTATAAATTTTTTATATTGTATTATGATTCCCATTTTAATTACTGAATTATCTTACATAGCAAAATGTGAACTCCATCCTTTAATAAATCCAGGATCTTGTGATAAAAGGAGTGATATGGCTATTAAGAATAATATTAGTGTGCTTTTTTCGTGCGTAGTCATCGGCCCCAATTCATCATACCGTTTGATAATTATGTTTCGTGTGACCTCTTCTACTTCCGGAATCATTGTGGCAACTTTGGCATCTGTGCTGTTTGGCCGCCAAAGGCCCATATACACTAGTTGTAACCAAATCCATGTCAAAAATGTACTCAAAATAGCCAAAGGGCTACAGAATAAGAACCAGTTCGTAAACGTAATAGCTCTAGCATCTGGAAATCTAGTCGTAAATACACTTTTAAACGCAAGATTTGCACCGGACCCAATTATTGTTCCAGAACCTCCAATTGTTGCACCATAAGCTATTCCAAGAAAAAAACCAACAGTTAATTTTGTTGGTCGTTTGATTTCGATTCCATCTGCCGTCTCGGTTATGCTGTACACTTGAAGTGATCCATTCTATATACGCAAAGAAATTATTTATATACGAGTATAAAATTTGTGTCCAACTCAGTATACTGACAACTTACCCTTTCCAGTTCTAGAAGTACGGCTTCAGCAACTGGGCTCATCATAGCAGTGGTCGCCGTATTTGATATCCAAAATGAAATGAACATTGTAGTAAAAGTTAGGCCAAAACTTAGCCTTCTCGTGCTACATCCCACTACTTTTATTATGCGCAACGCGATTCGTTTGTGCAAATTGCAAAATTCAATGGCATTTGCAATAATTAAACCGCTCAGAAACATGATAATTGTATCCTTCATGTACATTCCACACGTTTTATTCTCATCTAATATACCGAGTAATGGGAATACAACAATTGGTATCATAGATGTTACAGGCAAAGGCATTGCTTCAGTTATCCAATAAATAGTCATAATGCAGATAACGTACATACATCTAAATGGCTAATTTAAATAATATCGGAGTTATTAAACCGGGCAATCGAAACATATTTATTTACCAGCATCCAGTCATTTAACGCCATTAGCGGTAACAATATGATTGGCACACTTGTGATGATCACAGTTTTCCAATATATTTCAAAATATAGGGAAACTTTTTGGATAGGGGTTCGTTGCACTTCATCCATTTGATTTAGTTATTTATATATGGGCCCGTCAGAAGAATTCGACTATTTCTGTCACACGAGAGGACACTACTTGAGCTGGATATGACCCAAAAACAAAACTTGAACATTTATTACATGCGCTACTATATACTCAAAGCTTTGAATTTACTTTTCGGAGCTATCCAAAAAAGACTCGAGTTTACACAAAATCGACCATAAGATTCATATACGTACATAATTTCATCGGAGCTAATTATTGTAACGGAATTGTGTTCCATTCCGTTATCAATCCAAACATACTAATAAGTAATAACCATACCGGCATGACTGCAAATATCATGCCAACTTTACACATTCCCCTGTATGCTATTTTCAATTGGCATATGTTGCGCATTGAGATAACGTTAAAACAAAGAAATATTCCATACAAAATGTGATGCGGCCTCTTTGAAAACAGTAAAAATCTCAGTGAGCTGGATATGCAGAAAAAAACTGCTTTAGAATGACCGGAGAGTCATTAAAATTTAAATTTAAACAGAGGTGTTTTGTAATTTATATATTAATCTTTTAATCCAGACTGAATCAAAAGCTCGTTCCATTTCTATTAAAATAGCCCTGTTACGCTAAGGTTATTAAATCCTCTATTCACATCAGATAATAATTTGTTGATTGCAGGGCTGAAATCAGAGTCTCAGAGTCTGTACTCCCCCCCCCCCCCCCCTCGATAGTATCGAAAATTCCGAAGTTACAACATGTCACCACTGGAATCTTCTTATAGCTAACTTTACAGAACAGGGGGCCTACTATGAAAAACGAACGTCGACGTTTTTTGTTCGTTGTTTATATTCAGCAATAGTAATTACTATTGCTGAATATAAACAACGAACAAAAAACGTCGACATTCGTTTTTCATAGTAGGCCCCCAGTTAACAGGTAAATTTGGGAAATATTATTTTGCGCGTTGATAATGCAGAAAAAAAAATTCGATCTACAAGTATATTATTCGAACATCTTACAGACGATGCAGAGGCGAAGTATTATCGCAAACAAGAGCAACGGCAACTAGCACAGCATCAAGAAAAACCCAAACTGGCGCGGTAGGAAAACTTCAGTCTTTTGTGGTTTCGATGCCGAAGTTTCGATTGTATTCACTGTATACCTAGTTATATTGGTTACGAATATGGCGAATTGTCCTCTTACCTTTTTGTATGGAGCCGAGCCAATTAAACATTCTACCTTACCCCTCACTGATGAATTTGATCTTTAGAATTAGTGGGACTGTATGATCAATTGTGTATTTCCATTAATAATCAAACTTTTATATTTCTTTGTTTATCTCAAATGACCACTGTATATTATTCAAGCACTACTCTCACCCACGGCAGATGATAAATTACATATTTAAATAGGCACGTTGACACATTCAAAACGAACAAGTGGATAAAATAATCTGCTAACTAGTTTTGAGTATCATCTGTGTTTGGATATTAAAACTAATGTTTGCAATTAATGATTTTAATTTCTTTTCGATAGATGGTGCCATCGTTGGAAGAGAGTAAATTAAACAAATTTATATCATATTTATCAGTTAATATAATTAAAATAAAGTCATTCTATAATTTTTCTACAATTTTTTACACGTTTTATAATTATAAAATTATCTAAAATTTAATTTATGAAATATAATTTTTCGAAGTAGTTTCTGTTTTTTTTTTTTACATAAGCAAAGAAATAAACCTATTTAGTATATACACAAATATTGGTTTTTATTATATAATCTACATTCAGTAGAAAAATATTCATTTTAATTTTATATTTTATTTTGAGCATCACCGCATTTTATTTCTGTTGATTAATTTTTATTGTCATCGTAATGTAGTTTTATAAATGTCGTTATAATCTAAATTATTAATTTAATAATTATGATACTATTATAAAGAGAACATTCTTAATTTAATGTTGTGAAATGCTGGTCACGTTAATATTTGAAAATTTTAATGTTTTATTAAAACAGAAGCTGGATGGAGTGTTTTATTACAATAAAACATTAAAATTTTCATATATAAAGAGAACAGAGTGTGTATGTAAAATTATGTGCGTATTCTGTGATGTGAGGGGTTTATTTAAATTTAAATTTAAAAAAGAAATTAATAAAAACCTGACTGAGCAAGAAATGTTTATCGTTGTTACAAATGCATTTTTATAAAAATTAATATAAAATAAATTTTTGGTTTTTTTTTTAATTAAAATTAAAATTTAGTATTTTTTTTTGTTTTGTTCATTAAAATGGCAAACGTAATATATTATAATTTATTTTATAATAAATATAAGTATTAAAATAAATTATTATTTTTTTACAAAACCAAAACAAAAAACACAAAGCAGCCTCATAATTAAATTGGTTTAAATTATTAAAAAGTATATAGTTTTTATAAATTAAAATAATTAATTAAAAATCAAAATCAACACTGTGTTCTTGTAATTTTATTGCTTATTGAATATTAATTTAATATAGTTTTTGGTTTATTTATATTTTTGTTCTATGAAAATATTTTTGGGCTAAATTTGAAGTAGATGATGGCTGGTAGGCTATTTACCATTCATGATTCAATTAAGCCCGTGAAAATATATTCAAATTTGTTTGGGTTCGTTAGCCTTAAATTGTGTTATTGAGTTTTGCTGCGGCTATAGCCCAATCGGGGAATGACCCTAGTTCGGGATAGATAACGGCGCCCCAGGATGGGAACGACGCCCAAATTACAAACAATGTACAGATAGATGGACCAATACCCGCCACCGCCATATCTTTAATTTGAATATTCGCATAGCCCGCTGCGATTGCATTCGGCGGCGTACCGACCGGCATATGAAACGCTAAACTGCAGGATATCGCTGCTGGTAACATTAAGTACAATGGATGAATTCCAATAGCCAGTGACATTTCAGCGAGTACCGGCAAGATTATGTTGGCTACGGCTACGTTTGATGTGAACTCAGTAAGTGTTGACGCGGCCAGGCACACCATAAAGAGTAATAGTAGTGGCGGTAATGTTTTCAATCCAGACAATGCTTGTCCCAACATTGTAGACATTCCGGATACACGACCACCTTCAGCCAATGCAAATCCACCGCCCAACAAGAAAATCAAACTCCATGGTGTTTTTGCGTTTATGAAATTCCATGTGATCAATGCCGGTGAAACTTTTGTTGGTAAATCTTCAGATTTCTTTTTACAACAAAATTTCAAGAAGGCAAAATTGGCCGGAATCATAAAGAATAGGATAACAATGAAAATGGCTGGTGTGGCATCTTTAACTTTTCTGAATGTTAGAAAAACAAATTTATTATTATTATTATTTTAAATTTAAAAATTTAAAGTACTTACACATCCTTAATTAAATCTCCCCATCCGGTCATAAAACCAGGTTCACGTGTAAAGAATAAGAATACAGCAAGCAAAAATAGTCCACCTACCAATTTCTCATGTGTTGACATTGGTCCCAATTCATCGTAACGTTGTTCAATTACACGTCGTGCTGCCTTCTCACCTTCTTCGCCAATTTCGGCCGCTTTTGCATCGGCACTATTTGGACGCCATAATCCCATGAACAACCATTGCAAATAAACCCATGTCAAGAATGTATAGATCAACATTGGCGGAATGTTGTAGAACATCCATTTAGGGAAGTCAATACCGGGCGCATTCGGGAAACGAGCCTCATATATACCTTTGAATGTTAAATTAACGCCTGAACCAACAATTGTACCGTTACCACCAAGTGATGATGCGTATGCTGCGCCTAAGAAATAACAAAGTGTAATTCTTGATGGACGTTTTGGTTCTGCGTCGATTTGTTCTTGTGTTAACATTCCTTCTTCTTCAGGCGAGCGCCTTGGTTTCTCGTACATTTCACAGAAACCTTGCTGTAATTGTAAAAAAAGATTAGTAATACATTTTACATTATAATATTATATACTTACACTTTGTAATTCTTCGAGAACAGCTTGCATGATAGGACACATCATAGCAATTGCGGCAGTATTTGAAATCCACATGGAAATGAACATAGTGACGAATAGCAAACCAAAATTTAGTCTGAAATTAAAACAAATATAATTATTATTTTGGATGAAAAGTGCATAATGTTTCGGGTAATTATTTTGGACAGGCTCGATAGTTATGGAACTGCGTCTTTCAAATTATGGCCTAAAACAAATAAACGTACTTTTTAAAAGATCAAGCAATTAAAGCAGATTTCCAAAAGTTAAAAATCTGAGAAACTGAATGGGCCACAGGACGACAAACGCAAACCACTCATTGGGAACTCTAACGTAGCTTTTAATGCTGCTTCATCGATTTTCGGACACATATATGTTTCTAATGAATTGTCCGTGTATTTTTATCTGATAAAGAATAAAACTCGAAGGAACATTTGTCTTAGTTACATCTCTAAATTTCGTGCACTAAGTCCTTTTTTAATAATGAACTTGTTCAAACAACAATCAAATGCCCCTTGAACCAACCGCAGAACTCGAAAGTATTAGGGCTTTGACGTAAAACACAGTTTTGAGATGTTTCATATTGAGTTGTTGTTTCAAATTCATTTCACAGTTTGATGTTTCAGATATTATTTGTTCTATTTTGGTTTATAGTCAAACTAGTAGAGGTTCTCTCAGGATATACCGATATTTGCCGTATTTTATGAACCCCGTTGATCGAAATCAGTTCTAATGTGATTTGAAATCTGTGCCTGGAAGCAACGCATATTTGCGTTAAGTCATAAGGTTTTAACAATGAAAAAAGGTTTACAAAAAATTAACCACATAGTAGGGTATTTCCAGTAAAAATATGAAAAATAAATTTCGTATCTAAATTTTTTATATAATATACAATTGAAATCATTGCTAACATTCTTTTAGGTATAAAAGTTTATTTTACAAACATTCTGGGGTAGTATGTTGTTCCATCACTTCACATCAAAATTCAAAAAAAGTCGAATGGCAGTATGTTATATCATTTTCGAATCGCGATAAATGATAGTTTCATCATTTAAAACCAAAGTAATAATAAATGTAGCTGACATTTCATTCTAGAAAAACTGTTGCAAGATTAAAAAACGATAAATGTTGAAAATGATACAACTTTCACTTTTTCGATTCAACCTATTTCGAATTTCGATTCGAAGTGATGGTACAACATATCGCCGATGGTCAACGAAAAATAACAACTAAGAAAGCTTAATTTCAAATTACATTGTTTATAAATTTTTTGTTTACTTTTGCAATTGCACAGTAAAACAACACAAACAATTTGCTGTTCATGTTTTGAAGCCGCAAAATTTACTCGCAAATCGCAAAAAAACAAAAAAAAATTTGAAAAACATAATTTGAAATTCAAGTTTCCTTGGTAAAATTGATTGAGTAGCCAGAATTTTGGCTAGCAAATTGCTTGCTTGCTAGCCGATGGAGTGTCTACCCACCCCTATTGAAGTGGAATACTACTTTGTTTTATATGAAGTCTACACAGTTGGCTTAGTAAAAAAACTGGTGAGTGCTAACAATAAATGAACGTTTTCGGCTTTTGTAACGAATTTTTAACTTCTGTACTGATGTACTTTTAACCTATATGTGAATATGACCACTATCGGAAATTCTCACAGATCATGTATGATTCATGTATGAGTAGGCCATTGACTTAACTAAACACACCTAGTACTAGCACCCTTTAGGATAGCGATTCAGTCAGGTCATTGAAGTAGGTCATTGAGTCACATATCTAAAACCAACTGTTGGTAATAGTGCACGACTGAAGTGAATTTAACCAATTAAATGTAGAACCAGTAGAAGCAATAGAAACAAAAATAAAAAAAGAACAAAATAATCTACACAATTATATCCTTTTACAATTCAACAACCAACACAAACAACAATTTAGTATCAGATCAATGTGTAAGCATATTGAAAAAAAATGAAAATATTAAGAAAGGAAACAAAATTTAGTCAGATTGATTGATTGATTGATTGATTCTGAATGCACGACCAAGTTCTTACACAGGAGCTCCCGGGTGACGCCGGGCCCACCGTACACTCTTTTTTACATATAACAAAACCGAAGGATTGGATAGGTTAGTTAAGTGGGACAGAATCGGCCCGGTTACAGACACCTAGGTATAGCCGATAGTTAGTAACACAAAGACAGCACAATACTAATCTACTAAGGAAGGATAAAGGTTTAATAGGTTTAATGGATAACGATGGTATTGGTCTTCAACAATTGCTTCTCTAAATCAGCAACCTGAGAAAAAATTTGTATTATTTCACGTACATCTGGAAATTTCCTGAAATGTAATTGTAAATTAATGCAAAATTTAATTGATTAAATCGGCCCAGTTGCAGACCCCTAAATAAAGTCGATAGTTATTAATGCAATGACAACACCATTCTAATCTACACAATCAACAATTAATATTTTAAATAAATATTATTTCACGTCTGTAGATTTCCTGAAATTTAATTCTAAATTAATATTTTCCGGCTTCCTAAATAATATAAATATTTATTAATTTAACCCTCCTGCAATTCCACAACTTACAATAGGATTTCCTGAAACCATAATTATTTAAATTATATTAAAATTAGTCTAAAATCCATTAGTATTTACCCCTTAAATAGGGGGGAAAAAATATAAGAAAATATTAAAAAAAACTCATATGTAAGGCATCCCAAAGGCAATGGCTCCCGGAAAAATATCATTGTTATTTAATGCCAGGTTAACTACCGGATATGATATTTCAAACAAATTTAATTTAATTCGCAAAAATTTCAAATATTTTATTAATTTTGTTCACCAAAGAAGAGAATATTCGGTTAATTACCAAGTATAATTATAGTGCACAGGATATTTATATCATGCTCAATGGAACTTTACTATTCCTCAACTAATAACTGTTAAATATGGTACGCAGAATTGGATTGACACTCTAGCATGTTCAATGGAACTAAGCCAACTCAAAACAAATAATTATCAAATTCGGGGTGCAAAGCCGAATTTGACGAAATTTTCGGATTCAGCTATAATGAATGAAATAGGCCGTTTCCAACCGAAATTTTCCAGTTCATCTTGTAGAGCTGGGCTAGGATTCTAATAAACTAAAATCAACTTGTATTGGGATTTTAACGTGTCGTTTTGATAAAGTTCTAAAATTCAATCATTCTGAATGGAACTTGGCCATATCCCGACCAATTATTGTCAAATCAGGTAAGCAGAATTACATGTGAATTTAAAAAATGGATTTTAGAGAAGTTCTGGAGCTCGGCCGTGCTAAGCAATGTCTTAACTAATCATGTTCGGATCTGATATGTTGAGCTGAACCGGCACTCCAACATAAATCCAGGGTGAAGTACTGGATTTTTCAACAAAATAAATTCGAAAATGATCGGCCATGGAATTTTTCTATTCCTCCATTTATCCGTCAAGACAACCCGTTGACAGATGACCCAGCCGAACTAAGCCTCTCCCAAATTAATGCTAATTGCTAGAATTGCGATTTGCTAGAATTCCAATTAAGCCCAAATTGATTTTATGCATCTTCCGCAGTATACTGTCACAATCAAACAAAAACGATCATGATTTATGTGAGGTGATGACACGAACGGAAGATAGAACCACGCGGAATGCTTTTTACACAATTGGTGCATGAGCAGGTCGTTGATTAGGTTTAGAACTCAAATCCATCGATATTCGTATATATCATTCCCATGCAAAGACGAACCTGTTTCGAGAAATATTATTGAGCCATAAATTCTTTTAGATAAAATAGTGCCAGCAGTAAGCAATCTAAAAAAACAGTCAACATTAAAAGGCCGAAGGATATCACATCAAAGATTTAATTGACATAACAAATGAAAATTAAAAACCATTTTCCCTTTGCCATGCCGTAACACATATGAGGTCTCATTCCTTTAAATTAATTTACAAAAAAGTCATGAAAAACAAATTAAAATAATTAACCATAAACATTTATACATTAAAATAATTTTAATATAATAATATATCAAATTAATTTTTAAAATAATAAAATGATTATAAAAAAGGAAATCAATTATATTATATAAATATACACATGCGTATGTATAACTAAAAATATACATAAGTATAAATACATATGAACCTACACACACACACGCATAAACATACACACATGGATATGCACACAAACCCACATATACGCATCAGTGCCTATGTATGTGTATACGGCCGTCTTTCAATATATACGCCTTGTATGTATGCAGACCCAATCAACGCAAACACGAAAAAACACCCTCACACGAATGCCATGAAAATTTCCCGCTCAATTTCCATTTTTTCTCAATTTTTTTTGTGGTATATACATTAAAATTAAAATATGTATATAAAAAAATCGAACTGCACGAAAATGCACAAATTAAACACTCCACGAAACCCGTAGGCTATGCCAAAATGTAAAACCATAAAATTCCACTACAAAACGAAATAAAAAACATTTCCGTTCTTCGTCACTCTCATGAATTTTCAAAGTCCTTCCCTTTGCGTATTATCAGCAAAAAAAAAAAAATTGCTGTCAGCAAATCCTTCCATGGAATTAAAGCTTCAATTCCATGGTTAACATTTGCTAACAGCAGCCCCTCCGCCGACAACACGCAAAAAATTTTTTTTTTTTCAAATTTCATGAGAGTGACAAAGAACAGAAATACCCCCCACTCCATTCCACAGTAAAACCCCATGGTTCCACACCCCGGAACAACATAAAAATTTCACAAAATACTCAACCCGTACACCCCCGCACAACTCGAACTTCAATATATACACCACAAAAAACCACTAACGTTAATAAATTTCAGCCCAAAAAAAAAAGCAAATCGACATTTGAGTATAAAAATGGCGAACAACTTATTTTATATGAGTGTGAGAAAAATTTCTTATACATCAAGGTGAGGCCATCAAGAAGACGGAAGAGTCCGGCCCCGAACCAACGAAACACCGAACTCCCTCCACCTAAAAAACTCGGTCGTCTCATCAGACCGCAGCGACCAAACCACAAAAACATTGAAAACACCCCGAACCAATCAAAGCACAATCACAACGCCCCAGCGAACTACAATGACTCGCCACGCAACCGCCAACCCCCCGGCAACCCCGGATCCCACTGCACTCAACGCATACACGCGACCTCCACATGAAATTCCGGGCTACTCCGGACCGACAGCCAGATAGCACCCTTACATCAAGGTGACTTTGATGTAAAAACACTATCCGGCTACCAATCCAGAACAACCCAAAACCCCATATAGAAATCGCACGCATGCGCTAAATACAATAAAACCCGAGGTTACCAAGGGGTTGGCAATTGCGTAGCGAATCACTACAATTCGCTAAGGCACTGCGACTACACTTTGACTAGTTCAAAGTACCCTCAATACCCCTGTAGTCCGGCCACTGCAGTCCGATGAGACGACCGAATTCTTCAAATACAAAAAATTCAATGCTTCACTAGTTCGAAACCAAACTCCTCCATCCTCCCGACAACCCCACCCCGATGTAAAAATACTATCTGGCTATCAATCCAGAATAACCCAAAATTTCTTATCTTTACACACATGTTTTGTAGTTGTGTGAAAAATGCTGCCATAAAAAATACTACAATTTACATTTTTTATGGCAGCATTATAGCAGCAAACTTCCCCTATCACACTTCCCCTCTCAGCAAAATTTTACTGACAACATGTTTTGTTTCGTACACAACCACTAATATCTATATTTTTTTCTCGCTTTTATTTTTGCTGGCAGCAGATTATTTCCATGGAATAGAGGCATAATGCATTATTTGTAATACTGATCAACAGGAATAATGTAAAGGAACAAAAAATATTTTGTTTTACTCTTCACTTATCAAGAATAAAGTAGAAAGAAATGATATGTATTCTCTATTCGATCGATGCAACAATACATCTTATCCAATCAGTACTATAATGAATTTTCGCTTTCTTATTAGAATAGAAAAGTAAAACCAAAAGAGCAGTGGATCCCGTTCGCTAACACAAAAAATAAGATCAACCTTTTTAGTTTCTCATTATTCGCTCACTAGACACTATTCGTTTTTTACTGCATAACATTTCTGAAAATTCATTTTACTATTCAAGACTCAAGAGCGAAGAGAAATTAGCATAAAAATTCATTTCAAAATGAACGTAAAATGAATGATAAGCAACTGAAGAGTATTTTATGTTCATCCTTTTTGTCTTATTTGACTTTAAACTAAACTGCGTGAATGTACGTACATATATCCATACCCACATACATACACACACACACACACACACAATCGTGAATCATACGACACATATTACAAATGCGTATGTATATTAAAAAATATTTAAATTAATAGTTAAAATTAATATTTATATAAATTTTTTATAAAAAATATAAATTAAGCAAAGTATAAATAAAAAGTATGAAACATAAAAAAACACTTAGCTTGTGAGTGATGCGTTCACTATTGCAGGCGTCAATGCGTCACACAAATAATAAAATAATTGTTATAATAATTGCAAATTTTCACATTAATTCAAGTTTTAATTTACTAATATTTATTTATTAACACTTTATATTATATATTTAATTTAATTAATAACTTTTATATACAACATATTAATTATTTATTTATTTAAAACAGAAAAAAAAAATTAAGTTTTACTTTTCTATACAGAGAAAGACAAAAACGCGTCTTTCTCGTACGACGATCGATCGCCTACCCAAGAAAGGAAACAAAATTTAGTCAGAAGAATAAAATTAGGTGTCAAAAAAAATAAAATAATACATACATTTATCATCAAAAAATTTAAAAAATAAAACAAAAAATACGAGCAAATTTATAGCAATACCAGGCTCATAAATACTAAAATAATAATAATAATTTTATTTTGCAAATAAAAAATATCAAATTTCTGGACACTGCTGTGATTCTGGACATGACCAGAAGGTCTGTCCAAAGAAGACAGAGACACTAAAGTGACTGCTGCAAAAATGCTAAGAATGCATTTGACCA
Source organism: Nephrotoma appendiculata (assembly GCA_947310385.1). Taxonomy (NCBI): domain Eukaryota; kingdom Metazoa; phylum Arthropoda; class Insecta; order Diptera; family Tipulidae; genus Nephrotoma; species Nephrotoma appendiculata. The sequence goes on from OX371223.1 coordinate 224,485,252, forward strand.
CTCATCACGGAGTAAAGTGTGTACCGCATATATCACGGCATTGGACCTTTTGATGAGAAAGGCAGTTAGTGTCAACTAACACATCAAGTAAACTGAGGTTTAGAGCTAATTATGCAAAATGCTATAGGATAGTGGAAATCCTGGGTTTAACCGCAAACCCTTAGTACAATACAGACAAAGAATAATACAGAATATGAAAACGATTAAGGCTCGGCCTCGGTGCCATTCTCACAAATACGTCCAAGCCAGCAATGACAATGACTTTCTTGTGCTACAGTTGAAATCTAATTTCGCCTTTAGAACATGTGATTCCAAAAGAACAGTGGTGCATCCATCACACACAGTTCATGCTACGATGCAAATTTTGTAAGAAAATTTTCGTGGTCGAATAATGTTAAAATTGGTTATATCGCCAGGCCTCTTGATTTGACAGACTCCGACTATTTGTTTAGTACTTGGACATGTAATCAGCAGACCAACCACAATTTCGATGCTTAAGCACAACATTCGAAGAACATTCGAAGAGATCCAGCTTAGTATTGCAATTTTGACTAAAAAAATAAATGTTGACTAATGGCCAAAATTCAGTATTTCGATTTTGCTGCCTCTTTCTATACATTTTTCAGTGATTTTCATGCCGATGAAATCCTATCATGCTTTTAAGTTGTTTGGGCCTTTCACATAGTTCCACTTCCATAACATAACTTCTTGAGCCCCTTGTGAGGCATTTTGTAGGAAATCCGTTGGACAAATAATTATGCAGATCAGTTAAATTTTTCAGACAGATTACCAAAAGTCTAAAATTTTCGGCAAATTGATTTATTTTTCAAAAACACTGACGCATACTAATCGACAAATCATGCGAATAGGTCTGCAATACATTTTCAAGCTTGATTTGGATAAGATCTAACTTTCTTGATGCAAAAATGCAGAAGAATTTTTAATTTTTCGGCTGCAAAAATGTTAGTAAATCTATGTAGTTGAGACGATAATTAATTTAAAATTGATTGTGAAAGTCCTCCAAACAGTGCCAAATGACTCCAAACAGTGATTGTTCTAAGAACCAGTCATTCTCAAAATTAAACCGACAATTATTTTTATTTTTTAGAGTCGATAAGAAATGTGTAAACGAAAATATATTTTTTGATAAAAAGTCAGCATTGCGATAAGAAGCAAATAACTGAAATGACGTATGTTATTAAATGATATCCGCGTAAAATCTCATTTATATGGTTAAATGTTATACGTTAGTGTTTATACGATCGCACGCTCTTTAACCGTATTTTATGTAATGCAATGACGCTTATTATGCGCTTGCACAAATAATATTGTGATTAATTAACAATGATAAATTAATTAAAATTGACATTAATACTACCTTGTACAGTAAATAAAAAAAAATTGTTTTTTATCAAAAATGTGACTGGAACTATAAAAGCCTGTAACTATGCGACCGTGAAAAAAGATATATAAAACTACTGAATATACCTAAATTGTCGATTGAATCTCGCGCCTAATTAGAATATCTCAAAACAATAAAGCATAACGATTGAATTACTAAAACAACCTGATAATTAATGACACGATAGTTAATTACGATTAATCATGCTAATTACAACGAGATTTAAATAAATATTAGATTAGATCCTCATACCTTCTTAAACTGCATCCAATAATTTTGATACATTTCAGTGCTACACGTTTATGCAAATTACAATATTCAACCGCCAGCGCGATCATTATACCACCAAGGAACATAACCATAGTCTCTGTAAAGTATTTCTGACATGTTTTATCAGAACTCTGTAAATAAATTAAACTTGATTAATTTCGTTTCCGCTTGATGTCTACTCGTGCATCGCGTATACTTACAAGAATTCCTAACATAGGAAGTAGTACCATCGGCAGCATAGACGTCACCGGTAGAGGTAAGGCTTCTGTAACCCAGTACACCGACATTAATAATACTACATACATACATCTATATGCCTGAAATTAATAAAAAAAAAATTATTAATAATAAAATTATTTAATTAACTGAATCGTTTTGTATATAAAATAAATAGCTTTGTGAAACATTTCAGTTGTAGACTATAAAAAATAAATTGATTTGAATTGGAATCATCACACATTTTAATAAATGCTTAAATGCATGAACATGACTCAAGAAGTTACGATATTTTTTTGTAAAATACGATTCATTAGAGTTTTATTATATAGTTAACGGTATAAAAAATTTCTATCGTTCGATTTAAAATTCCCTTGAACATATTTCCGTACCAGGGTGTTAACCCAGAAATATATTGACATCACGTTGTGTAAAATAATATATGAACCTTGAGTATTTAGTAAATTTATTTCTGTCGAAAGGCAAGGGGTGCTAATTTTATGAGGTAGATGTCCCAAGAGTTTACTGAAATGTAATCTATCAATAGCAACATTTTTTAGATTATAATTAATATCATATTTTCACAAGAATCGGTAACTTGCGGTAACTTAGTATATCAATATTTATTGATCGACACAACAATTATGGGAAAAGCACATATGGAAGCATTATAAACAAACAACAACAAAAATTGGATACTTGCATTAGGCATAAAAACCACATATTTTTTTGAAAAATAAATCCACTCAATGCTACTACCCTCCAAATTGAGCGCGAGCTCATTTGTTATAGAGGGTACTGCAAAAAATGAATACTTACGGACTATATAAAAAAAAAATATAATTGAATGCAATAATATTACAAAAATTATAATACATAACAAAAATAATACTACGTGTATGGGATTCAAGGGATGGAGAGAAGGGATGAGAATAGAGTTCCAAAGGGAATGGAGTTCCAAAGAGAAATATCTCTAACAGAAAAGGATGCATTTAAAGATCTGCTCAGGTATAAAAGTCAATTAAACTACAGCCGAGGATCAAATTTAATAAGGGAGATATATGATCATATTTCCAAATACTAAAAATGAAACGAGGACGAGCATTGAAACATCTTTGGAGACTATTCATATTCTCCTGAAGCATTGCAAACAAAATAACGTCACAATATAGAAAATGTGGAAGAAGATGTGAGAGGAACATACTCTGTTTAAAATTACTATCAGTGAACCTTACAACTTTATACAAACAACTCAACATTCCAAATACCGTTTTGCTTACCCTAATCAAATGATCACTCCAAATAAGAAATTATAATGGATTGTAGTTTACTAGCATTAAGAGAGAGACGGTTAGTTTATGACCAATTATAAATTCGTATCAAATTATCACAAAAAAAATAAATTATAGAGTTAATGGAATCATTATCTAACCGACTACTCGGTGAAGAATTGCGAATCGAACAAACAACGGTATAAATGCACATATAGAATAGTAAAGGACCAAGAACTGACCCTTGAGAAACGCCAGAAGAGACAGGTAAGAGGTCAGAAAAAGAATTGTCAAAAACCTGCCTGAAACCGGCCCGAAATATAGTCTAAAATTAAATTAACAGCAGAGAGAGACCAATTAAAGTTCAAAATAGGCCTATTAAACAAAAATTTGGTGATAAATTGAATCGAACGATTGAATGGAACCTTCTAAATTCAATCGGCTCGAACAGAAAACTTAAAATGCTGATAGGGCGGAAACGGGAAAGCCCAAAATCATTGATAATTTTAAAATAGGAATAATTTTGCTCAGCTTCCAATGAGCGGAACAATAGGGCAAATTCACTTTACTAATTTTGAACTGACCATATCTAGACCAGTAGATGGCGAATTAACTTTCCAAATTGCAGAATGCAAACCGACAATAGATATATTTGAAAACGACAAATAATTTAGGGATTCTCTAGACACTAAATCTATATTAGGAATATCATGGGTGGGACTAGGCTTAGTTAAGTAATAGGTAAAATCATTGTAGCGTTTTGAAATCATAGAATCACCTTTGCAACTAACAAGACCCTAGTTGCGTACCTTACGGCAAAATATATTACGCCTAAGAGGGAAAGTACGGATCTAACTTATCACTCAAAAAGTTTTGTTTAGTGATTCGAATTAAACCTATACCTAATTAAACCTATAAGCTAGTTAAGACCGAGAATAAGGGTTCATTTTTCAAAGACGATAATTGAAAGAAAAAAACGAACAGAAATAGCATTCAAAATCACCTGCGTCATCAATCAAAATCCCCCTTTAATGACGCAGGAGTCTAAAAAAGAAAAGTGAGAGGAACGCAATTATTAAATACGTAATTAATAGAGGAATTAAAGTAGTATATTTCATCAGCAGGGTAACTAAGAGAAAAAAAATAGAGCCACAAGTTGATGAAAAGTCAGAACAAATAATTTTCAAAAATCGATAAAGCAAAAACTTTCACGTTTAGGTCGAGTCACAAAAAACAAGGAGATTACGACATCGTAATTAATGAGAGAATAAGAACTGCTGTTAAAGATTTTCAAATAGTTACGAGAAAAAAAAGTCTATTAAGAAATATCAAAATTGAAAACACTCGAGATAAAAACCTCATCATACGGAAAAATAACTAAAAATACACTCAATTGCCCATGCCGCACGTAAAAAAAAAATGCCGCATTTTTCTTCGTTTCTTTCCCCGTTTACCTATGATACAAGTTTTAATTGTGACTTAAACAAATTTTCTGTTCTACCACACAACTCAAACATAAATGAAATAAAAAATATTTCAAGGACATTTTTGACTCATTTTAGTTAAAATTTTATTTAAGAGAGAGCAGAACAAAACATTGGTAGAAAAAAAATGCCAAAATACAAAAAATGCTCGTGTGGCATGACTGAATGTCTAAAAGCAATTTTTTTAAACCTAGCATAAGCCCTCTTGTTCGTTTTAGGTGAATTATAAATTTACACCCAAAAGAATTTTCCGATTATTGACGAAGAACTTATTAAAATAAACTCAGTCAGACACGAGCCATTTCATATTGTCGGTGGTATATCGGTTAAATCCATATGGGAAAATGGAAGCAGTTAATTTTAATCAAACTATTCTAGAAATTTCTTTATAACCCTTTCCTGAGCGCGTATTCTAGAAATCGGTGCTTTAAAATTCTTTACATTATTCGAATTTTTCGCAGGCTACTTTAATCGTTTTTTCAAATTTGTTTGCAAGTTTAATTTTATTTATTTCCCTTCAAAGGGTATAATTCCAACTGGGTAAATCGATGCGAATTTTTCCCTTAGTAAGGAAATTAAAAATAGAAAACTTGGAAACAAATTTGAAAAAAAAAACGATTAAAGAAAACGGCGAAAAATTTGAATAATATAAAGAATTTTAATGCTAGAAACAGACATGCGAAATTTCGTATGCGGATAATTTAGAATCCACTACTTTATATGAAATAAAACACATGCATTGACATAGCATGCGTGATTCTGCAAGTTGTCTCTAGTTCTAGAAAAACGCACTGCAGCAGTACACAACAAAAAAATTTCAAAAATTAATACTCACATCACGACGGCTTTTCAATATTTTCATAGAAATTCAAAAACAAATTGTTTATTGTGTATTAAAACTCTACCGAAAACGCAATGTCAGTAAAATACGCCCATTTAACTTGCGTTTTCGCATGCGTAAATTTCGCACATCTGTTTCTAGCATAAAGCAAATTATATTCCGCATGCGGAAATTTCCACCGCTTTCAAGAATACGCGCCCTGGAATTCACAATAGTGTACATAAAATTCGTGTACATAAAAAGTTGATTTTGGTATGCACTATGTCCAATTAAATATTGTATTTCTCGCAACGGTAGTGTGTTCGAGATCCTATTGGAGTGCAGAATTGATGAGCCAACTAATCATATAGGCTTGCATGAAGATATGCAATGCGCATATGGTTCTACGTAAACCAAACCCATAACCGTACGTTCTCGATTTGGCTGCTGAGTAAGGTAGAGTTTGGAGTGCTTTGGCCCCTAAACAAATTGCAACCACTTATAAATGTGGTTCGTGATCGTTTCCCGTGACTTTCCCGACAACTTATTGCCAACTGTTTTACGATCTGATTTCGCAAAATGTTGTATTGAGTAAGCATGAGTTGCAATTGTGTGGTGGAGTGCTTGAGGCGCTGATTACAAAAGTAAAGTTAAACATAGTAAGTTTTACCGATACCTAGGGATCGAGAACAGCTGAAATATGCAAGTATGCCTTGGATATGATGTCTTCCATGTTCGCTCTACATGGTGCTGCAATCCCTGGGGGTTCCGAGCCTCTCGTTCATAGTGCTCCAAAAAACGTGAAGTAATGATGGTTAGAGGTGGGTATGTTCCTTCTTAATACTGATATCATAGTTCCAGTCGAATTTGCTTTCGTTAAATGGTATTAAGCCATTTGAGTAGTTTAATGTAAAACATTTATGTCATATTGGCAGTAGGTCTAACAAAACTCATGTTTGTTTATCTTTAACACCGTTACTGGACATATTTAGACATCGTGTCCAGAAATGGTTATGGGGTATTTCCCGTTTAGATATTATGGCATATTATCATTATCACGGCCCGCAGTTCTATGTTCTTCGCCTCTTGTTGCGGAATTTCTTTATTTAAAGTTTTTGTTAAATAGATTAGTGAAATGAAATCATTTTGGACCATAAGCTTGTATATTCGAGAGTTATTAATTTTTGCCATTTTCAAGTTAAAATACTGACATTATCAGGGAAGCCTTTAATGTTAATATTAAAATTTAATAAATCCGTCCTTTGATTTTAATTGTAGTGTAAATGTGGCATTAATCAAATTTAATTAATAAAATACAATTAAAAATATCTGTGAATCTTAAAATATTAAGTTTTCTAAAACTGTTGTTATATCTTTTTATAAATTATTGATTATAAATGAATCATTTGTCTGTAAAAAAGGCTATGCCGTCAACATGCAATAAAGTGAGACACGTTGACCGAAAATTAATATTAATTAAATGTACCAATTTTTGTAAAAAAGATCCTTGTATTAAATTTTTGTCTAAAAGACCCTTGTAAAAGATTTTTGTATTAAATTGGGGCCTCGAACCTTCATTCATATGAAATGTCAAGTACCATTAGATTCGACTGGCTAATTTCATCCACATAGAATGCATTTTGGAAATGTCGATCAAATTTCATCACAATCAGCTTGGAAATAAACTAGATCCATGTCAAATGAACAAGTTCAGAAAAAAATAGTTTTTTAACTTTGACTTAATAAATCGTATTTTCGAAAATCGGCAAAAAATGGTTGACCCAATGACTTTCTGTTAAGCTTAACAAAAACATAATACATATACTATATTCTTTCAATAAAATAAAATAGTTTTACTAATAAATACACTTATTGTAATGACAATGATCAAGTAAAAACTTAGTAAATTTATTGATCGAATAATGTTCGTTATTAAAATAAACATAAAAACTTATTTAAATTACTAATTCAATAACTAAAGTTATTACGTTTACAACGTGACTGTTCTCGTTATTCCCCCAATAAATTTTATTTATTGAATTTTCTTAAAACTTGTTGCAATGACATTTTGCCTGTAAACTAATTATGCAATTTTTATTTGAAGACGATAAATTGAGGTAAATATATACAGACGCAATTGTCAACCCCTCACCCCTTACTTATTGCTTAGCGAATCATTAAAATTCGCTAAGGCATTGTGATTATACTTTGAATGTAAGTTCAAAGTATTTTCAATATTTTTGTAGTTTGTTCACTACAGTCTGATGAGGCGACCAAAATTTTAAATATAAAGAATTCAACGTTTCATTAGTTTGAAACCGAGCAGGCTATTATCCAGAATATCCTTTATTAAGATAATTACGCTCTTTGTATAAATTAATAATTTAATTTTTTGGAATAATAACTAAAGATCTTCCAATTTAAAATGTCAAGTTATTGATTTGATAATTCAATAATTTGGTTCCACAAGCTTCAATTGTATAAATAAAAATTTTGCTTTATTAGAATTTAGGAATAAAAACTAAGAAAACAAATCCATAAATAAAAAATTGTTACGGCAAAAACTTCGTTGGCCAAAAACAACCTATGTTTTTATTGATTTTGTAAAAAACCTACAAAAAAGACATGGCTTATTTCTGTCCAGTGGAGTGAAAAAATCTCATGTCTTTAACAACACAAGATTAACCCATCATACATTTTACAAAGTTTAAAAATTAACTCAAGGTAAAAAAAAAAACAAATGATAAATCTAAAACCTCCCTCCTTAATTAGACCTAAATCAAATACTAGAAATGGTTTGGATTAATAAATTTTCGGTGCTAATGACGACTTAGTCTCAGGCAGAAAAGAAAGAAAATTATTGGATGAGGAACTCGTGGAGCTCAAAAAAGTTGTAGTGGCTAATTAAATTTGTAGTCAAATTTACTTTGTCGTAAACCGCATAGTTTTTTTGTAGTTTACTCGAAATTCAAAAATTCTAGTAAAACAATCTCCGGATTCAAATAAGTCCCAACTTCGACTATGTTTCAATATGATTTTTGGGGCTATGTTTGATTCTAGATGGCTTTGATGTGGGTGCGTAACGAAATCCCGGTTTTCAAAACCCGGTTTTCATAATCCCGGTTTTTGAAATCCCGGATTACAAAATCCCGGTTTTGTATAAAAAAAATTGAATTTTTAAAATTTGACATGGAAAATGGCACTCTTAAAAGATTTTTTGACAATATTCAAAAATGGTTTTTGAAATCCCGGATTACAAAATCCCGGTTTTGTATAAAAAAAATTGAATTTTTAAAATTTGACATGGAAAATGGCACTCTTAAAAGATTTTTTGACAATATTCAAAAATGAGTTTGCGATAAAGTTCTATAAAATGGCTAATATAATTTTTTTAATTTGTTTTAAGGAGTATTTCGAATTTTTATCAAATAAGTATTAATGAATTTGCTTGATAAAATTTTCCTGCACCAAAATGTATGAAAACCGGGATTTTGAAAACCGGGATTTTGTAAACCGGGATTTTGATAACCGGGATTTTAAAACCGGGATTTTGAAAACCGGGATTTTGAAACCGGGATTTTGAAAACCGGGATTCAATTCGTAGTACAGCCCTTTGATGTATTTATATGCAAGAATTTACTTTCCTATTGATTGTATTTTTTGAGTTATTAACGATAAAAAATATTTAAACTTCGTTTTGGAGTTTAATGTTATCTTGTTTACTTGCTGTCAATAGGTTTATCTTGGATAAAAAAATGTTTAAAGAATACGATTTTAAAATGCTAAGATAATTTATTAGTGTGAATTTGAATGAACGATTTTCTCACATTAAGTGTTCTAGATACCAATGATCTTAGCACTATTGATTGCTTATTCCTATCAAGAATGTTTATTGTCATTTGAAAAATATAGTGGCTAAATTTGTGCTTATCCAGAATTGACACAACGCTCTTTCATGTTGATCGAATTGGGCAGCATAAATTCAACTAACATATTTTTCAATTCGCAATTAACATTCTTGATAGGAATATGCAATCAGAAGTGCCAAGATCATGGGTATGTAGAACACTTAAGATCAGAAATCGTTCATCGAACGGACCTTGTTGATCAATGGAGTTGGGAAAATTCTTGATTAGCACAAATTTAGCCACTATGATTATTGGGCGGCAATGAACGTTCCTGATGGTAATTTGCAACCAGAAGTGCCAAATTTATTGGTTTCTAAAACATTTTATGTCATAAAGCACCGTTGTGAAGATAGTCCAATAAAAATAAAAATAAATGCTTATGGCAATGCAATTTAATTCTATTTATACTATACTATTACGACATTTCATTAAAATTATAGCTCTCTCCTTATACATCATTCAAATACTATTACGCAAAAACTTAATAAATAAAAATTTTAAGAACCCCTTTCCAACAAATTTCAAAAATTGTGCTAAAAGTTTATTGGGAAATTCTATAAATAAAACTATATAGATACAGCCTTCAATTTCAAAACATGTACAACATTTTGAGATCCTATATAAATTATAGTAAACAAAAAATTTACTGTCAACTATACTAACATATCGTATACATTTTAAAATGCAATACGATAGCAATATTTAGTGTTGCCATCGCATTTTTAGTGGATGGACTTTGGGCTATCTTCACATACGTCAGAAAAACGTTCTTTCAACGGTATTTTATTGTTTTATTAACTATACCATCTGTTTATTAACTATGCCATCTGTTCTAAGCACTCCCAACTCTTTTGCGGTTCGTTTTTAACGTCCTACCTTACACAGTAGCCAAATCGAGGACGTACAGCTATAGGTCCGATATACGTAGAACCATCGGCACATTGCACTGCTCCATGCCAGACTATAGTACTAGCTGTGTTCATCACAGATCGTAATCTGATGACGAAAAATCCTTTTTGCATCCTTCCCCTTCGGGATTCGAACCCTACCGGGTTACTTCATATCTAAACGCCAAAGTGGTCGGTTTCAACGGTCTTTGTTGTTTAATGTAATTGGGCCAATTCTGAATTAGTATAAATTTAGCAATTACATTTTTCGGATGGCAACCTGAGTACAGATTTTGTTCGAAAACTGAGACGTGAGAGTTGGGAGTTTTGGTGCTGTTTCACTAACCTACTACAATAGATGCACAAAATTAATGTTATTGTTGATTGATGTAAATAATAATTAAATTTTATATTAACATCTAGTGTGCTGATGAAACAACATAAAACTTCCCAACTCTCAAGTCTCGATTTTCGAACAAAATTCGTATACTGATACAAAATATAATCACTACTGTCGAGTTATTGGGAATTCTAGAACATTTTATTTCAAATAATTAATTTGTTGGTCAACGCAAATACTAATATAGTATTGTAAGCAAAAATATCATCAGTTTAGCCGCCTTTTGGAAATGTTAAAGTTGGGCTTAAATCATTTTTGGTTTTCTCTAGAAAACGAGTTTTATTTTTACCGTGTTTAAGGCTAACTTTAATTTTATTTTCTCATATTCTCGGCTCTTGGACTAACACCAATATTTTCCTGTTCGTACTAATTAGTACAAATTGGACTTATTCGGTACGTAAAGTTCCATTTTGAAATTCGAAAATATTCATAGACCCACAAACGAAATAAGGGAAAGAAAAATTGCCGAAATTTAATCTTGTAGGTTGTATTAGCAATAGAAGATAAGTAATTGGTCAACGAAACAGTCGCCAATTTCATTCAAAGAAAACATGTCACCACAGGTGATACTCAAACCACCTAACAGTGATCTCGAACCGTAAGATAGCGTTTATCTTTCAAATTAAAATCACAGTACGATGTTCAATATTTCCCGTTCTTTTTAATTTTTAAACATGTGTTCATTAAATCAATCATAGAAATTAAATGAAATAATTGATTTGCGTGCATTTTATTTTGGTCGGTAAAATAATTAGAGGGATTAAAAAACGAAATAAAATTGCATATTACCGTTACACATATAAATTTACCGAATTTATTGAACATCTCTCCTAACTATCAAGTTAAACAGAAATATACACCGAAAAATCGTTGCTAAATGAAATTACAGCTAATAAAAGTTCATTTTGAAGATGCATGATATCAAAATTCTTACTATTTAACATTAAATAGGAATGCTCTTGTGCTAAGTTTCTTGCGCGTTTTGCTTTTAATTAAGTTCTATTTACTATTAAATTGAGATGAACGACAGTTAGGATTCCTTTCGTTTCGTGGAAAGTGGAAGTCGTAATTTAAAATTAAATGGTATAAATTATCAAAAATAAATAAAACATTGAACTTACCTTTGTATCGTTATAAATTATTACAGGTAAAAGTATAATAGGTACAATTATCACAATTAATGATCTCCAATATATCCCAATAAATGCCCAAAATTTGCTTAGTCCAGTCAACTGCCTCCGCTTTGGCACTTTAAATTCGGCATCCCCATTTAAGGGTTTTGCCTCCTTCTCATTCGACGACATTTTACTTTTCTAATTTTGTCAAATATTTACTTATTTATTTCTTACTATATATTATTTCAAGTATTAACCGACTTTATAACGCGCGATTATCTTCTTAGATGTAAATGTTTATTTAACTTAAATATTATTGTTGTATTAATTCTTATTATTTAACTGTTACATTTAATCTGAAAATAGAAAAGAAAAATAAAGATAAAAGATTAAAAACGGCATGCCAAAATAATAATTTAGTACTTGATGATACATGAATTAACGTTAGATAAATCAACAAATTATTTACTTTAATCTTATTTCGGGTAAACAGACAAATCAAGTGTGATAAATTTATACTGCATACAAAGGTGGGAACTGCGGGATGCCGCTTTGTGCAGTTAGATGCATATAATATTAGCACAGTGCTATTTATTTTGCTACATGCGTCAATATTTGAGAATATGCTTTCGCATTACGCAATCATCTTGATTTAGACGTTTTAAAATTTTTTATTTATAATTTTTGAAATTTTTATGCGTTTTTGGAAAAATTAACTTGCAAAATTGGGGCTAAAACAATTTTCATATTCATTGATGATTCAACCGTGTGTTCCTTTCCAATTGAATTTTAGGATAGGTTTATTAGATCGATTTGTTTTTGTATTGTAATTCTTTGAAGCAGTTAGCTCATTTAAGGCTGTCTCCCGTTATATTGCGATCACTTTTACGGATGCCTTGCTTCATTTGCATTTCGGCTTTATTTAGAATAACATTTAAGATAAGATGTTTCAGTACTACTCCACGCCAATATGGGTTCTAAATTCAAATCGAGTATTTCTAAATATCCATATTCACCATTGAAGGAAAACAAGTTTTCATTTATAAAGAACTGTTTTTGAAATTGAAAATGCTTTATATTTGTTTGAAATGGAGAAAGGTTGTTATTTCAGAGAATATTTGTTAAGTTTATTGAAAAAGTTGTATTAGCTTGAAAAAGTTTTGAATGCGGTGGAAAAAGTATAATTTGAATTTGATAAAAGTTGTTATACAAATGTGATGCCAACATCATGTTGACTAAAGAGGAACAGATTGAAATTTATAAAATCCTAACAAATCTTGAATTATCAAAAACTAAACATTAAAATCCAGGCCTAATCACATATGGTTACTAGATCATGACTTTCATAAAATTTAGTCCTTGAGTCGCAACATATTATCAAAAGACTAACGGGTGCTCACAACACAATTTCATTTGAAAAGTGTTCTTATGGGAACATTTAATTCTGGACCCACAACTCAAATTTTGGTTAACCATGGCCAAATTTATTTCAGACTATTATTTTTCACACTGTTTAAATCGGTTAGAATTGTCTAAAATTCAACAATTACAACAATTAACTTATAACATTTCCAGACGCATTCTCATGAATTTAGTAGTTGATGCTTAATCGACAATACTTTGTAGGTCCCATTCCTCGCAAACGAGCAATTTAATCTTTATAATCTGTTTTTAGACCGAAGCATTTCAAATATCCTGCTTTCACTACAAAGCCAACATGGAGGATGATACTTCAGCAGTTCTTCATTCTGATAGAGGGCGTCGTTGGTTTCATTTAAACTGCTGAGCGCGTAATGTGTGTTTCGAACTCGGTACCTTCCGATTTAAATGCAACAGCTTTATCGAAGTTTATGTTTTTTTTTGCTATTCTTTTCTATTACTATTCATCTAGAACAAATTTGAACAAAACAACAAATTTGATATCACTTCCCTAATTTTGTTCAAATATCGAAACATTATTATGCAAGGCACCGAACAGTTTTGTTCTTAAAAAATGACATATTATGAACGTCAATAAACTCTCAAATAATATGCGATGGTGCCAATTGGTGTCTCTGTATATGTCCAATGCTTACCAGGGACTGCAATTTTTTTATAAAATTTTAAAATTTAAGTAAGCTATGTTTTGTTGCTTAAAGAGCGCTACAGGCGATCCGATTTGGTCGGGCGGTTGGGCCAAACTGATTGGGTCGGATTCAAGACTTGTACCTACCTAAAGGTATAAACAGAACCAGAGATACAGTGACTAGATACATCGACAAAATACATTTATCTGCCGGTGATGTCGCTTTGGTAAACACAACAAGCGCGTCAGCTTTGAAGCGACAAAACAAGAAAAATAATAATAAATTAACTCTAAAATATTTCATTTATCTTTTTATCGACTCTAATTACATTTTTTCACATAAAACATTGTGTACAATATTCAAATTTGGTTTAAATTCATTAAAAAACAGTGGTAAAAAATGTTTACCAACATAATAATCTGACACTTATATTGGTGGTATTGCAGCGCCAGCGACAAAATTAGAATAGATTCTAAAAAAAATTCGGCGACAATGTCGTCGTCGCCAGCGACATTGGTTGTGTTAGCATCCTATGGTTAATGTGTATTTTAATTTGACAGGCGTTGTATCTTGTCGCTGTATCTCTGGTTCTGTTTATTCCTTAAGTGTAATCAAGTAGGTTGATAAAATGAAGTGGAACTTGTTGGATTGAAATTGCATCCAACCGATCAACCAACCAAACAAATTTGATGGTTTGTAATGACGTTGGACGATATTTCGTTATTCATGTAAAAAATTGCATAGAAAACAAAAACAAATTTATTTATTTAACCAGTACAATTTAGCTTTCAACTACACATCACATTTTGAGCATCAAAGCTCATTTATAATGCGACATGCCATCAATGAAAAATTCCAAGAATTTTCCTTTCCTTTTGTAATAAATGTATTGTAAGTGTTTGACAGCTTTTTCGTCTATCATATTATAACTGGGTGTTGCACTAAGTTTTCATTTTATGTTCAGCCTTTTCAGATACCCTATTGTTGCTTATCCAAGCTCTAGCATTGTTTTGCTTAGAAGTTAATGAATGAGAAATTATATTCATGTGGTACTAGATGAAGCGGAGGTAATTTCAGCAAAATTAGAACAATTTTTTTGATATCTAAAGTATGTAATATAAAAAATTTACAAATTTAAAATCAAAACTATATGAAAAAAAGCAACACCATTCCACACAAAAGTCAAAGCCTACAAATTAGAAAGAAACAAAAAAAAACTAAAACAAAATTCGTAAACTTGGATAGTGTGTACTGTCTAGAGCACACCAAATTGGTTGGACCGACCGTTGGAACGTCTGTACCGCTCAGCATACGCTCAGGGGAAATGACAAATACAGTTTACACTGATTTTGTGGAGTAAATCGAGCTTTAGACTTCCATAACTCTAGTTTTTTTTTTTTTTTTTTTTTAAAGAAAGTATTAATCATCCAATGGATTTAATGTCCTTTTAAGGTCAGGCACTCACCCACCCATTCACCTACTCACACATTTACAGTATACCACCTGCACGTTGCAAGCTCCATGTCAACCTGCACACTGACATGGACGGTGGGTCGGCTCTGAATTCTGCACTCCAACACAGAGGGTCTAAGTTGTGTTTATTAACATCACCGATCGTAATCGATGAAGAAAATTCGCTTTACATCCTGCCTCTGCTGGGATTCGAACCCAGTACCTCCCGGTCCAAGTGCCGAAGCTTTAACCACTGCGCCACTTGTACGGTGAGTTAGTTTGCTATCATTTTTAGACTACTTAGACGTCTATTTCTTTGTATTGACTTTAAATTGGATTGTAAAATAATGTTTTTATTAATCATTTAAACTTTGTGAATTCAACCTGATAAAATATGATTTAATCAAACTTTAATCAAAGATTTATATTGGATTGGGTTCATTAAGTTTTTGATTTTGGTATAGCTCATTATTCCTCAATTCCAAAATTGTCCGGTTTGGTTTGCGGTTATTTCAGTAGTTGCTTCAATACATGCTTGCTTCATATTATAGGCTACGATTGTATGCATTGCGAAGATAACAGTATATTGTATTTTTAAAGCTGGCTTGGTGGACAACAATCTTTATTAGGTTTTGTCATATTGTGGTTTTACCGTCGCACAATTTAAGACTCTATAGCACCTGCACCACAAAATATTTACAAAATGTGCTGGACGGTTTTATACAGGGACTATAAGAAAATATTGTCCTAAAGTCGACTTGTAAATTTCGAGAATTCAATCTCAAACAAGTTATATTTGACGGTGGAAATGGGTACTCGATTCTACAAATAAGAATGAATCGACCAGGTAGAATTTAAGACATGGGCGGTATATGCTGATCAACTAGACCTTGAAGATCACTTCATTTTTCAAGTGAATTTCGAGGCCGAAAGTAAAAAGAAAGTCCATACAAAACAATACTTTCTGTCAGAGGTACGCAAGATTTCGATTCTTGCGCTTCCTTCATATGGAATGTACAGAAAATACAGAAAATTGGATGGGACGAACAGTTATTGGCAGAATCAAAATCAGAATGGATTGATCATGGAAAGGACCTCCGCAAAACACCGGAATTGAAAATATCACCCCAAGCATACACGAATTTTGCGATGTAAGCATGTGGGCATACCTGCATCCTATATACACGTTCATACAATAATCAGGAATTCATCTCACATCTAATATGTTCAAAAACTAAGGTGACACCGTTAAAGCCAGTTATTGTTCCAAGGCTACAGTTCCCAAATTACTAATATGCAATCAATCACGTGTTGGACGACATTCGTAGCCAACCAAACATCTGAAATATCATTTCGCCTACACTGAGAAAAAATTTGAATTGTAAAATTGAAAAACAAAGTTTTTGATTTCTAAAAATTTGAAAATCTTTTTGAATGTAAAAATTATTTGATTGAAATTTTTAAAAAATTAATAGATAGTTTTTTGATTTTAATAAAATATTTTATAAAATTGTTTAAAAAGTATCTTTTAAATTAAAAAAAAAATATTCATCTGACGAGAATATAAATTTTAAGAAGAGATTCTTTGCATTTAAAAATCATTTGTTTGATAGTAGAGGTACCTTATTTTATGTTTTACGTTTAATTACGTTTTGTAACAAAAAAATTATTAAGTCCCGTTGTTTTTTTATAGTTCGCGAAAATTCACGACACGAAAATTCGTGTCGCAAATTTATTCAAAGTATTCTCGTGCGTGTGATATGTTAGATTTTATTAAAATTAATGTTTGTGCAATTTCAAAATTAATAGTTAATTTAATTATTTGAATAGTGTAGTATTTCAATTAAATAAAAAAATTGTGTACCTAATGCATGTGATACGGTAAGATAAAAAAATAAATGCAAGTGTATTTAATTCATAAAATAGAAAAGTATTTTTGTTTATAGGAAATTTAATGACGATTGAAGAGCAAGAGAGCCGAGCATGGTAAATCGCTTGACATAAGCCGTGTATCGTTAACATCGTGGGAGTTCTTAGGAATCATCCTCTCGAGCACTAACTTAATCGGATTATTTTATTTATCAAAAATTTGAATGTGTAACTGTGACATTTATTAAAAAAAACTATTGTGAAATTAAAATAAATCTTTCGAAACTAGAAAATCTTTTTTTTTATTATTAAAAAAACATCTTTTAAAATTATAAGTCATTATTTTATATATATATCTGAAAAATATATTTTTGAAAATTAAACATTATTTTTTTAATTTTATAAACAAACTTTGCTACAAAATTTATTTTAAAATTAAAAAGATTTTCTTTTTAATTTTAAAAACGACACTGTTTGCCTAACAAATGTTTTTTGATTTTATATGTATATTTTTTCATTTATACAAGTTTTTTCCTCAGTGTAATTATAGTCCAGCTGATTGCGCAACTAGGTAGAGGAGGACAGCAGATTAAATTTTTAAGAACGAACTATCCGTGAATGTGTCGAGCTTTCCGGGCAAAACATGAAAAATTTTGACCAGAGCAAGAGTGCATCCCTATAAGACGAATGAAGAAATGCAAATTGAAGTATGCAACTGCACCGTCTCAGAGACTAAAGGTACCGTACAACATGATATCATACTGGCGTTAAATAAAAAATAATCAAGCCACTTCAAACTGCAAAATATTATTTCATATGTACGTTAAAATGCTTTAATAACGGAAGGTCCAGCAAGTTGCTTAGACAAACTGTTGTACTTTCACTACAAAAACATAAGATAGTGAACCAGAAAATGCTTGTAAACAACAATCCGATTACGGAGGAAAGTCAGAGGACGGTTAGGAAAATCTACTTTACCTTATAACATTATCCATTACTATTCAAGGTGTCAGTCGCCACATTCATCACTGGTTGTTTCTACATATGTTCATCGTGACATATGCAGAAACAACATCCTGGCTTAAATCTACTAATGAGCCTCGTGCGTGAGACCTATTGGACAATCAGAGGAAAGGAAGTCGCGAAGAATTTATTTCGTAAATGCATCAATTGTTTAAGACAAAACTCTGAGATGATGAAGTAAATAATGGAACAGCTACCTGAAGATAGTGATTAAAACCCTAGTCAGAATGACGACCTAGAATTCCTTACATTTACACACTTTTTAATCAGGCATGCAAATCCCAGAAAAGGAAAAAAGAAAATCGCATCAAAAGATGGCAGTTGGAATATCTTACACAGCTATAGCCAAGACCCAAATGCGGATAGTACGGTACAAAAATCTACGGTTGGATGATGTTGTTTTCGTTCAAGATAAGAATCTATCACCTTCTCAATGGGGCGAGTCGTAAAATTATATTCTGGCGATGATAACAATGTTCGAGTAGCCGACGTCAAAACCAAATCGGGTAAATTTAAGCAGCCTATACAAAAATTAAGTCAACTTAAAATACTTGAATCCGTTGACGATTCAACCGGCGCGGTAAGTTTGGAATCAACCGTAATCAACAGTAAAAAGCACGAAAAGTTTATCTGTTATATATGTTAAAGGTAAATAATCTGTTTTTCTATTACATTTCTGTATCTTCTTCTATTCCAAACCTAGTACCACTTAACTTCTAATACCGAAATTTAAAAAAAATATTTACTACAAAGAATAATTTTATCACTTTTGTCACAAAAGCTCTACAGCGTCAACAATACATGTTGAGAATAAAACATGCAGAATAATCAATCTGAAATAATTTCAGAAACCCGACACCGATGCAGCAAAGATTATTTTTTTCTGTTATAAATAATTTGCAAGCTTGCAATTCACACTCTGGGGGTCTATTATGAAATTTTTCGACAGCGTTTGTTTACTATCGAAAATTTGCGATATGAGTCTTAAGGTGTCGAATATCGTTCCGATACATTAAAATATTTATAAAATTATACATAAAATATTAAATATTGGATAAAATAATTTTAACTATTAAAATTTAATTAGTTTAATTATAAAAAAAAATTCGTAATAAAATTTTATTGAAATTTTTGTATTTTCGATTCAATCGAAAAATTCATAATAGGTATTTTCGACGTTGTCAGATTGGTCGATATTGTCAAAAAAAACTATTTCGAAAATTTCATAATAGACACTGTAATTATTTAAACCTCATCAACGGAAATTTAAATAATCATTATTCAACAGAATCAGAGCAGAGGCCTGATTTTTTTTATTATTAATAAAATTATAATAAAACGGCGTTAAGCTTAAACTCATTAATTTAAAATACATTTAATTTTACATCAATAAATTTTTTTCTCATTTTAGATGTTTACAGGACTTTTTTAAGCTAAGTATTTAACAAATTACTTTCAATAGTTTTTTAGATGCGGACTAATTATCTATTTTGTTTCAGCCAAATTGCGGTTGATCCCAAACAAGTATAAAAATATTAGGTGTGCAAGTAGAAACTCGACTCTGAAGTTGGTTGCATTAAAATAAATTGAACGCATCCAAGTTGCCCGTTGTTTAGGATATATGTGCCTTAGTATAAAAACAGCTATGACATAACTTTCAGTCATTTACAAGCTGTCGTTTAGTGTGCCTCAATTTTAAGAGACGGAAGCAACATTTACGTCATTGCATTCTATTCTATTTTCAAATGAAACAAAATGCTGCTCAAGATATGGAATTGATTAATTCGACTTTGAGTGAACATTCTGTGAGACATTCAACAGTAAGGAAGTGGTTTGCAATATTTCGTGCGATGACAAATTTAGACTTGAAGACGATCCACGTCCAAGTACACAGTAAAGCAAAAATTTGAAGACAAAGAACTTAAAATATTACTGGATGCAAATCCGTGTCAAACTCAAAAAGGGCTTGCAGAATAGTTAGGAGTTATACCAAGCAATCTCACTTCGATTGCAAGCAATCGGAAAGTAAATGGGAAGGAAAATGGGTAGGAAAAAATGGGAATGGGATGGGGGAGGATTTTCATCATCTAACTGATAAATGGTAAATAGTGTGGACATAGTGTGTAGACACCGTATAATGTACAATTGAATATTTTTAGTGTACGACTGAGTCTTACAAAAGTTTAGTTTGAAAAGCATCCAGAGATAATTCGAAATAATACACTTTAAGAAGTTAACGTCGCTAGAAGAACTATTTCTATGAATAGAGCCAACTCTTTTGGTACGATCTCAGCATAATATTAAAATATTTAGCAGTTATAACTTCAAAATAAAAGCGCTCGAGCTTTCTAAGATCCAAAAATAATAACAACCGAAATAATATGTTATCCAGTTTTTAACCTCAACAAAACGACGAGGAGTAACTGAACCATTTAACCCCCATGAAAAAATTCCTGAAGTTCATTCGCAGCATATTTTTACAATACTAAATAAATATTATTATTAATTCTGTACGATGGTTAGTAAAACATCAGACATTACAACTGAATAAACATCCATACCAATATTTCTATTATTGATTATCACCATTTGAATGAATTTATTGTAAATCAATTGCATATGGCATACAAATTCCATAGTGACGAAATCATAACAACAAAATGTACCGCGCTAAATCAATTTTGATAAACTGTGTAAACGACATTTTAATTTATATTAAATTAAATACAAAATATTTTATTGATATTGAATTCTAATTGAAACACTATACAGAAATCAATAACTATAACGAGTATGATGTTTTGATTTTTTATCGATTGGTATATAGCAGATAATTAAATTATTTATTATGTTTAGGAATTCTATTGGCTTACTAAAGGCCTTGACTCATAATATTAGCCGTATATTAGCACCGCAAAAATTTAATCCATCATTAAATCCCATCTAAATGTCTATAATCTGGATCGAGATATCGGACGAACGTCAAATGTCAAATCATGTGGTTAAACCTACATGCGGATTTACTTATTTGATTAAATTGGGCGCCTAATTTTATAATCGCCACAGACAATAGAAGAAATTTAATATTTTTGATAAAATACCATTGAATATTGCTAATATACGATACCTTTGTAATTTAGATAAGTGAAATTGAAATGTATATAAAACAAACCTTTATCACATTATGTATTTAGGAATGTGGGCACGCGTTATTTATTATAGTGTTTCTGGTAGCGATATTTTATTTATAGTTGGTTTGGACAATATTAATATACTAAATAAACGTTTCATAATACAATTTAATGTTCTATTGGTATTGTCTAAAAATAATTATGTATATGTTATCTGATAAGTGGCTCGATCAAACTTATCATAACGAGTTTGATCTAATTTTGTAGCGGTTATGGTTAATCAGCCTAGGCTAATCCTAATAAACTTGAACAATCGCTATATATGCGTTATTGAGCAATAGAATTTGATTGATTTTAGAAATATCTAGTAGGACTTTAAGCTATCGTGAATTCGCTAAAATATTTATGTTCTCAAAATTAATATAGAGAAGTTAGATTTAAAGCAGGGATCGAAATTACTCTTCGATTTACAACTATTCATCATGCTTCCTTGTGATACTCATTTCTTATGGAATTATTTTCTATTCGTCAACCGAGAGTAACAAAACAAAATTTTTATTTTTGTATTCCATTCACTGAATAGTGAGCGAATAATAGAAAAGTAAAACGATCGATCGTTTGAATAGAAAATAAGACACGAAATTGTATAATAGCCACCTGGGACAGAACTCGATTATTTTTTAACCGATTATGATGGAAGTCAACCGGTTTTGATGGGATTTCGTATGTTGGATAGAAAGGTGATTATTAAATGATTATTGGAAGAAATTTTGGAATATGGCCATCTGAAACAGAATTAGATCATACGGAACACGCCATACTCCAGAACTTTTCCTTAAATCGTTTAATGGGATTCTTATCCAACATATCAAATCTCATCAATATTAGTTAGGAAATGGTCGACTTCCATTCCAAATGGCCATATTCCAGAACTTCGTCTAAAAATCATTTGAGAATCCTATTTTTATCCAACATAGCCAATCCCATCATAATCGTTAAAGAAATTAATTATTACGTATTAAAATTCATTTAAGAATACCGTTTTCATCCAACATACTCAATCCCATCAGTGTCGGTTAAGAAATAGCCGAGTTCCGTTCAAGATGCCCTAATTCCAGTACTTTATCCAAAAATCATTTAAGAAACCCATTTCCATCTAGAATACACAATTCTTTCATTATTAATTAAAAATTGGTCGAGTTTCGTCCCAGGTAGAAAAATTTCATAACTTCTTTCAAAAACCATTTAAGAATTCCATATCCATGAAACATACCCAATCCCATCATAATCGGTTAAGAATTGATCGAGTTCCGTCCCTAGTGGCCTAAATCCAGAACTTCTTTCAAAAACATTTTAAGAATCCCATATCCATGAAACATAAACAATCCCATCATAATCGGTTAAGAATTGATAAAGTTCCGTCCCAGGTGGCCATATTCTAGAATTTCTTCCAAAGACTATTTAAGAACCCCATTTCCATCTAACATAGCCAATCCCATCATAATCGCTTAAGAATTGATCGAGTTCCAAAAATCATTTAAGAATCCCATTTCCATCTAACATACGCAATTTTATCATAATCGGTTAAGAATTGATCGAGTTTTGTCGCAGGTGACCTTATTCCAGAACTTGTAGTTGCAAAAAATTTACGAACTTGAAATATTAAAACTTGAGTTTGTGTTAAAAATATTTCAATTTAGTTGAAGTTACCCTACATTTAATTGAAGTTACAATTAAACGGTTAAGAATAGACGTAGATTTAGAAAAAATGTAAAAAGTTGTGAATGAACTAAAAAAAAATTAATATCATTTGCAAAATCGTGAATTTGAAGTGCACAACCTACTTACAAAATTTTGAAATGTTTTTCAATGACATTTGTTACGTGGGAATGGAAAATGTAGCGCCAGTAATTAAAACACAACACTTTTATACATTTATTTTATTGTTCCTCGAATTTGTCGCACAATCAAAACAAAATTATTGAACATCATTTATTTTAATTACAAAAAGGATTTTATTTATTGTTTTATTGTGTTATTACAATATCAAAAGAAAAAGAATTGTTCTTCTATCAGCAAAATGATTTTTATAATAATTTTATGATTCAACTTTTATTAGTTTATGATGATTATTAACGATATAAAATAAAATAAATGCAATAAAATGCTGACCTTACTCGTATAGATCCCAAATCCAAAAGAAATATAAATTTATAAACAGAAATAACAAGATGTCGGGTCAGAGATAATACCAATTAATTCCGGACTAGATTATTAAGTTTATAATGACATAGTAAAAACCCAGTCAAGATGCTATAAGCCCTTCATACGAGTGGTCACATAACACAT